>CM038145.1:100858630-101502371 GCA_021437245.1 Aegilops speltoides
TTTGTGATCCGACTTGGACTCTTATAAGCCCAAGGCATTGACCTGTGTATGAAGGCGAGACCTGCGGTGGGTTAACTCAAGAAACAATTGATTGATAGCTAGGTAAAGCGCTTCCACTCCCTTGTAATCGATATTCAAGCAATAAAAATCAAGGCAGGAAGTAGGCTTTTACCTCACTAGCGAGGGGCCGAATCTGGGTAAACCCGTGTCTCTTGTCCCGTTCAACCCCTTCGAGCCAACCTACATTGCGATGGATCCACACCTAAGTCCTTTTGCAAGGGCATCTGCCGTGACAAAACCACGACACTCTGAGTATGGCAAATCATCATCCCAGCTAGATCCATAGTCTAGTGCACAGGCTCTCAACATGTCCTCCAGAATCTAGTTGACTCTCTCGGCCTGTCCATCTGTCTACAGATGAAAAGTTGTACTGAACTCTAGCTTTGTACCCAAAGTTTCGTGTAACTGATTCCAAAACTTTGAGGTAAACCGTGTTCCTCTATCTGACATGATACTCCTGGGAACTCCATGTAGTCATACGATCCAGGTCATGTATATCTTGGCTAACTTAGCACTGGTATATGTGGTCTTCACGGGAATGAAATGAGCTACCTTGGTCAAACGATCAACCACTACCTAGATGGAATCATAACCTAATCGAGTCCTGGGTAATCCTGTGATAAAACCCATTCCAAGTTTTTCCCATTTCCACTCAAGTAACCCTGCCGGCTTCTGATGTTCCGCTGTTACTCGCTGACAAACATCGCATACTGCTACATATTCGGCAATATCCTTCTTCATACCTGTCCACCAGAAACTTTCCTTCAAGTCCGGATACATCTTGGTGTTGCCTAGATGAATCGAGTACAGTGAGTCATGGGCCTCCTGAAGAATTAACTTCCCGACCTCTGGGTCATTGGGCACATAGATACAATCCTCAAACCATAAAGTTTCGTGTTCATCCTCATAAAAACCTTTAGCCTTTCCATTACTCATCCTTTCCTTTATCTCTGCAATTTCCTTGTCCGTCTTCTAGGCTTCACCAATTCTTTCGGTCAAAGTAGGCTGAATATCTAGGGTGGCGACAAATCATCTTGGTACTATGTCCAGTCGAAGATCTCTGAGATCGTGTCTAACTCTTGAGGTAATCCTCCAGCTATGACGGTGTTCACATAGCAGTTATGGCTCAAGGCCACTACTAGGAAAACGCTTATAGACAATCGCTTACTAGCAGCGCGTTATATTGCCCTGCGTTACTACTACTTACTAGTAGCGTGCTACATTGACCAGCGCTACTAGTAAATATTACTGGTAGTGTGTGACAAAAAAACACACGCTTCTAGTAAATATGTTCAACTATGCCTCCGTGAACAGCCGTAGCAGCAGCGCATGTTGTAAAATTTGTGCTACTACTGTGCAGATAGCCGTAGCGCTGGTGAAACACCCACGCTACTACTGTGCACCCCCGCATCCTCTCCTACCCCGCATCTGCTCCCAACCCACCAACCATCCCACGCCATGTCTAAAAAAACACTCAACACCCGATCCAGATCCCCAATCTCGTCTACTCCCACCTCCTCTCCTCTCCCAAGTCCCAACCCACTCGCCGCTGGCCTCCCTTCCACCTTCTCTCCTGTACCAATCCACTCGCCGCCGGAGAGCACTAGCAAGATAGTCCACCACCATGCCGTCTGCTGTAGGTGGACTTCGCTGCCATGAGCCACCGGATGATGAGTCCGGTGAAGGTGGAGGGCCACCCCTGCCCGTCCCCGGCGGCCGGCAGCGGCGGGGCGCCGAGGCCGATGGACGGCTAGGCGATGTCGGGGCCACCCCCTTCCTCGCCAAGACCTACGACATGGTCGACGACACGGCCATGGACACTGTCGTCTCCTGGAACGCCACCAACAAAAGCTCGTCTGGACCCCCACCTCTTCGGCACCATGTTGCTGTCGAGGTACTTCAAGCACAACAACTTCTTGAGCTTCGTCCACCAACATATGTAAGTTGGACCTCCTGCTGCTTTGCTTTGGGCCATTTATGCCTGACAAATTGACTGATTTATGCCAATTGGTAGTAAACTACAAGGACTAGGAATGAGTAGAGCTTGTGATTACGCAGACTACTTGAGTATCTCCTCACCCTAGGATTACCTAAAATTTTGATATATCCAATTTTGCCTCATGTTAACAGTCTTGGTGGCGGTTGTTAGCTGTAGTTCAGAAGGTGTGGCATGGGAACAGCGACATATTAATAGATCAAGCTAATTATGGGGTGATTGACAACAGTAGTGGTTTGGGAGCTAACAGTTGGGGGTGAAAAGGTGGTCCACTGCCGTTCAAATTTTAGCTACCATTAACATTAAAGTACTCATATAGACACATGCTCCCTAGATACCTCCATCTTTGTGGATTATGTTTTAGTTTCACTGAAGTTATTCTGCAAGATATAGCATAGTTTTTTGCCTAGGTACCTAAGAAGAAATAATCAATAGGATGATAGCAGATACTTGGTAGTTCATGTGATGTTTTCGTTTTATGCAACACTTCATAAAAATCCTCGGTTATGGCTACCAAAATTGTACATTGTGAGTAGGGCATGCTTAGTTTTCTTCCACAAAAAGCAGCCTGACTCAGGCAGGGATCTCAGGCGTCCGAATTCTGATCAATTCCGGCAGCCTCCGTCGCCATCCAATACCTTCTCGTGCTTCTGCGCCTCCCCTCTATTAGGGACTCTGGAGTAGGAGGGGCGGCCATGGCGCCAGTCTCCAGCAACGGCGGCGGGAGCGACTTCTCCGTGATGGTGATAGGGTCCGACTTCGCGGTGGACACTGGCGTGGCGCTCCTCGTCTCCCCCGCCGACCGTCAGGAGTGGCACGACTGCATTGACCTCGGTGATGACTTCTCCAACCTCGAGGACCACCAGGTTGTCCACATGCAGGGCACGGACAGATTTAGCCAGGCCGTGATGACTCACAAGTGTAGGGTATCTATTGTAGTCCTTTTGATAAGTAAGAGTGTCGAACCCAACGAGGACCAGAAGGAAATGATAAGCAGTTTTCAGTAAGGTTTTCTCTGTAAGCACTGAAATTATAGGTAATAGATAGTTTTATGATAAGATAAATTGTAAAGAGTAACAAGTAGATAAAGTAAATAAAGTGCAGCAAGGTGGCCCAATCCTTTATGTAGCAAAGGATAAGCCGGGAAAATTTCTAATAATAAGAAAGGAGCTCCCGAGGACACATGGGAATTATCGTCAAGCTAGTTTTCATCACGTTCATATGATTCGCATTCGGTACTTTCATAATTTGATATGTGGGTGGACTGGTGCTTGGGTACTGCCCTTACTTGGACAAGCATCCCACTTATGATTAACCCCTATTGCAAGCGTTTGCAACTACAAAAGAAGCATTAAGGTAAACCTAACCACAACATTAAACGTATGGATCCAAATCAGCCCCTAACGAAGCAACGCATAAACTAGGGTTTAAGCTTCTATCACTCTAACAACCCATCAGCTACTTATTACTTCCCAATGCCTTCCTCTAGGCCCAAATAATGGTGAAGCGACATGTAGTCGACGTTCACATAACACCACTAGAGGAAAAGGCAACATACATCTCATCAAAATATCAAACGAATACCAAATTCACATGACTACTAATAGCAAGACTTCACCCATGTCCTCTGGAACAAATGTAACTACTCACAAAGCATATTCATGTTCAAAATCAGAGGAGTAATAATATGCATTAAGGATCTGAACATATGATCTTCCACCAAGTAAACCAATTAACATCAACTACAAGGAGTAATCAACACTACTAGCAACCCACAGGTACCAATTTGTGGTTTTGATACAAGATTGGATACAAGAGATGAACTAGCGTTTTGAGAGGAGATGGTGCTGGTGAAGATGTTGATGGAGATTGAACCCCTCCCGATGAGAGGATCGTTGGTGATGACGTTGGTGATGATTTCCCCCTCCCAGAGGGAAGTGTCCCCGGCAGAACAGCTCCGCTAGAGCCCTAGATTGGTTCCGCCAAGGTTCCGCCTTGTGGCGGTGGAGTTTCATCCCGTAAGCTTTCCCACGATTTTTTCGAGGGTAAAAGCCCTCATATAGCAGAAGATGGACACCCGGGGCCCACCAGGGGGCCCAGGAGATAGGGGCACGCCTAGTAGGGGGGGGGGGCGCCCCCACCCTCCTGGATAGGGTGTGGGCCCCCTGATGTATTTATTTCGTTCAATAATTTTTATTAATTCCAAAAATAGGTTTCGTGGAGTTTTAGGATTTTTGGAGGAGTGCAGAATAGGTTTCCAATGTTTGCTCCTTTTCCAGCCAGAATTCCAGCTGCCGGCATTACCCCTCTTCATGGTAAACTTTGTAAAGTAAGAGAGATTAGACATAAGTATTGAGATATAATGTGTAATAATAGCCCATAATGCAATAAATATTGATATAAAAGCATGATGCAAAATGGACGTATCAACTCCCTCAAGCTTAGACCTCGCTTGTCCTCGAGCGGAAGCCGATAACGAAAAAAATGTGCACATGTTTAGAGATAGAGGTGTCGATAAAAATAAAATACGGACATGAGGGCATCATGATCATTCTTATAACTGCAACATATATAGATTTTATCATATGATTTCTTATGCTCAAGTAACAATCAATTCACAATGTCAAGTATGGTTCAAAAACTTCATTGAGAACTAACAAACTATAATCTCACCATCAAGCAATTGCAATTTATCATAACATCGTAAAGAGTCAACAATAGAGCTTTTCAGCAAATTCACATACTCAACTATCTTGTAGTCTTCTACAATTGCTAACACTCACGCAATACTTGTGGTTATGGAGTTTCAGCCAGACACTAAGAAAGATAGAGGCTTATTGTGTTGCCTCCCAACGTATTGACCTTTAGGTGATGTCAACAATAATAGCCGATGCTAACTTACATCCAATTGGATATATATATCATGATCTTTCAAACACGAGGAGCTTGCCAACGGATAAAATGAAAAAGGGAAAGGTGAGGATCACCTTGAATCAAGCATAAAGTAAAAACATAAAGTAAAAGATAGGCCCTTCGCAGAGGGAAGCAGAGGTTGTCATGTGCGTTTAGGGTTGGATGCACAAAATCTTAATGCAAAAGAACGTCACTTTATATTGCCCCTTGTATGTGGACCTTTATTATGCAGTCCGTCGCTTTTATTACTTCCACAACAAGATCGTACAAAGCTTATTTTCTCTGCACTAATAAGTCATACATATTGAGATAGCAATTTTTATTGCCTGCAACATGACAACTTACTTGAAGGATCTTACTCAATCCATAGGTAGGTATGGTGGACCCTCATGGCAAAACTGTGTTTAAGGATATTTGGAAGCACAAGTAGTATCTCTACTTGGTGCAAGGAAATTGGCTAGCATGAGGGGGAAAGGCAAGCTCAACATGTTTGGAAGGTCAATGACAATATATTACTGAGATGTGAGAAAACATAAACCATTACGTTGTCTTCCTTTTCTAACGTTAACTCTTTTAGCATGTCATACTTAATGAGTGCTCCCAATCATAAAAGGTGTCCAAGATAATATATTTATATGTGAACCTCTCTTTCCTTATCACTTCTATTAATTGCAACTATGACCAAAACTATGTTTATCAACTCTCAACAATTTTTATGCCTCATACTTTCTATGTGTGAAGTCATCACTAACCATAAGATCAATATGAACTCTTTTATTCTTTCTACTTTCTCAAGATCATAGCAACATAGCAAAGCCCTTGACTCAACACTAATCTTTATTATAGATAGCTCACGGACACGATTACAAAAAGAGATCACAAAGCAAAACTCAAAACTACTTGATATCAAAACTTCAATCTACTAGATCAAGATACCACTAAAAGGATCGAACTAAATAAAATGGTAAAGATAGGAGTGTGATGGTGATACGATACCGGGGCACCACCCCCAAGCTTGGCAGTTGCCAAGGGGAGTGCCCATACCCATGTAATTATGTCCTCGGAGGTGATGAAGTAGGAGTTGTTGCAGCTGTGGGTTTGTTCCTCAATTTACGCTTGAGTATAATATTTTGCTCCTTTAGGTCCTCGATCTCCTGCTCAAGGCTTAATACTCTTTTGCATAATTCCTGTTTATTTTCCTGCAAGAGACGAAAAGGGATAAACTCGACCTTTGGCTTCTTTGCTCTATCGGGGAGGCTTAACTTTTTAAACTCCACATGCATATCCCCAGGCTGAGGTAATGGGGCTTCTTCTTCATTTGAACTCGTCTCCTCCTTTACTTTAGGCTCATAGTGTTCCTCTTCTTCAGAGGTCCAACCATCATGCTCCAAGTCCCCGTAGACCTTAGGGTCCGCGAGGTTATCAGCCACATAACTTTCCCCTTCCGAATCCTGAGACGACATATAGCTCTAAATCTGTAACAAAACAGCTCGAAAGGAAAACAAAGGATATTTGCGTGATACGGTGGTCAAAACCTTCGGGAGTATATATAATGAATTTTTACCAACCAAAATACGTAACGTGCAAGAAAACGGAGTCCGGGAGGCACACGAGGTGCCCACGAGACAGGGGGCGCGCCCAGTAAGGGTGGGCACGCCCTCCACTCTCGTGGGGGCCTCGTGTCCCTTTCGGACTACTTCTTTCTTCCTAAAATTCTTAAATATTCCAAAACTAATAAAAAATGCCATTGGAGGTATTTTAGAGTCGGTTGACTTACCGTACCACATACCTATTCCTTTTCGGAGTCCGGAACGTTCTGGAAAGTGTCCCTTATGTATTCCTCCGGGATTACGGTTTCAATAATATTAGTTTCAACATTGATAGGATTACCTGAAATATAATGCTTAATTTTTTGACCGTTTACCACCCTCGAACTTGTGCCTTCGAAGTTGTTGATTTTTATGGCACCAAAACGATAGACCTCCTCGATAATGTGAGGACCTTCCCATTTAGAGAGAAGTTTTCCTACAAAAAAATCTTAAGCGAGAGTTGAATAATAACACATAATCTCCTATGTTGAACTCACGCTTTTGTATCCTTTTTTCATGCCAGCATTTGACTTTTTCTTTGAATAACATGGCATTCTCATAGGCTTGGGTTCTCCATTCATCAAGTGAGCTAATATCAAACAACCTCTTCTCACCGGCAAGTTTGAAGTCATAGTTGAGCTCTTTAATAGCCCAATATGCTTTATGTTCAAGTTTAAGAGGTAAATGACATGCTTTTCCATAAACCATCTTATATGGAGACATACCCATAGGATTTTTGTATACAGTTCTATAGGCCCATAATGAATCATCAAGTTTTTTGGACCAACTCTTTCTAGATTTATTCATAGTCTTTTGCAAAATTAATTTGAGCTCTCTATTGCTCAACTCTACTTGACCACTAGACTGCGGGTGATAAGGAGATGCGATTCTATGATTAACATCATACTTAGCAAGCATCTTACGGAAAGCACCATGAATAAAATGTGAACCACCATCAGTCATAAGATATCTAGGGACTCCAAACCTCGGAAAAATGACTTCTTTAAGCATTTTAATAGAAGTGTTATGATCAACACTACTAGTTGGAATAGCTTCTACCACTTAGTAACGTAATCAACAACAACTAAAATATGTGTGTAACCATTAGAGGCAGGAAAGGGCCCCATATAATCAAAGCGCCAAACATCAAACCGTTTAATAACAAGAGAGTAATTCATAGGCATTTCTTGACGTCTACTAATATTACCTATTCTTTGACATTCATCACAAGATAAGACAAACTTATGAGCATCTTTAAAGAGAGTAAGCCAATAGAAACCAGATTGTAGTACCTTGTGTGCAGTTCCATCTCCAGCGTGGTGTCCTCCATAAGATTCAGAGTGACACTTGCGTAGGATCTGTTCCTGTTCATGCTCAGGCACACAACGTCTAATAACACCATCTACTCCTTCTTTATAAAGGTGTGGATCATCCCAAAAGTAATGTCTTAAATCATAAAATAACTTTTTCTTTTGCTGGTATGTGAAACTAGGCGGTATAAATTTAGCAACAATGTAATTAGCATAATCAGCATACCAAGGAGTAGTACGAGAAGCATTAATGACCGCTAATTGTTCATCAGGAAAGCTATCATCAATAGGCAGTGGGTCATCAAGAACATTCTCTAACCTAGACAAGTTGTCTGCAACGGGGTTCTCAGCTCCCTTTCTATCAATAATATGTAAATCAAATTCTTGGAGCAGGAGAACCCATCTAATGAGCCTAGGCTTAGCATCTTTCTTTTCAATAAGATATTTAATAGCAGCATGATCAGTGTGAATAGTAACTTTGGAATGAACAATATAAGGTCTAAACTTATCACATGCAAACACAACTGCTAAGAATTCTTTCTCAGTAGTAGCATAATTTCTCTGGGCAATATCAAGAGTCTTACTAGCATACTGGATAACATTCAGTTTCTTATCGACTCTTTGCCCTAGAACAACACCTACAGCATAATCACTAGCATCACACATAATTTCAAAAGGTAAATTCCAATCAGGTGGCTGAACAATAGGTGCAGTGATCGAAGCTTTCTTAAGTATTTCAAATGCTTCTACACAATCATCATCAAAGACAAAAGGAATATCTTTTTGCAATAAATTAGTCAGAGGCCTAGAGATTTTAGAAAAGTCCTTAATGAACCTCCTATAAAAACCGGCATGACCAAGGAAACTTCTTATACCTTTTATGTCCTTGGGACATGGCATCTTTTTAATAGCATCAAATTTTTCTTTATCAACTTCAATACCTCTCTCAGAAATCTTGTGCCCCAAGACAATGCCTTCATTAACCATAAAGTGACACTTTTCCCAATTCAGGACGAGACTAGTGTCTTCGCATCTCTGCAAAACTCGATTAAGGTTGCTCAAACAATCATCAAAAGAGGATCCATAAACGGAGAAGTCATCCATGAATACCTCACAAATCTTTTCACAAAAATCGGAGAATATAGCCATCATGCATCTTTGAAAGGTAGCAGGTGCATTACATAAACCAAAAGGCATACGTCTATAAGCAAAAGTACCGAAAGGACAAGTAAAGTAGTTTTTGATTGATCCCCCGCTGACACAGGTATTTGAGAGAAACCGGAATAACCATCTAGAAAGCAAAAAATCTGTGTGTTTGGATAGTCTTTCTAGCATTTGATCAATAAAAGGTAAAGGGTAATGATCTTTCTTAGTAGCCTTATTTAATTTACGGAAATCAATTAACATCCTATAACCTGTAATAATTCTTTGCGGGATCAATTCATCTTTATCATTCGGAACAACGGTAATACCTCCCTTTTTAGGAACACAATGGACAGGGCTTACCCAATCACTATCAGCAACGGGATAAATTATACGTGCCTCAAGGAGATTTAGTATCTCCTTTCTTACCACTTCTTTCATCTTGGGATTTAGTCATCGTTGAGGATCTCTAACTGGTTTGGCATCTTTCTCCACTGTAGTTTCGTGTTGGCATAACGTGGGACTAATGCCCTTAAGATCATCCAGAGTATATCCAATAGCAGCTCGGTGCTTCTTCAGAGTTTTCAATAATCTTTCTTCTTCTTGCTCTGAAAGGTTAGCACTAATAATAACATGATATATTTTCTTTTCATCAAGATAAGCATACTTAAGATTATCATGTAATGGTTTGAGTTCAAACATGGGATCACCCTTGGGTGGAGGGGGATCCCCAAGAATTTCAACGGGAAGATTATGTTTCAGCACATGTTCCTGTTTAAGGAACACTTCATCTATTTCCCGTCTTTCCTTCATAAACATATCATTTTCATGGTCTAGCAAATATTGTTCTAACGGATCAGTAGGAGGCACAACAATGGAAGCAAGACCAATAATCTCATCCTTACTAGGTGGTTCCCTATCATGAGGTTGTCTACGAAACTTAGCAAAATTAAACTCATGAGACATACCATCTAAGCCAATGGTGACATTGTCTTTTTCACAATCAATTCTAGCACTAGCTATATTTAATAAGGGTCTACCAAAAATAATAGGACAAAAGTCATCTTGTGGGGAGCCAAGAACAAGAAAATCAGCAGGGTATTTAACCTTCCCACACAAAACTTCAACATATCTTACAATCCCAACTGGTTTAATGGTATCCCTATTAGCAAGCTTAATAGAAACATCAATGTCTTCTAATTCAACGGGTGCAATGTCATGCATAATTTCTTTATATAAGTCATACGCTATTGCGCTAGCACTAGCACCCATATCAGATAAACCATGATAACAATGATCTCCTATTTTAACCGAAATAACAGACATGCCTACGACAGGTCTATGTATCTTAGTATCTGGTCTAGCAATATTAGCAGTTTCATCATAGAAATAAATAACATGCCCATCTAAATCATCATCCAAGAGATCTTTAACCATAGCAATACTAGGTTCAACATTGATTTGCTCAGGAGGTGTATAAGTCCTAGTATTACTCTTACGAACAACAATCGAAGTTTTAGCATGATCCTTTATCCTAACAGGAAATGGGGGTTTCTCAACATAAGTAGTAGGAACAATAGGATCACTATAGGTGATAGTCTTTTCTTCGACTGTAATAGGTGCAACTACTTTCACTTCAACATGAGGATCATATTTAAGCCACTTCTCTTTAGGGAGATCAACGTGAGTAGCAAAAGATTCACAGAAAGAAGCTACTATCTCAGAGTCAAGTCCACACTTAGCGCTAAATCCACGAAAAGCATCGGTATCCATAAAAGATTTAACACAATCGAACTTAGGTGTCATACCTGACTCCTTACCATCGTCGAAACCCCAATCTTCAGAGTTGCATTTAATTCTTTCCAATAAGTCCCATTTGAAATCAATAGACTTCAGCATATAAGAACCAGCACAGGAAGTATCGAGCAGGTTGCGATCATTAAGAGAAAGCCGAGCATAAAAGTTTTGAATAATCATTTCCCGGGAGAGCTCATGATTGGGGCATGAATATAACATTGACTTAAGCCTCCCCCGAGCTTGAGCGATGCTTTATCGTTCGCGAGGCCAGAAATTATATATGTAATTAAGATCATGATGAACAAGATGCATAGGATAGAACTTCTGGTGAAATTCCAACTTCAATCGTTTATAATTCCAAGATCTCGTATCATCACATAGCCTATATCATGTCAATGCATCTTCCTTCAAAGATAAAGGGAAGACCTTCCTTTTGACAACATCATCAGGAATACCTGAAAGCTTAAATAATCCACAAACTTCATCCACAAAGATAAGGTGTAAATTGGGATGCAATGTTCCATCTCCTGCAAATGGATTAGCTAGCGCTTCTATCATACCCAAGGAATCTCAAAGTAAATATTTTCAAAAAGTTCAGAGGTTGAGGAGCAACTTTTGCTCTTCCGGTCGGTGTGAAGATACCCTAACAAGCCCTCAAAGGATAAGTTTCCATAGTGACAAGTAACAGAAAATTTCAGCACACTATATAAATGTTTCCTTACCAAGTTCCACTCACCAAAAGTGCTACACTTCCCGAAAATGGCGCCAGAAAAGAATCTTGATGACCCACAAGTGTAGGGGATCTATCGTTGTCCTTTCGATAAGTAAGAGTGTCGAACCCAACGAGTAGCAGAAGGAAATGATAAGTGGTTTTCAGTATGGTTTTCTCTGTAAGCACTGAAATCATAGGTAATAGATAGTTTTGTGATAAGATAAATTGTAACGAGTAACAAGTAGATAAAGTAAATAAAGTGCAGCAAGGTGGACCAATCCTTTATGTAGCAAAGGATAAGCCTGGACAATTTCTAATAATAAGAAAGGAGCTCCCGAGGACACATGGGAATTATCGTCAAGCTAGTTTTCATCACATTCATATGATTCGCGTTCGGTACTTTGATAATTTGATATGTGGGTGTACCAGTGCTTGGGTACTGCCCTTACTTGGACAAGCATCCCACTTATGATTAACCCCTATTGCAAGCGTCCGCAACTACAAAATAAGTATTAAGGTAAACCTAACCACAACATTAAACGTATGGATCCAAATCAGCCCCTAACGAAGCAACGCATAAACTAGGGTTTAAGCTTCTTTCACTCTAGCAACACATCAGCTACTTATTACTTCCCAATGCCTTCCTCTAGGCCCAAATAATGGTGAAGCGACATGTAGTCGACGTTCACATAACACCACTAGAGGAAAAGGCAACATACATCTCATCAAAATATCAAACGAATACCAAATTCACATGACTACTAATAGCAAGACTTCACCCATGTCCTCAGGAACAAACGTAACTACTCACAAAGCATATTCATGTTCAAAATCAGAGGAGTAATAATATGCATTAAGGATCTGAACATATGATCTTCCACCAAGTAAACCAATTAACATCAACTACAAGGAGTAATCAACACTACTAGCAACCCACAGGTACCAATTTGTGGTTTTGATACAAGATTGGATACAACAGATGAACTAGCGTTTTGAGAGGAGATGGTGCTGGTGAAGATGTTGATGGAGATTGACCCCCTCCCGATGAGAGGATCGTTGGTGATGACGTTGGTGATGATTTCCCCCTCCCAGAGGGAAGTGTCCCCGGCAGAACAGCTCCGCCAGAGCCCTAGGTTGGTTCCGCCAAGGTTCCGCTAAGGTTCCGCCAAGGTTCCGGATCTTTGCTTTCCCTTGCAACCAGTTTGGTGGGCCGGAACTTGGCATTGATAAGGAAATTGTTTAGATTGCTTGCACTCGTTTCAATGCCTAATATCTAATTTTTTTACAAGGTAAACGTGTGCTTGATACTTCCTCCTTCCTTTTTTTGGTGTCTCTATTTCAAGCTGAAAGAAACGATTGCTTTAGTGTACAATGTACACTATGACTGCTTCCATAACAGTTACTATATTTAATGAGGAAAACCGATCCAGCATGTCTTATCTATTTTATATGCAGTCTGAATGATATAAACTTAAAATTGATGTTGGTTGTCAGACAATCGGACTTTAGTACGAATTCATTGTCCGTCGTCCCGGTAGACTCGCCATCAGCGTTCCATGCTCCTGTGTTTGTGGGGATACAGTGACCTCCTTGTGTGTGCCTCGGCACAAATGAGCTAACGCTGGTCCAATTCTTATAATTTGAACAGTGGTTCCCACTAAATTTTTAAAAGGTCTATGCCTAATTCTTATAATCTAGATTGTACAAAATATACTAATAATCAATATGCAATTTTGGGCAAGGCTTAAATGCTATTAAATAAATAGAAATGAGACCATACCTGCTATCTGAATTTCGAAATGAAGCAGCAGATCCGTTGGCTCAAGTTTTAGTGTTCTTCTTCTTCAGCTTTGCATTTGCAGCCAGAAATTAATGGTGTTACAAAAAATAGCCTGAAGCTTTTTGGACTACCTACTTCTGTATAAAACTTTGTTCAAAGCTTAAATTATTACATTTTAAAGTTGTAAAGGTTGTATGTTGTGTTGGCTAAGACTAAAGATTGTAAATTCTTCATCGTACCAATGTTGTTCTCTATGCAGATGATTCTAGAAACTATATTATCAGTTTCTTGCTACTTTGTATCTGTGTTATGATATGTCCTCGTATATGTCTGGACTGAAATATGAGTGTCTTGGTCCTTCTTATATATTTCTTTATGAACTCAGTCAGCCTCTTTTGCACCCCTTGTGTGTTGTGTCGAGGTCCAACGCTAATGTGTTGATTTTGATGTTATTTGATTGGTGAGTAAATAGAAGTTAACCGATTATGTGGTTGCCTGATTATGTGTTTCTTTTGGACCTTATGTTTTTCTATGCACTTGTCAAATCTATATGCATTCTTATATAACTATTCTCTACACTTTTGTCCTACTAGGAAATAGCTTATAGCTTCAGTTGTGCATTACGGCATCGACATGTACCGCATTGTTTTTTCGTGTCATTCTTCTAAAGAATATGAAGTTTCTAAACCTCTGCTGGTAATATTGCAGGGTTCTGTTGGTGATGCAGATGATCGTCAAAAGGTTTGTGGACTCAACCGTGTCGCGGTATCGTCCACGGTGTCGTGGCAGCCGGTGCACGGAGAAGCAAAGCTGCTGCACATCCTCTACCTCTGGCACCCCAGCACACGGGTAAGGAGTCGACCAGACACCCCGAACATGAGAGATGATCAACATTCAGATACACTTGATTCGGTGTGTGGCCAAATCTGAATCTGAATCTGAATCTTAATGATGTTCGGGTTTCAAGGTGCGGGGCACTTGTACGATGGCTTCCTCCATCCGCTGGTGGCGAGGCACGAGGACGACATCGACCGGGGTCTGCTGGAGACGTGGCGGCGGTTGCCGTCGGTCAGATGTGGCTCATCGAGGCTACCCCGTGTGTTTCGCCGCAGCTGTAGGCCGCGAGATCAGGCCGGGCCGGTGCTGCATGTTGACGAGCGATCCAATTTTCGGATCGGATCATAACAACTTAAGTAGGTAGCTGCTTACCAAGTTGCTACGCACAACACTGTTTGATAGGAATTACACATGAGTTGCCGCTACAATGAGAAGCTGTGAGTAGATACGGCAAATGTGTGACAGAATGGACTTGGCTGATTTTTTTTAATTCATAATAATCTAGTAGTTGCGTGGGAAAAAATGGCACGCTACTAGTATTTGGGACTGTAGTAGTGTTGGCACTATAGACACTCTGTAATAGCAGTAGCGCAGGTAACACACACACTACTACTAACAAAGTTAGTAGTAGCGTGGGTTCCACCCGCGCTACTACTACCTTTTAGCTATAGCGCGAGCGATTTTACCCGCACTACTAGTAGCCTTTTTCCTAGTAGTGGGCATCTGCTACAACGTTTGCCTTCCCTTGGTGATAATGCAATCTCATGTCATAGTACTTGATCAACTCTAGCCATCTCCTCTGCCTGAGGTTCAACTCCTTCTGCGTGGAAATGTATTTCAAGCTCTTATATGATCCGTGTAAACATCACAACTGTTTCCGACAAGGAAATGTCTCCAGGTCTTGTGTGTGTGCACTACGACTGCTAACTCCAAATCATGTGTAGCATAGTTCATCTCATGAGGTCGTAGCTATCTGGAGGTATAAGCTACAACCATTCCTTCCTGCATGAGTACTCCTCCGAGTCCTTGACGAGATGCATCACAATACACCTGGTAATCCTTGTGTATGTCTGGCAAAATTAGCACTGGGGCTGTAACCAAACGTTTCTTCAGCTCCTAAAAACTGGCTTCACAATCGTCGGTTAGGTGGCATTCCTTCTTCTATAGCTCAGTCATGGGCTTAGCAATCTTGGAGAAATTCTCAATAAATCTCCGATAATATCCTGCAAGTCCAAGAAAACTGCGGATATCCTTGACCGAGGTGGGTGACTTCCATTTGGTGACTGATTCAACCTTTGTGGGGTCGACTGCTATTCCTTCTCCCAAAATGACATGTCTGAGGAATCCAACTTCCTTCAACCAGAATTCACATTTGCTGAACTTGGCGTATAACTGATGTTCTCGGAGTATCTCCAGAACAGGACGCAAATGTTCCTTGTGCTCTTCCTCGCTCTGGGAGAAAACCAATATGTCATCGATGAACACCACAACAAACTTGTCCAGATATTCCATAAATACCTTGTTCATCATGCTCATAAAATATGCAGGGGCATTGTCAATCCTAATGACATGACTATATACTCATATAAACCATACGTTGTGGTGAAGGCTGTTTTGGGTATATCCTGTTCACGAATCTTCAACTGATGATACCCTGATCGAAGAT
The DNA here is from genome assembly GCA_021437245.1 of Aegilops speltoides. NCBI lineage: Eukaryota > Viridiplantae > Streptophyta > Magnoliopsida > Poales > Poaceae > Aegilops > Aegilops speltoides. The sequence goes on from CM038145.1 coordinate 100,874,434, forward strand.
CGATCTTGGGGAATACTTTGGTTCCAACTAGCTGATCAAATAAATAATTAATCATCGGTAGAGGGTACTTGTTCTTGATGGTCACATCATTCAACAAACGATAATCCACAACCATTCGCACGGTTTCATCCTTGTTCTGTACCAAAAGAACTAGGGATCCCCAAGGTGACGAGCTTGGCCGAATATATCCCTTCTCTAATAGCTCATTAATTTGCTCCTTGATCTCCTCCAAATCATTTGGGGGCATCCGATAAGGTCTCTTGGATATTGGGGCTGTGTCATGCAATAACTCAATCAAAAATTCAATGTCTCTGTCCGGTGGCATTCCTGGTAATTCCTCCGGAAATATATCAGGAAATTCTTGCACTACTAGCATTTCCTCCTGAACAACTCTCATGAGGGAATTCACCTGATTCTTCATTGGTGTGCGTATGGATACATACTTGATCCTCTTCTGCTCCGGGGTGGTGAGCAAAATCGTCTTGCGAGCACAATCAATGTTTCCTTCAAACTTCATCAACCAGTCCATGCCTAGGATCACGTCCAATCCCTGGCATTCCAATACTATGAGCTCTACGGGAAAATCATGGTTTCCAATGCTGAGGGTCGAATGACAGCCTAAGCCTGCCGTCATCTCTCCTCCTGGGGAAGTGACCTGAAGAGGGCTTCTAAGGGTTCTAGTGGGCAACCCATATTTTTCCACAACTACCCTTGATATGAATGAATGCGTTCACCCGAATCAAAGAGTACCAATACTGGAAGTGAATTTAATAAAAACTTACCAACCACAGTCTCTGGGTGATCATAGACGTCCTCCACGTCAATGTGGTTCACCTCAGCACTAGGAAAAGGGTTGGGCTTCTTTGCTGAACTTCCATTGTCGTTGTCATTTCCATTTCCCTGCTTGGCCTCCTGGAAGCCGATGGCATAGTGCCCCGTCTTCTGGCACTTGAAATAGGTGTTATGACTCAGATCCTTCTGACCCGGAGCGGGACGGTGCTGGTTGCCAATTCCGCCATTGTCAGACTTGAAGTTGTTGTTGTTTTGACGATTATTCCCATTTCCTCCATGGTTGAGTCCTCCATGATTATGTCCTCCATGGGTGTGATGGATGTGACCTCCCAAGTATGGGGCATAGCGGGGCTTTTGCTGAGCTCCAGAGTTGTACTTCCCCAAGCCATACTTCCGCTTGCGGCTATCAATCTGCTGCTGCTTGCCTTCAAGTATGGTGGCCTTGTCTACCATATCCCGGTAGTTGTTAAAGGTAGCCACCATCAGCTGCATTCCCAGTTCATCATTGAGTCCCTCGAGAAACTTCTCCTGCTTTGCGACATCTGTGGCCACATCATCTGGGGCATAGCGAGCTAACTTGCTAAACTCGTCCACGTACTGTCCCACAATACGATTCCCCTGGCATAAGTTGCAAAACTCACACTTCTACAGACTCATGGCTCCAGCTGAGAAATGAGAGGTGTGGAAGGCCTGTTGAAACTGATCCCATGTAACTGTGGCCATAGGGTAGGTGGTGCTGTAGTTTTCCCACCACGATACTGCGGGTCCATCCAGTTGATGTGCGGCAAAACTCACCTTCTTAACATCTGTGCATCCGACTATTGCTAGCTCCCTTCTGTTCTTGTGGACCCAATCATCAACTACAATCGGCTCGGTGATACTAGAGAACACTAGTGGATTCAGCCTTAGGAAGCGGGTCAGGTTGTTGACAGGGGGTGGTGGCGGTGGATTGTTGTTGTTGTTGTTGTTGTTATTGTTGTTGTTGTTGTTGTTGTTGTTGTTGTTGTTGTTGTTGTTGTTGTTGTTGTTGTTGTTGTTGTTGTTGTTGTTGTTGTTGTTGTTGTTGTTGTTGTTGTTGTTGTTGTTGTTGTTGTTGTTGTTGTTGTTGTTGTTGTTGTTGTTGTTGTTGTTGTTGTTGTTGTTGTTGTTGTTGTTGTTGTTGTTGTTGTTGTTGTTGTTGCCTTGATTCTGGATGAGCATCTGCATCAAGGCATTCAGCTGCTGGATCAGCTGGGTGAGCTCTAGTGGGAAAGTGAAACCGGGGTCACGTCTCGAAGGCATCTGGTGTTTTGGATTGGATGAGAAATTAGAACAGAATAGGGGTCTAAAGAGAAAATAGCACTACCCATATGAATGCACAAACATTATCACACCAATCATTTATTCATTCAACTCAAACATAGTTCAATCTCGGATTACAATCTCATGACTAATAAAAAATAATGGCCTAATCGATCGACAAAAAATAAAATAACATGGGGGTCAACTAAATGTTTTCCTCAGATATCCTTGCGCCCTCCAGCAGTGTGTCTCCTCTTGTTGCGTCCTTCAGCGGAGCTCTCCTCGTAATCCTTATCATTGCTCATGAGGGGTCCATCATCTCTAGTCGGAAAGAGGTCTTCTCCCTTGTCCATCTTCCCCTCCAGTACGACAACATAAGTCTTCAGGTTCTCGATTCTCTCCATAAAATCCTTGACTTCTTCTTCATGCCCTTCATGGTCCTCGCGGGCTTTATCCTCTAGTTCCAGCTCACGGAAGATCAGCCTCTTCAACGTCCTCGAGCTTTTGCGCGTCTGAACCTCCATAGTCCTAATGTAAGTCTCCAGTTCTTGGACATATGAGAGAATGGAGTCGTCATCCATGGTGCACATGATATCTCCATCTCTAGCTCTGCGTGAAATCATGGTGAGGTATGGTGCATCAAGCTCGGCCTTGTACTCTTGTCGAATGTGTCCAAGTGCGCGATGAATGGCCATGTCTCTCCCGAGGATACAAGTGGTAGCGGTAAACTCTAAGTCAATGGGCTCTCTAAAGCTTCCGAAGGTCCTCGCTGGAATGCACACCATAATCCTATAGCGGGTGTACGTTGGAATTGATTTGATAGGCTTCTCGGTGATAGAAGACAAAGCAATCTTCAACTTCTTGACAATCTAAACCAGCTTCTTGCCGAAAAGCATCATCTCATCTGGCTGGCACAACTTCGATAGCAGAATTGGGGTGTACTCGACGGTTATCTAGAATGTTGAAATCGGAGGGAAATCAGAAACGAACCGGGGAGAATTACGGAAAAATAAAGACATAAAATAATTTCTTCCTATAGCTTTCTAATCCCAGGGGTTACGTCCTACGGTCAGCGTGTGCTCTGAATACCATCTCTGTAGCGACCCGAACTGACCCGAAATCGGTCAAGTCCCTATGTATCTATACCATCCCAAGATCATGCTAGCACACATAGTACATTGATGAAAATTTCAAAGTTCAATCACACCTGATTTATTACACGATTATCATATAGAGTCTTTATTACAATAGCATAAATTCGGCCGAAGGCCAACTCATGAGAAAAACTAGATGTTGTGGAAGCGTAGATGATAAGCGAGTCCATCCGACTCCATAGGGCAATCACCGATCGTAGATCGTAGCCTCATTCCTGGCCACAAAACTCCTCTGCAACATGAGACTTTGCAGCCGTGTAGATCAGCATTTTTAATATGCCGGCAAGTCATGAAGAGAGAACAATAATAATGCTATCACTATAGGCAATTTAGGCTATGGGGCTCTAAGTTTATGTTTTTGTGAAAAAGCCAATTTTTCCTTACAAAAAAGGACTTGCTTGCAATTACTAAAAAATGTTGGTTGTTATTGAGATGGTTCCACCAACCAGTGTCTCATGCTCGAAATAATTATAACCCATCAATTTATGAAGTTTGGTGTTGAGATTTCCGCATAAGTCCAATTCCAGAGGCTCAGTTGTCCGTAACCGGGGACACGACTAATCAATTAGATCTCACTCTGCAGAGTCTTGTGCACTTTACCCACAAGAATCACTCCTTTCTTTATGTCCCCGCACTGCATGGTGTTTGAAGATGGGACGAACAAAACAGGGTCTTCCATAGGGATCCTCTGGGCCACTGCCAGTGCCCATCCATGTCCTACGGTTCTTCTACATCTGCTGGCACCGTCCGTCTAGAGTCACGCCTAGGGTCGACCAAGACAGAGCCCATAATGGCTTGCGGCCGCATAGGTAAGCTTCTGGTCAAGGTATATCAATCCGTCTCTTTGTGGATGGCTGAAGCTTTCCGCAAGATGTCATGGTGGTTCCCCATGCATCCCGGCCAGCTGCTGGTTGCTCTAGAGTGCCCATCAATCCATCCTCCACCCAGTAGTGAATTTTAAGTCCATCTTAAACATCTTGAAGTCATGGGGTTGTCATCATCTTGACTCTCACATCTCCCATATAAATCACTCAACCAACCCCTTCTACGAGCATAGCAAAATAAACTACAATGTCCCGGGCAATGGTAACATAGGGGTTTGGGTCAACCTACCACATGATACTACTCAAGACTTGATTCAATTTAACCTACTGCATGCATGGTGGGGAGGAAATTCTACTAATGCAATAAAACATAGGTAATAAAATTCATGATCAAAGACTTGCCTTGCTGACGATCTTCGAAAGCTAGTGACTCGTAGTAACAAGCCTCGCACTCCGGGTACTCTATCGAAACAAACAAAGCATAATAAGCATACCATCATACAATATACTAACATAACAACAAGTAAAAGCAATTATCACACAATAATCAAATCACACAAAAGAAAACCAAGGAAAAGAATAAACTCAAAACATAGTTTTTACTACAAGTAGAAGAAGCTAAAAAAATAGTTTTCTACAAATAAAAATTTCGTTTACAGAACATAAATAAGGTTTTTATTAATAACAGAAAGAAAAACAAAAATAAAATTTTATGAAAAAAGAATTACTTTAAAACCTTTTATGAAACTCCTATTATGCCTAAAACAGTTTTCCTAGTAAAACAAAACAAAACAAGCTAATAAAATATATTTTTGCTATAAGTAAAATTACTACTGTTAATCTACAAAACTAATCTGGATATATCAAAAAGAACAAAATAAAATAATTTTAAAACTATTTAAAATAAAAGAAATAGCAACAAAGGTAATAAAAAGCAAACAGTACTGTTTTCGTGCTAAACTAATTTTAAATTAATTATAGAATTTCCAACTAAACCTACTGATAGCCAAGGTCACAAGAAAACAGTAGCAAAAAGAATCGCCTAAAAATATTAATCCTAGCTCTAGATATTGCAAAAACGGTAGTTTGAACAAAGTTCATGCCAAATAATTTTCAAACTACAAACATGGCCAAAATTTATATCTACAAAAACTTTAGGAAGTTACGAATCTAGAGCAAAAGGAATTAAATTAAAATATTAAATAACCTAGGAGAAATAGATTTTACAAGATTGAAACTTTTCTGTTTTAAAAACAGAAACGAAAATAAAATAGAAAAAAACAGACGGGCGCTATTGGGCCTAGGGTGTGCGATCTCTAGCTATAAAACTGTCATGCCCAATATGCGACCCTATCCAAAAGGAACTCGAAGGTCCCACCAAGGATAGACCCGCATATTGAAACGCTTTTGCAAGGTGGATATCATTACATCAACATTACATAATAGATGGGGATACATACAAGAGGCATACAATGCCACACGAATACAACATCTTACATAAGAGCACCATCCGACTACGGATGAACACAAACCGAAACTCAAACGACATCCACCCTGCTAGCCCAGGCTGCCGACCTAGAACCTATCCCCTGACCGAAGAAGAAGTAGAAGAAGAACTCCAAACAAGCAAACATCATTCTCGCGTCATGATCATCGTGATAACCTGTACCAAGAATCGTTGTTGTAGTAATCAGAAGCCACGATGACTCAGCAATCCCATTACCATGGGTATCAAGACTAGCAAAGCTTAATGGGTAAGGAAGGGGTAAAGTGGTGAGGTTGCAGCAGCGACTAAGCATATATGGTGGCTAACATACGCAAAGAAGAGCGAGAAGAGAGAAAGCGGAACGGTCGTGAAGCTAGCAATGATCAAGAGGTGATCCTGAACACCTACTTACGTCAAACATAAACCAGAAACCATGTTCACTTCCCGGACTCCGCCGAGAAGAGACCATCACGGCTACACACGCGGTTGATGCATTTTAATTCGGATCTGGTGTCAAGTTATCTACAACCGGACATTAACAAATTCCCATCTGCCACATAACCATGGGCACGGCTCTCGAAAGTTTCTAACCCTATAGGGGTGTCCCAACTTAGCCCATGATAAGCTCTCGCGATCAATGAAGGATATACCTTCTCCCAGGAAGACCTGATCAGTCTCAGAATCCCGGTTTACAAGACATTTCGAAAGTGGTAAAACAAGACCAGCAAAGCCGCCCGATGCGCCGACATCCCGATAGGAGCTGCACATATCTCGCTCGTGGCAACACCGGATGAGCACTGCATAACTAAAACCAGACCTCAAGTTTCCAGGGGGCGCAAAGGATTCTAGTTCGACCAATACTTAGACAAGCATTGGCCCGGGGGCTATATTAAAGATGACCCTTGGGTTAATTACTCCCAAGGAAAAGTAGGTGGTGGTGAGGCAAATGGTAAAACCAAGGTTGGGCCTTGCTGCAGGAGTTTTATTCAAAGCGAACCGTCGGGGTCCTATAAATCACCCGACCGCGTAAGGAACGCAAAATTCGGGAACATAACACCGGTATGACGGAAACTAGGGCGGCAAGAGTGGAACAAAACACCAGGCATAAGGCCGAGCCTTCCACCCTTTACCAAGTATATAGATGCATTAATAATATAAGAGATATTGTGATATCCCAACATAACCCTGTCCACCATGGAGAAATCTTCAACTTCACCTGCAACTAGCAACGCTATAAGAGGGCTGAGCAAAGCGGTAACATAGCCAAGCAATGGTTTGCTAGGAAGGGTGTCAAAGGTTAGAGGTTCATGGCAATTTGGGAGGCTTGGAGAGCAAATGATAGGTAACACAGCATAGCGATAGAACGAAGCAACTAGCATAGCAATGATAGTAGTGAGATCTAGGGTAGCAGTCATCTTGCTTGAAATCCCGCTAGGAAGAAGAATGAGTCCATGAAGAAGATGAAACCACGAAGACGAACCAAGCGGAGGCGAACGAATCCTCACGATCGCAACGAAACGGGAACTATCGAGAAGAAGCACACAACATAGTAAACACACCACACATGAACCAGACATGATGCACAACAAGCATGATGCATGAAAAGGCTAGATGAGGCTACTCATGGCAAGAGATGATGCAAACAAGAACAACACATCAAGGCAAGTTTAAATGAGGCCGGAAACAACATATAACAATTCCGATAAGTCCTCATATGCAAATTTCGAAATTGGTCCAGAACTGAATAAACCTTATGTTCAAGTTGTCAAACAGCAAGTTAAGATGCACCAACATGATCTACACGAGATTCTAGTCAAGTTACATATAAAGTTAATTAGATTCGGAGCTACGGCCTAGAAGATATGAGCAAAACAAGTTAAACATGGCATTGATGCAAAATGCAAACAAACATCAAGCAAACACAACAAAACAAGGATGCAACATGATAATATGAAACTACATGCAAAATCAAGCAAGTTTCAAATAGAGCACACTCAAAACGGAGTAAGGGTTCAACACATACACTCTATACAAGTTATAGCAACAATCTGTCCATAACAGCAACTAGGCTTATTGCAAGTATCAAAACAATAAGCTACAACACCCCAACATAACAACAAAAGGCATGGGCATGAATTACAGGTAAAGCACAACAAAACATGAACACCGAGCTATCTCTAGAAACAACTAGAACATGCTCAAAAGGACATGGTAAGATTGCAAACAATAACAGTTTCAGACTTAGCAGGAATAACATCAGGTTGCAATGTTTAGAGCTCTCAAACAACATGTTACAGGAACTTATGATGGCAAACAAAGGCATGGCATGAATCTACTAATTGCATAGAACAAAAGTCCCTTACTGACCATGAGCCAAAAGAGCACAGAAAATATGATGGCACCCATGTAAACATGGCAAAATATATGACAGATTCATACATGGCAGGAACAACAATAAGTAGGCATGTTGGTGAGCTTGAACCACTCACCACAGAGCAATACATGGCATGGTAAGACAACCAACAGTAAGAAGACATGTTTATGAAGCTAAGTATGGCAAGAACAAGTTCATAGGGTACATGGATCACTAACAAAGCTCATGGTAAAACTGAACTTAAAGTTAACAGGCTGACAGCAACATTATTTAGCAAACTTTGGAGCAAGATAACAACATGATACATCAGACTATAAATGCAAACAGGGCATGAATGGATAGAGCAAGAAATGTATAACAAAACATCCTTAGTGAACATCTCCAGATTATGCATAGAATGACTAGTAGCAGCAGGTTTACATAGCAACAAAATGTTATGGAACCAGTCAGGAAAACAACAACATCAAGTACCCTACTTAACAAGCTCGACGCACTCAGCACACAACTCACAAAAATCCGTGGATAGCACCCCTGGAAATATGGCATGGCATAGATCAAAACACATGTAGACATCAACCTCATAGGATGCACACATCAAACATGGCAAAAATGACAAATGAGCATGTTATAACAGTTCCACTAGATTAACATCACATAGCACTCTTCCAACAGCATTTAGGGCATAAAGGTGAGCTCAAATGAAAATGATGCAATGGAATGAAATGAAGTACTCATCGAGACGAACAATTTGATATATTACACGCACGAAATGGAGCAGTATGCAGCAAGTTACAACAGGTCAAAGCTAGCACCAGAATATGCATATTAAGGGACTTGGCAGTTTCTGAAAAAAAAACGGACGAGCGCCAAAAGGCTAAACGACGCCCAGGGCATGGGATAGGGCTGGCCGGGCGCTCACCTAGCGGGCTGCAGGCCCAGGTCCGTGGAGGAGGCGGCCTGGCAGGGCCGGCTGGAGCTGGGCCGAGCTGAGGCTCACGCGGGGAGGCGCTGCCCCTGCCAGCGCGGCTTGCGCTGGGATGAGTAGCCTTCGCCGTCCCCGAGCAGGGACATGGCGGCGGCTTGCTCGGTCCGGCCCCGGCGACGACGGGGCTCCGGCGAGCCGAGGCGAGGCCGGGAATGGGACGAGGGGCCCCGGATCCGGCGGATCCCGGGCGGATCCAGCTGGAGGAGGCCGGCGGCGAGGTCCTGCGGGCAGCACGGCGGCTGGCCTCCAAGGCGGCGAGGGTGCCCAGCGAGGGAGAGAGAGAAGGTGAGAGGATGAGGAGGAACGAGGATGGGAAGGAGAGGGGCGGCGAGGCCCGACCTGGACGTCGCCGGCGGTGGCTCCGGTGGAGAGGAGCTCCGGCGCGGGGCGGTTGCCTCGATCCAGGGGGGATCGAGAGCTGCGGGAGGTCGGGGATGGATTCACGGGAGCGGCAGCGGACGGGCGGCGGATGGGCTCGGGCGGGCCTCCCAGGGCCCGATTTGGGTTCTGGCAGGCCCGCGGCGAAGTGGGGCGCGGGGAGGACTCGTGGCGCACGGGGAGAGGCTGCGGCACGGTCGGGTGGCGACGTGGCTGTGTTGGGTTGGTCGGGAAGGTGGCACTGGTGGTGGCTGGCGGCGGCTGGCCGTGGGGGTGGCGACAAGTGGCGAGGCAGGGGGTGGTGTGGCGCGGATTCTGAGGAGGGGGAAGGCTAGAGGTAGGTGGAGGGGGCTAGGCTGCCCAAAATGGACAAGGGGTTTCCATATATAGCAGGAGGGGCTAGGGTTAGAGGTTTTGGGGGGTTTTCGGAACCTCCGATCGCGATCCGACGGATCCGATCGCGTGGGGGCTAAGGCATGTCTAGGTGGGCTACAGGTGGGTTTTGTAGATGGTTGTGGGCTGAGAAGAGAGGGAGGAAGTGCAGCCCGGCAACTGTTTCCGGAGACCAAAAACGTCCGACGATAGACCGGCTATATTGCGGTTGTAGGTTTAACGGTTGGGCTATCAAATGGACTCCGAATGCGACGAAACTTGGCAGGCGGTCTGTCTACACTATAATAAGACCGCACGACAAATTGCAACCCATTCCAAGAACATTTTTATGCCACTTATGAAATAATATTTCGGAGGAGCCGCGGGCGCGTGCGAGAGTGTCTGGCTCAGAATGGACAACGGAGAGAACCGGCGGAACCCGAACGAATGCAAGTGTTGAAAAACATGCAGATGAAATGCAAATGATGACATGGCAAAGTGCAACACGCAAGCAAATGACATGGCAACGACAGCGAATAACTGGCAGACACCTGGCGCATCGGATCCGGGGCGTTACAACACTCCTCCATTAACTAGAGATCTCGTCCCGAGATCTTAGGGCCGAGACGGAAGGGAAAAGGGATGAGGTGAAACAAGAACTCAAGAGAAGAAGCGAAGAATCGAGAGCAGTCGAGAAGAAGAGAGGAACGAGGAGAATGACGAGAATCGAAAGCTCACGGAATAAGATAGACTCTGAAACCACTCCGGTTAGAACGAGATAAGAAACGAATAAGACTGAAAGGATTTAGGCAGCACTCCGGCTGAAAGTGGAATGATTAGAACATGAACTTCACAAGATGGGATGGTACTTGACGACATAAGCAACGCAATGCCTCCGGAAGAGTTGAAAGAATGGAATGAAAATAACTTAGAAGGAAGGATTGAATGGAGTTGTTGCGGAAAAACAACAACAAAAGAATATGCTTGTTGTGGCCTTATAGGTAACATCTCAAGATTATAAGGTGATAACCGGCCACAAACGGAAATGATTGGATGGCTGAGAAGAACAAAGAAATGCAAAACTCCACTTCAAAAGAACACAGAGAATTAATTGCACTTCAAGATGTAAGAAGAAGGATACTTGGACTCCACCAACAAAATCTTGACGAGCTCTTGAGGAATGAATTAAATCACGAAGAGCCACCGTGAAGAACTCCGGTAACGAAAAGAATGATGAGATAGAATGAATGATGAAAGAATAAGATGAGCCTTGCGATGATTTAGATGGAGGTTCTGACGAGATGGTAGAGGAAAAATTGAACTCCAAAAAAGAAAAGATGAAAGCACCTGGAACTAGAATTTATTCATCAAGAAAAAACTCCGAAGGAAGGGATTAATCACTTGGAGGAATTAAGAATAAGATTTATTGTATGCTTATCCTTCATCAAATTAAATTGATGGCAAGCAATGGATTTTTCATACTACTTATTCTTCTTGAAAAGGATTGAGAAGTGACATATCACAAACGTGAGAAGGTCTTCATGAACCACCGGTAGGATTGGAAAGAACGAATAAATTAATATGATAAACAAGGAAAAAGAATCTTGAACGAACCACCGTAAGAATACAAAATTGAATGACGAAGGAGAATGAATCACCGTGAAGAATTAGAAAAGCACGAAGGCACTTGAGGGAATTTAGAGAGACGAGAACGTAGAGATCGCGAACTGATTGAAGAATACTTGAAAGAAGCACCGGGATAAATAGAGAACGATAACTGGAATGATGGCCTCCGGTGAAAAGAAACGGGAAAACAACTTCTGACATACTCTGGATGGTTAAGAAAAGAATATCGGACAAATGGAATAATTCGAGAGGATAATATGAAGCTAGCACCACGGAACTCCGGAAGAACGGACAAGATTTAGGGGAAAAACTCTTCTTCGATCTTCAAATGATGACGAGAAACACCGCCAAAATTACTGAGATACTCCGGGAGAATGAAAAAAAACCCAAAAGGTTGAGCCAACAATGAAATGATTTGAAAGAGATCTTGGCGAAGGCAAGTGACTGATGGGATCCATTCTTACGTCACACTTTGGAAAGAATTATGAATGACTCCGGGGGAATTTAGAAGAGTCAGGTAAGATCCTAGGAAAAGACTTGTGGGTTAGGGTCCACTGGAGAGATAACACCATTGAAAAGGATTGTTGAACAGATAGATGATGCACCGAACAAATGAAATATTTGAATGAGGTGACACCCTCGAATTAATTCAAACACAGACAATTCTCCTGAGATGTCTTCCAAACTCCGGAAGGATAAACTGGCGAGAGGCGAACAAGCAGGGAGAACACTTGATCCAAGGAAAAGAATGTGAACAACCCGAAAAAAAAACTTGAATTGAGTCCACCGGAGAAGAAAAAGAGTTGAAGAATGACGAATGAGACGAGAATTCACCGGTTGAAATAATTGAGGGAAGACTGAAGAGGCTCCACACGAATGGAATTGATGGTCGGAAGAGACTCGAACTCCGGGAATAAGAGGGTGGGAGGGCGGGAAAACAAAGGGAACTTGGAAGGGGAAAACCGACGAATATCTTGAAGAGAAAACACCAGTTGAAATCATTGAGGAAAGAAAGCAAAGACTTCGCATGAGTAGGATGGATACTCGATTACGGACTCCGGTTCCGAGAAGAAAAAGGGGAGGGCAGGTGGGAAAATAAAACGACTGAGGATTGAACTTGGCAAAGCTGAAGAGGCTCGAGTCAACTTGACGAGAAATGCACCGGATAAAAAGAGCTGAGAACCAACGAACGAAAACCAACTGCGTGATCCTAAAGAAATTTTTGAATGGGAAGAGGAGTAATTCAAAACACCTATGTCACGATTCCTGACCAGAGCGACGAAAGGGTAGAGGATTAAAAAGAATTCCTACTCTTCGATATAACTAGACTCAGAAAACAGTTTTCTTCAAAACTCAACAACGGCCAAACTACACGATCAATCAAGGGGGCTCCTAAGGTCGGTCGAGGCTCTGATACCAACTTGTCACGCCCAATATGCGACCCTATCCAAAAGGAACTCGAAGGTCCCACCAAGGATAGACCTGCATATTGAAACGCTTTTGCAAGGTGGTTATCATTACATCAACATTACATAATAGATGGGGATACATACAAGAAGCATACAATGCCACACGAATACAACATCTTACATAAGAGCACCATCCGACTACGGATGAACACAGACCAAAACTCAAACGACATCCACCCTGCTAGCCCAGGCTGCCGACCTGGAACCTATCCCCTGATCGAAGAAGAAGTATAAGAAGAACCCCAAACAAGCAAACATCATTCTCGCGTCATGATCATCGCATAACCTGTACCTGCAACTGTTGTTGTAGTAATTTGTGAGCCACGAGGACTCAGCTATCCCATTACCATGGGTATCAAGACTAGCAAAGCTTAATGGGTAAGGAAGGGGTAAAGTGGTGAGGTTGCAGCAGCGACTAAGCATATATGGTGGCTAACATACGCAAAGAAGAGCGAGAAGAGAGCAAGCGGAACGGTCGTGAAGCTAGCAATGATCAAGAGGTGATCCTGAACACCTACTTACGTCAAACATAACCCAGAAACCGTGTTCACTTCCCGGACTCCGCCGAGAAGAGACCATCACGGCTACACACGTGGTTGATGCATTTTAATTCGGATCTGGTGTCAAGTTATCTACAACCGGACAATAACAAATTCCCATCTGCAACATAACCGCGGGCACGGCTCTCGAAAGTTTATAACCCTACAGGGGTGTCCCAACTTAGCCCATGATAAGCTCGCGATCAACGAAGGATATACCTTCTCCCAGAAGACCCGATCACCTTGGAATCCTGTTTACAAGACATTTCGACAATGGTAAAACAAGACTAGCAAAGTCGCCTGACATGCCGACATCCCGATATGAGCTGCACATATCTCGCTCGTGGCAACACCGGATGAGCACTCTGCATAACTAAAACCGAACTCAAGTTTCGAGGGGCGCTGCAAAGGAGTCTAGTTCGACCAATAATTAGACAAGCATTGGCCCCGGGGCTATAATAAAGATGACCCTTGGGTTAATTACTCCCAAGGAAAAGTAGGTGGTGGTGAGGCAAATGGTAAAACCAAGTTTGGGCCTTCTTTGGAGGAGTTTTATTCAAAGCGAACTGTCGGGGGTCCCATAAATCACCCGACCGCAGTAAGGAATGCAAATTCGGGAACATAACACCGTATGATGTAAACTAGGGCGGCAAGAGGGAACAAAACACTGGCATAAGGCCGAGCCTTCCACCCTTTACCAAGTATATAGATGCATTAATAATATAAGAGATATTGTGATATACCAACATAACCCTGTCCACCATGGAGAAATCTTCAACTTCACCTGCAACTAGCAACGCTATAAGAGGGCTGAGCAAAGCGGTAACATAGCCAAGCAATGGTTTGCTAGGAAGGGTGTCAAAGGTTAGAGGTTCATGGCAATTTGGGAGGCTTGGAGAGCAAATGATAGGTAACGCAGCATAGCGATAGAACGAAGCAACTAGCATAGCAATGATAGTAGTGAGATCTAGGGTAGCGGTCATCTTGCCTGAAATCCTGCTAGGAAGAAGAACAAGTCCGTGAAGAAGATGAAGCCACGAAGACGAACCAAGCGGAGGCGAACGAATCCTCACGATCGCAACGAAACAGGAACTATCGAGAAGAAGCACACAACATAGTAAACACACCACACATGAACAAGACATGATGCACAACAAGCATGATGCATGAAAAGGCTAGATAAGGCTACTCATGGCAAGAGATGATGCAAACAAGAACAACACATCAAGGCAAGTTTAAATGAGGCCGGAAACAACATATAACAATTCCGGTAAGTCCTCATATGCAAATTTCGAAATTAGTCCAGAACTGAATAAACCTTATGTTCAAGTTGTCAAACAGCAAGTTAAGATGCACCAAGATGATCTACACGAGATTCTAGTCAAGTTACATATAAAGTTCATTAGATTCGGTGCTATGGCCTAGAAGATATGAGCAAAACAAGTTAAACATGGCATTGATGCAAAATGCAAACAAACATCAAGCAAACACACCAAAACAAGGATGCAACATGATAATACGAAACTACATGCAAAATCAAGCAAGTTTCAAATAGAGCACACTCAAAACGGAGCAAGGGTTCAACACATACACTCTATACAAGTTATAGAAACAATCTGTCCATAACAACAACTAGGCATATTGCAAGCATCAAAACAATAAGCTATAGTACCCCAACATAACAACAAAAGGCATGGGCATGAAGTATAGGTAAAGCACAACAAAACATGAACACTGAGCTATCTCCAGAACAACTAGAACATGCTCAAAAGGACATGGTAAGATTGCAAACAATAACAGCTTGCACTTAGCAGAATAACATCAAAGTTGCAATGTTTAGAGCTCTCAAACAACATGTTACAGGAACTTATCATGGCAAACAAAGGCATGGAATGAATCTACTAATTTAATAGAACAAAAGTCCCTTACTGACCATGAGCCAAAAGAGCACAGAAAATATGATGGCACCCATGTAAACATGGCAAAAAATATGACAGATTCATACATGGCAGGAACAACACCAAGTAGGCATGTTGGTGAGCTTGAACCACTCACCACAGAGCAATACATGGCATGGCAAGGCAACCAACAGTAAGAAGACATGTTTATGAAGCTAAGCATGGCAAGAACAAGTTCATAGGGTACATGGATCACTAACAAAGCTCATGATAAAACTGAACTTAAAGTTAACAGGTTGACAGCAACATTATTCAGCAAACTTTGAAGCAAGATAACAACATGATACAGCAGGCTATAAATGCAAACAGGGGCATGAATGGATAGAGCAAGACATGTATAACAAAACATCCTTAGTGAACATCTCCAGATTATGCATAGAACGACTAGTAGCAGCAGGTTTACATAGCAACAGAATGTAACAGAATCAGTCAGGAAAATAGTAACAACAAGTACCCTACTTAACAAGCTCGATGCACTCATCACACAACTCACAAAAATACATGGATAGCACCCCTAGAAAGAAGGCATGTCATAGATCAAAACACATGTATACATCAACCTCACAGGATGCACACATCAAACATGGCAAAAATGACAAATGAGCATGTTATAACAGTTCCACTAGATTAACATCACATAGCACTCTTTCAATAGCATTTCGGGCATCAAGATGAGCTCAAATGAAAATGATGTAATGGAATGAAATGAAGTACTCGTCGAGGCGAACAATTTGATATATTACACGCACGAAAAGGAGCAGTATGCAGCAAGTTACAGCAGGTCAAAGCTAGCACCAGCATATGCATATTAAGGGACAGCAGTTTCTGAAAAAAAATGGACGAGTGCCAAAAGGCTAAACGACGCCCAGGGCTTGGGATAGGGCTGGCGGGGCGCTCACCTAGTGGGCTGCAGGCCCAGGTCGGTGGAGGAGGCGGCCTGGCAGGGCCGGCTGGAGCTGGGCCGAGCCGAGGCCCACGCGGGGAGGCGCTGCCCTCACGGGCGCTGGCGCGGGACGAGCAGCCCTCCGCTCGTCTGGCGAGCAGGGACATGGCGGCTTTGCTTGGTCCGCCCCGCGACGGCGGGGCTCCGGCGAGCCGAGGCGAGGCCAGGAATGGGACGAGGGGCCCCGGATCCGGCGGATCCCGGGCGGATCCGGCTGGAGGAGGCCGGCGGCGAGGTCCTGTGGGCAGCACGGCGGCTGACCTCCAAGGTGGCGATGGTGCCCTGCGAGGGAGAGAGAGAAGGTGAGAGGATGAGGAGGAAGGAGGACGGGAAGGAGAGGGGCGGCGAGGCCCGACCTGGACGTCGCCGGTGGTGGCTCCGGTGGAGAGGAGCTCCAGCGCGGGGCGGTTGCCTCGATCCAGGGGGGATCAAGAGCTGCGGGAGGTCAGGGATGGATTCACGGGAGCGGCAGCGGACGGGCGGCGGATGGGCTCGGGCGGGCCTCCCAGGGCCCAATTTGGGTTCTGGCGGGCCCGCAGCAAAGTGGGGCACGGGGAGGACTCGTGGCACACGGGGAGAGGCTGCGGCGCGGTCGGGTGGCGACGTGGCGCTGTTGGGTTGGTCGGGAAGGTGGCGCTGGTGGTGGATGGCGGCGGCTGGCCGTGGGGGTGGCGACAAGTGGCGAGGCAGGGGGTGGTGCGGCGCAGATTCTGAGGAGGGGGAAGGCTAGAGGTAGGTGGAGGGGGCTAGGCTGCCCAAAATGGACAAGGGGTGTCCATATATAGCAGGAGGGGCTAGGGTTAGAGGTTTTGGGGGGTTTTCGGAACCTCCGATTGCGATCCGACGGATCCGATCGCGTGGGGGCTTAGGCATGTCTAGGTGGGCTGCAGGTGTGTTGTGTAGATAGTTGTGGGCTGAGAAGAGAGGGGGGAAGTGCAGCCCGGCAACTGTTTCCGGAGACCGAAAACGTCCGACGATAGACCAGCTATATTGCGGTTGTAGGTTTAACGGTTGGGCTATCAAATGGACTCAATGCGATTTAAACTTGGCAAAGCGGTCTGTCTACACTATAATAAGACCGCACGACAAATTGCAACCCATTCCTAGAACATTTTTATGCCACTTATGAAATAATATTTCGGAGGTGCCGCGGGCGCGTGCGAGAGTGTATGGCTCAGAACGGACAACGAAGAGAACCGGCGGAACCCGAACGAATGCAAGTGTTGAAAAACATGCAGATGAAATGCAGATGATGACATGGCAAAGTGCAACACGCAAGCAAATGACATGGAAACGATGGCGAATAACTGGAAGACACCTGGCGCATCGGATCCGGGGCGTTACAACCAAAATGCGCACGTCTATAAAAAGAAAACCGAACTGTTCTATATAAACATAATAAAAACCGTAAACTAAACCAATCTTTAAATAAAACCGTACATGTCTACTGTTTCTAATCTAGACCGTTGAATTAGCACTACAAAAAAAGACACATCCGTGACATTTTGGGCCAAACGAATTTTTTTCCTGTCGTACATATGACACTTCTATGATGATAATTGTGACAAAACCCGGTATCATCATAGATGTGGTGGGCTCCTACTTCTATGACAAAAAATCATGACAGAAAATGGGCTTTTCGTCCTAGGCGGGCCGGAGACGCAGCTGCATGACATTGTTTGGGCCGTCCATGACGGAAAAAACCGTGATAGAAGCGAGGGAGAGGAAAATTTCAGGGAGTTGCCGGTTACGGTGGGGCGGCGATCTGCTTTCTCAGATAGGTACGCTGCAAGTGCGAGGCGTTGTCTCTAACTGAACCAGAGCGAGGTGTTGGGCTCTAACTGAACCCGAGCGATTGCACTGCAGGCTATGCGTTACTGAACCCGGGCAATCGATCGATGGCTGTTAACTGAACCCGATGGAGCGATTCTTCGCTCTCGCCGCTAATCAAGCCGATCGATTGATGAACAATGAGCGCTATGGGGGGTTGATGAACAAGGAGCGGTGGCGTTGCCTCTGGACGAACAGGACCCCGTGGTGTGGAGGGCTGTATGAACAGTAGACGGTGGAGGGGTGGCCGTGGAGGGGTGGTTGAATAGGACCCCGTGGTGTGGAGGGCTGGATGAACAGTAGACGGTGGAGAGGTGGTTGAACAGTAGCCGGTGGAGTAGCGCGCGGTGGAGGCTGGATGAACAGGAGCCCGTGGAGGCTGGAGGAGGTCGACGGTAGCCCGTGGAGGCTAGAGGAGGTCGACGGTGGAGATAAACAGTATCCCGTGGAGTCCCATTTTGCGGTACGCCACACCCCTCCCGATGAACAAGACCCTTGTTTCGACCGTAGGAGGTCCGTTTCCTCCGTTTTGCGGTACGCCACACCCCTTCCGATCAACAGACCTCGCTTGACCGTAGGAGGTCCGCTTAAATCCGCTTTGGCGGTATGCCACACCCCTCCCGATCAACATGACCCCCATTTCGACCGTAGGAGGTCCGTTTCCTCCGTTTTGCGGTACGCCACACCCCTCCCGATCAACATGATCCCCATTTCGACCCTAGGAGGTCCGTTTCCTCCATTTTGTGCTACGCCAGGCCTCGTTTCCATTGCCTGTTCCGTCCAAGCCGGTTGGCTCCCACGTGTTCCCTTGCCTCCCGATGAACACGACGCATTCTGTTGCCTCCCCATGAACACGACGCATTCCGCTGCCTCCCCATGAACACGACGCACCGTTGCCTCCCCATGAACACGACGCATTCCGCTGCTTCCCATGAACACGAGCCCTCGCCAGACGTATGCGCGATTAGGCGCTCGAGACCCCGCCTTATGTACACATACGTGGCGATTTTTTTCTTGCACCCGGCCGATGTAATGACGCGTACATGCTACGCGCGCGCCTCTACTACGACACGACGCGCGACCTCTCGCCACGACACGCGCGCCTCTAAATCGACCAATATATATGTACGACACGTCACGACTGAATGACAACGCTACATACGCTTCGACTGTGTGGGTCCCGACCGTCAGCGCCTTGTGTGCGAAAATGTAGCTGGTGGGTCCCAGCAATGAGGGGCTAATCATTTTTTTCCCCGGACGCACTTCCTTTGCGCATGAAGATGTAGCCAGGGTCCTAGCAATGGGGGCGAATCGTTTTTTTTGCCCGGGACGCACTTCCTTGCGCAGCAAAGATGTAGCTGGTGGGTCCCAGCAGTCAAGGGGGCGAATCGTTTTTTTTGCCCGGACGCACTTCCTTGCGTGCGAAGATGTAGCTGGTGGGTCCCAGCAGTCAGGGGGAAACTTTTTTCGCAAAATACGGTGGCCCGTCTGGTGGGTCCCCGCTGTCAGGTGGAGGAATCATTATTTTCCGCGTAATAAGGAGGCACTTCCTTGCTGTGGCCGTGGACCCAGCTGCCAGCTTCTCCACGTACAGTCCACGTCCGATGGAAGTCATTCCTTGACCATGTTGACCACGCCGCGCCGAGAGCACCACGGCGGTGGACGACGGTGAGGCCTAGGAAGGGGACGACTTGGAGCCGGGGAAGACGCAGCAGTGGATGCCCACGTGAAGAGGAGTACGACGGTTCACTGGTTCGGCTGCGGTGTGAGGCTGCTGTTGCCGTAGATTAACAGGGGGTGTGGGTGAGTAGAGGGATGGCTTGGCCAGCGGTGGGAGTAGTAGGGGGCGGTGAGGCCTCCGCGGCATCACAGCCGGCCACGGGAGGCAGGAGCACACGACACGACCGGCGTTGGTTTGGGCGGCTGGAGCAAGAAGACCAGAAGTTGCAGAAGCACTACAACCATTGGATTAACATCGTACGGTAACAGGAGCTAGAATCATTCATATTGACTAAGTTGACAAAGCCCTCCACCCCCGTCAACTTGATATGCCCACAAGTCAGCCTCCCAGTATGCTGGGTTCCAGCTGGCAGGGGGAGTATTCATTTTTTTGTGCGTAATAAGGAGGCACTTCCTTGCGTGCGAAGATAGCTGGTGGGTCCGACAAGTCAGCGGGGGGCACATTTTTGTCGTGAAATACAGAGGCCCTTCCAGTGGGTCCCAGATGTCAGGTGGAGGAATCATTATTTTGCGCGTAATAAGGAGGCATTTCCTTGTGTGCGGCCGTGGACCCAGCTGTCAGCCTCTCACGCACAACCTACTTTCGATGGTGTTGTTCGTTGACCACGCCGCGCCGAGCGCATCCAAGGTGGTGGACGACGGCGAGGCCCCAGAGAGCAATGAGCCGGAGATGGGAAGACGCGGGAGTAGAGTCGCACACGGAGAGGTGTACGAGGGTTAACTGGTTCTAGTGCGTGTGGTTCGGAAGTCGGTGGAGAAGAACAGGAGGTGTGGAGGGGTGGAGGGATGGCCTGGCCAACGGTGGAGTAGCGCTTCATAGCGAAGCGTGCTAAGCAGAGCTGCTAGCAGCAGGAGGCGGGAGGTGGTCCCGGCGACGCTGGAGGAAGAAGACGAGAGATTGAAGAAGGATGCCGGGCGTTGGATGTAAATCCAACGGCTAACATGTCAGAATCATTTGTTGACTAAATTGACAACGACTTTCGTTGGCTTCGACCTATTGACCCACTTTTCAGCCTCCAAAAATGTGGCACGTATTCAACCCATTTTTTCAAAATTTACAGTCTTTTTTTGCGCGGTAGAATTAAAGTCAATTTGATCATTTTTTTTTGAATTACGGCCATTAGCCGGGCTGGGTGAACAATTAATGTAGCTTTCATGCGGCCCATTTATTTTATTTCCTAAAAAATTACGGGCAATTTGCACTTTATCTAGATACACGATTTTGCTGGGCTGATTCTAATTATAATGTTGGGTTGGGCCAGCAATGTTATCAAAAAATAAAAAAGGGCTGAGCATTTTGTTATAAATATATTTAAATAATAAGTGATATTATTACATTCGTCCTTAAATCTTACCAAGGTTTTGTACACAATCACTAGGATTTTCGTGCCAAAACAATCCAGGATTTTATTTGTTAAGAAATTATTTTTATAAGTTAATAAGATGTGGGATATTGTTTTCTTACATATGTAAGCATATGTTAAATATATGATGACAATAAAAATAATATATAATAACATATAAAATAATTTAAATATATATAATATAGTTAGAAGGGAAACATAAGTTGTACCTGGTGTTCCTATTCTTATATAGAAAAATAGAACAAACCTCTACGTTTTCTTCAAAAAAATACATAAATTGGGCTGCCAAAAATAAAACCTCGGATGGGAGGTCCATAGGCCGGTCGATACATAACGGCCCTAAGAAAATACAAACAGGCCCTCCCATCCGAGGTCGTGGGTTGCGCATGTTAAAATGAAAGCCTAGACGGGCAGCCCAAAACCACGCCCAACACTTGCCAAAACTTCGTCCCTCGTTTTCTCGTGTTTCGCACACTCAACATTGTGTGGGCATTTTGACTGCATCATATGAAGATGTGCTATGCATGAATGTTGATCAAGATGATGTTAATCGGCTGGTAGTTCCATTTTCACCACAAATAAAACTTCCAACATGATGTTAACCCTGTTTGAAAAGGCCGTGTTAATATAAATGCTCTACCTCTAAAATTTGCGCTTATCTCGAATCAACTTGCGCTTATCTCAAACTGAAACTTGCGCTCTTCTCGTCGCACTTTTATACTCCTATGAAACTACATTTTTTTAAGTGCTAAAAATAGATCTCTAGAGTTCATAAAATTCTTCATATGCTCAATATTGCAAATCTGAAATTCAAAAGACATTCATATCTGAAAGTACTCTCAAAATACACAACACAAAACATAATTCACAACCTGCCCGACTATTGGGCTGGGGGGCAGTCCCCTCCTATTCCTCGGCGACAGACAGCCGCTCCGTGAGACGATGTGAACGACGAGGGAGACGATGGCGGGGAAGCGTCATCAGGACAACTGCTTTTCTCCTCTTGCAGTTGGGTTCGATCGACGAAGACTCCACCGGCTCGCTCTGGCAGGACGCCCTCACAAAGGGCACCCTGTAGATGCTTGATCCTTCAATCTCTGGTGGATGCTCCATCTGGGATCGGTACTCCCACCACCGCTCCCTCACGATCCGATTCGGTGAATCTATTTGCTCCATGGCCCAGAGGAGCAGCTCTATGTACTCGGCGCGACTCCTCGGGAGTATCACCGCTTTTCGCTCTGCAGCAGATATTTGGCCATGGATGTCGCCGCCGCCACTAGTTGGTCCTTGTTGTCAAACCAAGATCAGATCTCCAACATCCTAGCTAGCTTCATAGGGTCGCCGTCTGCGATCCTCACGTGTCGGTTGTACTCCTCCATCGATCTACTTCTCCACAAAGACCTTCACTCACGGCGTTGGTTTTTGAATGGAAGAGGAGAGGAGCGGCGCTGGTTTTGGATTAGAACGGGAGAGGAGCGACGCTGGTTTTGGACTGGAACAGGAGAGGAGGGGCAATGGTTTTGAAATGGAAGAGGAGAGGAGCGGCGCTGGATTTAGATTGGAACAGTAGAGGAGCGGCAGTGGTTTAAGACGAGAAGAGCGGAAGAGCGGCGCTGGTCTTGGAATTATTTTTTTGTTGTTTTGCATATTTTGGGTCAAAGTTTGACCATGTACTGTATGTGACAAGCAAGATGTGAATGCATGTCACCAAAAATTGTATGTTTGGTTCGTATCAGAATGTACTTTCAAATTAGATTATTTTTGCAACATATAACATATATTTTATGTGCGAAAATCATGGTCAATATGACCCAGAATAAAAGGGAGACTAGTTAATGTGGGGTTGCTTTCTTAATTGAAGGGTAAATTGATTTTGATTTTGATCCAACCACAATACCGCCGCCCTCTCGCCTAATCCTAAATCGCTGCACAAGACGCCCTCTCCCTCTTCTCCATTGCAAAACCACCTCCTCTCCTCTCCATCATCTCCATTCCAAAACCACCGCCTCGCCTCTCCCTTCTTCGATCTTCTCCATTGCAAAACCACATCCTCTCCTCTCCATCATCTCCATTCCAAAACCACCTCCTCTCCTCTCCATCATCTCCATTCCAAAACCACCGCCTCGCCTCTCCCTCTTCTGATCTTCTCTCCATTGCAAAACCACCTCCTCTCCTCTCCATAATCTCCATTCCAAAACCACCTCCTCTCCTCTCCCTCTTCTCTATTGCAAGACCACCGTATCTCCTCCCATCTTCCAAAGCTAGCACCGACCACTCGTAATCGACATCTATGGAGAGGATGCAGAATAATCAGCAGATCATTGGCGGCGACTGTGCAAAGTTATCCAGTTGAAGGAGATCCTTAGTTGGTTTGACAATGAGTGGGAGATTTCGAGGACGGTGCGGGCCATGTGGTAATGTATGCGAAAGAGCGAGACGACGGCGATGAGGGTGGCAATGTACATGTACTCCTCGGCGGCAGTCACGCCGCAGTCCTCCGAGTTCATCGAGTATCTCCTATGGGCGATGGAGCGAGATGATTCGCCCGAGGCGACAACAAAGGAGGTGGTGGGCGTACAGGTCGAAGGTCGAGCACCCAGAGGATAACGAATCGACCGAGTATGGTGTGCCGTTCGTGAGGGTGCAGAGCCAGCCGGAGCCACAGGAGTATTCATTCTCCCACCACAAGAGGAGGCCGGATGTCGCGACATCGCTTCCCCAACGTTCTTTGTGGTTCCCTCGACGCTTGCCTCATTTCAACGGCGGCGGTAGGGTTTAAGGTAAGCTTCACACTAACCTAATCTTCCACCTGCTCATGCTTACAATCAGTGTGACAACTAATGAAAATCATGCTTACAATCAGTCTTCGAGTACTACGCCAATCACCCTAAAATAGCTCTGGACCTTCGGGTCAAAGTTGTGACACAGTGTACAAATAAACAAAAATAGATTGGTGCTTCTTTCAGAAAAGAGTACTCCCTAGAAAACTGCCAATATAAGATACTAGTATTTGGTTAGAGGATTTGCTGCCGAGAAAGATCCGTCCACAAAGAGCACCACACATCCCACTGGTTGTGGTGGATGCCAATGCGTGCATGCAGCATGGTTGGTGTCGGTAATTTTTACTTGGCACACCTCGCACTCTGCATATATGCCGGTTCCATACGTACATTTGTGCAGCTCCACCAAAATGCAGCTGAATAACCCTGTTTGCACAGATAATGAAAAAGTGTGATTACATTATAGTGGCACTAGTTGATGAAACACACAAAATAAATAGAAGAAAATATTGCGATAGTATCATAGTATGCCATGCTGCGAGGGCGAGATGGGCCCTGCGACGCCTCATATGGTACGCCTCATACTGGACATCGTCCCAAGTCTCCCAGATACACCTTCAGCCAGTGATGAACATTAGTGTATAGTAGTAGTACAAGGAGGCGCCTTGAGACATTCAAATCTCTATTTTTGTACATATCAACTAAAATTAAGCACCCCAGTTTGCAGAAATGCTTAAACATTAACAATGGGACTATTTGATGAAACATACTTTAACAAAGAGAAGCACTTTCTTTATCTACATTGGAAATGAAATGATAGAGATGACACTTGCTCTATTTAACTGTATTATTACTTCATTTTATCAGCGACACTAGGGTCGAGCAGGTGGCAAACGAGGTGTACCGTGCGTCGCAAGGATGGAGGCCGGGGGTGCTTAGACTGGGATGCTAAAGCTGGCGCTTTCACCACCAACATGGATGATTCAATTCATGGGACCTTTTGGTGCAGTTCACCTAAAATGAAGCAATGTCCCGTGAGCTAGCAGCTTCTTCTTCAATTTTTTTAAGAAAAGGGCTCCAGCCCGGTTCCATTTCCATCAGAAAACGAAACCCACAGAGCTTCTTCTTCATTAGTTGCAATAAAATTGAGCAACATCAAGGTTGGTTGTGAAGCTCCTGGAATGCTCAACTATAATTTGGATATCATTTGTGCAGTTCAACTAAGACTGAGCGTGAAATTTATATCTCTGTTTGCACAAAAAGGTGGAAAGGAGGGTGACTAATAAGTGATGAAACATGCATCAAATGGAAAGAAGCATGTTCCTTATCCAATGGCTCTCCTACAAGGACAAGAGTAATTTCTAAAGCAAAGGCATTGCTAGATATTAGTGTGTGCATTAGGATTAACTATGACAACCGTTAAATACGACATTACTTTGGGCACGGAGAGTAGGCGGACCAGATGCTTGCATTTCTAACTAAAAGAACCAACTTATCTTAATGGGAAATTTTAGCAGGATATGTAAAGAAGTGCCATTGATTCATATTATCGAGGCATTACATTGAAAACAACATTGGTTTAACGTGTCCTTACTTTCAACAAAGGCGATCGCTACATTTTACCAAAGGCATTACATAAGAGTGGCTCGGGCAACAAACATCGTAATGTGATATCCGGGTTGGTCCCATTTTTGTTTGGTATAGCCACCTTATATCGTGTGAAGGCTAGCAAATCTAGTGCTGGACTTACTCGCTGACTTGTCCCCTAGTCCCCACTTTCTTTCCTTTTTCAACTAATAGATCGGGTTTATATTGAGTTTGTACTGCTTCCCTTTATTTCCTATTAGACCTAGAGACCAGCTTGACAGCCACCGCTACTTTTCGCCCCATTATTTCCTCTTTCACCAAGTCCTAGATTCAGTAACAAATCCTCCCCACCCCCACCCCTTTCTTCCTTGTTTGAACCAAGTAGTACTAGATTCGAGTGCATGAACTAGTTTTACCTCTTAAACGTAAAAAACTTAAGTGGTTTTCGAACAGCCGATCGATCCTATCTACGAGGGGGCTTGAGAAATAGTAAAAGCTAGAAATGCAGCGACGTCAGGAGCTCGGGAAGTAGAGAAAGGCCGGTTTTGAAGGAAGTTATACCTGATGGTCGCCGGGATGTTGCTAGGTGGGCGGCGGGAGGCCGGATCTGCCCACACTACGGCAGCAAGGAAGAAGGGGTCGGAGGCCGTCCCTCGCCAGCGGTGCTTGGGAGAGAACGGCAAGGCATGCTGATCGGGACACGCCCAACAGTGGGTAAGAGCCGTCGCCGAGGACGACCGCGTGAACGTTGCACCTTCTCACCTTCCCCGACGGAGAGGATCCGGCTGGATCTGTGACCAGTGGTGAGCAGAGAGAGAGAGAGAGAGTGTGTGTGGCCACCGCTGTCGTGCTTAGATCTGGAGAGGCCGAGATAGTGTGAAGAGAGCAACACTAGCAAGCAAGCACGGAGGTTCCTTCCTATATAGTGGAGTAGTACTTAGTTTTCTTTTGTCTACCGGAGCCGGCTTGACCTCGTCAATGACTGTCGCGAAGTCTTCATGCACGTGGCCCGGAGGCGTAGTTGTCGTCATTTTGATCTGAAGTGCCGGATTATAACATATAACATGAAAAATGCCACATGACAAGAAATCATAACCTCACTGCCCAAAGGAGACAATATGAATCCCGACGGACAAACTAGACGAGGAACAAAGCTCAAATTAAAGATAAACTCATAGAAAATGGGTCCATCGATAGATGTCCTAATTAACATAGCCGGCTTGACCTAGATGGCAGCCGAGTAGTCACTGTTCGTGCATGTGCCCCCAATGACTAGCCCAACTCAGTTGTCGCTGTTTAACCCTCGCAGTGATCCGAAGCACATGACACATAATTTTGCGAGATGACAAGAAACCTTTTTTTATATTTCTCACCACAACTACAACCATGTACAACACAGCCTGCACGATATGTAGACGATAGCCAATCCAGGCGTGTCTGCTCGAGTCTGGTCTTCCGTGTCTTGCAGGGATCGTCCAGGCACCAACATAGTACAACACTTCTCTAGTACTATCGCTCGTCTCCCTCTTCTATTAAGTCACCCGACTTGCGGGGCCGGGGAGTGTGCCTATGGTCGGTTCTCAATTGCCGTCCCACATGTGTGTGCGAATGCAGTATGACGCGCGTTCCATTCGGAGAGCAGCGTGCCAGACCAACCGACCGTCTGTGGTGCGATGCGAACGCGACGGGCATGCTGTATACTCCGTACATGTGTACCACCATTTTCTAGACGCTTTGCTCCATGGCGCGGGCGCAATCCATGGATACAAAATTAGTATACTGTATACTATTTGAAAGTCGAGGGCAGGGCTTTCCTGCCCGGTAGGCGGCGGGACAGTTCCGCCTAGTCGGTTCGACACAGACGCGAGAAGACAAGGGAGTAGGCTGCTGCAAACGTAGGGCTATGTGATTTGACAATGAGTTACTACTGGATAGGTGGGGCCCCGTGATTTGACTTGCCATTATCATTTTAACTGCGGCGCTACGACCGGTGTGAGTCTCCCTATTCCTGACCACCTCCATACAGGTGCCTCTCCCAATGCTCCACCATGTAGGGTTTGTTTGGTTTGAGACTAAATTTGCCAAAGCTTGCCACATCTAAAGTTAGGCAAGTTTGACCAACTTAGGTGTGTGTTTGGTTCAAGCCACATCTTAGGCAAGCCACATTATGGTCCCACATCATATACACACAAAAAGTGTGGCAAGATTCCCTTAGGCTTGCCAACTTGTGGCTCTCATTTTGAAGAACTAACCTTAGGCAAGTTTGACAACATTATTATATGGCAAAATGTGGCACTCCTAGGCCTAGAACCAAACAGCCCCATAGTAGTAGAGGCTGGCTCTTGCATGAGAGCCCACTTCTCCACTTTTTCCTTGCCTCTCTTTCCTCCACATATGCAAAAATGCCATGTAAAGCGCACTATTGTACTTACTTGCTCCTACAGGTGTTTAAGCTTGCCACATAGGCATAAAGTCTGATGTGGCAAGTTAATCAAGAAGAGAGAGACTAGTTTGATGACCCAAGGAAGAAACGGTGCTAAGCGCGTGTGCCTAGGTGAAAAGACAATTTTGAGTCTATAGCTAATTAAGTGAAGCAAACTTAGCAACACCATTTCATTGGAAGAGGTCACTCCTTGGCAAATGCAATAAGTACTAGTACTCCCTGTGTCCCATTATATAAGAACGTTTTTGACACTACACTAGCTAGTGTCAAAAACGTTCTTATATTATGGGACGGAGGGAGTACGAAGAAAGAGATAGAGAGGAGTAAAAAAATACACTTATAGCCAACCTTGTTGTAGTATGAGTGACTAAGTGATGACTATGTATGACATGCCAACATCAGATAGCCTAACACACCGTGTTAAATCTCCAAGGGCGCGAGCGACGTGACAGTCGTGGTAGGCGCGACCATGATACGGGCTGCTGGCAGCCCTTGGATCTGAGATCAAACGGTCGCATGCTAAGTTGCTGAAAATTTTAAGAATAACCCTCCAGGATAGGATATTCACCCATAGGTCTAGAATCACGCCATGAAACTGTTTGATCTCAGATCCAAGGGCTCTCGGAAGCCCGTATCATGGGAGAATGGAAAGCCACTACCCTGCCGTTCGGACGCTGGCAGTTCGCTCCTACTCTTTTCCTGCACGTCCTTTAATACTACAGCGGTTCGCTCCTAGTCGTCCCGTCCATTCACATTACGGCAGTTCCACTAATCCTAACCCTCCTCCCAAATCCATGGCGTCCCAAATCTCCTCGATCGGCGGTGAGTACAAGGTTAGAACCATCACCTGCGATGAGTTCGACGTCATCTACACCCGTACTTCCGCGACGGTGAAAGGATGCCTTTCTCGCTTCAGATGCATGTTCGAAAACTCACATGATGAGTGGGTCGCTGGGCTAGATGTTGAGTACACCATAGTCATGGGACCAGAGAAGGATCTAAAGGACGAAGAGAGGAAGAAGCCCGTCATGATCCAGGTTTGCATACATAACGTTTGCTTGGTCTACCACATATGCCATTCTGATGTTGAGTGCCAGGATTTTAAGAACTTCCTCGAGGACAAAACAGTCAAATTCTTTACTGTAGACTTTAAGAACGACAAAGAAGTCCTGCGTCGGATAGGCCTCATTGTAGGCAACCCTTCGACCTCCGTAAGAATCGGCCGGTGCCCTCTCGTCACCCTCACGCCGACCTCGGCAGAGCCATGGTTCATCCTTCGTATCGCAAACCGGAGAAACCTCATTACACGCTTTCATCGCATGCATGGCAGCGGAATGTACTAGATATAGACCACATCCAAGACGCTGCAATGGATGGCTACCTTTGTTTCAATATCTACAAGGGTTGGATGAAGAGCAACAACCAAGTTGGTGGTTCAAGCAAAGAAGTATCGCCAAGAGGAAGAGGGACAAGGACGAAGTCGAGGACGTGGACGAGGACTCGAGTAAGGTGGCGTGTCGCTGCTCATGGCGGTT
Organism: Aegilops speltoides; assembly: GCA_021437245.1. Classification (NCBI taxonomy): domain Eukaryota; kingdom Viridiplantae; phylum Streptophyta; class Magnoliopsida; order Poales; family Poaceae; genus Aegilops; species Aegilops speltoides. The sequence goes on from CM038145.1 coordinate 100,903,894, forward strand.
CTAAACTTCTAATGCAAAGGTTCACCGGATTAGTTGCATAGTTTAATTTCAGGTGTGCTTAGTTTAATTTGAGGGGTGTGTTGTGCTGAGCCCCCAGCAGAACTATGTTATGTTTCTTCTCGTTACTTTAACTCTTCAGTATGTACATACTAGTACTAGTATTTCCTTAATAGAATTTAGCACCCCAATTAAGCACGTACTAGCTTTTTTAATAGTAGTATATGCATAATTTGGCGACGAGCGCTCTCTATATGTACCACCTTTTTTTTAAATTTCAAATTTTGCTCCATGGCGCAATCCATCGATAGTGGAGTACTACTGTACAAAAGTATACATTTTTTTAAAAGGCTAGCGTATTGTTCATCACACACACACACACACACACACACACAGACACACACACACACACACACACACACACACACACATATATATATATATATATATATATATATATAGCCAGTTAAATTCTCAACCTAGAACGACGTGCATGCCATGTAGTAAACCGATCCGGAGGATGTATAGTAAAAATGAGGTGATTTTACCGAGCGATTGGCGGGGGAGCATGGCCTGTCATGCGGTCCCACGTGTCATGATGTACCAAGGCGATGCGCGTGTCCCTCTTGAGGCAGAAGCAATACTAGTACGTGGTTTGAGATGATGTCGAACCGAAGTGTGAAATAATGGTTGCTTCGTTTGTCTGGGAAGGTGCGGCATTGTGATTTGACATCTCATTGCTCATTACTAACACTGGGCCGGTACGAGTGGGGTGCCTCCCCCTGCTGTTCTGCACTGTTATTTGGTGCTTGACACGTCAACCCGGTTGCACATGAGATGACCCCCCACATCCTTTGTCAAAATAAACAACACCCCTATCAATGCATTTCACTCTTCCGTGCAACAGACGGGCACCTTACTTGCTCCTACAGGTGCTTAAGCTTGCCACATAGGCATAAAGTCTGGTGTGGCAAGTTAATCAAGAAGAGAGAGACTAGTTTGGTGACCCAAGGAAGAAACGGTGCTAAGCGCGTGTACCTACATGAAAAGACAATTTTGAGTCTATAGCTAATTAAATGAAGCAAACTTAGCAACACCATTTCATTGGAAGAGGTCACCCTTGGCAAATGCAATAATACTAGTACTCAGAAACCCATAATATAAGAACATTTTTGGCACTACACTAGTGTCAAAAACGTTCTTATATTATGGGACAGAGGGAGTACGAAGAAAGAGATAGAGAGGAGTAAAAAAATACACTTATAGCCAACCTTGTTGTAGTATGAGTGACTAAGTGATGACTATGTATGACATGCCAACCTTGTTGTACATACTAGTATTTCTTACATTTCATCTTTTAGTTGGTATAGTACTACCACTCGTTTATTCACATTATATACGTACAATATATATGGCCAACATCATATAGCCAGCAGTTTAGTTGTCAAAAAATTTCAGGTTGCTTAGTTTTGTCAAAGAATCCCAGGGTGCTTAGTTTTATTTGAGGGGTGGGTTGTGCTGGACACCATTATTGTGACTAGCCTTTTTAATAGTACTATATGCATAATTTGGCGACGAGCGCTCTCTATATGTATCACCTTTTTTTAATTTCAAGTTTTGCTCCATGGCGCAATCCATCGATACTACTGCTGTACAAAAGTATACATTTTTTAAAAGGCTAGAGGGCGGGGCAGTCTAGCTTGGTCGGTTTCACGAGAGGCGAGGGCCTTTGTGATTTGATGGCTCATTATTGCTGGAAGGAAGGGCCTTGTGATTTGACTGCTCGTATAAATGCGCCGATGACCTGATCGAGGAGGAGCACAGAACCGTGCGGTATACTCAAGTTTTCCACTGGAGTAGTACTGCGACGGAGGAGCACAAAACACGGCAGCCCAGTGCCATATGGCGATAAAAAATGATCTAATTTGCTAGTCATCTCATTGTTAGCATTGTTCTATTCATTCCCTCAAAAAACAAAAACCATTGTTCTATTCATGCCTCGCAAAGAACGTGACACGTGCGGTGAAACACCCGAAGCAAAAGATGAAACACAGCAGCAAAAGAAGAAGGAATATTATCACCCCAAATGATCTAATTTGCCGCGGAGTCGTAACTGCTTCTTCATCGCCTCCATGACCTCCATCTCCTTGCGCGTCTCCTCCGCCATCTTCTTCATTCTGTCCATGACGCGGGATTTCTCGACGCGGTCCTTCTTCATCTGTTCCACGGCCGCATTACGTACCTTTGACAAAGAGCCGGTGCTTGATGCGGAGCTTCGCCAACTTCTCCTTCGCTCCATGATGAGGGCCTGCAGATCTTCATCGAGGAACTACTATTCTCATGCAGCTTCTTCCAGCGGCGCGTCTTCTCCTTCAACAGGTCGATCTCGCAGCAGAGCTTCGCTTTGTCCTCCCGGTCGCAGGATTTCGCGGTCGCCTTCTTCTCCGAGGCAATGCTCTTCTTCAGCAAAGATCACCAAGCCGGGCGGTCAACTCCTCTCGCTGATTGAGCTCAGCGGGCACGCTCGTCGAGGCTCTCCTTCAAAGAACTCCGCAAGCCTTGATGAACTCCTTCGCTCATTGAGGTGCTTATTGAGCTGATCGGGCATGCCGCCGAGGATAACGACTCAGCCTCCGGCTCGGCATGTTCGCCTCATGGCTAGGGCGCCTCGGGAGCCATCGCCTGCCGAGAGAGATCTTTCGAGGTCTCTGCGTGGCGAGCCCTCTTTTTTTTTCCGCAGCCTTGGTTGCTACTCCCTTGTTACGAGTAGTTCTAGACCTAGAGCTCGCCACCGCCATGGCAACGATTTAACGAAGAAGAAGCACTTATGAGGAGGAAAGCTAGAGTAATTTTCGGTTAGGTAGTTCCCCTTTTAATAACCTAAGTACTAGCACTAGTAGTACTAATACCTGCATAGTGGGAACACGTTCAGGTTTGGTACGTAGTACTAGTAGGTGTGAGCAGGCTTTCTAATGTGATGGGAACAAGGTAAAGATTAATTGATGGTTTTGGTTTCGAGGCCCGAAACGGCTCCCGATGAGTTTAGTGGAACATAAATTTCAAGTAGACTACACTGCTCAAATGCGTAAATATTATGTTACTGTCGAAAATTGGCACAAAATACAAAGGAGACCAATTACTACTAGAAACCCACGATTTAACTACTCGCATGCGCGCAGTGGAGTAATAATGTCTTTCTTCCGCCCTCACATCCACTCAATTTGCATGCGCTGTATTAATTGACCATCAATGAAGTGAACGACTTTACATGCGTCAAATTATCACATGGGGTGGATCTTGGTACAAAATTGAGTCCGCCCGTGTACCCGCGTGTGCGTGCGAGGGAATGAGTGCATGCGTGGTCTGCGTGCACATCTTCGCTTCGTGCATGTACCGCCAGTATGGCTCAGGGAGGACGAGTACATTCTTCTGGAACCAGCAGCACGTCACGGTGATCAATCCACGCAAGGAGGTCGCGACAATGCCTCCACATGTGCCACGTGGCTTCATGAACTGTAAGAGAGACACTGTGTAGCGTGCCATTGGTATTCTAATTTACGTGTTTTGCACATACTCGAAGTACTAGTAATTTACACGTGCATTGCACGCATCAGATTTTGCAACCAAATTATGAATAAATACCACACTATAGCATGTAAGCTCTTAGTCATATATGCGTGCTGTAGCCCTTCGTTTAATTCTTATAGTTCATCCCATTCAAAATCAAATTAGTTTTTATAAAAAAAGCTAAGAACGCGTGAATAGGAAAAACATGGGATTATGGTGGAATGTCGTCTTGAATCCTACAGGATTGTACGAGTGTTTGATTGTGCATAGAAAAAACGCAGAATTCTTTCAAAGAGGTTTGAGTGGATGGGATGTTTCCTATGAAATATAGTGCAAATGAATCATATGGAAAAATTCCTATGGTTTACAATCCTAGGAATCAAACAACCAAGATAGGAAAAATTCCTAATGATTAGAATTCTCCAAAATTCCTTTGAGAATCCTTTGAATCAAAGAAGCACTTAATCTATTTTATGATTCATGGAATTGTGCGTTGTAAAGCATAAATTAAAAACAAATAATGGCAATTCAGCTAGAAAAAAAGTTTGGGCAGTTATGATACGGAAGATTCTAGAACAAAAGAGAACCACTTTTGTTTTGAGGTTTGTGCATTATGCTTAAGTTCAACCATGGAGTCTGCTAGATTGTACATGTGGAAAAATCCGGTGGGGGGCTAGAAGATGGTGCGAGGGGCCGAGTGGAGGGAGACTATGAAGGAATGCACAAGTGCGAGGTCGATATTAGAGAGAGGGGTCGAACACGTGCGCTGTTGCACAAAGTGGCGGAGCCATAAAAATAAATGAGCTAGGGGGCCAAGCATTGCTAATCCTTTACGAGGAGGGTCAATTCATGAAATTAAACCTTTTTTAGCAGCAATTGTCTAATGATCACATTCATATTAGCCTCAATATATAGTGATGTTAGGGGTGGGGGGGGGGGCAGGGCCCTTACTGCCCCCTGTCTTCGCCATTGTGCACACATATGAGAGATGAAGCGAAAGACATGGATGATGAGAGGGGGACCTTGGATATATAATTAATGTGGGTGTATTAGCTATTTATGTTAATCCTATATAGAGAGGTATAGATTGATCGATGTGGACGTGGGAGAGGTATAGATTGATCGATGTGGATGTGGGAAAGAGGGTGAGACCTCACTGGATATATCGATTGATCGGTTTGTGTGGAAAACTATGAAAGACCTAGCTATATACACACATACATAGAGGAACATCGATCGTTGCGCATGCACGCATGAGAGATAAAGAATGCCCGATATGATGGAGAGGGGGATGTGTGTGGGTGTGTGCCTTCATTGGAGACCGACCTGAAGAAAAAGATTGCATGCGTGCGATAGATAATGCCGACTGGTAGTGTGTGTGTGCATGCATGTACGAGAGAAAGTTAGTGGTACAATTACAAAGAGAAGACTACTGTGTGGGTGTAAAAGAATAGGTGATGTCATAATGAATGTAAAGTTGAATTCAAATATTTGAATAAGAGATCCTAATGTTTGAAACCCATGCATGCGTGAATATAACGGAGATCTGCACGGTGTGGTTTGGAAACGAGCATGTTGTAATGTATACATATTGAACAAGGTCAGACTGATTTGAATTTGAGATACCGGTGGCAGACATCATTTGCCCATGTCGCATCCGTGCATGTAATTGGAGATGATGGGCGGCTTTCGCATCACATATCTATATCTATACCCCTATATATATTATATTATATTTTTTTATATTGTGTGCGGGTAACTTTAACTTTGAAAGATGGTTGTTGGATGAGGTGAATCCGATGGTCCAAAGATGGCAAATTTGAGCACTATTGGCCATTGGATATCATCTAGATTCCACCAAATTTCGCCACATGTATAATCTAGAATACCCCATGGTTGAACTTAAGCATAACGCACAAACATTAAAACACAAGCACTTCTTATTTGTTCTAGAATCTTCCGTATCAGAATTTCCCAAATGTTTTTCTACATGATTTGCCATTATTTGTTTTTACTTTATGTCTTACAACGCACAATTCCATGAATATTAAAATAGATTAGCTTTCTTATAATAATTAGATGATTTTGAATGAAATGAACTATAAGAATTAAACGAACATCTACATCATGCATATATGACTCAAAGCTTGCATGCTATAATGTGGTATTTATTCATAATTTGGTTGCCAAATCTCATGCGTGCAATGCACGGTACCTTACTCTAGTCTAAATGGTGTTTGTGTGTGTGTGTTGCGTGTTGAGGTGCAAATTGTCTATTTTTGGGTACACGTTGCTTGTTCTTCCGAAATTTCAAGCTGCGCCTTGTTATGCCAAAATTGAAGCTAGCGCTCTCTGCTCATCGTCTTCTAAACTCCCGCCTCTTCAACCCGCGCCTTTGTTAGCCCAAAATATTTACGATATATCTTTGTCTCACAGTTCGACAACTCCCTCCATCTCAACCTGCGCCTTGCTATTCAAATTACAACGCGACAAAACTCCCACCTCCTGTGAAATCCCGACACGCGAAATGCCCGTGGTACCCTCGAACCGAAAGAACCGCCAAATCGGTGGGGGTACTTTCTGAACTTACCCCACATTTCGACAAGCGCTGCCTCTAAGCCATGGTTCCCCACTGCCATCCCATCCGCCCACCCATTCGTACACCGAGGCAGCGAAAACCCATGATGAAACCCCACACCCTGCTCCGTTCGCCACCCAACCGGAGCCTCTTCCCCGACGACGTCATCCACAACAACACCTCGACGTCCCTCATCCACCGTAATGGATGAGGATCCATCGTCGATCTCATTGTCCTACCGGTTCAGCCACCCCGTCCTCCACCTCCAAGGAGCTGCCCCGACGTTCCCCTCGTCTTTCGCGCCACCTCCATTCCCACACCGCCTTCTTCAGCTGCACCATCGGAAGAGCATCATCATCACCATTTCCTCGGATGAAGCTGCGGCCTAATCGGCGCCACCAAAGAGGCTGTACACTAATCGCCGCATTTTCTTCTTGATTCGATCTCATGGTGCTGCCGGCGCTCGGTCCCGAGCCGACACGACGCGACTCCATCCACGGCGCGTGCGTGGCCACTTCTCCACGCCGTCGCTCCCTCGGCGGCGACGCCCACATCGAGAGGAGCTGCTGCTAGCTAGCTTCGCCGCCGCTACTACTCGCTCTTACTCTCGGTCCCCGCCTCGGTCTCTGCTTGTTATTGCTTTTGCTCACTTGCTGCTCTCGCTCTTGCTCTTGCTTGCGGCGTTGCTCCAATTTGGATACACTTTAGTCGACTGAATCGACTTTTGGGTCAGTCTATTTTCAAGGGATGGGCTCGCCGGGGTGAAGGAAGAACCAGCCGCAGCGGGGAGGGGGCTCGCCGGAGAGGTACCCCACTATCTATCTTAGGGTTCAGGATGGGGGCGGTAGTCGCCGGCGGTGGCCGGGCGTTGGCGGGGCGGTGGCGTGGGGATCGCCGGAGAAAAAGCTCGGCACGGGGGGGCCTCGAGGGATGGCCGGCGCGGTGGTGGACCGGCGGTGGGGAGTGTTTTCAGGGCGGGAGGGGTGGCACACCACCGGCCGCGGGCGGCGGGGGGCTGCTATTTGGCCGGTGGTGGTCAAGGCTCGGGGGTGGAGGTTGAGATGAACCGCAAGCCCTTGATTTCAGATCCAACGGCTGCAAAATCGACCGACTGAGATGAAAAAGTCACGACCGACGTAGCCTCACCTTGCTAGTGCGCTCAGCCGACAAAGAAAATTCAGTTTCGACACTTAGGTTCAGTTTTGACAGTTAAGTTGAGTTTCGACAGTTAAGTTCAGTTTCGACAGTTAAGTTCAGAGGTGAGCGACTGATGTACATTACATCTAGCACATTGTGGTTATGTATTTTACGTCATGTATTGGAGATGCTATTAGAATTCCACTTAGGTTAACATTGTTCGTTGTCTCTCTTGTCCTGCTTCAGCCTCAAGGCCGCACAACTCACCGGAGTTGCTCCAACGATTTAAACCCTCCATCACAAATGAGCAGACTGGCTCCATCTCTAGACGCCTAAGATCTTCTTCCCCTCCTCCGACAGCAAAGTCAGCCGGAGCATCCTCACCGGCCAACCCAATCACGTTGAGATCGACATGGCTTCGCCAAAGAGGTTGTATACTTGTTTCATCTCTTTTTTACTCTACATGTTATATATATTGTCCACTGAGCACTAGTAGTAATGGGAAATACGATTATTTTATCCTACTATATGACAAGCAGTGAGGTACCAGGCAACTTAGCTATTCGTGATGGACTCCCTTGAATGCCATCATTATTTATCTCTGCGCGTTTGAGCTGTGCATTTTTCGATGGCCCTGGGAGTTGAGCTAGTATGGCAAAGGGCACGGGTCCAAAGTAATAGAAGTAGCATAAAAACATTTTTTAGTGTAGGATTTTCCTTGCTCAAGCCTCGCTTACTAGAATCGCCAAGCTTGAAAGGAAAAGTGAATGAAAAACATAGGAATTGGAAAGTTTCCTATGGTACTACTTTTCATGAATTTGGTGCAAAGGAATGGAGCAAAGGAAAACTGTAGGATTTGTTCCTTTAGTGTCTCCTTGAAAGAAAACCGAGGGAATTCTAATTTCCACTTCTCCTCCTTTTCATATTCCTATTCATCAAGCACAAGACTAAGAGATAGTAGCATAATAGCATTATAACCGTACATTTTCTTGTGGTTTGACTTAATCTCACCATGCTTTTTGCATCCCGTGATCTTCCAATTGTTGTGAATCAAACACCCAGATTGGCGTAAACTCTGTGTTTTAAATTCTCTGCTTTTGCACATGCATTCCTATCCTATTCCTATCTATTTCCTATCCTGCATTGTTAGAATCCTCAAATTCAAACAAGCCCTTACTCAATTACTTCATATATATATGTGTCAAAGAAAACCTTGTGTGGTTTGTCCTGCTCTCAAGGGCGCTGTGTTCCACCCCAACTCAGCTGCTCCAACGATGGAAGGGTTCACCATAGCAGGGATCTGTCGGCGTTCTGGGAACGGGGTCCCTGACTTGCGCTCATGGGCTCAAGGCGTGGCTCCAAGGAGGCCCAAAGACAGCCCATCTTCATCAACGCAAGCTCAAGACCTCGCGAGGGCCAAGCCTCGTGGGCGGATAACAAGGAGCTTCTCGCACGGCCTCGCCAAAGCTAGCTCATGAGGAGGCGGAGAGTTCAAGGCGGGGTACCTCGCGAGGTGCCCATGACGCTGTTGGAAATATGCCCTAGAGGCAATAATAAAAGTATTATTATATTTCATTGTTCATGATAATTGTCTTTTGTTCATGCTATAACTGTATTATCCGGAAATCGTAATACACGTGTGAACACATAGACCACAATATGTCCCTAGTAAGCCTCTAGTTGACTAGCTCGTTGTGATCAACAGATAGTCATGGTTTCCTGACTATGGACATTAGATGTCGTTGATAACGGGATCACATCATTGGGAGAATGATGTGATGGACAAGACCCAATCCTAAGCATAGCACAAAGATCGTAGTTCGCTTTGCTAGAGCTTTGCCAATGTAAAGTATCTCTTCCTTCGACCATGAGATCGTAACTCCCGGATACCGTAGGAGTGCCTTGGGTGTATCAAACGTCACAACGTAATCGGGTGACTATAAAGGTGCATTACGGTATCTCCGAAAGTATCTGCGGTCGACACGGATCGAGATCGATTTGTCACTCCGTATGACAAAGAGGTATCTCTGGGCCTACTCGGTAATGCATCATCATAATGAGCTCAAGGTGACCAAGGTGTTGTTCACGGATCATGCATTACGGTACGAGTAAAGTGACTTGCCGTAACGAGACCGAACAAGGTATTGGGATACCGACGATCGAAGTCTCGCAAGTAACATACCGATTGACAAAGGGAATTGCATACATGTGGTTTGATCAATCTCGACATCGTGGTTCAACCGATGAAATCATCGAGGAGCATGTGGAGCCAACATGGGTATCCAGACCGCTGTTGGTTATTGCCCGAGAGTCGCCTCGGTCATGTCTCAGGTCTCCAACCCGTAGGGTCTACACACTTAAGGTTCGGTGACGCTAGGGTTATTAGGAAGACTAGTATGTGACTACCGAATGTTGTTCGGAGTCCCGGATGAGATCCCGGACGTCACGAGGAGTTTCGGAATGGTCCGGAGGTAAAGAATAATATATAGGAAGTGGTATTTCGGCCATCGGGAAAGTTTCGGGGTCTCCCGGTAATGTACCGGGACCACCGGAAGGGTCCCGGGGGTCCACCGGGTGGGGCCACCCATCCCGGAGGGCCCCATGGGCTGAAGTGGGAGGGGAACCAGCCCATAGTGGGCTGGTGCGCCCCCCTAGGCCCACCCCCTGCGCCTAGGGTTGAAACCCTAGGGGTGGGGGGGCGCCCCACTTGGCTTGGGGGGCACTCCACCCCCTTGGCCGCCGCCCCCCCTTGGAGATTGGATCTCAGGGCGGGCGCCGGGGCCTATATAAGGGGGAGGGAGGGGCTGCTGTACACAACCCAAGGCGCAGCCCTCCTCCCAACACCTCTCCTCCTCCGTAAGCGCTTGGCGGCCTGCCGAGTATCGCTGCACCAACACCACCACGCCGTCAGGCCGCCGCTGGAGCGAGCTTCTCAACCTCTCCTTCCGCCTTGCTGGATCAAGAAGGAGGAGACGCCTCCTCCCGTGACGTGTGTTGAACGCGGAGGTGCTGTCCGCTCAAAGACTTGGACATCGGTGATCTGAATCACGCCGAGTACGACTCCATCATCACCTTGCAAGCTTCCGCACGTGATCTACAAGTGGTATGTAGATGCAAACTCTCTCCCATGACTCTTTGCTTAGATGAACTCATAGATGGATCTTGGTGAAACCGTAGGAAAAATTTTAATTTTCTCGCAACGCTCCCCAACAAAGGGTATCGAGCTAGGTCTATGCGTAGTTCTCTAATGCACGAGTAGAACACAATTTGTTGTGGGCGCTGATCTTGTCAATTTACTTGCCCCTACTAGTCTTTTCTTGCTTCAACGGTATTGTGGGATGAAGCGGCCCGACCAACCTTACACGTGACGCTTACGTGAGACCGGTTCCACCGATTGACATGCACTAGCTGCATAAGGTGGTCTGGCGGTGTCCGCTCTCCCACTTTAGTTGGAGCGGATTCGATGAACAGGGCCCTTATGAAGGGTAAATAGAAGTTGACAAAATCACGCTGTGGTTATTCGAGGTAAGAAAACGTTCTTGCTAGAACCCAATTGCAGCCATCGTAAAAGATGCAACAACAATTAGAGGACGCCTAACTTGTTTTTGCAAAGATTGATCATGTGATGTGATATGGCCGAAGTTGTGATGAATGATGAATTGTGATGTATGAGATCATGTTCTTGTAATAGGATTCACGACTTGCATGTCGATGAGTATGACAACCGCAGGAGCCATAGGAGTTGTCTTTATTTTTGTATGACCTGCGTGTCATTGAAGAATGCCATGTAAACTACTTTACTTTATTGCTAAACGCGTTAGTCATAGAAGTAGAAGTAGTCGTTGGCGTGACAACTTCATGAAGACACGATGATGGAGATCATGATGATGGAGATCATGGTGTCAAGCCGGTGACAAGATGATCATGGAGCCCCGAAGATGGAGATCAATGGAGCTTTATGATATTGGCCATATCATGTCACAACTATATATAATTGCATGTGATGTTTATTATGTTTATACATCTTGTTTACTTAGGATGACGGTAGTAAATAAGATGATCCTTACAAAATTTCAAGAAGTGTTCTCCCTAACTGCACCGCTGCTACAGTTCGTCGCTTCTAAGCACCACGTGATGATCGGGTGTGATGGATTCTTCCGCTCACATACAACGGGTGTAAGACAGTTTTACATAGCGAAAACACTTAGGATTAACTTGACGAGCCTAGCATGTACGCACATGGCCTCGAACACGGAGACCGAAGGTCGAACACGAGTCGATGGAAGATACGATCAACATGAAGATGTTCACCGATGATGACTAGTCCGTCTCACGTGATGATCGGACACGGCTAGTCGACTCGGATCGTAACACTTAGATGGCTAGAGGGATGTCTAATCTAAGTGGGAGTTCATAATTTGATTAGAACTTTATTATCATGAACTTAGTCTAAAACCTTTGCAAATATGTCTTGTAGATCAATGGCCAACGCTAATGTCAACATGAACTTCAATGCGCCCGAGAGAAAACCAAGCTGAAAGATGATGGCAGCAACTATACGGATCGGGTCCGAACCCGAGGATCATCCTCATAGCTGCCAAGAAACAATATGTCCTAGAAGCACCGTTAGGTGACCCACCCGCTCTCCCAAAGACGCAAGACGATTTGAACGCTTGGCGACTCGCTCGATGATTACTCCCTCGTTCAAAGGCGGCATGCTCTACAGCTTAGAACCGGGATCCAAAAGCGCTTTTGAGCATCACGGAGCATATGAGATGTTCAAGAGCTGAAACTAGTTTTCCAAGCTCATGCCCGGTCGAGATATGATGTCTCCGACAAGTTCTACAGCTTGTAAGATGGAGGAAAACAGTTCACAAGGAGCACATCCTCAAGATGTCTAGGTTGCACAACCGTATGACCCAAATGAACATTAACCTCCCGATGAGGCGGTCATTGATGAATCCTCCATCCGCTTCCACCAAGCTACAAGAGCTTTGTGATGAACTACAACATGCGGGGATGGTGAAGACCATTCCTGAAGTGTACTTGATGTCAAGTCAGCAGAGGCTGAAATCAAGAAAGAACATCAAGTGTTGATGGTCAATAAGACCACTAAGTTTAAGAAGGGCAAGGGAAGAAGAACTTCAAGAAGGACGGCAAAGATGTTGCCGCCCCGTAAGCCAGCTTGCCGGAAGAAGTCAAAGAATGGACCCAAGCCCGAGACCGAGTGCTTTTATTGCAAGGGAAAGGGTCACCGAAGCGGAACTGCCCAAATTACTTAGCGGATAAGAAGGCCGCAACACCAAAGGTATATTTGATATACATGTAATTGATGTGTACCTTACCAAGACTCGTAGTAACTCCCGGGTATTTGATACCGTGCCGTTGCTCATATTTGTAACTCACAGCAGAGCTGCGGAATAAACGGAGATTGGCGGCGACGAGGTGACGATCGCGCGTCCGAATGGTTCCAGAGTCGATGTGATCGCCGCCGCATGCTGCCTCTACATTTACCCACGGATTAGTTTTGAACCTTAATAATTGTTATTTAGTGCCATGTTTGAGCATGAACATTGTATCCGGATCTCGCTTGATACGAGATGGCTACTCATTTAAGTCCGAGAATAATGGTTGTTCGATTTATATGAGAGATATGTTTTATGGTCATGTCCGATGGTCAATGGTTTATTCTTAATGAATCTCGAGCGTAATATTACACATGTTCATAGTGTGGATGCCAAAAGATGTAAAGTTGATAACGATAGTCCCACATACTTGTGGCATCGCCGCCTTGGTCACATTGGTGTCAAGCGCATGAAGAAGCTCCATGCCGATGGACTTTAGAGTCTCTTGATTATGAATGGTTTGACACATGCTAACCATGCCTCTTAGGCAAATGACCAAGACTCCGCTTCTCCTAACAATGGAGCGAGCAACCAACTTGTTGGAAATCATACATACCGATGTGTGCGGTCCAATGAGCGTTGAGGCTCATGGAGGATATCGTTATGTTCTAACTCTCACCGATGACTTGAGTAGATATGGGTATGTCTACTTAATGAAACACAAGTCCGAGACCTTTGAAAAGTTCAAGGAATTTCAGAATGAGGTGGAGAATCAACGTGACCGAAAGATAAAGTTCCTACGATCGATCGTGGAGGAGAATACTTAAGTCACGAATTTGGCACACACTTAAAGAAATGTGGAATCGTTTCACAACTCACGCCGCCGAACACCTCAAAGAAACGGTGTGTCCGAACGTCAGAATCGCACTCTATTGGATATGGTGCGGTCTATGATGTCTCTTACCGATTTACCGCTATCATTTTGGGGATACGCCTAAAGACAGCTACATTCACTTTAAATAGGGCACCGCCTAAACCGCTGAGACGACACCGTATGAATTATGGTTTGGGAAGAAACCTAAGCTGTCATTTCTAAAAGTTTGGGGATGCGATGCTTATGTCAAGAAACTTCAACCCGAAAAGCTCGAACCCAAGTCGGAAAATGCGATTCATAGGATACCCTAAGGAAACCGCGGGTATACCTTCTACTTAAGATCCGAAGGCAAGATCTTTGTTGCCAAGAACGGATGCTTTCGAAAAGAGTTTCTCTCGAAAGAAGTAAGTGGAGGAAAGTAGAACTCGATGAAGTACTACCTCTCGGGAAAGTGGTGCAGCGAGAAACCGCTCCTGTGATGCCCACACCAACTAAAGAGGAAAACAATGATGATGATCAAGGTACTTGGATCAAGTTACTACTGAACTTCAGGGTCCACAAGGACACGCTCCGCACTGCAGTGGTACGCAACCCTGTCCTAGAAATCATGTTGTTAGACAACGGTGAACCTTCGAACTATGAAGAAGCGATGGCGGCCCGATTCCAACAAATGGCTTGAAGCCATGAAATCCGAGATAGAATCCATGTATGAAAACAAAGTATGGACTTTGACAGATTTGCCCGATGATCGGCGAGCGATAGAAAACAAATGGATTTTTAAGAAGAAGACGGACGCGATGGTAATGTTACCATCTATAAAGCTCGACTTGTCGCTAAGGGTTATCGACAAGTTCAAGGGATTGACTACGACGAGACATTCTCTCCCGTAGCTTAAGCTGAAGTCCGTCCAATCATGTTAGCAATTGCCGATACTATGATTATGAGATATGGCGATGGACGCCAAAATGGAATTCTTAACGGACATCTTAAGGAAGAGCTGTATATGATGCAGCCGAAGGTTTTGTCGATCCTAAGAACGCTAACAGTATGCAAGCTCCAACGATCCATTTATGGACTGGTGCAAGCATCTCGAGTTGGAACATTCATTTTGATGAGATGATCAAAGCGTTTAGTTTATGCGACTTATGGAGAAGCCTCACATAAGAAAGTGAGTGGGAGCTCAGAGCATTTCTCCTATTATATGTAGATGACGATACTCTTGATGGGAAATGATACAAAACTTTTGGACAGCATTAAGGCCTACTTGAATAAGTGTTTTTCAATGAAGGACCTTGGAGAAGCTACTTATATATTAGGCATCAAGATCTATAGAGATAGATCGAGACGCCTCATAGGTCTTTCACAAAGCACATACCTTGATAAGATATTGAAAAGGTTCAAAATGGATCAGTCCAAGAAGGGGTTCTTGCCTATGTTACAAGGTGTGAGATTGAGCTCGGCTCACCCCCACCACGGCAAAAGATAAAGAAGAGATGAGTGTCATCCCCTATGCTTCAGCCATAGGATCTATTATGTATGCCATGCTATGTACCAGTTCGATGTAAACCTTGCCGTAAGTTTGGTAGCAAGATACCAAAGTAATCCCGCAAGGAACACCGGACAGCGGTCAAGAATATCCTGAAGCACCGAAAAGGACAAAGGACATGTTTCTCGCTTATGGAGGAAACGAAGAGCTCGTCAGAAGGGTTACGCCGACGCTTAGCTTCGACTCAGATCCGATGACTCTAAGTCACAAACCGGATACGTGTATATGTTGAATGGTGGAGCAAGAGCTGGTGCAGCCGCAAGCAGAGCGCCGTATGGGATCTACGTGAAGCGGAGTACATGGCAGCCTCGGAGGCAGCGATGAAGCGATTTGGGTGAAGGAGTTCATCACCGACCTAGGAGTCATACCCAATGCGTCGGGCCGATCAAACTCTTCTGGACAACACCGAGCTATTGCCCTTGCCAAGGAGCCTGTGTTTCACAAGAAGACCAGCACACATCAAGCGCCGCTTCAACTCCATCCGTGAAAATGTTCAAGATGGAGACATAGAGATTTGCAAAGTGCACACGGATCTGAATGTCCCATATCCGCTGACTAAACCTCTCTCAAGGCAAAACATGATCAACACCGTAACTCTATGGGTGTTCGATTCATCACAATGTAACTAGATTAGTGACTCTAGTGCAAGTGGGAGACTGTTGGAAATATGCCCTAGAGGCAATAATAAAAGTATTATTATATTTCATTGTTCATGATAATTGTTTTTGTTCATGCTATAACCGTATTATCCGAAATCGTAATACACGTGAACACATAGACCACAATATGTCCCTAGTAAGCCTCTAGTTGACTAGCTCACAGATCAACAGATAGTCATGGTTTCTCGACTATGGACATTAGATGTCGTTGATAACGGATCACATCATTGGGAGAATGATGTGATGGACAAGACCCAATCCTAAGCATAGCACAAAGATCGTGTAGTTCGCTTGCTAGAGCTTTGCCAATGTCAAGTATCTCTTCCTTCGACCATGAGATCGTAACTCCCGGATACCGTAGGAGTGCCTTTGGTGTATCAAACGTCACAACGAATCGGGTGACTATAAAGGTGCATTACGGTATCTCCGAAA
Organism: Aegilops speltoides; assembly: GCA_021437245.1. Classification (NCBI taxonomy): domain Eukaryota; kingdom Viridiplantae; phylum Streptophyta; class Magnoliopsida; order Poales; family Poaceae; genus Aegilops; species Aegilops speltoides. The sequence continues at coordinate 100,920,029 of CM038145.1, forward strand.
GTATCTGCGGGTTGACACGGATCGAGATCGATTTGTCACTCCGTATGACGGAGAGGTATCTCTGGGCCCACTCGGTAATGCATCATCATAATGAGCTCAAGGTGACCAAGGTGTTGTTCACGGATCATGCATTACGGTACGAGTAAAGTGACTTGCCGGTAACGAGACCGAACAAGGTATTGGGATACCGACGATCGAAGTCTCGCAAGTAACATACCGATTGACAAAGGGAATTGCATACAGGGTTTGATCAATCTCGACATCGTGGTTCAACCGATGAAATCATCGAGGAGCATGTGGAGCCAACATGGGTATCCAGCACTCGCTGTTGGTTATTGCCCGAGAGTCGCCTCGGTCATGTCTCACAGTCTCCCAACCCGTAGGGTCTACACACTTAAGGTTCGGTGACGCTAGGGTTATTAGGAAGACTAGTATGTGACTACCGAATGTTGTTCGAGTCCCGGATGAGATCCCTGACGCCACGAGGAGTTTCGGAATGGTCCGGAGGTAAAGAATAATATAGGAAGTGGTATTTCGCCATCGGAAAGTTTCGGGTCTCCCGGTAATGTACCGGGACCACCGGAAGGGTCCTGGGGGTCCACCGGGTGGGGCCACCCATCCCAGAGGGCCCCATGGGCTGAAGTGGGAGGGGAACCAGCCCATAGTGGGCTGGTGCGCCCCCCTAGGCCCACCCCCTGCGCCTAGGGTTGAAACCCTAGGGGGGGGCGCCCACTGGCTTGGGGCACTCCACCTCTTGGCCGCCCCCCCTTGGAGATTGGATCTCAGGGGCCGGCGCCTGGGGCCTATATAAGGGGAGGAGGGGGCTGCAGACACAACCCAAGGCGCAGCCCCTCCTCCCCAACACCTCTCCTCCTCCGTAAGCGCTTGGCGGCCCTCGCCGAGTATCGCTGCACCAACACCACCACGCCTGCTGCTACCGCTGAGCGAAGCTTCTCAACCTCTCCTTCCCCTTGCTGGATCAAGAAGGAGGAGACGCTCTCCCGTCCCCGACGTGTGTTGAACACGGAGGTGCTGTCCGCTCAGACTTGGACATCGGTGATCTGAATCACGCCGAGTACGACTCCATCATCACCTTGCAAGCTTCCGCACGTGATCTACAAGTGGTATGTAGATGCAAACTCTCTCCCATGACTCGCTTTAGATGAACTCATAGATGGATCTTGGTGAAACCGTAGGAAAAATTTTAATTTTCGCAACGCTCCCCAATAGACGCAAGCCATGACGCACTAAGGGCGCCATTGCTCCACCCCGCAAGAAGTCCTCCTTTCCTCTTTGGTGCTAAGGGGGCAAGCGCAGGCGAGAGCATCAAGCAAAGGCGTCCATTTCGGTGCAACAAGACCAAGACCAGCCCAATGGCCGGAAGGAAGTCATTGTGGAGCCCAAGCCGGCATCACCACCAGAGCCTTTGACAGGCGAGGACCAACTTTAGTCAGGATAAGTGTACCCGCTGTTCCCCTTCAAAATGGCCAATTGTTGGCGCCCTTCCCGCTCAATATTTGGGAAGAGGCCCAGGGCCTTTGCCTATAAATAGGACTAGCCACCTGCAAGGTAGAGGCATCGAGAGAACAAGGATAGGAAGACACACACACAGAGAGAGAGAGAGGCGACTGAACTCCCCTTAGCAGTTCATCGCGCCAGCCAAGAACAGACCCTCGCGAGGCTGTTCTCCCTTTGTATTGTTCATCATAAAGCCCAAGAGGCAATCCACCACACCACACACTAGAGTAGGGTATTACACCACAATGGTGGCCTGAACCAGTACAGTTTGGTAGTTTACGTCCTAGCGATTCGGCGAGGAGCGAGCCGGTAGAGGGTTGAATCTCCGCGCGCACCCCAGTGTTCGAACCTCAAGGGTATGCCGGAACCCGAAATCCGACATTTGGCGCGCCAGGTAGGGGTGCGCCGGAATCTGCCTTCCGTCGTCTCGTTCTTCCCCGACCACCGCAACCATGTCTGACGCTCGTCGGGATCGCGCCGAGCGCCGAGCCGCTTCGCCCCCATGTCGCCAGACGGCTCCTGCTGGCGGCGCCTCGTTGTTCCGTCACCGCCATCAACGCCACCACCGCCCGGCGGGAACGAGCAGCAAGCATCGCCCCAAAGATCCGCCCTCGAGGTGGGACGACGGCACCGCCACGCCTCGCCACCTCGCTGATTTTCACACGCGCACCAAGGCGCCATGGAGGCCCGAAGGCGCCATTGCGGCAAACGAAGCTATCGCGCTACCACCCCATCGATGACGTTTCACGAAGAATGGCTCGACCGAAGTCGCCGAGCTCGTCTGCGCCACGGAGGCGCCCGCCGCCCATCTCGCCACCCGCACTCTGCCTCGCTGGGCAATGAAGCCCCTGGGAGCCTCACCACCTCCTCCTCAAGAAGGCGCCTGCCCCAAGGCGCATGGCCCCGGGAGGAACCTGCCTCCGTCAGCGCCAGGTAGCTGCAAGAGCAGAGCTGCTAAGAAGTCCTCGCCCACGAGAGCCGCCCGAAGCGCCTCGCCGCTGCAGCACGTCAAGACCTCGCGCTGCCCCCAGCCACGGCGCATGGGGACCCGCAGACCAAGCTCTCCATCGCCCAAGGCCCCTCGCGCCACGGCGGCTGCCGCCACCTCCGAAGCTGCAGCCGTCGCGGGCCCGGCAAGTTCAAGCCAGACCTGCCTCCTCGCTACGACGGAACGGCCGACCAAGGAGTTCCTCCAACTCTATGAGTTGGGCACCGAGGCTGCCAACGGAGAAGAAAAGATCATGGCGAACTGGTTTCCCATGGCGCTAAGGACGAAGCCCGCACTGCTCTCGACCGCCCTGTGCACGATCTCCTCCTCGACAAGATGCGCACCCGCTTCATCGCCAACTTCCGTGGTACTTCGCGACCGCCACCGCCGTGAGCGATATGCGCCAGATTAGCAAAGAACCGTGGGGAACCTCGCAGAGTACATCCAGCGCTTCAACAACGCTACCAAGATCCCCAAGGTAACGGAGGAGGCCATCATCTCGCCTTCTCCGGCGGTGTGCGACGCCAAGATGAAGGAGGAGCTGGCGATGCATGAAGACCTATGCACCTCCTTGGAGCTGTTCAACTTGGCGACCGAGTGCGCCAGGGCTGAGGAGGGGCGCCTCCCCCTCCTCGAGCTGCCTGCTGTGGACCCCGAAGAGAAGAAGCCCAAGGCCAAGGACGTGAAGCGCAAGGGGGCTGCCATACTTGCGGCCGAGCCAGACACCAAGCGCGGCAGAGATCAACCCGAATCCTCCAAGGGCAGTCGGTACTGAGTGTACCACGACCTCCACACCCACAACACCAATGAATGCCAAGAGCTCCGGGCCATGCGTGAAGGAAGGGTCGGCAGACGCCCCGACCGCAGTGACCGGGGCTACGGCCGAGGAGGAGGAAGGAATGCAGGACGCTGGGAAGACCGCGGCCTGTGCCAAGGGTGGCGCGACCAACCTCGCGAGGACTGCTGGCAGGACCCGCCTCGGGAGGGAGGATGGAGGGATCAGCCTCGCGAGGATCACCCGCAAGGGAACGCAGGCCTCCCTCCGCTGCCGCCGCAGCCAAGAAGAAATGAAGACCGTCATCAGGACGAGGGGCTGGGGGCTTCCAGGAACCACGCACAATCGCCTGCATCCTGGGCGGAGCTCAAGCCCCAGCCTCTCAGCGCATCTTCAAGCAGTTCGCCCGCGAAGTAAATGCAGTCCTCCCAAGCTCGAGGCCACGCGCCTCTCGTGGTCGGCATGCGCCATCACGCTCAGCTCGGCGGATCAGCTCAAGCGCGCCACACCGAGTCCTCCCGATGCTTTGTTCCCCAATCATCGCGAACGTGCTAGTCACCAGACCCTCATCGACGGCAGGGCAGGGCTCAACGCCCCGTCTGTGGAAACTTTCAACAATCTTCAAGTGCCTTACAATCACCTTCAGCCAACCAAGCCCTTCTCCGAGTCACCGACGGCTCCACGGTCCCGATCGGGCAGGTCCGCCTTCCGCCACCTTCGGGCACGCGATAACCACCGCGACCGAGCTCATCGACTTCGACGCTGCCCACATTCGCTTGCCGCATAACGCCATCCTCTGCACCCGCGCCGCTGTTCATGGCCGTGACCCACCACGGCTACAACGCCCTCAAGATGCCAGAAGCGGCGGGTCATCACAATGCCTCTCGTGAAGAGAGGGACGCAGCAGTGCTCCCCGGAGCGAGGCTTTCAGCCGCATCACCGAAGACCTGCATCAAGCAGCAGGAGGCCTCCCGAGGCCGCACTCCAAGAAGAAGAAGACATCGTCCGCCCGACCCTCGTGGGTCGCGCTGCTCGAGAGGGAGCCTCCTTCCATCGCATAGGGAAGCGCGCCTAACGCCCTCCTCAAAGGGGCTCGGGGCTCTCCTCGAGGGCCGCCAACCTCGCCAAGGTCACGAGGGAGGCGCTGGGCACCACGTGGAGGCGTGCTTTGAAGCACGCTTCCTCAAGAAGGAGGAAGGCAAGGAGGGCCAAACCTCGTGAGTTCGCTGCAAGGCCATTCAGAGTTACAGGAGTCAAGGGTCATGAGAGGCAGCCACCGCTTGTCACTGTGGCCCCCCATCCAGGCGAGGATGGTGGGCTGCGCGTCTGCATCGACATACCAGGGCTCAACCGAGCCGCGTCTCAAGAGCGCCTCTGGCCCTCGCGAGTGGGACGTTGCAAGGGTCCGCCCCACAGCTACGTGCACATGCCGTACGGCTTGCCGAACGCGGGCTGCCGCAAGACACTGGCCTCATGAGGGCCATCTTGAGGCTCAAGAGGTCAGCGTGCAGCAGCAGCTCGGGCGGAGATGGAGATGGTCCGCGAGGAGCCGCCAGCGCCTCTGGAGCCTCCAGAGGCCCCTGGGCCTGGGGGCTCGTGAGGATCGGCTCCCGCAGCCCACCGAGTTTGCTACACCAACACCCCTTCGTCCCCAACATCATCAGGTGGCATCTTTTAAGTTTTGTTTCTGGCTGGGAGTGCCTTCAGGGCCGCATTATTCCTAGGTCACAGGTCCATCCTCGCATGTATCCCTTTATTTCATGTCCTTAGCTTATCTTATTGGGGCGCCTCGGCTGCATCATCCCCAAGCCGCCGGGCCTATCCCAAAGAGCATGTATCCTTCTTATGCTTATCTTAGGGTTATGCTTTCGATCCACCATGCTTGTTATTTGCGCCTTTTTCCCGGGTGTCGGAATCTTGCACGTTAAAGGAGGGTGCCCGATCATCGCGACTCAGGGCTCCTACCGCTTCCCCCCTCACCTCCGGTCTTGTCCATGGCATCGCGACCGGCATGCCAAAGAACGGCCGAGACCAGCCCGAGAGCCGGACCCGAGGACGAGAGTTTCTTCATCTAACCCAGCTTGCACATTAAAGGGGTGCCCGAGCATCGCGACTCGTGGCTCCTACCGCCTCCGCCCTCACCTCCGATCTTGTCCATGGCATCGCGACCGGCATGCCAGCCGACGGCCGAGACCAGCCCGAGAGCCGGACCCGAGGACGAGTTTCATTATCAAACCCAGCTTGCGCTAAAGGGGGGGGTGCCCGAGCATCGTGACTCGTGGCTCCTACTGCTCTCCAGCCCTCACCCTCCGGTCTTGTCCATGGCAGCGCGACCGCATGCCAACCGACGGCCGAGACCAGCCCAAGAGCCGGACCCGAGGACATAGAGTTTCAACATCTAACCCAGCTTATGCGCTAAAGGGGGGTGCCTGAGCATCGTGACTCGTGGCTCCTACCGCTCTCCGCCCTCACCTCTGGTCTTGTCCATGGCATCGCGACCGGCATGCCAGCGACGGCCGAGACCAGCCCGAGAGCCGGACCAAGACGAGAGCACCGCATCCGCCAAATTTGCAGTGAACACACTCAAGATAAGGCCTGGGCCAGCGCAACCCGCCTTGAGGTAGGGCCCGTGAGTCCCGCTACTGCTCACGGGTGCCCAGATGCACCTCGCCAGCCTCTCACGCCTCCCAAGCAACTAACGGTTAACTCGCCGATCGCCACGGCGAACTCTCGCTCCTTTTGTGATGAGCCTGCAGGTCCCTCCAAGGAGCACCGCCAGATGAAGCCCTCATGGTGCCTTCTTCACTCGTCTCCAGAACCCGCTTGCACGCTAAAGGGGGTGCTCGAGCATCGCGACTCGTGGCTCCTACCGCTCTCCGCCCTCACCTCTCGGGTCTTGTCCACGGCATCATGACCTGCCTGCCAGCGACGGCCGAGACTCGCCGAGGGCCGGACCCGAGGACGAGAGCAGAAAGGGGAGCGAAGGCGAGAGGGAAGGAGCATGCGAGGACCTCGCCAAGCGACCCCTCGCCGGCCAAGGCACGGACCTAGTGCCACTCCATGAAGCGTTCCCCAACCCGCGAGATAAGTCACCCTCCGGACACACTAGTTGTCGCAGCACCATCCCCGCACCCAATGCAATCCCGTGTTAGCAACGTCGCTCTCCTTTCTAACCGAATGATGGCTGCTTGAGCGCTAAGGGGGACCTCCGGAGCATTGCGACTCAGGGGCTCTTACCGGACCTCGGGCCGCTCACCTCCTAGCCTTGACCACGGCATCGCGACCTGGCATACAAGCGACGGCTGAAGCCGCCTTGGGGCTGGGACCTGTCGGCACAGAGCATCAAGCCCTCGTGAGGTCTGAAAGGAGGAAACTAAGCTAAAACGGAATAAGCATCTCGCACCGCTCCACAATAGGGATTATATTGACAGACGGAGCTACAAACATCTTACAAGCCCCCGTGGGGTATATTCTTGGCCCCTCGCAGGGACAAAAGGCGCGAATCCTAAGGAGTCCTAACTACAGGGGGCATCATGGCAGACGCCATCATCAACAGTGGGCCGCCCAGCACCAGCGCCAACCCCATCCAGATCAGGGGCGGCGACGACCTGACGAGCCCGCCTCGCCCGAACGGCGCAGCTCGGGCTCAGAGCTGTTTCGCCGCCTCCGGCGCCACGAAGAGCTCGACGGAGTCACTGGATCCTCCGGCGCCTCCGCCGCCGAGGAGCGGCCAAGGAGCGGACGGCCGGCCTCTGCCTCGCCAAGCAGCAGGTCCCGACCGCCTCCCGGGCAGACTCCAGCCAACGACCCTCCGCGATCAAGACCTTGAAAGACATCACCAAGCACCGTCAGACTCTGATGGATCGTGAGGGCGCCTCGCCCCGCAGACCCGAGCGACTCGCCCCCAGCCTCGAGACATGAAGACCTCGCCGGGCAACGATCATGACCTCCGCCTGGTCGCGAGGGTGCCGCAGCCGCATGTCAGCAGCCGAGTCTCTGGGGTTCCTTCACGGACGACAGAGGCGAAGAAAGAAGGGAGACGAATCCAAGACATAGGAGGCATGGCGGCGTGAAGCACGAACTCTCGGCAGAGCCTCGGTGGACTCTGTGGGGAAGACGACACTTCGTGACCCGCCGGCGTTGTCGGCGGCGCCGGTCGTGGCGTTCAGCGACGACTCCTTCAGAGCCGCCAATGTGCGCGTACAAGGGAAGAGGGAACCCTGGTGGCGGCCGCTCACACCAGGGTCTTGACGCTTCCTGGCGAGCGCCCTCGCCCTGACACCAGAGGGCAAGCCGCTTCTTCGGAGGAAGCAGATCAGGATCCTCTTGGGGAGCCTTTCCTTTCTCTTCCGCGGAGAACCGGCGGATCGGAGCCATTGAAGCAAGACGGAGCAAGGCCCAGGAAGGAGGAGAAGGTATGATAGATCGAAGGGCGCGCGCTGCCTGCATTTATAGTCGGGCGAAGGCCAACCGTCGGCCTCCACGATCACAGGTAATCATGACCCGCTTTGCATGCAGGGACTTGTCAAATCAGAGCGGTTACAAAGGCATCGTGGGGAAGCGGTGCTGCCCACGTCCAATCAACTGCCACGCGGCGCCCAAGGCCGCAAGCCGTTAGGGACCGCGACGTTTCACACTTGCCCTTTCGCCTCTCTGCTCAGCCAAGTTCAGGCGCGCCGTGGGCCCGGGGGCTACTGTCGACGTTCTAGGAACGGGGTCCCTGACTTGCTCGCTCGCGCCTGCGGCGTATACAAGGAGGCCCAAAGACAGCCCATCTTCATCAACGCAGCTCAAGACCTCGCGAGGGGCCAAGATCATGGGCGGACGACAAGGAGCTTCTCGCACGGCCTCGCCAGCTGGCTCATGAGGAGGCGGAGAGTTCAAGGCGGGTACTCGCGAGGTTCCCATGACGAAGCCATGATGACCAAGGGCGCCATCGGCGCCAGCCAGCAGGTCCTCCTTTCCTCTTTGGTGCAAAGGGGCAAGCGCAGCAGAGCATCAAGCAAAGGCGCACATTTCGGTGCAACAAGACCAAGACCAGCCCAACGGCTGGAAGGAAGTCATTAGGAGCCCAAGCCGGTGTCACCACCGAGCCTTTGACAAAGCGAGGACCAACTTTAGTCGATAAGTGTACCCGCTGTTCCCCTTCAAATGGCTAATTGTTGGCGCCCTTCCCGCTCAATATTTGGGAAGAGGCCCAGGGCCTTTGCCTATAAATAGGACTAGCCACCTGCAAGGTAGAGGCATCGAGAGAACAAGGATAGGAAGACACACAGAGAGAGTGAGAGGCGACTGAACTCCCCTTAGCAGTTCATCGCGCCAGCCAAGAACAGACCCTCGCGAGGCTGTTCTCCCTTTGTATTGTTCATCATCAAGCCCAAGAGGCAATCCACCACACCACACACTGGAGTAGGGTATTACACCACAATGGTGGCCTGAACCAGTATAAATCTTGTGTCTCTTGTGCTGTTCAGTTTGGTAGTTTAGGTCCTAGCGATTCGGCGAGGAGCGAGCTGGTAGAGGGTTGAATCTCCATGTGCACCCTAGTGTTCGAACCTCAAGGGTCTGCCGGAACCCGAAATCCGACAGATCCGCTCTCCAGACTGTCTTTCGCCGCCTCAGATCTTCTTCCCCGCCGCCGGCAGCCACGACAACTGCATTACCATCATCAACTGAGCAGATGACCTTGAGGACTACACGGGTCCACATGAGAGGTCGCACTATTCCATGTCTGCTTACGTTATGCGTCGCTTAATATGATGACATGCTACATTATCGTCGTGTTCACCTATTGTCATGCCCAATATGCGACCCTATCCAAAAGGAACTCGAAGGTCCTACCAAGGATAGACCTGCGTATTGAAACGCTTTTGCAAGGTGGATATCATTACATCAACATTACATAATAGATGGGGATACATACATAAGGCATACAATGCCACACGAATACAACATCATCTTACATAAGATCACCATCCGACTATGGATAAAACACAAACAGAAACTCAAACAATATCCACCCTGCTAGCCCAGGCTGCCGACCTGGAACCTATCCCCCGATCGAAGAAGCAGAAGAAGAAACTCCAAACAAGCAAACATCTCTCTCAAGGCCATGATCATCGTGATAACCTGAACCTGCAACTGTTGTTGTAGTAATCAGGAGCCACGAGGACTCAAAGAATCCCATTACCATGGGTATCAAGACTAGCAAAGCTTAATGGGTAAGGAAGGGGTAAAGTGGTGAGGTTGCAGCAGCGACTAAGCATGATATGGTGGCTAACATATGCAAATGAGAGCGAGAAGAGAAACAACAGAACGGTCGTCAACTAGTAATGATCAAGAGGTGATCCTGAACTCCTACTTACGTCAAACATAACCCAAAGACCGTGTTCACTTCCCGGACTCCGCCGAGAAGAGACCATCACAGCTACACACGCGGTTGATGCGTTTTAATTCGGATCTGGTGTCAAGTTATCTACAACCGGACATTAACAAATTCCCATCTGCCACATAACCGTGGGCACGGCTCTCAAAAGTTTATACCCTGCAAGGGTGTCCCAACTTAGCCCATGATAAGCTCTCGTGATCAATGAAGGATATACCTTCTCCCAGGAAGACCCGATCAGTCTCAGAATCCCGGTTTACAAGACATTTCGACAATGGTAAAACAAGACCAGCAAAGCCGCCCGATGCACCGACAATCCCGATAGGAGCTGCACATATCTCGCTCGTGGAAACACCGGATAGGTCAGCCTACGAGTAAAACCAGACTCGAGTTGCCCGAGGGGCCCCGCAGCCGCTTCGTTCGCACCAAAGACTTAGAGAAGCATCGCCCGGGGCTAAATAAAGATGACCTCGGGTTGGCCGACCCAAGGAAAGGTATAGGTGGTGGTGAGGCGAATGTTAAAACCAAGGTTGGGCCTTGCGGACAAGTTTTATTCAAAGTGAACTGTCGGGGGTCCCATAAATCACCCGACCGCGTAGGAACGCAAAATCCGGGAACATAACACCGGTATGACAGAAACTAGGGCAGCAAGAGTGGAACAAAACACCAGGCATAAGGCCGAGCCTTCCACCCTTTACCAAATATATAGATGCATTAATAATATACGAGATATTCTGATATCCCAACATAACCCTGTCCACCATGGAGCAATCTTGAACTTCACCTGCAACTAGCAACGCTATAAGAGGGGCTGAGAAAAGCAGTAACATAGCCAAACAATGGTTTTCTAGGAAGGGTGTCAAAGGTTAGAGGTTCATGGCAATTTGGGAGGCTTGAGGAATAAGTGATAGGTAGTGCAGCATAGCGATAGAACGAAGCAACTAGCATAGCAATGATAGTAGTGAGATCCAGGGTAGCGGTCATCTTGCCTGAAATCCCGCATGGAAGAAGAGCGAGTCCATGAAGAAGATGAAGCCACGAAGACGAACCACACGTAGACGAACGCATCCTCACGATCGCAACGAAACGGGAACTATCGAGAAGAAGCACACAACATGGTAAACACACCACACATAGGCAAGACATGATGCATAACAAGCATGATGCATGAAAAGGCTACATGAAGCTACTCATGACAATAGATGATGCAAACAAGAACAACACATCAAGGCAAGTTTAAATGAGGCCGGGAGCAACATATAACAATTCCGGTAAGTCCTCATATGCAAGTTTCAAAGTTGGACCAGATCAGAATAAACCTTATGTTCAAGTTGTTAAACAGCAAGTTAAGATGCACCAAGATGATCTACACGAGATTCTAGTCAAGTTACATATAAAGTTCATTAGATTCCGAGCTACGGCCTAGAAGATATGAGCAAAACAAGTTAAGCATGGCATTGATGCAAAATGCATCCAAACATCAAGCAAACACACCAAAACAAGGATGCAACATGATAATATAAAGCTACATGCAAAATCAAGCAAGTTTCATATAGAGCACACTCAAAACGGAGCAACGGGGCAACACATACACTCTATACAAGTCATAACAACAATCTGTCCATAACAGCAACTAGGCATCTTGCAAGCATCAAAAAAATAAGCTACAGCACCCCAACATAATAATAAAAGGCATGGGCATGAAGTACAGGTAAAGCATAACAAAACATGAATGCTGAGCTATCTCCAGAAATCACTAGAACATGCTTAAAAGGACATGGGAAGATTGCAAATTATAACAGTTTCAGGCTTAGCAGAAAATAACATCAGGTTTCAATGTTTATAGCTATCAAACCACATGTTACAGGATCTTAACATGGCAAACAAATACCTGGCATTAATCTACTAATTGCATAGAACCAGAGTCCCTTACTGACCATGAGCCAAAAAGGCACAGAAAATATGATGGCACCCATGTAAACATGGCAAATAATATGACAGATTCATACATGACAGGAACAACGATAAGTAGGCATGTTGGTGAGCTTGAACCACTCACCACAGAGAAATACATGGCATCACAAGGCAACCAACAGTAATAAGACATGTTTGAGAAGCTAAGCATGGCAAGAACAAGTTCATAGGGTGCATGGATCACTAGAAAAGCACATGGCAAAACTGAACTTCATGTTAACAGGTTGACAGCAAAATTATTTAGCAAACTTTGGAGCAAGATAATAGCAAGCTACAGCAGGCTATAAATACAACCAGGGGCATGAATGGATAGAGCATGACATGTATAACAAAACATCCTTAGTGAACATCTCCAGATTATGCATAGAATGACTAGTAGCAGCGGATTTACATAGCAACAAAATATAACAGAATCAGACAGGAAAACAGCAACAACAAGTACCCTACTTAACAAGCTCGATGCACTCAGTACACAACTCACAAAAATACATGGATTGCACCTCTGGAAACATGGCATAGCATAGATCAAAACACATGTAGACATCAACCTCATAGGATGCACACATCAAACATGGCAAAAATGACAAATGAGCATGTTATAACAGTTCCAGCAGATTAACATCAACATGCACTCTTCCAACAGCATTTCGGGCATCACGAGGAGCTCAAATGAAAATGATGCAACGGAATGAAATGAAGTACTCATCGAGGCGAACAATTTGACATATCTCACGCACGTAACGGAGCAGTATGCAGAGAGTTATGATGCGATGAACATGGCATGATTATGCAAAATATCGGGGACGGTGGAAAAATCGGGGTCAACCTTTGCTGATCCAGATCAGGCACGGGGCTCGAGGCTCACCGGAGCAAACTCGCCGGAGTTGCGGGGAATGGCCGGAGAAGGGCCGGCGGAGGCGGATCTCGGCGCAGGGCGGTGCGGCCGGTGTTGGGGAAGACGGGAGACGGCGGCGCACGGTCCGGCGGCGGGGACGACGAGGGGCACGCCGAGCGCGCAAGGAGGTGCGGTCGGGCAAAGCGGAGCGTGGCGCCGCGGAGGAGACAGAGGCGGCGGGCGGTTGCCGGCGCGACACATGGCGAGGGTGCGGTGGCCGGCGGCGACGGGCGGCGGAGGCCGGGCGCGCAGAGGCCGGACTTCGCGGGCGGCGGAGGACGCGACGGAGGCGCTGGAAGGCCGGGCGGGCGGCGGAGATCGGGCCCGATCCGCCCGGCAAGCTCCCGTGGGCAGCGGGCCGGCGGCGGAGGGGCGGCAGTGATGCCACTTGGTGCTTGCCGATTGGCTACGGGCGGCGGGCGGACGCGTCTAGTCCAGATCGGGCGTGTCCGGCGGGCGAGAGGAGCGGGGCTAGGGTTTCGGGGGAAGAATTCATCCGCGAATTTCGGGGGGGCGGGAGGGGCATATATATAGATTCTGGGAGCTAGGAGAGTCCAAATGAGGAGCGGTTTTCGCCCACACGATCGTGATCGAACGACCGAGATCATGGAGTGGAGTTTGCTGGGTTTGGGGCCACTTTGGAAGGGGTGTTGGGCTGCACAAAAAAAGGGGTTTCGGGCTGCGCGGTTAACCGTTGGAGTATCAAACAACCTCCAAATGACACGAAACTTGACAGGCGGTCTATCGGTGCTATACCAAGGCCGCTTGGCAAACCTCGGGTCATTCCGAGAAAGTTTAACACCCACTCACAACAAGAGACAAGAGGGGGACGCCGGGGGACATAGGAGTGCCGGATTGCAAAACAGACAACGGGGAAAATGCTCGGATGCATGAAACGAACACGAATGCGAAATGAGATGCACATGACGACATGATATGAAATGCATAAGATGACATGGCAAAGTGCAACACGCAAGCAAATGACATGGCAACGACGGCGAATAACTGGCGGACACCTGGCGCATCGAATCCGGGGCGTTACACCTATTAGACTCCGAGTCAGGTCCAAACTAATGCTAAAACTTGAGTTTTTAAATGGTTGTGGGGTACATATTGGGGCAGCAATCAGTACTATCTGTCTACTATCTAGTTAATCTCCGGTGTCTACTATGAGTTTCATGTTGGGTGCAAACAAACATTAAAGGAGCCATTATCTGTATTTTTTAAGTAAAGCTATTATCCGCTCGCTATCATTGGTTTTGGGTCTATCCACGCTTTGCTACCATCACTTTGGATTTGTCCGGGCAGCTGCCGCTCATCCGCCTCCTCGTCCAACTCGTGTGCTCGCCGCCTGCGCCTCCCTGGCCGGAGATGCTCCATCCTCCGCCACCGCCCGCGCAGCGGCAAGCCTCATTCTTCTGCTCTTCTTCACAATCCCGTCGGCGGGTTCATGCCAAGCCCACTGCAGCCTCACCTTCGGCCATGCCTTGCTTTCTGTCTTGTTATGCGCTGCATGAACCACCGTGGATTTTGCCGTACCACTATGACCCGTGTACCTTCTAGCGGATTCACCGAATCGACTACTCGTCAAGTACATCTCGCGTTATGCGACTACATCGAGATCGTCAAGTACCTCTCGAAGACCCGAGCGTCGTGAACCGTGTGCACGGCGACCATTGCCAAGACGCCCGGTGAACCACTACGTCGGCGTGAACCACTACTTCCCTACGTCGCCACGGTACAACTACTTCTCGGCCCGTGTACCACTACCGTCGACCCTCGAAGATTTCGTGGATGTCAAGTTCCTCGTCGTGACCCGAACAACTTCTGGCCGTGTACCACTACTTCCACGACGACCCGTGACGACTACTTCCCTCGGCGACTCGAACGCTCCTAAAGCGCCGCGCTTGAAGGTATAACCGAGGCGACGCGATGAGATGCCCTTGCATGTATGAGATGCTCGTGTTTTGCGTGCCCGTTTGTCTTTGCACGTTCCTCTCGTTTGCCATGCCGTCGACCGTGGGAACCCGGTAGTCGGAGCACCCCACCATCTTTGCATGTTCCGCACATCCGCACACTTGCTCTTTTGCACCGTATCTCAATGAGTTATCGGATCATCGAATGTTGCCGTGGCACCATTTTGATTATCGTTGCCGTGGCACCATTTTCGATATCGTTGCCGTGCACCTTTTTGTTTCACCGCGTGACACCTTTTCCTTCGCCATGGCGACAAATGCTTCATATCATGTTCTGTTAACGTTTTCATAAAATTGCATAAAACTTGCATATGTCATCATCATGATAATAACAATTAAAATGTTTAAATTGTTGTGCGCATTAAATTGGTAAATAACATGAGGATTTTCGGAATTGTTAATTGTTGTTTCGGCCTCACTTAAACTTTCCTAAATTGTTAGTTTAATTATGCTTCACCACTTGCCATGTTTAACAACATTTAATATTGTTGGGTACATAACAAGAAGAACTAAATAATTGATGTGGTGTTCGTCAATATGCAACTCATTGCATATTGAGCTCCATAATTTGTAAGATAGTTTGTTGCATTTTGCCATGCCATGCCTCATTAAAGCGGACATGCATCATACTTGTTTGTGCATCATGACATGTTTATGCTTGTGTTTTACTATGTTGTTTGCTTCTTTCGGTTTGCTTCTCGTTAGCCGGTTTCGTTCGGAGTTGTGAGGATTCGTTAAATCTCGACCGTTTGTCTTCCTCATGGACTCGTTCTTCTTCCTGCGGGATCTCAGGCAAGATGATCATACCCTCGAAATCACTACTATCTTTGCTATGCTAGTTTGCTCGCTCTTTTGCTATGCCAATGCTCTACGATGCCTACCATTTGCTTGTCGGCCTCCCAAATTGCCATGAACCCCTAACCTTTGACACCTTTCCTATGCAAACCGTTGATTGGCTATGTTACCACTTTGCTCAGCCCCTCTTATAGCGTTGTTAGTTGCAGGTGAAGATTGAAGTTTGTTCCTTGTTGGAACATGAAGATGTTGTTCCTTGTTGGAACATGTTTACTTGTTGGGATATCACAATATATCTTATTTAATTAATGCATCTATATACTTGGTAAAGGGTGGAAGGCGGCCTTATGCAGTGTTTTGTTCCACTCTTGCCGCCTAGTTTCCGTCATATCGGTGTTATGTTCCCGGATTTTGCGTTCCTTACGGTTGGGCTATTATGGGAACCCTTGACGATTCGCCTTAAGTAAAGCTCCTCTAGCAATGCCCAACATTGGTTTTACCATTTGCACTAACAACCTACCACCTTCCCTTGGGTTCTGCAGACTCAAGGGTCATCTTTATTCTCACCCCCGGGCGGTGCTCCTCTGAGTGTTGGTCGAACAGGCTACTCTTGAGCCACCTCGGAAACTTGAGGTTACTTTTACTCGTAGCTAGACTCATCGAGTGTGCCACGAGAAAGAGATATGTGCAGCTCCTATCGGGTTGTCGGCACATTCGGGCGGTGTTGCTAGTTTAGTTTTACCATGAAATGTCTTGTTGTCGGGATCGAGTCGATCGGAGTGTCTTGGGTGGTCTATTCCTCCGTTGGTGAGAGCTTGTCATGGGCTAAGTTGGGACACCCTGCGGGGATTTGAACTTCGAGAGCCGTGCCAGCGATTATGTGGCAGATGGGAATTTGTGCGTCGGTTGTAGAAAACCGAAGTTGACCTTAATTAAAATACATCAACGTGTGTGTGTAACCATGATGGTCTCTTTCGGTAGTCCGGAAGTGAACACTGTTGGAGTTATGCTTGGCGTGGGTTGGTATAGGATCACTTCTTGATCATATTTTTATCGACCGTGCTTTGCCTTCTCTTCTCGCTCTCTTTGCGATTGTTAGCCACCATATAAGCTAGTTAAACTTGCTGCAGCTCCACATCATGCCTTTACCTTACCCATAAGCTTAAATAGTCTTGATCTCGGCAGTGCGAGATTCTTTGATCCCGTGGCTCAGGATACTTCAAAACCAGTTTTGCGGTGCCTATGTTACCTAGCGGTGGCGCAACCAAGCTCAAGGAGCCCGATGAAGATCTTGCCCTTTGTGTTGTTTCGTTCTAGTTGATCGATAGTGGAGCCCGGTTAGGGTCGATCGGGGACCTTTATGCATTTGGGGTTCTTCTTTTATTTTGGTTCGTAGTCGGACCTTGATTGTATCTGGATGATGTAATGCTTTATTCATGTAATTGTGTGAAGTGGCGATTGTAAGCCAACTATGTATCTCTTTCCTTATGTATTACATGGGTTGTGTGAAGATTACCTCACTTGCGACATTGCTTTCAATGCGGTTATGCCTCTAAGTCGTGCTTGACACGTGGGAGATATAGCGCATCGGTATTTACAGTTAATGTCGAGCCTTCCCGACCTTAGGAGCCCCCTTGTTCATTTTTTAGCGGCGAGTTGTGTCTAGAAAAAATGTTTTGAGTCATTTAGGATTATATATATCGGAGAGTTTAGAATTCTTTTTACTCCCCGGTCCTTCGACCTTAGGTGAGGTATCTGAGTAGAGTTTTGACTCTTCTCTTCTCAAATTTCACTAAATTTTTTTTAGGATCACGCGGGTATCTTAGAATCGTTCGATGGTTTTATGACAACATTGTCTTGGTTGGCTCCGTCGGGGTTTTTACTAGAGGTGTCAGGAGTTGAGCTCCAAGGTGTCGTCATAATTTTATCGTTGTAGTTCTGGAATACGAGTTTAGTCGCCGACATGAAAATCTCTTTTATGATTGTTGGTGAGATAACCCGCTAACCCGATCTTGAGGTGATGCGGGAGTACCATGACTTGTATAACGGATGCTTTTGAAGGTTGATGATTTCGAAGGTTTCTTGGTTATGTGTTGACGGATGGATACAGCTTGGATGTAGGTATTGTTAGTTTGAGTGAGATATATTGCTTCCTGTATCCCCAACACCAGATTGCATAACGAGAAAGTTTGGGAGTTTTATAGGTGGGAATTCAAGTAGCTCCTAGAATATCTTTCCGGCAGATGCATGATATGGGATTGGGTAAATCTCTATCATATGTATTTGTTCCGGCTTATTCTAAGCCAATCCTTTGTTTTGTTTTATTTGTGGTATCGAGTTGCTTCAATGTCAAGTGTTGATTCTATACCTTTCCTAAATGGTGTTCTCATATTTCTATGTGAGTGTTAATCCTTCTCTTCAATCGAGATTGTCATGTCAATCCTTTTCTCCGGCGTGTTTCTCTTCAAGTGGATCCGATCACTTCAACATCAGCAAGACCAATTATCATTTCTTCTCAGCGGTGTTTGTTTCATCCGTCTCCAAGTTGCCTTTGTTTTACCGCCCTCCCACCCTTTTCTTCAAGGACTCAGATTTCTTAATCAAGTATCCTTTTATTCATGTGAAGTTTCTCCGTTCTTTTCGTCGATGTTCTTACCGGTGGTTAAGAAGATGTTCTACTAGTTCATCATACCTCATTCGTATTCTTTCGGTGGATTAACTCAAGCTTTGGTGTTGATCATATTCTTTTCTCATTTCAAGTGCATTCTTATGCGGTTATCTATTATCATTCTACTTCTGCTATTTGTTATTCCGGAGTGTTGAAGATATCTCTGAAGATCGTGTTTCCTCCGCATCAATTCTAACTATTTCGAGGCTGTTACCTCATTCAAGCCATTTAATTCAACCGGTGCAACCTCCCTTTCAAGCAATTGTTCAACGGTGTTCTTTTGAGTGGGCCCTAACAGGTCTTTTCGAGGATCTTACGACTCTTCTATTTTCGAGCTATCCTAAATTCTTCTCCAAGTTTGGCGTAAGGATGAGTTATCATCAGTCAAATGCTTTTCTCAAGATCTTTCAAATTCTTTTCATAGTTGGCTCAACCTCTTCGCTTTTGATTCTTCCGTGTGCCTCAATAATTCTTGGTGGTGTTTCTCGTTGTCATTCTCATCATTTCAAGACCGAAGAAGAGTTTCTCTTTAATCTTGCTCTATTCTCTTCAAGATTCATGGTGCTAGCTTGTTGCCATCCGCTCATAATTGTTTTCGATTGTGAGAATCTTTTCACCCATCGGGAGATATTCAAGAGTCTTCTCGGTTTGTCATCGAGTCCATCAATTCAGGTTTATTCATTCTCAGCTGTCGAGTTATCATTCTCCTATCTTGTCGGTGCATCAATCGAATATCCTCTAATCAGCTCTTGATCTTTTGTTCTCATGTATCTAGTTTGTCTCAAGCACCTTCGTTCATTTGCTAATTCTTACGGTGATGCACCCTACTTGATCATTTTTCAATTCTTATGGTGGTTCTTTCAAGATCTCTCTTCCTTGTTCATCATATCAATTCATTTTTGTTCCAATCCTACGGTGGTTCGTTGAAGACCTTCTCAAGTTTTGATATATCTCTTTTAATCCTTTCTCGAGAATAAGTAGTATGCCAAATCCGTTGATTGTCATCAATTTAATTGAAGGATAAGCATAACATAATTCTTATTCTTGTTCATCCAAGTGATTAATTCATTATTCGGAGGCCCTTAAAATTTTGGTTTCATTTGTTTCATCTTCTCTTTTTCCGGAGTTCCAAGCTCTAATCATCACGGAGATCCATCTAAATCTTTGCAAGGATTCACCTTGTGTTTTCAATTTCTCTTTCTTTTCATTCCTTTTGTTTAGGGAGATCTTCATGGAGGCTCTACATGGTGGTTCATCAAGGATTCTTTTCATTCTTCAATTGTTCATCAAGATTTCTCTTGAAGTTAAGATCCGTAAGCTATACTCAAAATAAACATGGTGCTCAACACATGTTTTGTTTTGAGGAGTTCAAGCATTCTTCATCTTGCATTCCAAAGTGCGATTCTTTCTACCTTCTGAGGTGGTGTTAGGTAATTCTTGATAATTTTCCTCCGTGTTTCATGATTCACAAGTTTTCGTGAGTGACATATTTAAATCCATCATTTTCTCTTTGTTCAAGATATCTTTTCAACAATCATTCTCTTCATTGGAGTTATCTTGATATAGATTTCACCTAAAGCCTTCCCTAAGGAATGTTGCTATTTTGGTGCTTATCAATGATCCAAGTTTTCTCCTATCCTCTCGTGGCGATTTATCATCTCTTTGGTGCTCTCAATCAAATCAATGGTTTCCATTAGTGGCGGTTGTCACCTCATAGTCTTGAGATGTTTTCAATAAGTCCACTAAAGCTTATTCATTTTGTTGGTTTTTCCCAACAACCCGTTATGTTTCTTCTTGCAAGGATGCCTTCCAAATTCAATTGTGGTAGAAGTTGTCACTTTCTTCTCCATTCTTCTATTTCAATTATCTATCTTCTATTCTTTTGTTCGGAGGCATTGTGATGTTGTGCTCTTCAATCATCATCTTGTTTTGTCGGGATCGTGTTTTTCTTGCTTATCCATTTAACGGTGTTGCGTTCTCATTCAAGTTCTTTCATCTTATCAAGTTTTGCCTCTCTTTTCAACCTCGGTGCTATGCGAAATCCTTCTTACCCATTGTGCCATTCTTTCAATAGTTCGGGCGATTGTGTTGTTGATTTCATCAAGTATCATCCCATCTTCTCAAGTTCATGTTCTATTCCTTCCATGTTCAACCGGTGCTTGAATTCTTCCCTCTCATCTTGTTTTAACGCAGTGGTTTTGAATTCTATCTTGTCCATTAAACTCTTGATTCATGTCTTTGCAACCTTCAAGGTTCTCGAATGTTCCTGTTCCTCTTTGCTAATGGAGTGTTTGCAATCTTGTTCTTTCCATTGTATTTTTTCTTTCAATTTGTTCAACCTCTCAAGGTTCGTGGTTTCACTAATTTGTCAAAAAGCAATTAGTTTTACCTCTTATCTTCTTTTTTTCTTTTTCCTCTGGTGCCATTCTAGATCTCGGGCGAGATCCTCTTGTAGTGGTGGAGTGTTATAGCATCGAGGCAAGCTCCGGAAGACTTCCGGCTACTCGAGTTTAAATCGTGTGATTTGTTTAGTTCGTTGCATTCATCCTTGCATCATGTGCATTGCATCATGCCATCATGTCATTTAATTTTTAAAACCTCAACTAAATAAATGGCATAGATCTTGATCTATTTAAATCGAGGGATATTCACGATGGTGATTTCTCTTTATAATATATCCTCCCGATATTAGTGGAGCTATTATAAAATAATTCCATTCTCTGGAGTTCACCCATTAACACACTTGCAAAATCCCAATGCCCTTTATTATTTCAATTCTTGGCCTCAAACTTTGCCATATATTCTTTCTTGTTTTAGGAGCTTCCCCAAAATCACAACATTTTGGACCTTCCTTTACCTAGTCCTAGTTCAAACCTATTGAATTAAATTCAAATGATTTTGAATTTAATCTTGCAATCTTGCTCACTTCTATTTTCTTGGGACTAGCGCATTTTTGTGAGTCCAAGAATATTATTTGCATGTGCTAATTCTTTGCCTATCCTTCTCTTTCTTTTCTTTCTCTTTTACGTGTTGTTTTAAATGGGAAAAAGAGAGAAGAGAGTGCACCCCCAGCCCGACAGCGAGGCCCACCTGCTCCCTCCGCAGCCAAGGCCCGGCCGGCCCTGCCTTCTAACCCTAGCGAACCCTCCTCTGCGCCCCATCTCTCCTCTTGCCGATCCGCCTCCTCTCTCTCTCGACCCGATCGCTCCTGATCCCTTCCCTTGCGCCCCTCGCTCAGCGATCCCATCTCCCTCGATCCCCCTCCTCCTTTCTTCCTCGTCGCGCCGAACGAGGGAGCGCCGCCCCAGCGCCTGTCTTCCTCCCGCCTGCCTTAGCCTTGCGCCCAGCGTCCTCAACTCCTGACCTCTGTTGTTTTAAATGGGAAAATGAGAGAGAGAAGAGAGAGTGCAGCCTTTGGCCCAAAGAGCCAGCCCACCTGCTCCCTCCGCAGCCCAAGGCCCAGCCGGCCCCTGCCTTCTAACCCTAGCGAACCCTCCTCTGCGCCCCCCATCTCTCCCTTGCCCGATCCGCCTCCTCTCCTCTCGACCCGATCGCTCCCCGATCCCTTCCCTTGCGCCAAGAACCCCTCGCTCAGCCCGATCCCATCTCCTCGATCCCCCTCCTCCTTTCTTCCTCGTTCGCCCGAACCAGGAGGCGCCGCCCCAGCGCCTGTCTTCCTCCTCGCCTGCAGGCCTGACGCCGCCCAGCGTCCTCAATCTGCAGTGGCCACGTGCCCCTCCTCGACCTCGCCGCCCGCAAAGCAGCAGCTGCTGCACCTCGAGCACCGGCCGCCACCGCCAGCTTCGCCGTGCCCTGCTGCCTCCGCACCCTCGCCCCCTCGCACTCCAGATCGGGAGAGGAGCTCCCGATCGAGTCGGCTTGCAGCACCAGGCCGCTGCCGCTCATCCGCCTCCTCGTCCAACTCCGTGTGCTCCGCCGCCTGCGCCTCCACCTCGCGGAGATGCTCCATCCTCCACCCTGCCCACGCCCGGCAGCAAGCCTCGCTGCTTGCTGCTCTTCACCAAGTCCCGTCGCTGGTGTTCATGCCCAAGGTCACTGCAACCTCACCTTCGGCCATGCCTTGCTTTCTGTACTATTGTTCGCTGCCGCCAAGACCACCCGTGGATTTTGCCAAGTACCACTATGACCTGTGTACAACTACGCGGATTCACCGAGTATGACTACTCCGTCAAGTACATCTACGTGCGTGTACGACTACACATCCGAGATCGTCAAGTACCTCTACGGAAGACCGAGCGTCGTGAACCGTGTCGACGACCATTGCCAAAGACCGCCGAGTGAACCACTACCGTCGGCGTGAACCACTACTTCCACTACCGTCGACACGAGTACAACTACTTCCCCTACGTCCCGTGTACCACTACCGTCGACCCTCGAAGATTTCGTGGATGTCAAGTTCCTCGTCGTGACCCCGAACAACTACGAAACGTGTACCACTACTTCCACGACGACCCGTGAACGGCTACTTCCCTCGACGACTCGAACCGCTCCTAAAACGCACGCTTCGAAGGTATAACCCGAGACGACCGCGATGAGATGCCCTTGCATGTATGAGATGCTCGTGTTTGCGTCGTGCCCATTTGTCTTTGCACGTTCCTCCTCGTTTGCCATGCCGTCGACCCGTGGGAACCCGGTAGTCGGGAGCACCCCACCATCTTTTGCATGTTCCGCACATCCGCACACTTGCTCTTTTGCACCGGTATCTCAATGAGTTATCGGATCATCGGAATGTTGCCGTGGCACCATTTTCGTTATCGTTGCCGTGGCACCATTTTCGTTATTGTTGCCGTGGCACCATTTTCGTTATCGTTGCCGTGGCACCATTTTTGTTTCACCGCCGTGACACCCTTTTCCTTCCGCCATGGCGACAAATGCTTCATATCATGCTCCTGTTAACGTTTTCATAAAAATTGCATAAAACTTGCATATGTCATCCGCATCATGATAATAACAATTAAAATGTTTAAAATTGTGTTTGCATTAAATTGGTAAATAACATGAGGATTTTCCGGAATTGTTAATTGTTGTTTCCGGCCTCACTTAAACTTTCCTAAATTGTTAGTTTAATTATGCTTCACCACTTGCCATGTTTAACAACATTTAATATTGTTGGGTACATAACCGAGAGAGAACTAAATAATTGATGTGGTGTTCCGTCAATATGCAACTCATTGCATATTGAGCTCCACTTAATTTGTAAGATAGTTTGTTGCATTTTGCCATGCCATGCCTCATTAAACCGGACATGCATCATACTTGTTTGTGCATCATGGCATGTTTATGCTTGTGTGTTTACTATGTTGTTTGCTTCTTTCCGGTTTGCTTCTCTCGTTAGCTTCGGTTTCATTCCGGAGTTGTGAGGATTCGTTCGTCTACGACCGTTTGTCTTCCTCATGGACTCGTTCTTCTTCCTTGCGGGATCTCGTGCAAGATGATCATACCCTCGAAATCACTACTATCTTTGCTATGCTAGTTTGCTCGCTCTTTTGCTATGCCAATGCTACGATGCCTACCATTTGCTTGTCAGCCTCCCAAATTGCCATGAACCGCTAACCTTTGACACCTTTCCTATGCAAACCGTTGATTGGCTATGTTACCGCTTTGCTCAGCCCCTCTTATAGCGTTGTTAGTTGCAGGTGAAGATTGAAGTTTGTTCCTTGTTGGAACATGAAGATGTTGTTCCTTGTTGGAACATGTTTACTTGTTGGGATATCACAATATATCTTATTTAATTAATGCATCTATATACTTGGTAAAGGGTGGAAGGCTCGGCCTTATGCAGGTGTTTTGTTCCACTCTTGCCGCCCTAGTTTCCGTCATATCGGTGTTATGTTCCCGATTTTGCGTTCCTTACGGTTGGGCTATTATGGAACCCCTTGACAGTTCGCCTTAAGTAAAGCTCCTCCAGAATGCCCAACATTGGTTTTACCATTTGCACTAACAACCTACCACCTTCCCTTGGGTTCTGCAGACTCAAGGGTCATCTTTATTCTCACCCCGGGCGGTGCTCCTCTGAGTGTTGGTCCGAACCGAGCTACTGCTGGGGCCACCTCGGGAAACTTGAGGTTGGTTTTACTCGTAGCTAGACTCATCCGAGTGTGCCACGAGAAAGAGATATGTGCAGCTCCTATTGGGATTTGTCGGCACATTCGGGCGGTGTTGCTGGTTTAGTTTTACCCTGTCGAAATGTCTTGTTGTACCGGGATACCGAGTCTGATCGGAGTGTCTTGGGTGGAGGTCTATTCCTCCGTTGACCGTGAGAGCTTGTCATGGGCTAAGTTGGGACACCCCTGCAGGGATTTGAACTTTCGAGAGCCGTGCCCGCGGTTATGTGGCAGATGGGAATTTGTTAACGCCCGGTTGTAGAAAACCCAAAGTTGACCTTAATTAAAATACATCAACTGTGTGTGTAACCGTGATGGTCTCTTTCCGGCGGAGTCCGGGAAGTGAACACGGTGTTGGAGTTATGCTTGACGCAGGTTGCTATAGGATCACTTCTTGATCATATTTTTATCGACCGTGCTTTGCCTTCTCTTCTCGCTCTCTATTGCGATTGTTAGCCACCATATAAGCTAGTCGCTTGCTGCAGCTCCACATCATGCCTTTACCTTACCCATAAGCTTAAATAGTCTTGATCTCGCGGGTGCGAGATTGCTGAGTCCCTGTGGCTCACAGATACTTCCAAAACCAGTTTGCAGGTGCCTATGTTACCGAGCAGGTGACGCAACCAAGCTCAAGGAGCCCGATGAAGATCTTGCCTTTTATGTTGTTTCGTTCTAGTTGATCAGTAGTGGAGCCCAGTTGGGGTCGATCGGGGACCTTTGTCTCATTTGGGGTTCTTCTTTTATTTTGGTTCCGTAGTCGGACCTTGATTGTATCTGGATGATGTAATGCTTTATTCATGTAATTGTGTGAATTGGCGATTGTAAGCCAACTATGTATCTCTTTCCCTTATGTATTACATGGGTTGTGTGAAGATTACCTCACTTGCGACATTGCTTTCAATGCGGTTATGCCTCTAAGTCGTGCTTCGACACGTGGGAGATATAGCCGCATCGAGGCGCTAAAGTTGGTAATCGAGCCTTCCCGACCTTAGGAGCCCCACCGCTGATCGTTTTTAGCGGCGAGTTGTGTCTAGAAAAAATGTTTTGAGTCATTTAGGATTATATATATCGGAGAGTTTAGGAATTCTTTTTACTCCCCAGTCCCTTCGACCTTCTGGTGAGGTATCCTGACGTAGAGTTTTGACTCTTCTCTTCTCAAATTTCACTAATTTTTTTTAGGATCACGCTGGTATCTTAGAATCGTTCGATGGTTTTATGATGACAACATTGTCTTGGTTGCCTCCGTCAGCAGGGTTTTTTTTACTGGAGGTGTCCCGGGGAGTTGAGCTCCAAGGTGTTGTCGTCATAATTTTATCGTTGCAGTTCGGAATACCTGAGTTTAATACGCCGACATCGAAAATCTCTTTTATGCAGTTGTTGGTGAGATAACCCGCTAACCCAAGATCTTGAGGTGAGTACGGAGTATTGCCATGACTTGTATAACGGATGCTTTTCGAAGGTTGAGGTAGACGATTTCCGAAGGTTTCTTGGTTATGTGTTGACGGATGGATACAGCTTGGATGTAGGTATTGTTAGTTTGAGTGAGATATATTGCTTCCCCTGTATCCCCAACACCAGATTGCATAACCAGAAAGTTTCGGGAGTTTTATAGGTGGGAATTCAAGTAGCTCCTAGAATATCTTTCCAACAGATGCATGATATGGGATTGGGTAAATCTCTATCATATGTATTTGTTCCGGCTTATTCTGCAAGCCAATCCTTTGTTTTGTT
This sequence comes from Aegilops speltoides, assembly GCA_021437245.1. Taxonomy (NCBI): domain Eukaryota; kingdom Viridiplantae; phylum Streptophyta; class Magnoliopsida; order Poales; family Poaceae; genus Aegilops; species Aegilops speltoides. Next base: position 100,945,859 of record CM038145.1, read on the forward strand.
TTATTTGTGGTATTCGATTTGCTTCAATGTCAAGTGTTGATTCTATACCTTTCCTAAATGGTGTTCTCATATTTCTATGTGAGTGTTAATCCTTCTCGACAATCGAGATTGTCATGTCAATCCTTTTCTACCGGCGTGTTTCTCTTCAAGTGGATCCGATCACTTCAACATCAGCAAGACCAATTATCATTTCTTCTCAACGGTGTTTGTTTCATCCGTCTCCAAGTTGCCTTTGTTTTCCCGCCCTCCCCACCCTTTTCTTCAAGGACTCAGATTTCTTAATCAAGTATCCTTTTATTCATGTGAAGTTTCTCCGTTCATTTCCGTCGATGTTCTTACCCGGTGGTTCTCAAGAAGATGTTCTACTAGTTCATCATACCTCATTCTCGTAGTCTTTTCCGGTGGATTAACTCAAGCTTTCGGTGTTGATCATATTCTTTTTCTCATTTCAAGTGCATTCTTATGCCGGTGTGTCTATTATCATTCTACTTCTCGCTATTTGTTATTCGGAGTGTTGAAGATATCTCGAAGATTCGTGTTTCCACTCGCATCAATTCTAACTATTTGAGGCTGTTACCTCATTCAAGCCATTTAATTCAACCGTGCAACCTCCCTTTCAAGCAATTGTTCAGCGGTGTTCTTTTGAGTGGGCCCTAACCCACGTGTCTTTTCGAGGATCTTACGACTCTTCTATTTTCCCGAGCTATCCTAAATTCTTCTCCAAGTTTGGCGTAAGGATGAGTTATCATCGACCAAATGCTTTTCTCCAAGATCTTTCAAATTCTTTTCATAGTTGGCTCAACCTCTTCACTTTTGATTCTTCCGGTGTGCCTCAATAATTCTTGGTGGTGTTTCTCGTTGTCATTCTCATCATTTCAAGACCGAAGAAGAGTTTCTCTTTAATCTTGCTCTATTCTCTTCAAGATTCATGGTGCTAGCTTGTTGCCATCCGCTCATAATTGTTTTCGATTGTGAGAATCTTTTTCACCCATCAGGAGATATTCAAGAGTCTTCTCAGTTTGTCATCCGGAGTCCATCAATTCAGGTTTATTCATTCTCAGCTGTCAGTTATCATTCTCCTATCTTGTCGGTGCATCAATCGAATATCCTCTAATCAGCTCTCGATCTCTTTGTTCTCATGTATCTAGTTTGTCTCAAGCACCTTCGTTCATTTGCTAATTCTTACCGGTGATGCACCCCTACTTCGATCATTTTTTCAATTCTTATGGTGGTTCTTTCAAGATCTCTCTTCCTTGTTCATCATATCAATTCATTTTTTGTTCCAATCCTACCGGTGGTTCGTTGAAGACCTTCTCAAGTTTTGATATATCTCTTTTAATCCTTTCTACGAGAATAAGTAGTATGCCAAATCCGTTGATTGTCATCAATTTAATTGGCGAAGGATAAGCATAACATAATTCTTATTCTTGTTCATCCAAGTGATTAATTCCTTACTCCGGAGGCCCTTAAAATTCTCGGTTTCATTTGTTTCATCTTCTCTTTTTCCCGGAGTTCCAAGCTCTAATCATCACGGAGATCCATCTAAATCTTTGCAAGGATTCACCTTGTGTTTTCAATTTCTCTTTCTTTTCATTCCTTTTGTTTACCGGAGTTCTTCATGGAGGCTCTACATGGTGGTTCATCAAGGATTCTTTTCATTCTTCAATTGTTCATCAAGATTTCTCTTGAAGTTAAGATCCGCCAAGCTATACTCAAAATAAACATGGTGCTCAACACATGTTTTGTCTTGAGGAGTTCAAGCATTCTTCATCTTGCATTCCAAAGTGCGATTCTTTCTACCTTATCTTCTGAGGTGGTGTTAGGTCATTCTTGATAATTTTCCTTCGTGTTTCATGATTCACAAGTTTTCATGAGTGACATATTTAAATCCATCATTTTCTCTTTGTTCAAGAGATCTTTTCAACCGTCATTCTCTTCATTGGAGTTATCTTGATATAGATTTCACCTAAAGCCTTCCCTAAGGAATGTTGCTATTTTGGTGCTTATCAATGATCCTAGTTTTCTCCTATCCTCTCGGCGAAAGCAGTTTATCATCTCTTTGGTGCTCTCAATCAAATCAATGGTTTCCATTAGTGGCCGGTTGTCACCTCATAGTCTTGAGATGTTTTCAATAAGTCCACTACAAGCTTATTCATTTTGTTGTTGGTTTTTCCCCAACAACCCCGTTGTAACCTTCTTGCAAGGATGCCTTCCAAATTCAATTGTGGTAGAAGTTGTCACTTTCTTCTCCATTCTTCTATTTCAATTATCTATCTTCTATTCTTTTGTTCCGGAGGCATTGTGATGTTGTGCTCTTCAATCATCATCTTGTTTTGTCAGGATCGTGTTTTTTTCTTGCTTATCCATTTAACCGGAGTGTTGCGTTCTCATTCAAGTTCTTTCATCTTATCAAGTTTTGCCTCTCTTTTCAACCTCAGTGCTGTCTGAAATCCTTCTTACCCATTGTGCCATTCTTTCAATAGTTCCGGAGGCAGTGTGTTGTTGATTTCATCAAGTATCATCCCATCTTCTCAAGTTCATGTTCTATTCCTTCCATGTTCAACCGGAGTGCTGCCCGAATTCTTCCCCTCTCATCTTGTTTTAACCGCAGTGGTTTTGAATTCTATCTTGTCCATTAAACTCTTGATTCATGTCTTTGCAACCTTCAAGGTTCTCGAATGTTCCCTGTTCCTCTTTGCTAATGGAGTGTTTGCAATCTTGTTCTTTCCATTGTATTCTTTCTTTCAATTAGTTCAACCTCTCAAGGTTCGTGGTTTCACTAATTTGTCAAAGAAGCAATTAGTTTTACCTCTTATCTTCTTTTTTTTCTTTTCCGTCTGGTGCCATTCTAGATCTCGGGACGAGATCCTCTTGTAGTGGTGGAGTGTTGTAACGCCCCGAGTCCGACGCTCCAGAAGACTTCCAGCTACTCCGAGTTTCGTCGTGTGATTTGTTTCGTTCGTTGCATTCATCCTTGCATCATGTGCATTGCATCATGCCATCATGTCATTTAATTTTTAAAACCTCAACTAAATAAATGGCATAGATCGTTGATCTATTTAAATCGAGGGATATTCACGATGGTGATTTCTCTTTATAATATATCCTCCCGATATTAGTGGAGCTATTATAAAATAATTCCATTCTCTGGAGTTCACCCATTAACACACTTGCAAAATCCCAATGCCCTTTATTATTTCAATTCTTGGCCTCTAACTTTGCCATATATTCTTTCTTGTTTTTCCGGAGCTTCCCCAAAAGTCACAACATTTTTGGACCTTCCTTTTACCTAGTCCTAGTTCAAACCTATTGAATTAAATTCAAATGATTTTGAATTTAATCTTGCAATCTTGCTCACTTCTATTTTCTTGGGACTAGCGCATTTTTGTGAGTCCAAGAATATTATTTGCATGTGCTAATTCTTTGCCTATCCTTCTCTTTCTTTTCTTTCTCTTTTTCTGTTTTTGTTTTAAATGGGAAAATGAGAGAGAGAAGAGAGAGTGCAGCCTTTTGGCCCAGCAGCCAGGCCCAGCCTGCTCCCTCCGCAGCCCAAGGCCCAGCCGGCCCCTGCCTTCTAACCCTAGCGAACCCTCCTCTGCGCCCCATCTCTCCCTTGCCCGATCCGCCTCCTCTCCTCTCGACCCGATCGCTCCCCTGATCCCTTCCCTTGCGCCGCAACGCCCCTCGCTCAGCCCGATCCCATCTCCCTCGATCCCCCTCCTCCTTTCTTCCTCGTCGCGCCGAACCAGGGAGACGCCGCCCCCGCGCCCTGTCTTCCTCCTCGCCCTGCGCGCCCGACGCCGCCCCGCGTCCTCAACTCCGGCGGCCACGTGCCCCTCCTCGACCTCGCCGCCGACAGCAGCAGCTGCTGCACCCTCGAGCACCGGCCGCCGCCATGGTCTTCGCCGTGCCCTGCTGCCTCCGCACCCTCGCCCCTCGCACTCCAGATCGGGAGAGGCTCCCGATCGAGGCGGCCACTGCACCAGGCGCTGCCGCTCATCCGCCTCCTCGTCCAACTCCGTGTGCTCTGCCGCCTGCGCCTCCACCTCGCCGGAGATGCTCCATCCTCCGCCCTGCCCACGCCGGCAGCAAGCCTCGCTGCTGCTGCTCTTCACCAAGTCCCGTCGCTGGAGTTCATGCCCAAGGCCACTGCAACCTCACCTTCGGCCATGCCTTGCTTTCTGTCTTGTTATGCGCTGCACGCCAAGACCACCCGTGGATTTTGCCAAGTACCACTATGACCCGTGTACAACTCGCGGATTCACCGAGTACGACTACTCCGTCAAGTACATCTCGTGCGTGTACGACTACACATCCGAGATGCGTCAAGTACCTCTACGGAAGACCCGAACGTCTGTGAACCGTGTACGACGACCATTGCCAAAGACCGCCGAGTGAACCACTACCGTCGGCGTGAACCACTACTTCCACTACCGTCAACACGAGTACAACTACTTCCCCTACGGCCCGTGTACCACTACCGTCGACCCTCGAAGATTTCGTGGATGTCAAGTTCCTCGTCGTGACCCCGAACAACTACGAAACGTGTACCACTACTTCCACGACGACCCGTGAGCGACTACTTCCCTCGGCGACTCGAACCGCTCCTAAAGCGCCGCGCTTGAAGGTATAACCGAGGCGACCGCGATGAGATGCCCTTGCATGTATGAGATGCTCGTGTTTGCGCCGTGCCCGTTTGTCTTTGCACGTTCCTCCTCGTTTGCCATGCCGTCGACCCGTGGGAACCCGGTAGTCGGGAGCACCCCACCATCTTTTGCATGTTCCGCACATCCGCACACTTGCTCTTTTGCACCGGTATCTCAATGAGTTATCGGATCATCGGAATGTTGCCGTGGCACCATTTTCGTTATCGTTGCCGTGGCACCATTTTCGTTATCGTTGCCGTGGCACCATTTTTGTTTCACCGCCGTGACACCCTTTTCCTTCCGCCATGGCGACAAATGCTTCATATCATGTTCCTGTTAACGTTTTCATAAAAATTGCATAAAACTTGCATATGTCATCCGCATCATGATAATAACAATTAAAATGTTTAAAATTGTGTCTGCATTAAATTGGTAAATAACATGAGGATTTTCCGGAATTGTTAATTGTTGTTTCTGGCCTCACTTAAACTTTCCTAAATTGTTAGTTTAATTATGCTTCACCACTTGCCATGTTTAACAACATTTAATATTGTTGGGTACATAACCGAGAGAGAACTAAATAATTGATGTGGTGTTCCGTCAATATGCAACTCATTGCATATTGAGCTCCACTTAATTTGTAAGATAGTTTGTTGCATTTTGCCATGCCATGCCTCATTAAAACGGACATGCATCATACTTGTTTGTGCATCATGACATGTTTATGCTTGTGTGTTTACTATGTTGTTTGCTTCTTTCGGTTTGCTTCTCTCGTTAGCCGGTTTCGTTCGGAGTTGTGAGGATTCGTTAAATCTCGACCGTTTGTCTTCCTCATGGACTCGTTCTTCTTCCTTGCGGGATCTCAGGCAAGATGATCATACCCTCGAAATCACTACTATCTTTGCTATGCTAGTTTGCTCGCTCTTTTGCTATGGCAATGCTACGATGCCTACCATTTGCTTGTCAGCCTCCCAAATTGCCATGAACCCCTAACCTTTGACACCTTTCCTATGCAAACCGTTGATTGGCTATGTTACCACTTTGCTCAGCCCCTCTTATAGCGTTGTTAGTTGCAGGTGAAGATTGAAGTTTGTTCCTTGTTGGAACATGAAGATGTTGTTCCTTGTTGGAACATGTTTACTTGTTGGGATATCACAATATATCTTATTTAATTAATGCATCTATATACTTGGTAAAGGGTGGAAGGCTCGGCCTTATGCAGTGTTTTGTTCCACTCTTGCCGCCCTAGTTTCCGTCATATCGGTGTTATGTTCCCGGATTTTGCGTTCCTTACGGTTGGGCTATTATGGGAACCCCTTGACGATTCGCCTTAAGTAAAGCTCCTCTAGCAATGCCCAACATTGGTTTTACCATTTGCACTAACAACCTACCACCTTCCCTTGGGTTCTGCAGACTCAAGGGTCATCTTTATTCTCACCCCGGGCGGTGCTCCTCGAGTGTTGGTCGAACCGAGCTACTGCTGGGCCACCTCGGGAAACTTGAGGTTACTTTTACTCGTAGCTAGACTCATCTGAGTGTGCCACGAGAAAGAGATATGTGCAGCTCCTATCGGGTTTGTCGGCACATTCGGGCGGTGTTGCTAGTTTAGTTTTACCTGTCGAAATGTCTTGTTGTACGGGATACCGAGTCGATCGGAGTGTCTTGGGTGGAGGTCTATTCCTCCGTTGACCGTGAGAGCTTGTCATGGGCTAAGTTGGGACACCCTGCAGGATTTGAACTTTCGAGAGCCGTGCCTGATTATGTGGCAGATGGGAATTTGTTAACGTCGGTTGTAGAAAACCGAAGTTGACCTTAGTTAAAATACATCAACTGTGTGTAACCATGATGGTCTCTTTCCGTGGTCCGGAAGTGAACACTGATGTTGGAGTTATGCTTGGCGCAGGTTGGTATAGGATCACTTCTTGATCATATTTTTATCGACCGTGCTTTGCCTTCTCTTCTCGCTCTCTATTGCGATTGTTAGCCACCATATAAGCTAGTAAACTTGCTGCAGCTCCACATCATGCCTTTACCTTACCCATAAGCTTAAATAGTCTTGATCTCATGGTGCGAGATCTTTGAGTCCCTGGCTCACGGATACTTCAAAACCAGTTTGCGGTGCCTATGTTACCTAGCGGTGGCGCAACCAAGCTCAAGGAGCCCGATGAAGATCTTGCCCTTTGTGTTGTTTCGTTCTAGTTGATCGATAGTGGAGCCCGGTTGGGGTCGATCGGGGACCTTTATGCATTTGGGGTTCTTCTTTTATTTTGGTTCCGTAGTCGGACCTTGATTGTATCTGGATGATGTAATGCTTTATTCATGTAATTGTGTGAAGTGGCGATTGTAAGCCAACTATGTATCTCTTTCCTTATGTATTACATGGGTTGTGTGAAGATTACCTCACTTGCGACATTGCTTTCAATGCGGTTATGCCTCTAAGTCGTGCTTCGACCGTGGGAGATATAGCCGCATCGAGGCGTTACAAGTTAAATCGAGCCTTCCCGACCTTAGGAGCCCCACCGCTTGTTCATTTTAGCGGCGAGTTGTGTCTAGAAAAAATGTTTTGAGTCATTTAGGATTATATATATCGGAGAGTTTAGGAATTCTTTTTACTCCCGGTCCTTGACCTTCGGTGAGGTATCTGACGTAGAGTTTTGACTCTTCTCTTCTCAAATTTCACTAAATTTTTTTTAGGATCACGCGGGTATCTTAGAATCGTTCCGATGGTTTTATGATGACAACATTGTCTTGGTTGGCTCCCGTCAGCAGGGGTTTTTTTTTACTAGAGGTGTCCCGGGGAGTTGAGCTCCAAGGTGTTGTCGTCATAATTTTATCGTTGTAGTTCTGGAATACCTGAGTTTAGTACGCCGACATCGAAAATCTCTTTTATGCAGTTGTTGGTGAGATAACCCGCTAACCCGATCTTGAGGTGAGTACGGGAGTATTGCCATGACTTGTATAACGGATGCTTTTGAAGGTTGAGGTAGCGATTTCGAAGGTTTCTTGGTTATGTGTTGACGGATGGATACAGCTTGGATGTAGGTATTGTTAGTTTGAGTGAGATATATTGCTTCCCCTGTATCCCCAACACCAGATTGCATAACCAGAAAGTTTCGGGAGTTTTATAGGTGGGAATTCAAGTAGCTCCTAGAATATCTTTCCGACAGATGCATGATATGGGATTGGGTAAATCTCTATCATATGTATTTGTTCCGGCTTATTCTGCAAGCCAATCCTTTGTTTTGTTTTATTTGTGGTATTCGAGTTGCTTCAATGTCAAGTGTTGATTCTATACCTTTCCTAAATGGTGTTCTCATATTTCTATGTGAGTGTTAATCCTTCTCTTCAATCGAGATTGTCATGTCAATCCTTTTCTACCGGCGTGTTTCTCTTCAAGTGGATCCGATCACTTCAACATCAGCAAGACCAATTATCATTTCTTCTCAACGGTGTTTGTTTCATCCGTCTCCAAGTTGCCTTTGTTTTACCGCCCTCCCCACCCTTTTCTTCAAGGACTCAGATTTCTTAATCAAGTATCCTTTTATTCATGTGAAGTTTCTCCGTTCTTTTCCGTCGATGTTCTTACCCGGTGGTTCTGAAGAAGATGTTCTACTAGTTCATCATACCTCATTCTCGTATTCTTTTCCGGTGGATTAACTCAAGCTTTCGGTGTTGATCATATTCTTTTTCTCATTTCAAGTGCATTCTTATGCCGGTGTATCTATTATCATTCTACTTCTCGCTATTTGTTATTCCGGAGTGTTGAAGATATCTCTGAAGATTCGTGTTTCCACTCCGCATCAATTCTAACTATTTCGAGGCTGTTACCTCATTCAAGCCATTTAATTCAACCGGTGCAACCTCCCTTTCAAGCAATTGTTCAACGGTGTTCTTTTGAGTGGGCCCTAACCCACAGGTCTTTTCCCAGGATCTTACCTGACTCTTCTATTTTCCCAGAGCTATCCTAAATTCTTCTCCAAGTTTGACGTAAGGATGAGTTATCATCACCAAATGCTTTTCTCAAGATCTTTCAAATTCTTTTCATAGTTGGCTCAACCTCTTCGCTTTTGATTCTTCCGGTGTGCCTCAATAATTCTTGGTGGTGTTTCTCGTTGTCATTCTCATCATTTCAAGACCGAAGAAGAGTTTCTCTTTAATCTTGCTCTATTCTCTTCAAGATTCATGGTGCTAGCTTGTTGCCATCCGCTCATAATTGTTTTCGATTGTGAGAATCTTTTCACCCATCGGGAGATATTCAAGAGTCTTCTCGGTTTGTCATCCGAGTCCATCAATTCAGGTTTATTCATTCTCAGCTGTCAGTTATCATTCTCCTATCTTGTCGGTGCATCAATCGAATATCCTCTAATCAGCTCTTGATCTTTTTGTTCTCATGTATCTAGTTTGTCTCAAGCACCTTCGTTCATTTGCTAATTCTTACCGGTGATGCACCCCTACTTCGATCATTTTTTCAATTCTTATGGTGGTTCTTTCAAGATCTCTCTTCCTTGTTCATCATATCAATTCATTTTTTGTTCCAATCCTACCAGTGGTTCGTTGAAGACCTTCTCAAGTTTTGATATATCTCTTTTAATCCTTTCTACGAGAATAAGTAGTATGCCAAATCCGTTGATTGTCATCAATTTAATTGGCGAAGGATAAGCATAACATAATTCTTATTCTTGTTCATCCAAGTGATTAATTCATTATTCCGGAGGCCCTTAAAATTTTCGGTTTCATTTGTTTCATCTTCTCTTTTTCCCGGAGTTCCAAGCTCTAATCATCACGGAGATCCATCTAAATCTTTGCAAGGATTCACCTTGTGTTTTCAATTTCTCTTTCTTTTCATTCCTTTTGTTTACCGGAGATCTTCATGGAGGCTCTACATGGTGGTTCATCAAGGATTCTTTTCATTCTTCAATTGTTCATCAAGATTTCTCTTGAAGTTAAGATCCGCCAAGCTATACTCAAAATAAACATGGTGCTCAACACATGTTTTGTTTTGAGGAGTTCAAGCATTCTTCATCTTGCATTCCAAAGTGCGATTCTTTCTACCTTATCTTCTGAGGTGGTGTTAGGTAATTCTTGATAATTTTCCTCCGTGTTTCATGATTCACAAGTTTTCGTGAGTGACATATTTAAATCCATCATTTTCTCTTTGTTCAAGATATCTTTTCAACCGTCATTCTCTTCATTGGAGTTATCTTGATATAGATTTCACCTAAAGCCTTCCCTAAGGAATGTTGCTATTTTGGTGCTTATCAATGATCCAAGTTTTCTCCTATCCTCTCGGCGAAAGCAGTTTATCATCTCTTTGGTGCTCTCAATCAAATCAATGGTTTCCATTAGTGGCCGGTTGTCACCTCATAGTCTTGAGATGTTTTCAATAAGTCCACTACAAGCTTATTCATTTTGTTGTTGGTTTTTCCCCAACAACCCCGTTGTAACCTTCTTGCAAGGATGCCTTCCAAATTCAATTGTGGTAGAAGTTGTCACTTTCTTCTCCATTCTTCTATTTCAATTATCTACTATTCTTTTGTTCCGGAGGCATTGTGATGTTGTGCTCTTCAATCATCATCTTGTTTTGTCAGGATCGTGTTCTTTTCTTGCTTATCCATTTAACCGGAGTGTTGTGTTCTCATTCAAGTTCTTTCATCTTATCAAGTTTTGCCTCTCTTTTCAACCTGAGTGCTGTCTGAAATCCTTCTTACCCATTGTGCCATTCTTTCAATAGTTCCGGAGGCAGTGTGTTGTTGATTTCATCAAGTATCATCCCATCTTCTCAAGTTCATGTTCTATTCCTTCCATGTTCAACCGAGTGCTGCCTTAATTCTTCCCTCTCATCTTGTTTTAACCGCAGTGGTTTTGAATTCTATCTTGTCCATTAAACTCTTGATTCATGTCTTTGCAACCTTCAAGGTTCTCGAATGTTCCCTGTTCCTCTTTGCTAATGGAGTGTTTGCAATCTTGTTCTTTCCATTGTATTTTTTCTTTCAATTTGTTCAACCTCTCAAGGTTCGTGGTTTCACTAATTTGTCAAAGAAGCAATTAGTTTTACCTCTTATCTTCTTTTTTTTTCTTTTCCCTCTGGTGCCATTCTAGATCTCGGGACGAGATCCTCTTGTAGTGGTGGAGTGTTGTAACGCCCCGAGACCGACGCTCCAGAAGACTTCCAGCTACTCCGAGTTTCGTCGTGTGATTTGTTTCGTTCGTTGCATTCATCCTTGCATCATGTGCATTGCATCATGCCATCATGTCATTTAATTTTTAAAACCTCAACTAAATAAATGGCATAGATCTTGATCTATTTAAATCGAGGGATATTCACGATGGTGATTTCTCTTTATAATATATCCTCCCGATATTAGTGGAGCTATTATAAAATAATTCCATTCTCTGGAGTTCACCCATTAACACACTTGCAAAATCCCAATGCCCTTTATTATTTCAATTCTTGGCCTCAAACTTTGCCATATATTCTTTCTTGTTTTTCCGGAGCTTCCCCAAAAATCACAACATTTTTGGACCTTCCTTTTACCTAGTCCTAGTTCAAACCTATTGAATTAAATTCAAATGATTTTGAATTTAATCTTGCAATCTTGCTCACTTCTATTTTCTTGGGACTAGCGCATTTTTGTGAGTCCAAGAATATTATTTGCATGTGCTAATTCTTTGCCTATCCTTCTCTTTCTTTTCTTTCTCTTTTTCTGTGTTGTTTTAAATGGGAAAATGAGAGAGAGAAGAGAGAGTGCACCCTTTTGGCCCAGCAGCCAGGCCCAGCCTGCTCCCTCCGCAGCCCAAGGCCCAGCCGGCCCCTGCCTTCTAACCCTAGCGAACCCTCCTCTGCGCCCCATCTCTCCCTTGCCCGATCCGCCTCCTCTCCTCTCGACCCGATCGCTCCCCGATCCCTTCCCTTGCGCCTGCGCCCTCGCTCAGCCCGATCCCATCTCCTCGATCCCCTCCTCCTTTCTTCCTCGTCGCGAACCAGGGAGACGCCGCCCCAGCCTCTGTCTTCCTCCTCGCCTGCTGGCGCCCAGCCGCCCCCAGCGTCCTCAACTCCTGCGGCCACGTGCCCCTCCTCGACCTCGCCGCCGACAGCAGCAGCTGCTGCACCCTCGAGCACCAGCCACCGCCGCCAGTCTTTGCCGTGCCCCTGCTGCCTCCGCACCCTCGCCCCCTTGCACTCCAGATCGGGAGAGGAGCTCCCGATCCAGAGTCGGCCGCTGCCCCAGGCCGCTGCCGCGCCATCCCGCCTCCTCGTCCAACTCCGTGTGCTCCGCCGCCCTGCGCCTCCACCTCGCCGGAGATGCTCCATCCTCCGCCCTGCCCACGCCGGCAGCAAGCCTCGCTGCTGCTGCTCTTCACCAAGTCCCGTCGCTGGAGTTCATGCCCAAGGCCACTGCAACCTCACCTTCGCCATGCCTTGCTTTCTGTCTTGTTGTTCGCTGCGCCAAGACCACCCGTGGATTTTGCCAAGTACCACTATGACCCGTGTACAAATCGCGGATTCACCGAGTCTGACTACTCATCAAGTACATCTCGTGCGTGTCGACTACACATCCGAGATCGTCAAGTACCTCTACGGAAGACCGAGCGTCGTGAACCGTGTCGACGACCATAGCCAAAGACCGCCGAGTGAACCACTACCGTCGGCGTGAACCACTACTTCCACTACCGTCGACACGAGTACAACTACTTCCCCTCGGCCCGTGTACCACTACCGTCGACCCTCGAAGATTTCGTGGGCGTCAAGTTCCTCGTCGTGACCCGAACAACTACGAAACGTGTACCACTACTTCCACGACGACCGTGAGCGACTACTTCCCTCGATGACTCGAACCGCTCCTAAAACGCACGCTTCGAAGGTATAACCCGAGACGACCGCGATGAGATGCCCTTGCATGTATGAGATGCTCGTGTTTGCGCCGTGCCCGTTTGTCTTTGCGTTCCTCCTCGTTTGCCATGCCGTCGACCGTGGGAACCCGGTGATCGGGAGCACCCACCATCTTTTGCATGTTCCGCACATCCGCACACTTGCTCTTTTGCACCGGTATCTCAATGAGTTATCGGATCATCGGAATGTTGCCATGGCACCATTTTCGTTATCGTTGCCGTGGCACCATTTTCGTTATCGTTGTCGTGGCACCATTTTCGTTATCGTTGCCGTGGCACCATTTTTGTTTCACCGCCGTGACACCCTTTTCCTTCCGCCATGGCGACAAATGCTTCATATCATGCTCCTGTTAACGTTTTCATAAAAATTGCATAAAACTTGCATATGTCATCCGCATCATGATAATAACAATTAAAATGTTTAAAATTGTGTTTGCATTAAATTGGTAAATAACATGAGGATTTTCCGGAATTGTTAATTGTTGTTTCCGGCCTCACTTAAACTTGCCTAAATTGTTAGTTTAATTATGCTTCACCACTTGCCATGTTTAACAACATTTAATATTGTTGGGTACATAACCGAGAGAGAACTAAATAATTGATGTGGTGTTCCGTCAATATGCAACTCATTGCATATTGAGCTCCACTTAATTTGTAAGATAGTTTGTTGCATTTTGCCATGCCATGCCTCATTAAACCGGACATGCATCATACTTGTTTGTGCATCATGACATGTTTATGCTTGTGTGTTTACTATGTTGTTTGCTTCTTTCCGGTTTGCTTCTCTCGTTAGCCGGTTTCGTTCGGAGTTGTGAGGATTCGTTAAATCTCGACCGTTTGTCTTCCTCATGGACTCGTTCTTCTTCCTTGCGGGATCTCGGGCAAGATGATCATACCCTCGAAATCACTACTATCTTTGCTATGCTAGTTTGCTCGCTCTTTTGCTATGCCAATGCTACGATGCCTACCATTTGCTTGTCGGCCTCCCAAATTGCCATGAACCCCTAACCTTTGACACCTTTCCTATGCAAACCGTTGATTGGCTATGTTACCGCTTTGCTCAGCCCTCTTATAGCGTTGTTAGTTGCGGTGAAGATTGAAGTTTGTTCCTTGTTGGAACATGAAGATGTTGTTCCTTGTTGGAACATGTTTACTTGTTGGGATATCACAATATATCTTATTTAATTAATGCATCTATATACTTGGTAAAGGGTGGAAGGCTCGGCCTTATGCAGGTGTTTTGTTCCACTCTTGCCGCCCTAGTTTATGTCATATCGGTGTTATGTTCCCGGATTTTGCGTTCCTTACGGTTGGGCTATTATGGGAACCCCTTGACGATTCGCCTTAAGTAAAGCTCCTCCAGCAATGCCCAACATTGGTTTTACCATTTGCACTAACAACCTACCACCTTCCCTTGGGTTCTGCAGACTCAAGGGTCATCTTTATTCTCACCCCGGGCGGTGCTCCTCGAGTGTTGGTCGAACCGAGCTACTGCAGGGCCACCTCGGGAAACTTGAGGTTGGTTTTACTCGTAGCTAGACTCATCTGAGTGCATACGAGAAAGAGATATGTGCAGCTCCTATCGGGTTTGTCGGCACATTCGGGCGGTGTTGCTGATTTAGTTTTACCTGTCGAAATGTCTTGTTGTACGGGATACCGAGTCTGATCGGAGTGTCTTGGGTGGAGGTCTATTCCTCCGTTGACCGTGAGAGCTTGTCATGGGCTAAGTTGGGACACCCTGCGAGGATTTGAACTTTCGAGAGCCGTGCCAGCGGTTATGTGGCAGATGGGAATTTGTTAACGTCCGGTTGTAGAAAACCGAAGTTGACCTTAATTAAAATACATCAACTGTGTGTGTAACCGTGATGGTCTCTTTCCGGTGAGTCCGGAAGTGAACACTGATGTTGGAGTTATGCTTGGCGCAGCTGCTATAGGATCACTTCTTGATCATATTTTTATCGACCGTGCTTTGCCTTCTCTTCTCGCTCTCTTTTGCGATTGTTAGCCACCATATAAGCTAGTAAACTTGCTGCAGCTCCACATCATGCCTTTACCTTACCCATAAGCTTAAATAGTCTTGATCTCGCGGGTGCGAGATTGCTTTGAGTCCTGTGGCTCATAGATACTTCAAAACCAGTTTGCGGTGCCTATGTTACCGGCGGTGGCGCAACCAAGCTCAAGGAGCCCGATGAAGATCTTGCCCTTTGTGTTGTTTCATTCTAGTTGATCGATGAGTGGAGCCCGGTTAGGGTCGATCGGGGACCTTTATGCATTTGGGGTTCTTCTTTTATTTTGGTTCCGTAGTCGGACCTGGATTGTATCTGGATGATGTAATGCTTTATTCATGTAATTGTGTGAAGTGGCGATTGTAAGCCAACTATGTATCTCTTTCCCTTATGTATTACATGGGTTGTGTGAAGATTACCTCACTTGTGACATTGCTTTCAATGCGGTTATGCCTCTAAGTCGTGCTTCGACACGTGGGAGATATAGCCGCATCGAGGGCGTTAAAGGCACGATCTTGATGTATATCGAGCTTTACTATTGTAGTTGGATCTTATGATGTTTCTCCCCCTCTACTCTCTTGTGATGAATTGAGTTTCCCCTTTGAAGTTATCTTATCGGATTGAGTCTTTTATGAGAACACTTGATGTATGTCTTGCCGTGATTATCTGTGGTGACAATGGGATATCATGTGCCACTTGATGTATGTTTTGGTGATCAACTTGCGGGTTTTGTGACATTGGGAAACTATGCATAGGGGTTGGCACACGTTCTTGACTCTCCGATAGAAACTTTGGGGCACTCTTTGATGTACTTTGTGTTGGTTCGATGAATCTGAGATTGTGTGATGCATATCGTATAATCATGCCCACGGATACTTGAGGTGATAATGGAGTATCTAGGTGACATTAGGGTTTTGGTTGATTTGTGTCTTAAGGTGTTATTTAGTACGAACTCTTTTATAGATTGATCCGAAAGAATAACTTTGAGGTGGTTTCGTACCCTACCATAATCTCTACATTTGTTCTCCGCTATTAGTGGCTTCGGAGTGACTCTTTGTTGCATGTTGAGGGCTTGTTATATGATCTATCTATGTTATTATTGTTGAGAGAACTTGCACTAGTGAAAGTATGAACCCTAGGCCTTGTTTCCTATCATTGCAATACCGTTTACGCTCACTTTTACCGTTAGTTACCTTGCTGTTTTTATTATTTCAGATTACAAAAACCTATATCTACTATCTACTTTACACTTGTATCACCATCTCTTCGCCAAACTAGTGCACCTATACAATTTACCATTGTATTGGGTGTGTTGGGGACACAAGAGACTCTTTGTTATTTGGTTGCAGGGTTGTTTGAGAGAGACCATCTTCATCCTACACCTCCTACAGATTGATAAACCTTAGGTCATCCACTTGAGGGAAATTTGCTACTGTCCTACAAACCTGTGCACTTGCAGGCCCAACAACGTCTACAAGAAGAAGGTTGTGTAGTAGACATCAAGCTCTTTTCTGGCGCCGTTGCCGGGGAGGTTAGCGCTTGAAGGTATATCTTTAGATCTTGCAATCGAATCTTTTTGTTTCTTGTTTTATTACTAGTTTTGTTTATAAAAGAAAACTACAAAATATGGAATTGAGAGTGCCTCATATGCTTCATCTTTTTAATATCTTTCGTGAAAATGATGGGAAGGAAAATTGTGCTCAAGTACTAGAAGAAGAATTACATAGAATGCTTGGCATAAAATATGTTAATGATGAGCATGATTGCAATGTTGTTAGTATGAATTCCTTGAATATCCATGATGCTAATGATATGCAAATCCACAAGCTTGGGGAAGCTATGTTTGATGAAGATGATATTTTTTGTCCCCCAAGCTTTGATGAGCAAATTTACTATGATGAAAGCATGCCTCCTATCTATGATGATTATTGTGATGACACGTATGCTTTAAAGAATAATGATAACCATGAAACTTGTCATCTTGATCTTAATTTTCAATCACATGATAGTTATTTTGTTGAGTTTGCTCCCACTACTATTCATGAGAAGAATTTTGCTTATGTGGAGAGTAGTAAATTTTCCATGCTTGTAGATCATGAAAAGAATGCTTTACGTGCTGGTTACATTGTTGAATTCATTCATGATGCTACTGAAAATTATTATGAGGGAGGAACATATGCTTGTAGGAATTGCAATAATATCAAGTTTCCTCTCTATGTGTTGAAAATCTTGAAGCTATGCTCGTTTTGCCTTCCTATGCTAGTTGATTATTGTTCCCATAAGTTGTTTGATCACAAAATCCCTATGCATGGGAAGTGGTTTAGACTTAAATGTCCTAGTCATATGCTTCATGATGCTCCCGTTATATTTCAATTCTTATCTTTTATGTGAGCATCATTGTCATCATCATGCCTAGCTAGAAAGGCATTAAAGAAAGGCCAGTACTCTGCGCCGGTCAGCCGGCCCAAACTTTGGGCCGGTCCAACCGTGGCTATTAGATGCGATGTACGGAAACCGTCAGATCGAAGAATAATGTCCCCACTTCGTATTCCCCGTGCCCACAACTCTCTTCCCCACCTCCTAATCTCAAATCGGTAAAGAAACATCCAGGACGGGAACGAGATGGCGAAGCTCACCAGATCGCCGCCTCTCACAACGGCGAGGCTGCACACCGTCTCCGGCCCACGGTGCTTGCTGGGGAACCTCCCCCGCTCTCAATTTTTTGCTGCAAATCCCATCGTTGACCGGTTGCAACTTCCCCCTCGACTGATGGCAACTTTTCCCACCGGCGTTCCATGGTTGCAGCACTCCGATGAATTGCCCCGGCCTTGCCGTCGACTGCATGAGTTTCCGTGACACAAAAGGCACCAAATGCACCATAAAAGCGGATGTAGCAAAAAAACTTGTCGGTTGTAGCAAAACACAACGGCGGTTGCAGCAAAAATGACGTCATCGTCACCGTGGGTCGCGACTCGCCATGAATGGACGTAGCAAAAATATTTGCCGGTTGTAGCAAAAATCGGCGATGGTTGCAAGAAAATCATCATCGCTGATTGACGAAGGTTGCAGCAAAAGCCGGTGGTAGCAAAAAAATGCACTGTTTCCAGCAAAATCCAAAGACGATAGTAGCACAAATAGTGCTAGTTCCAGCAAAAACTAAGACAATGGTAGCAAAAATAATCATCTGGTTCCAGCAAAACTCAAAGACAATGGTAGCAAAAATTGGTGCTAGTTCTAGCAAAAACTAAAACAATGGTAGCAAAAAAATGAGCACTGGATCCAGCCAAATTCATAGATGATGGTAGCAAAAAAAATCCTCTAGTTCTAGCAAAACAAAAACCCGGATGAAGCAAAAATTTCCGCTGGTCGCAGCTCCCACCGAGGCCGGTTCCAGCATCTTGTCCGCCCGTTGTAGCACAATGTAGCCGTCGCTTGATGCAGCGGCCTGGGATTGTAGCACCAAAAGCTTCCAGCTTTCAGGCGAGGGCGGTTGCAGCACCACCCCTTGCCGGTTCCAGCACCCCCCTGGGTTGGAGCTCGGATCATGGCGTGGCGGCCGTCGCGGCGCAGGCCAAGGGCAGCACCTCGTCGGATCTACGACGGATTTGTAGTGCGATGATGGTGGACATGAAGGAGAAGGAGAAGGAGGAAAAGCCATGGCAGAGCTGGGGATGGGAAAGAAGAAGAAGGAGGAACCCGGTTGGCACTCGTAGCGCCAGGGCTGCGGCGGTGGTCGGCGCTAAGCACTACCGGAAATGAGGAAAGCCATGGGATCTGGTGGGGAAGAAAAGAAATCAGTGGATGGCATTGTCTCACGCGAGAGGATAAGTGTGGTGCATGTGGGCCCTTTGGGAAGGATGTGGGCGTGAAAGAGGGTAGCACGTGGTTTGTTAGCTATTTTGTAGCCGTGCGATCAACTCGAATCGAGCGGCCCGTGCGCGACCGGCGGAACACTCGGCCGGTGCGCCGGGTATAAACGTTTCCCTTAAAGAAAAGCGCTTGTTGGGAGACAACCCAATACTTATTCTTACTGTTTTTGTGTGTTCACATGATTATGCTACTGTAGTAATCATGTTTTATAGCTTTTGTTTCAATAAAGTGCCAAGTAAGACCTTTAGGATGGCTTATGGTGATAGTTGTGTTGATCCTGCTGAAAATCAGAAACTTTTCACCCGGTAAATTAGTTTTGTTAATTCACATAAACGTGCTTCTGATCTTATTCATTTTTCTATAGATTGGTAAATGAATTGCTTAGGACTTCCTAATTTTGTAGGATTTGTGGAGTTATAGAAGTATACGTTGGATACAGATTACTACAGACTGTTCTGTTTTTGACAGATTCTGTTTTCTATGTGTTGTTTGCTTATTTTGATGAATCTATGAGTAGTATCGGAGGGTATGAACCATAGATAAGTTAGAATACAGTAGATATTACACCAAAATGAATTTAGAATGAGTTCATTACAGTACCTAAGTGGTTGTTTTATTTTCTTATACTAACGGAGCTTACGAGTTTTCTGTTAAGTTTTGTGTTGTGAAGTTTTCAAGTTTTGGGTAAAGATTCGATGGACTACGGAATAAGGAATGGCAAGAGCCTAAGCTTGGGGATGCCCAAGGCACCCCAAGGTAATATTCAAGGACAACCAAGAGCCTAAGCTTGGTGATGCCCCGAAAGGCATCCCCTCTTTCGTCTTCGTTCATCGGTAACTTTACTTAGAGCTATATTTTTATTCACCATATGATATGTGTTTTTCTTGGAGCGTCATTTTATTTTGTTATTATTTGATTTCTGTTATTTATAATAATGTTTTGAATCTTTAGTTTCAATAAAGAAGTCAAGGATAGCCTTTGCCATGCTTATTTTGCTAGTATATATGTTGCTGTTTGAAAAACAGAAATTTTACCGCTGTTGCAAAAATCCCCTAGAAAAGTCAGAGAGTGGTATAATGTTGAATATTTTTGCATATTGAGCTCTGATAAATTTATTACAGTGGGAATTTTAGTTCATAATTTTTGGAGTCAGGGAAGTATTGATACTCTTGCATTCTTTATAGACTGTACTGTTTTGGCAGATTTCTGTTATGGTTGTATTGCTTGCATATGTCTGCTTGGTTAATGATTCTATTTGAGGATGGGAGTATTAAATATGCAGATCCATTTAGTATTCAGTGTTGAATAATTATTTAAGTGATTTGTTACAGTAGAAAATGATAAGGTTTTGCATTGGTTTATACTAACCTATCTCACGAGTTCTTGTTGAGTTTGTTGTGAATGAAGCTTTTGATAAAAAGAGAAACCATGATATGAGAGGAATTAAGGAGATACAAAAGTTCAAGCTTGGGGATGCCCAAGGCACCCCAAGATAATATTTCAAGAAGTCTCAAGCATCTAAGCTTGGGGATGCCCCGGTAGGCATCCCACCTTTCTTCTTCAACAACTATCGGTTAGTATCGGTTGAGCCTAAGTTTTTGCTTCTTCACATGAGTTGTGCTATCCTTGCAATGTAGTTTTCTTTAGATTTGCTTGCTGTTGTAATAAAGTATCAAGATCTGAAATTATTAAATGGGAGAGTCTTCACATAGTTGCATAATTATACGACCACTCATTGATCTTGACTTATATCTTTCGGAGTAGTTTTTGTTATTGATCTAGTACTTCACTTATATCTTTTAGAGCATGGTGGTAGTTTTATTTTGAGAAATATATGAACTCTCATGCTTCACTTAGATTATTTTGAGAGTCGTTAATAGCATGGTAATTCGCTTAAATAATCCTAATATGCTTGGTATTCAAGATTTGTAAGAATTCTTATGAGTGTGTTGAATACTAAGAAAAGTTTGGTGCTTGATAATTCTTTTGAGATATGGAGGTAGTGATATTAAAGTCATGCTAGTTGGGTGATTATGGATTTAAAGAGTGCTTGTCTTGAAGTTAGAAAGTCCCGTAGCATGCACGTATGGTTAAAGTTGTGTAACAAATTTGAAACATGAAGTGTACCTGGCTTGTGCATCCTTGTGAGTGGCGGTCGGGGACGAGCTATGGTATTTTCCTAGCAATCTATCCCCCTAGGAGCATGCGTGCAGTACTTGGTTTTTGATGACATCTAAATTTTTGCAATAAGTATATGAGTTCTTTTGACTAATGTTGAGTCCATGGATTATACGCACTTTTACCTTTCCGCTATTGCTAGCCTCTTCGGTACTGTGCATTGCCCTTTCTCACCTTGAGAGTTGGTGCAAACTTCGCGAGTGCATCCAAACCCCGTGACACGATACGCTCTATCACACATAAACCTCCCTATATCTTCCTCAAAACAGCCACCATACCTACCTATTATGGCATTTCCATAGCCATTCCGAGATATATTGCCATGCAACTTTCCACCGTTCCGTTCATCATCATCATGACCTACTTTACTTTTGTCATATTGCCATTGCATGATCATGTAGTTGACATCGTATTTGTGGCATAGCCACCATGCATAATTCACACATGTCACTCTTGATTCATTGCACCATCCCGGTACACCGCCGGAGGCATTCATATAGAGTCATATCTTGTTCTAGTTTCGAGTTGTAATTCATATGTTGTAATGAAAGTGTGATGATCATCATTATTAGAGCATTGCCCAAAAAGAAAAAAAAAGAAAAAAAAGAAAGGCCAAAAAAAAGAAAGTCCCAAAAGAAAAAAAAGAAAAAAAGAAGAAAATAAATAAATAAATAAAAAGGGCAATGTTACTATCTCTTTTTCCACACTTGTGCTTCAAAGTAGCACCTTGTTCTTCATGAAGAGAGTCTCATATATTGTGCTTCAAAGTAGCACCATGTTTTTCATATAGTGAGTCTCATAAGTTGTCTTTTTCATACTAGTGGGAATTTTTCATTATAGAACTTGGCTTGTATATTCCTACGATGGGCTTCCTCAAATGCCCTAGGTCTTCGTGAGCAAGCAAGTTGGATGCACACCCACTAGTTTTCTTTTGTTGAGCATTCATAGCTCTAGTGCATCCGTTGCATGGCAATCCCTACTCCTCATGTTGATATCAATTGATGGGCATCTCCATAGCCCGTCGATTATCCTCGTCAATGTGAGACTTTCTCCTTTTTTGTCTCCTCCACACAATCCCCATCATCATATTCTATTCCACCCACAGTGCTATATCCATGGCTCACACTCATGTATTGCGTGAAGGTTGAAAAAGATTGAGATTATTTAAGTATGAAACAATTGCTTGGCTTGTCGTCGGGGGTATAGAAGTTGGGAACATCTTTGTGTGACGAAAATGAAGCATATCCTAACTATATGTTTTTTGTAGGGATGAACTTTCTTTTGCCATCTTATTTTGAGAAGACATGATTACTTTGATTAGTATGCTTGAAGTGTTACTATTTCTTTTATCAATATGAACTTTTATTTTGAATTATTTGGATCTGGACATTCATATCACAAGTAAGAAGAATTACATTGAAATTATGCCAACTAGCACTCTGCGTCAAAAATTCTATTTTATCATTTACCTACTCGAGGACGAGCAGGAATTAAGCTTGGGATGCTTGATACGTCTCCAATGTATCTATAATTTTTGATTGCTCCATGCTATATTATCTACTGTTTTAGGCAATATTGGGCTTTATTATCCACTTTTATATTATTTTTGGGACTAACCTATTAACCGGAGGCCCAGCCCAGATTTGTTGTTTTATGCCTATTTCAAGTGTTTGAGGAAAAGGAATATCGACGCGGAGTCAAAACGGAACGAAATCAACTGGAGAAGTTATTTTTGGAAGGAAACCCACCTGATGGACTTGGACTCCATGTCAGAAGATACGGGAGGTGCTCACGACGGTGGGGGCGCACCCACCCCCTAGGGCGCGCCCCCCTGCCTCGTGGGGCCCCCGTAGCTCCACCGATGTACCCCTTGCACCCATATATACCTACGTACCCTAAAACTTCCAGAACAAAAGATAGATCGGGAGTTCCGCGGCCGCAAGCCTCTGTAGCCACCAAAAACCTCTCGAGAGCCCGTTCCGGCACCCTGCCGGAGGGGGATCCCATCACCGGTGGCTATCTTCATCATCCCGACGCTATCCATGACGAGGAGGGAGTAGTTCACCCTCGGGGCTGAGGGTATGTACCAGTAGCTATATGTTTGATCTCTCTCTCTCTCTCTCTCTCTCTCGTGTTCTCTCTCGAGTTTCCTCTATGGCATGATCTTGATGTATCCCGAGCTTTACTATTGTAGTTGGATCTTATGATGTTTCTCCCCCTCTACTCTCTTGTGATGAATTGAGTTTCCCCTTTGAAGTTATCTTATCGGATTGAGTCTTTTATGAGAACACTTGATGTATGTCTTGCCGTGATTATCTGTGGTGACAATGGGATATCATGTTCCACTTGATGTATGTTTTGGTGATCGACTTGCGGGTTTCGTGACATTGGGAACCTATGCATAGGGGTTGGCACACGTTCTTGACTCTCCGATAGAAACTTTGGGGCACTCTTTGAAGTACTTTGTGTTGGTTGGATGAATCTGAGATTGTGTGATGCATATCGTATAATCATGCCCACGGATACTTGAGGTGACAATGGAGTATCTAGGTGAAATTAGGGTTTTGGTTGATTTGTGTCTTAAGGTGTTATTCTAGTACGAACTCTTTTATAGATTGATCCGAAAGAATAACTTTGAGGTGGTTTCGTACCCTACCATAATCTCTACGTTTGTTCTCCGCTATTAGTGGCTTCGGAGTGACTCTTTGTTCATGTTGAGGGCTTGTTATATGATCTATCTATGTTATTATTGTCGAGAGAACTTGCACTAGTGAAAGTATGAACCCTAGTCCTTGTTTCCTATCATTGCAATGCCGTTTACGCTCACTTTTACCGTTAGTTACCTTGCTGTTTTTATTATTTCAGATTACAAAAACCTATATCTACTATCTACTTTGCACTTGTATCACCATCTCTTCGCCGAACTAGTGCACCTATACAATTTACCATTGTATTGGGTGTGTTGGGGACACAAGAGACTCTTTGTTATTTGGTTGCAGGGTTGTTTGAGAGAGACCATCTTCATCCTACGCCTCCTACGGATTGATAAACCTTAGGTCATCTGTAGGATCGAAAGTATGTCTAGAGGGGGGGGGTGATTAGACTACTTGACAATATAAAAATTCAGCCTTTTGATAAAGACAAGTTTTTGGCAGATTCACGGTTATGATCAAGTCAAGTATCACCCTACACATGCAATTCTAGAGTATAGGCAGCGGAAAATAAATTGCACATGCAGTAAAGAGAGGTGGAGAAGAGCAAACGCAATTTGGAGACACGGAGATTTTTCTCGTGGTTCCGATAGGTGGTGCTATCGTCAATCCACGTTGATGGAGACTTCAACCCACGGAGGGTAACGGCTGCGAGAGTCCACGGAGGGCTCCACCCACGAAGGGTCCACGAAGAAGCAACCTTGTCTATGCCATCATGGCATACGCCCACGGAGGGCTAGCCTTACTCGGGGTAGATCTTCACAAGTAGGCGATCTCCTTGCCCTTACAAACTTCTTGGTTCAACTCCACATCTTGACGGAGGCTCCCAAGCGACACCTAACCAATCTAGGAGGCACCACCCTCCAAAAGGTAATAGATGGTGTTGATGATGATGAACTCCTTGCTCTTGTGCTTCAAATGATAATCTCCCCAACACTCAACTCTCCTCACTGATTTGGCTGTGGTGGAAGAAAGGATTGAGTGGAAAGCAACTTGGGAAGGCTAGAGATCAAGCTTCATATGGTGGGAGTGGAGCTACTTGATCTCAACACAAGGGTAGGTAGTTTTCTTCTCAGAAATGTAAGGTAGGAGTGGTAGTTCTTTCTGATGGCTCTCTCCACAAATGAAGAGGGGGTGGAGGGGTATTTATAGCCTCCACACAAAATCCAACCGTTACACACATTTGACCAATCTCGGTCAAACCAAAGTTGACAACTCGGTGAGACCGAAAGTTCAAATCCTGTGAACGTTGGGATTTTCGGTGGGACCGAAAATACAATCTCGGTGAGTCCGATTCGTCCAAAGACAAGAGCTTGCCAATCTCGGTGGGACCGACTTCATCATCTCGGTGACACCGATTTGATGACAGAAGGTTACAGAAGCTTGGCAACTCAAGTTTCGGTGAGACCGAGTTCAGAATCGGAAAATCCGAAATTTCTAGGGTTTGGCTTTGAGGCTGAGGTGGTTCATCTCGGTGTGACTGAGTTTAGGAAATCGGTGAGACCGAGATTACTTATGAGTGTATTATGGAAGTGAGAGTTGCTGATAGTTTAGGAGATGTATCACTAAGCACTTTGAGCAACCAGATCATTATCATAACCTCATCCCCTTTTAATAGTATTGGCTTTCCTATGGACTCAATGTGATCTTGGATCACTAAACCAAAAATGGAGTCTTGAGCTTTTGCCAATGCTTGCCTTAGCATTTTGAGGGTCCACTTCTTGAGTCATTGCCATACCCATATCACTGAACTTTCGAAATGATTCTCAAGAAACTATTAGTTCAATGATATATATGTTGTTATTAATTACCAAAACCACCGGGGATTAGTTGCACTTTCAATCTCCCCTTTTGGTAATTGATGACAACATATAGATCAAAGCTTCGACAAATGATATAATCAATGAATAATATAAATAAGCTTTGAGAAGTATGTGATAAGCAAGAGCTCCCCTAAATTTGTGCATTATTTAAGATTTGCGTTTGAATGCAAATGCACAATCGATTAGGATCATGGGTCACTCTTCCATGTCACATACATCTTGGTGGAGCGCACAAAATGATAAGAATGAATAGCATGCACCCAATCACCAAGACATGAGTAAATGGTCATACAAGATATGAATAGCGTATGATAAGCATTAAGCACACATTAAGGCATAGTACGACCAAGCACTCATCAAAGTAGAGCAAACGTAGTATCAAACACACAGAATGTCTCGAAAAACTCAAAAGTATCTCAAAGAAACGCAAATGAGACGAAAGAGCAAAAGCGAGCACTCTCTCTCGAAGTCCTATGATCTATACAATTTCTCCCCCTTTGGCAACAAGTTACCAAAAAGTTCGAAAAGTATAGAGCTAAGCGTCACTGGGGACTCTGCTGGCGGCTCCTGTCTGGGTTGATGGAGTTGAGATGGCAGCATCGGCGAAGACTTCAGCTGATGTCTGTGGAGCTGGAGGAGTGGTCACTGGAGCTGGAGCTGGAACTGATGGAGCTGTGGGAGGTGCTGAGGCTGTAGTCCTGGTGTCTGTCACTGGAATAGCAGCTGATCGGGGTCTTGTGGGAACCGGAGCAGGCTGTTGATAATCATCCTGGACTAGGTCATCCTGCATCTCACGCATGAGCTCTTCCTTCTCCCTCTTTGCTTCCTCAATATCTGCCTCAAGCTTGTTGTGATGACTTGCACTTGATCGACTTCATCCAGAGCATGGATCTTGTCTTCAACAATCCTCTCAAGACTCTCCCGAGGCTGTACAATGCTGGCCAGGCGTTGTTCAATCCTCTGGGTAGCTTCAAGGAGCTGCTCTCCAACACTCTTCGGTTTAGCTGCTGCTGCTGCTTCCTTCTCAGCTTTGGCTTTCTTGGCAGCATCAATCTTTGCTTGACCTTCAACTGACGTTGGATCCTCCTCATCCATCACAACTACATTGTCCTCATGCTCAGGCTGCAGTGGCAAGTGTGGTCTATCCAACAGGTATGTGCCCGTGCCAAACTTGGCATTGATGAGCATCTGAATGTGCGGGGCAAATCCACATGACCTCTTCTGGTCAGCTGCAGTCCTCTTGATAGTCTCAACTATCAGGTCCATCACCTTGAAAGGTGCCTTCTCATCAAGTATATGCAGCATGTTGATAGAATACCCTCTGATCATGCGATGATCTCCAGACTTGGGCATCAAGGAATGCCTCAGAATAGTGTTTGTGGTAGGTAGACCTGCCTGGAGATGATACACTGAGCCGAGCTTCCAGATTTCTACATCCTTAGCTGGTACCTCGTTGTACATATTCTTCATAGATTCATGGTTCTTCTTGGGAATACCATAGACATCAACATCATCCTCTCTCTGCACTGGAGCATTCAGCAGTGCTGCCCATTCTTCAACAGTTGAAGAGAATCTTTGGCCTTCAGTCATCCATGTGATCTTTCCATCTGGATAGAAATGAGCTGTGGCATAGAATTGCATAATCATTTCATCATTCCAATCTATCAGCTTCTGACCAATAAAGTCAGCAACTCCACATGCAGTGAAGCTCTCATGCACATGTGGAAAGAAGTCTCTGTGCTCTTCACTATCAATGTATGCCCAGTCAACATAGCGAGTGTCTGCAACTATGGGCTTCTTGTCCATCAGCATAGTCTCATAGAAGTCCTGCTGCTCTCTGGTGTGGAATCTTGGATCAACAGCAGTTCTTCTCCTCACAGCATATGGATCAGCTTGTCTCCATAGCCTGAGACCTCTATCCTTCCTTTCCTTCATGTTTTCAGCTTGAGGATGAGCATCATTGTGAAGTGGCAGTTTCTGACGAAGTTTCAGCAATACAGGTGCCTCATCATCTGACTTAGCTGGTGGCACATTATCTTTCTTCTTCTCTGAAGCTGGAATGTTCCTGACAGTCTTCTTGGGCTTGGCAGCAGGCTTGGCTTGAGCTGCCTTGACTGGAGCAGATGGCTTGGACTTTGAAGGGGCTCCAGCCCTGATGGCATCACCCATGAACTTAGATCTCTGACGAGGAGGCTGGGGTGCTTCCTCATCCTCATCTTCCTCTGCTGCATCATCATGCACTGTCGTCTTCCTCTTGGAAGTTTTCTTCACCTTGCTTGTAGTTTCCTCTTCCAAACTCAGCTTCTTGGCAGCAGTGGACTTCTTCACTTTTACGGTGCCTTTCTTGGTTTCTTGCCCTTGATGCTCTTTGGCAACAACTTTTCTCTTTGGCTTGGAGGAGACCTCTTCCTCAACAATGAAATCAGAATCTTCTTCATCGAGTTCCTCTTCTTTACGGCCTGGTGGCTGCAGGAGGCAAACCACTTGGTGTGCTCCTCTCACCATCATCTGAAGAGCTCTTGGGCTCGGGACTAGTGCTGCCTCGGAATATCAGCAATTGGTGACTCGGACCTGTTCGGCTGTCACGGCATCGACATGGTGACAACCTGTGAATAGATAAGGTGTAGGCGAGTAGAAGAGTTATCACAAACTGCGAAAGATTTTGCAAACAAAATGAGTTCAAATTCTAGTATTAGGTTTTCACGAAGACATTTGGTCGAGACCGAGTTTAAAATTCGGTGAATCCGAAGTGTTCAAACGAAGCATTCACACCACTTTCGGTTGGACGAAGTGGGTTTCGATCTGCCGAAAACACTAGGGTTTCACTAAATCCTCATTTGGTCGCACCGATTTGCACAACTTCGGTTGGACCGAAAGGTGCGATCAATGGCGAGGCCAAATCGGTCATACCGAGAATGTAAAATCGGTCTCACCGAGTTGTGTTCGGCGGAAACCTAACCCTAAAACTTTTACTCGAATCTCGTTCTAACGAACTAATCTGGTGTTAAGGAAGATCTCAAACGTGGCAAGATTATAGGCAAACCAAACGTGCATAGAATCGGAGATGGGAGCACGAGTGGGATCGAAACTCACCCTAACTTGGTGGAGTTCCTCTACAGCGGCAACGGCACGGAGAAGATGTCCGTTGACGGTGACGGAGACCTGCGGCGAGGGCGCCTGACGGCAGCGGAGGCGATCCGGAGACCACGGCGGCGGCAAAGGGGTGTGGGGGCGGCGTTTTGAAGTAGAAATCAACGCGCGCTGCCCTCGGAGTATATATACCCCTTTGCTGTCGGTGGGACCGAGTTGTAAAACTCGGTGGCACCGAGATGGATAACTGCAGGCAGTTACACACTTCGGTCACGCCGAAAATTACAACTCGGTTTCACCGAGGTGAAAACCTAGATCAATCCAAATGCTTACGGTTTGACCGAGTTTGAGTGGGTTGGTCTGACCGAAATCACTTAGAAGGTTTTGGAAGTTAGCCCTTGACGGATCGGTGGCTCCGAGTGCTCCTCACTCGGAGGGTCCGAAAATGACTTGTTCAAAGTTTGTGATGTAAGCATGAATAGAATTTGAGACAAGAAAGCATAGATAGCTAGGGGAGGTACTTAGGCATTCTTGTTCATCCATTTGGTCAGAAAAATCAAAGAGACCAAAACAACAAATGGATGTCCTTGAATGGATAAAATCATGCATCCAACATGCTCACACAATAAGATAGCAAATGAAATATGTGTCAAACATGCACCATCAAAACTCTAGCTACTATCACACAATTTGTCGATGACTAGGTCATCTTTATATGAGTATATTGACTTAGGAGTCAAATGAGAACATTTGATCATAGGTCATACTCATCGTTTAAGCACAAGTGGGGTTACCACTTTTACATAAAGCATTGATGTGTTCACATCATTTGAAGATGCTTTAGCTCAATTCTTTAGAGCAAAGCTCCCCCTAGATGTGAGAACCCCTTTTAAAGGGTCAAACTAACCTTGGGTTGTCGTAGAAGACTTCATGTAGATGTTGAAGATGTGGATGCTCAATGTTGATGAAGATCATCAGGAGTTGGGAGCAATCCTTTGGATTCGGGCACTTTCAATACCTACATTGGTTAGTCCCACAAGGAACAAACAAGGATATCCATGGACATAGATTGAAGTTCACAATAGATGATGTCCATGAAAGCAATGATTACCTTGTCCCTTGACTTACCAACAAGAGGGTTTGTGACTCCATGAACTAGTGCAAGATGTGGAAGTTGGTTGCACAAGTTTTGCCAAAATGAATGTGAGTGAAGTATGTTGGCGGAGTCACCCTCAAGAACTCTCTAGTTCTTCTTCTTCGGGATCCACATCATCTTGATGGGAATCCTTGGGGTTTTAGTTGAGCTTGACGAAGTAGACCTTGACGTTTCCTTGGGAACCCACTTGACCATGGCTTTAGGTGCTTCAATAAATGCATCAATCTCCTCTTGAAGCTTGTCCTTGCCTTTTAGCTTGTGGTCTTGTGGTGGAAGGTCATCTTGAGCTTGTTCCACATTGGAAGAAGTAGGATCATACTTCTAGTTCTGAGAAACAAACTTTGGAGTGGGATATTGACCTTCTTCCCATTCAACACCCTCGGCGTTGAACTTTCGCTCAAAACCAATTCCTTGATTCTTCCGGTGCCTTCCTTGCTTGCGAACAATTTCCTCAAAGTTCTTGCTTCCGGCAAGGCTCTTGTAGACACCTTTCTCTATAATCCCTTTCAATAAACTATTTTCTTGCTCAAGTGTAACTTGGCTTGAAACATTGTTAGTGGAATCAAGAGAACTACTAGAAGCAACAATATTGGATTTAGCATGGTTATTGTTACTACTAGATGAAGAATTTTTCTTATGCTTGTCATGCTTAGTTTTAATAGGTGGCAAGAAATTAGACAAGAGAAGTCGTTTGGCAAGATATGAAGAACTCTTCTTTCGAAGATCATCATTGATAGCTTTTAGAAACTCATGTTCTTGCTCTAGATTGAGCTTCTCGAAGCGTAGCTTCTCATGAGATCTTAGGAGCTCTCTATGATCTTCTTGAGTTGTTTCATGAGCTAACTTAAGAGTGTTTAGTTCTTTAGTTAGACGCTCAATCTCCTTCATAGCATTGTCATTCGACTCTTCTCGACTATAAAGACTACTAGCATGTTCATCATTACTAGGCTCACTAGATTTGTCATGTAAAAGCTCATCTTCACCAAGCAAGTCATCCTCATCACTATCAAAGTCAATAAATTCAGGGTGTGATACCTTGGGGCCTTTAGCCATGAAGCATCTTCCAATTCCCTCATTTGGTGAATCAAATAAGTCATAGGAGTTGGAGTTGGAGGACACGAGAGCAAGACCGGCAACACCTTCATCTTGACTGTAGTCGGAGTTGGAGTGATAGCTTCTTCGGAATGATTGTCGAGTCGGGCCGGAGACCCATTCACCTACATGAGCTTGATGTTTTCTTCTTGTGTAGCTCCTTGATGACTTGTCTTTCCTCTCCGAATCCTTGCTTCTCCGAGAGGGTCTTCGTTCATAACGATCATCTCTACTCCTTCTCTCTTTCCGAGGTGACTCTTCTCTTGAGCTTCTTCTTCTTGGAGATTCTTCTCTTCTCTTGTGGGGAGCCGAGCACTCATTTGAGTAGTGTCTGGGTCTTCCACAATTGTAGCAGTTTCGATCACGACTAGAAGATCTCTTTTCATCATATGATCTAGACTTTGAGCTTCTCTCCTTGCTTCTACTCTTGTAGAATTTGTTGAAGTTCTTCACCATTAGGCTTATCTCTTCATTGGAAACTAGCTTGTCACTTGAGGTTGTGGGAGCATCACTTGTAGCTTTGTAAGCACCACTTGACTTGTTGTGAAGCTCTTCCTTATCTTTAAGTGTCATCTCATGAGCAACAATTCTTCCAATGACTTCGGTTGGCTTGAGATCCTTGTAGTTTGGCATCATTTGGATCAAAGTGCACACGGTGTTATACTTTCCATCCAAAGCTCTGAGAATCTTCTTGATGATGAATCGGTCGGTCATTTCTTTGCTTCCTAAGCCGGCAATCTCATTTGTGATGAGAGCAAGCCTAGAGTACATTTCAGCGACTCCTTCACCTTCCTTCATCTTGAACTTGTCAAGTTGACCTTGAAGAACATCTAGCTTTGATTCCTTCACGGACTCGGTACCTTCGTGCATTTCGACCAAAGTATCCCAAATCTCTTTTGCATTCTCAAGACGGCTGATTTTGTTGAACTCCTCGGGACACAAGGCATTGAAGAGAATGTCACAAGCTTGAGCATTGTTTTGCAACATCCGCAATTCATCCGTTGTAGCTTCACGATCCGGAACTTTTCCTTCCTCGAAGAATTCACCTTGCAAAGCAACACAAATAATGCCCCATGCGGCTGGGTTATGTCCAAGAATATGTATTTTCATTTTATGCTTCCAACTAGCAAAGTTTGAACCATCAAAGTAAGGACCTCTACGAAAATTACCCTCACTAGACGCCATACTCTCCTAGGTTGTGAAACCAAGCTTATGGAGTCCAATGTAATGGAAACAATACAATGGAGACCAAAGCTCTGATACCACTTGTAGGATCGAAAGTATGTCTAGAGGGGGGATGATTAGACTACTTGACAATATAAAAATTCAGCCTTTTGATAAAGACAAGTTTTTGGCAGATTCACGGTTATGATCAAGTCAAGTATCACCCTACACATGCAATTCTAGAGTATAGGCAGCGGAAAGTAAATTGCACATGTAGTAAAGAGAGGTGGAGAAGAGCAAACGCAATTTGGAACACGGAGATTTTTCTCGTGGTTCCGATAGGTGGTGCTATCGTCAATCCACGTTGATGGAGACTTCAACCCACGGAGGTAACAGCTGCGAGAGTCCACGGAGGCTCCACCCACGAAGGGTCCACGAAGAAGAAACCTTGTCTATGCCATCATGGCATCCCACGGAGGCTAGCCTTACTCGGGGTAGATCTTCACGAAGTAGGCGATCTCCTTACCCTTACAAACTTCTTGGTTCAACTCCACATCTTGTGGAGGCTCCCAAGCGACACCTAACCAATCTAGGAGGCACCACCCTCCAAAAGGTAATAGATGGTGTTGATGATGATGAACTCCTTGCTCTTGTGCTTCAAATGATAATCTTCCCAACACTCAACTCTCCTCACTGATTTGGCTGTGGTGGAAGAAAGGATTGAGTGGAAAGCAACTTGGGAAGGCTAGAGATCAAGCTTCATATGGTGGGAGTGGAGCTACTTGATCTCAACACAAGGGTAGGTAGTTTTCTTCTCGAAATGTAAGGTAGGAGTGGTAGTTCTTTCGATGGCTCTCTCCACGAATGAAGAGGGGGTGGAGGGTATTTATAGCCTCCACACAAAATCCAACCGTTACACACATTTGACCAATCTCGGTCGGACCGAAGTTGACAACTCGGTGAGACCGAAAGTTCAAATCTGTGAGCGTTGGGATTTTCGTGGGACCGAAAATACAATCTCGGTGAGTCCGATTCGTCCAAAGACAAGAGCTTGTCAATCTCGGTGGGACCGACTTCATCATCTCGGTGACACCGATTTGATGACAGAAGGTTACAGAAGCTTGGCAACTCAAGTTTCGGTGAGACCGAGTTCAGAATCGGAAAATCCGAAATTTCTAGGGTTTGGCTTTGTGGATGAGGTGGTTCATCTCGGTGTGACTGAGTTTAGGAAATCGGTGAGACCGAGATTACTTATGAGTGTATTATGGAAGTGAGAGTTGTTGATAGTTTAGGAGATGTATCACTAAGCACTTTGAGCAACGGATCATTATCATAACCTCATCCCTTTTAATAGTATTGGCTTTCCTATGGACTCAATGTGATCTTGGATCACTAAACCAAAAATGGAGTCTTGAGCTTTTGCCAATGCTTGCCTTAGCATTTTGAGGGGTCCACTTCTTTAGTCATTGCCATACCCATATCACTGAACTTTCTGAAATGATTCTCAAGAAACTATTAGTTCAATGATATATATGTTGTTATTAATTACCAAAACCACCCGGGGATTAGTTGCACTTTCATCATCCACTTGAGGGAAATTTGCTACTGTCCTACAAACTTGTGCACTTGCAGGCCCAACAACGTCGGCCAACAACGTCTACAAGAAGAAGGTTGTGTAGTAGACATCACTTGTCTTCCACGCAAAGTGGAGTCCCATCCGGACACGGGACGAAGTCTTGAGTCTTATATCTTCACGGTCCAACAGTTCGGCCAAAGTACATAGTCCGGCTGTCCGGATACCCATTAATCCAGGACTCCCTCAGTAGCCGCTGAACTAGGCTTCAATGACGATGAGTCCGGCGCGCAGATCGTCTTCGGCATTGCAAGGCGGGTTCCATTTCCGAATACTCCAAAGTACCCATTGTAACAAACAGTGTCCGGCTTCCCATCAATGTTGTACTCCTCGGCTTCTGTGCTTCAATAATGGCCATCTCCACATGTCGGCGAATCTGAGGAGCCGGAGCATTTTACATTGCCCCGGCCCTCTGAGACAAACCGTCTATTTGAAGAGACGGGGATCCTTAGACCCAAATCTCACCTTCTTCCCTTGAGCAAGCATCAACAGAGCGCATCCGGAAAAAATCATCCCAACATGGCCGGCTGCCGCAGCTCCTCTTCTCGCTCCCTTAGCTCTAGGCCAGGTGATTGGGAAGAATGTTCTGTTCCCCATAGCCTTCTAGTAGAGTTGCAGACCCAAGGGTTTCTTCCACCGGAGTTCATGGTCCCCGCCCGAGCAGGAGTAGCCACCTATAATGGCGGGGAGCAAGAGGAGAGATCTCCTAATCCATCCCAGGGGGATCGAATATGCCTTATCCCGTATCTGCTAAGAGGCGTCAGGTTTCCAATATACCCATTCCTTCACGGCCTCCACAGAGTTCTCGGCCTCGATTCTTAACTTCACCCCGCCTCCGTCTTTGCACATCGCAGATACATCGCCCTTTGTGAATTATTTCTGGGTTGCGAGGCTCACTTCAGGTTATGGAAGAAGTTTTTCTGCCTCGTCCCTCGCAACCAGGGGGAATCCATATGTCAAGTGGGCGGAGCCGAAATATGGCGCTTCACGAGACGGATACTGTCCGGTACTCCCAAGAAGGCATCTGGCCTGGCCCTCGGAGTGGTTTTATGTTGATGGCGTTCTAAGGGAGTCCCAGTTAGGGGTGTCCGGATAGCGAACTATCACCTTTGGCGGACTCTGGACTATGAAGATACAAGATTGAAGACTTCGTCCGTGTCCGGATGGGACTTTCCTTGGCGTGGAAGGCAAGCTTGGCGTCTGAGATATGTAGATCTCCTACCATTGTAACCGACTCGTGTAACCCTAACCCTCTTCGGTGCCTATATAAACCGGAGGGTTTTAGTCCGTAGGACGAACAACAATCATACCATAGGCTAGCTTCTAGCTCTGATCTCGTGGTAGGTCTACTCTTGTACTACCCATATCATCAATATTAATCAAGCAGGAGTAGGGTTTTACCTCCATCGAGAGGGCCCGAACCTGGGTAAAAACATCGTGTCCCTTGTCTCCTATTACCATCCGCCTAGACGCACAGTTCGGGACCCCCTACCCGAGATCCGCCGGTTTTGACACCGACATTAGTGCTTTCATTGAGAGTTCCTTTGTGCCGTCGCCATCAGGAAGGATGCCCCATACCATCTTTAAAGACGGCACTGTTGCTAAAGGAGCTTTGGCTATTGGCCAAACTCTCCGGATAGGCAGCTTCCTTATGACCGCCTGTTCGGCCGCCGCGCCGACGATGACTTCTCGGGTCATCAAAAGCGATCTTCACGTTAACTCGGAACTCGCCGAGCAGTTAGATCCGATGGAACTCTCTTCCTTAAGCGAGCTCTTGGATCGCGCCATGCATACTGGGAGTCGCTATAGACTACGATCAGATTGGGCCTAAACCCATCTGAGAGAGATTAACTCTCCCCAGGTTACCCACCACGTTGCTATGGCAGAGGAATAATGCGGCGACCCTTCTTCTATATTAAGGACTAGCTATGTCCGGATTCTAGATCCTCCATGCCGGATTCCCGCGGAGGGGAGGACGTCACTCAAGCCCTGAACCTTAAGTCAGGCAGCGGGCTAGATTCATTGGACAACATCCAAGAACCCAAACTTCCAAGTTCGGAAACTTCTTGGCCCCTGAGTTTTAGGTTGGACGGGGTTCCGAATTTAATTCCACCCGCCCACCCAAACACAAGCGATCTATCCCAAATCCGGCAAGAGCCCGCAGAAATAGTACACCATTACTGGGCCAGATTCCTCCTAGTCATAAACAAGATAAAGGATTGCCGTGAGGAGGACGCAATTTCATTCTTCTGCAACAATTGCACGGACAAGGGAATCCTCAACGCCGTAAGTCATCGTGAAATTACACGCTTCGCTAACTTGGCGTCCATAGTACGAAAGTACTGTGCGATGGAAAGCGCCTGGAAAACCGAAATCAATTTTTGGGACAATCCAGCCCTGAATACAACCCCAGTCCGAAATAAAAGGGTGCATCATCACTAGGCACCTGGGTCAAATACCAAAAAGCAAAAACCCTCTATAGGGCATGGAACCGTACTGGAGGGATGGCTCAATGGACCCTACAAAATTCATAGTATAGAGGGCGCCACTCCAACTCATAGCCTTAGAGCATGTTGGATACTACGGCAGGTGGCCAAAAGTGGCGAAGAGCTTCTAACTCCAGAGCACCAGTCAAGGATACCATGCGGTATTAACGGTCTTGAGACTTTTGCATCAAATAATATGTAAAAGCGAACACTCCATGCCTTGCGAAGTCTACCAAGTAGCAACAATAAACCCATGGAGTGACACGGCTATTACCTTTAATGCCAGTGAGGAACCTAAATTCCGAACAGCCCGAGCACCAGCCGCATTGGTCCTCGGTCCAATAGTGGGCGGCTTTCACCTCACCAAGGTACTCATGGGCGGTGGCGTGGTGAACCTCATTTATGAGAAACCCTCGAAAAATGGAAATAGACTGGAGCCGCATTGAGCGAAGCAGCACAACCTTTAGAGGAATAATCCCCAGTCGGGAAGCATGCTGGACAGGAAAAATCACACTAGATGTGGTGTTTCGCATGCCGGATAATTACAGGTCCGAGGAAGTCACGTTCCAAGTGGCCCCGCTCAGCAGCGGATATCACGCTCTATTAGGGCGAGAGGCATTCACAATTTTTCAAGCTATACCCCATTACGGGTACATGAAGCTCAAAATGCCCGGGCCCAACGGAATCATCACTCTTGGTAGTGACCCGAACATAGCACTCTGCGCCGAAAATAAGACAGCCTCACTGGCCCTGGAGGCACTATCCGAAGCCCTAGCGGCCGGGGAACTCACTGCGCTGCGCTCCATGGTGAATAGGGACGATGTGATACTCGATAAGAGATCCAAGTCCACCTCCTTTAAACCAGCGGACGAAATAGTCAAATTCCAAGTCCATCCAACGGACCCTACAAAAACAGGCTCCATCGGGGCACAATTAAACCCTGATGTAGACGCCGCACTACGAGAATTCCTACGTGAAAATTGGGACATTTTTGCCTGACACCCTTCAGAAATGTCAGGAATCCCACAACGGCTAGCCGAGCACAGCCTAAACATCCTAAAAGGATTCAAGCCAGTCAAATAGGCTCTTCGGCGTTTCTCCGAACCCAAGAGACAGGCCATGGGAGAGGAGCTAGCCAAATTATTGGAGGCCGGATTCATCAGAGATATAAAACATCTGGACTGGCTAGCAAACCTGTTGATGGTACCAAGAAGGACAAATCCGGCGCCTATCGTCGATTTTAAGGACCTCAACAAGGCTTGCCCAAAGGATCCCTTCCCTCCCGCATCGATCAAATTATCGGCGCTACCGCAGGTTTACGATTCATTGTGTTTCCTCGATGCATACTCGGCTACCACCAAATTAAGATGGCGAGCCCGACCAGGCCATAAGCGGCATTCATCACCCCATCGGCCCATTCTGCTTCAACACAATGCCCTTTGGGCTCAAAAACGCCGGCGCAACATATCAGCGCATGATTCAGACATGTCTGGCAAACCAGATCGGCAAAACAGTGGAGGCATACGTAGACGATGTGGTCGTCAAAACCAAGCACGTCGAAAGTCTAGTAGACGATTTGAGGCTCACGTTCGATAATCTCCGAACATATGACACTAAGCTTAACCCGGAAAAATGTGTTTTCGGCGTACCAGCCAGAAAGCTCTTGGGCTTCATTGTATCCGGTAGAGGAATTGAAGCAAACCCAGCCAAGATCCGAGCTCTGTCACAATTGGATATCCCAGAGGACCTCAAACAAATACAAAAATTGACGGGATGTGTGGCGGCTTTAAGCCGCTTTATCTCCTGTTTAGGAGAAAAGGCATTACCTCTTTATCGCCTCCTCCGACGCACCGAACACTTCGAGTGGACGGATGCCGCTACGACCGGACTCGAAGAAACAAAAGCCATATTGGCAACAAACCCGGTCCTGGCCGCGCCCAACATGGGCGAACCAATGCTATTATATATCGCGGCAACTCATCAAGTTGTGAGCACGGTGCTCGTTGTTGAACGAGAAACAGACGGACACAAGTTCCCCCTTCAAAAACCAGTTTACTACGTGTCCACTGTCCTAACTCCATGCAAGTCACGGTACCCGCATTATCAAAAGATAGCGTACGCGGTGTTCATGGCATCCCGGAAGCTGCGACACTACTTTCAAGAGTGTTCGAGAACAGTAGCCTCCGAAGTACCTCTTAATGACATTATAAACAACCGCGACGTGATGGGCCGGATTGCCAAATGGGCCATTGAGCTCCTCCTGTTTGACATAACCTATAAGCCACGGCGAGCTATTAAGTCGCAAGTCTTGGCCAACTTTGTCGCCGAATGGACTGAAGCCGAACTCCCTAAAGAGTACGGCGCATATTCCAACTGGATCATGCACTTCGATGGCTCCAAAATGTTGGCTAGTCTGGGGGCTAGCGTCATTCTAACGTCCCCAAACGGAGATACGGTTCAATACGTACTCCAGATAATGTATACAGACTCCAACAACGCAGCCGAATACGAGGCCCTTCTACATGGCCTCCGGATGGTAGTCTCCATGGGCATTCTACGCCTAGAGGCGCGGGGATTCGAACCTCGCGATGTCCCAAATAAATGGAGACTTCAATGCCAAGGATCTGAAAATGGCAGCTTATCGCAATGTCGTCCTAAAAATGTCATCTCGGTTTGAGGGGCTCGAATTTCACCATATAGCCCGGGATAACAACCAGGCAGTAGACATATTGGCATGCATTGGCGCAAAGCGCGATGCCGCCCCTCCCAACATCTTCCTAGAGAGGCTGTTCAAGCCATCCGTACTATGGGAGGGGGAATCCGGAAATAACAACCCGGACCCAACCACCTTTGCCCGACACGAACATTACGACACAATTGGTGGTTACGCCAGCAAGTAACACCCTCATTACGTAATAATGGTAGTAATTGCCCGTGGATAGAACCATTCCTAGCCTACCTAACCAGCAGGAACTTCCGAGGACCAAAACGAGGCCCGCTGCATAGTGCGGCGATCTAAAGCCTATAAGGTCCATGAGGGAGAGCTTTACAAGAAAAGCACAACCGGAGTCCTTCAAAGGTGTATCTCCGAAGAGGAAGGGCGGAACCTTCTGGCTGAAATTCATGCCGGACTCGGCGGGCACCATGCCGCAGCCCGGGCCCTTGTAGGCAAGGCCTTCCGTACAGGATTTTATTGTCCGATGGCCCGGGCAGATGCTCAGGACTTAGTCCAACGATGCGTCGGTTGCCAACTCTTTGCTAATCAAAGCCACATGCCACCCACCGCACTCAAAACTATACCCATAACCTGGCCCTTCGCAGTCTGGGGGCTTGACATGGTTGGACCCCTTAAAGGAGGCACCCACAAGCAAAAATACCTACTGGTCATGGTGGATAAATTCGCCAAATGGATAGAGGCCAAACCTGTTACGACGGCTGAATCCGGACCGGTGATAGACTTCATATCAGGGGTCGTACACCATTACGGCGTCCCCCATAGCATCATCACTGATAATGGCACGAACTTTACGACCGAC
Organism: Aegilops speltoides; assembly: GCA_021437245.1. Taxonomy (NCBI): domain Eukaryota; kingdom Viridiplantae; phylum Streptophyta; class Magnoliopsida; order Poales; family Poaceae; genus Aegilops; species Aegilops speltoides. Next base: position 100,985,140 of record CM038145.1, read on the forward strand.
GAGGTTAAACTCTGGTGCAAAAACATGGGCATCAAGCTCGACTATGCTTCAGTCTATCACCCTCAAACTAACGGTCAAGTCGAGCGAGCAAATGGTCTAATCATGAGCGGCATGAAACCCAGATTAGTGCAGTCCCTCAAGGAATCTAACACGCACTGGTTAGAGGAGCTCGACTCCATACTCTAGGGGCTGCGGACCACTCCGAATCGCAGCACCGGATTTACACCATTCTTTATGGTATACGGCGCAGAGGCAGTTCTGCCCTGTGACATAATTCATGACTCACCTCGCGTGCACATGTACGAAGAAAGAGAAGCCGGGCTCATCGGCAGGACAGTTTGGACGCATTGGAGGAGGAGCGTGACGTGGCAAAAGCCCGTTCCGCATTCTATCAACAGCAAGCTCGAAGATATCAAAGAAGAGAAGTACGGGCCAAAACTTACAACGTTGGCGAGTTAGTTGTACGCCTGCCGGACAAGAAAAAGGACAGACTCAAGCCCAAATGGGAAGGTCCCTTTATCATCGAGCAAGTCCCGACTGGTGGAGCGTACCGTCTGCGCGATGCATCGGATAACCGACTCGAGCCGAACCCATGGAATGCAGCCCGTGTCCGAAGATTATACGCCTAGCACCGGATTCTGAGTTTTTCTCCTTCCTCCGTCTATATTTTTACATATTAGCTATCTTCTGTTTCTCTCCTTCTCCCTCCTTTCCTATTACAGCCTTTGAAAGCATGTTTGCGCATTGTTCCGACACACTTGATGCGCTATCCACGCTCATTATACCTGGGGGCTTCTTTAACAGAAGCTTATTTATACGGGCTTCATGCCCAACACATCTGTCACACTTCCGCATGTACCTTTTATTCACCATTATATGCATCGATATGACTTAAGTTTTGGCCAAGCTGGGTTGCCTGGCTCCTGTGCTTACCCCTACGTTCACGATTGTTCGGCTAGGCGGTAAAGGGAGCACCTCTGCGATTTTCTTGTCGGATCAGCGGATGTGTACCTCGGTGGGTGAAGCGAAAGTTAGCGTTCTTAAGGGAATATTCGATCGGTGAACTAAAAGGCGATTTCTTATCTATTTATTTATCGCCACAGATGTTTTTCTGCTTTTTTAGATCGGACATGCACTTTAGGGCATGCCTCGAGAAAAGGAACCCCTAACGGAACTATTCTCCCTAGAAGATGTTTCTTACTAACCATGTAATATAACATAACTAGTTGAACACTTATGCGATACAGCACTAATGACCCCTCGCTTGGTCTCCACGCATGCCCGGTTCTTATATAACGCGAGGTATTCGGACACATTCGGACTATTGGGTCCCGAGGTTGAAGCGAAAAGGTCCGCTACGACAAACGATCTACAATCCTGCTAGAAGGCATTTTACATGTCATCTTAAATTACATAGTCAACTTGACTGGGCATATTCCTCTTCAATGCCATCCAGCAGGCTGTCTAGTTCTGATCTGTTGGGAATACTTTGCGGCCAATTCTACTCGGCCATACACTAAGCTCACAGGGATCTCCTTCCCATCGGGCCCCGCAGGTCCGACCTCGGCCATGTGGTTTGGGTCAGCCTTTGTGTACCGCGTCTTCACCATGGCCCAGGCCTCCCTGGCGCCTTGACGGCAGGCCGATATCTTCCATAAGCGGAAGCGCTGCCGCGCTCCCTGAAGCCTCTCTGCAAGCTCTCCAAGGCCTTCGGGCAGGGAGACAGATGGCTACAAGGCCTGGGCGACGCCTTTCATCACCTGCCAAACTCGTTCATGTAGTTGCAAGAGCTCGGGAAGAAGGTCACCCGTAGAACCGGGCATTTCCTCTGCAGGACGGCCTGTGAACATACCTAAAGACATAACTCTGTTAGTCGACTTCCTCGCCAAACTCTTTTTCAAAGTTCGTTCAAGCATTTACTAAAAATGCCGCGTCGAAGCCGCCGATTCTCCTTAACGGAGTCAGACAGCTAGGTACAAACATCCTTTAGTTCCTCACCCAGTTGGGTGTTGGCATCTTGGAGATTATTTTTCACCTGCCTCACCCTTGTAAGCACATTCTCGCCGGCCTTTAACCGACGCATGAGATGTTGCTTGTTCGGATCTATCCCGACGCCATCTGCAATATTATTATCAGACTTATACACACGCCGCACTTCACAAATTACTTATCTTTCGAAGCATATATTACCAGAGAGGGTCTCTTTGGCTTCCCCCGCTGCGGCTAGTGCGGCCTCAAGTTGGGCTTTGCACTCCTCCAGCTCCTGGGACAGTTGGGTATTCTTTTCTGTAAGATCCTGCACAATAAATGATCCTTAAATCAGTTATTATAACTATTTCAAGTCTCGGGGGCTACTGGCGTATATAACTGTCAAATTTTCTCACCCGTATGTCTTTTACATATTGCTCCGTGGCTCTGGCTAGACCATTTTGAGCGGCACGGAGGTGCGTATCTCCCAAATTGAAGGCATCCAATGCCTTATGGCACTCTCCACCTCGGAATTGGTGGCAGATAACCTGTCGACATCCTCTGTCGGAGCAGCATCCGACGCACGCCTCGTGTTCGCCTCCGCTTCTAGACACGGCTTTCGAGCTTTGGCGGCGGAGATTGATTAACAACCTCTCTGATATAGTCCGGCGGCGCTCTTCTTCTGAAAAAACACGGCGTTAGTATGCCCCGAAATAAAACACAGGAGCAAGATGACCGCCATACCGTTGTGTCGGCGTTTCAATCTGGACGCACTTCTTTTGACTGTTGGGCCTCGCTGTCCCTTGTTGGTGGCGTCGCGAGCTCGGCCTTCAGCGTCAAGGACTTCGCTGCGAAACACCATTGGTATCTGGTGATCAAAAACACGCACGGATGGGTCATTTTCAAAGTATTGGGACTTGGTCTCGATTACTGCGGGCGGGAAGTATTCCGGGTGTCGGTACGTAATGGCGACCAAGGCATTATCGATGCTCAGTTGGTGAAATACCCCGTCGATCAGCTCCACCTATATGTCCAGATCCTCTTGGGAGGTCAGATCGAGGAACCGTTCCGGATACTCGGGTTGTGGAGGCGGGCTGTTTATATCCTTTACGGCCCAGCGCAGTTCCTGCGCCAAAATCACAAAATGAGATACTCGATTGTGGGAGTATGGATCAGATAGGCAAAAACAAATGTCCGTTTACCCAGCTTGGAGGATTGTTCATAGAAAATCCGCCCTGCAGATTGACGCGGAGAAATTCCTCCTCTTCTCCCTTATACAATGCGGACAAGATCTTCATCAGATTGGCGACCGGTCCCGGCTCTTTACGGCCGCAGCGGGTGGCATCATCCTCCCCGTTGAAGTCCCACATGGGGTGGCCTCTATACTGGAGCGGCTGCACCCCCCGCATAATGCATGTGGCCATGACCCCGATCATGGTCAGTCCGGAATGAGCTAACAACCTTATTCGGCTCATTAGGTAAGGGCGTCCTGTCATTTTCCTTCCGAGGGCTCCGTGGGCGCCCGGCTTAGGCGTTTCTTCAAAGGCGTTATTGAACTTCGAGGAGGCCGATTGAGCGAGGTCGGCGAGGGGACATCTTCTATATAAAACCATTCCGAAGGCTAGTCTTCGGACGCCTTCTTTGGGGTTCCGGATAGATATCCGGTCCCGGCGATGCGCCATAGTTCGGCTCCGCCCACTTGATATATTGACCCCTCTTGAGAATGGGGCACAAGGCCGAACAGCTTCTTCCGCAGCGCAAAATGATCCTCGATGCCCAAAAACAGCTCGCGAAGGGCCACGAAGCCCGCGATATGCAAAATGGAGGCAGGCGTAAGGTTGTGCAACTGGAGGCCATAGAACTCCAGGAGCCCCCGGAGAAATGGATGAATTGGAAATCCGAGCCCTCGTATCAAATAAGAGACAAGGCATACCCGCTCTCCTTTGGAGGGGCTGGGGACGCTCTCCGCTTGCTTTCCGCCCTTATAGGTGGCGAGTCCGGCACGAACCGGAACCATGAAGGCTGGGGGAAGAAATCCCTTTGTTTGGAGCGTCACTAACTTCATTTGTCTTGGGGACAGACATCTCTCCCAATCTCCAGGTCGAGGGCTGGGAGGGCGAGAGGAGGAGCCGCGTCGACTGTCCATGATGGAATGGATTTCTGTCAGATGCACTCTGATGAATGCTCGCGAAGGGGGAATGGTGTGATTCGGATCTAGATCCTCGTCTCTTTTATAGGCAGCTCATTTGCGCAGCTAGGGGGGTAAAAGTAAAAATACCCTGGCTTTTCGCATTTGTTCAACACGTGGAAGATGGCCATTATTGGGTGTGGAAGCCGAGGAGCTCAATATTTATAAGGAGCCGAACGCTATTCAACAGGTACATAGGATTTGGAGAAGAACCCGCCTTGCAATGCCGAAGACAATCTCGCGCGGACTCATCGCCATTGAAGCCTGGTTAGGGGACTCTTGAGGACTCTGGATTAGGGGTGTCGGATAGCGAACTATCACCTTTGGCGGACTCTGGACTATGAAGATACAAGATTGAAGACTTCGTCCCGTGTCCGGATGGGACTTTCCTTGGCGTGGAAGGCAAGCTTGGCGATACGGATAAGTAGATCTCCTACCGTTGTAACTAACTGTGTGTAACCCTAACCCGCTTCGGTGCCTATATAAACCGGAGGGTTTTAGTACGTAGGACGAACAACAATCATACCATAGGCTAGCTTCTAGGGTTTAGCCTCTCTCATCTCGTGGTAGATCTACTCTTGTACTACCCATATCATCAATATTAATCAAGCAGGAGTAGGGTTTTACCTCCATCGAGAGGGCCCGAACCTGGGTAAAAACATCGTGTCCCTTGTCTCTTGTTACCATCCGCCTTGACGCATAGTTCGGGACCCCCTACCCGAGATCCGCCGGTTTGACACCGACACGTTCCCTTTCCGGATCCAATTCGGACGGGCCTCCCTGAGTTCAATAACGCTCCGCCGAAGACACGCCGAAGTTGGCGCCCTCGGGGCCCCCAAGAGGAAGATACCAGAGAAGTCCACTTCCTGATGAGGAGGATAAAGACACTGGCCAAATCAGGGCTAGCAATAGTCGAGGTTATAGCAATATGCATAATGCGGGGGGTGCAACCTCTTCAATATAGGGGGATGCCCATGTGGCATTTCAACGGGTAAGATGATGCCACTCGCTGTGGTCGTAAAGGTCCAGACTCCGCCACTGCTCTGGCGAGAATACTGTCTGATTTGTATAAAGGAGAAAAAGAAGAATTCCTTCGTATTAAACCGTGGGATGGATTTTCCATGTACAACGCCCCAAGCTGGGTAAGTCGTCACTCTTTCCCCCACTCTATTCATTCTGGCGTCCTTCATCACAATCATTTACCTTGATATTTCTGAGTAGAAACCGAGGAGGGCCGTGGAAGGATTCAACAGCCCCTTCCCACAGCTACAGGATCCCGGAAGGGCCTTTGATCCAGGACTTGAAGAAGATCCGGATATATCTATGGAGCTTGTCAACGGGACATTTTATCAGGCCAGCTGCGATGGCGCCTCGGTGGCTATTATCGCCGACTATCCCGGACTGCTACCTGCGTCGTGTGTAAGTAAAGCCGAAACCTTATCCTCTGAAGAGGACTCCTTTCTTATACCATGCCTTATGCATAAATATCATATTTTTATAGAGACGACCATGGGAGCAGCGCGCCGAGCCACAGGGGCTCGTCGGCAAAAGCGTCCGGTCGAGCGGGCTTAAGAGGAAGGCGGTCAGGGCCGAAACGCCATTATAGAGGTATGGTAAAAACCCGCTCTGTGATTACCATGTTTGAAATGTAACAACGGCCTTCATGTTCTGGCAGAAAGAGGGATCGCCGGACTATATCCGGAGGTCCTGCCGGTCACGCCTCTACCAGCCGGATTCCAGAACCGATTTCGAGAGAGGAGGCCGATGCGGGGCCGATGCTGAACTGTCCTCCGATAGAGGATGCGGATATGCTCTCCACCACAAATTCCGAAGTAGAGAGTGCCATGAATCACCGGCGCCGACGGGCCGTACTTCACAATAGCATCTTTTCCGAAGAGGCATTTACTGCTTTGAATTCGGGAGACGCATACATCCGAGCTTCTCAAGGCGGGCTGAGCGACGGACCAGTATGCAAAAGATATACGGGTAATGAAATTTGATAAGCATGTATAGCAGTAGCCCCTGAGACTTGAAATGGTTGGAACAACTGATTTAGGGATCATTTTATGCACAGGTCCTTGTAGAGAAGAATACCCATTTGTCTCAAGAGCTGGAAGAGTGCATGACCCAATTGAGGGCCGTGGTTGCCAAACTAGAGGAATCCCAGAAGGCCTCACCTAGTAACATTCGTCTTAATAATGAAATTTTATGGAAATATACCAGTTAGTAATTGGCTTGCTTTATAAGTCTAACAGAAAATTCTGCAGACAATCCCAGGGAGAATCCGGAGATCGTAAGAGATAGCGAGCCACATCTCCAAAGACATCTAAAAGCTGGCGAGCATGTGCTTACGCAGGTTAGGCAGGAGAAAAACAATCTCCAAGATGCCAACATCTGGCTGGGCGTCGAATTAGCAGATGTTCGAGCTTAGCTGGCAGACTCCATGAAGGAGAACAGGAGGCTTCGTCCCGACATTTATGGTAAGTGCCTAAACGAACTACAGTATGGTTCGACGAGGAGCATTTTTTTTAAAAAGAGCTTATATCTGTAGGTATGTTGACGGGCCGTCCTGAAGAGGAGATGCTCGGGTCATGAGCGATTCTTGCAAGATCTCTCATCTGCTGCCTGAACGAGTTCGGCGGTGATCAGTATGCCGGGCCTTGTGGCCATCCACTTCCCTGCCAAGAGGCATAGGGGAGCTCGTGGATATGCTCCAAGGAGCACGGCGGCACTTCCGGTTGTGGAAGGTATCAGCCTGCCAACAAGGTGCAAGGGAATCCTGGGCCATGGTGAATACGCACTACACCAAGCTTGACCCGAACCATATGGCCGAAGTCGGACCGGCGGGGCCAGATGGGCAAAAGATTCCCGTGAGTCTGGTGTATGACCAGGTAGCGCTAACCGCAAAATATTCCCAACATGATTGCAATCTAGATAGCCTATTGGATGGTATAGAGGAAGAATATAGCCGGATTAAAAATCTTTTGCCGTGGCGGACCTTTTCGCTTCAGCCCCCGGATCCGACAGTCCGGGGTGTATCCGAATACCCGCTCAGTTATGCAAAACCGGGGTATGCATGGAAACCAGGCGTAGGGGTCATAAGTGCTTGAATAGACAAGTATCCAACTAGTTATGTTATATTACATGGGTAGTAAGAAACATCTTCCAGGGAGAATAGTTCCATTAGGGGTTCCTTTCCCTGGGTACGCATGTATTGTTGTGCATGTCCGAACTGCGAACAAAAACGCAAGATACAAAACATCTGGGGATTCGCGTTGTAATAAATGAAAGAAACATCTTTTGTTCACCGATCGAATATTCCCTTAAGAATGCTAGCTTTCGGCTTCACCCAGTCTGAGGTACACATCCGGCTGAACCGACAGTAACAATCATGGAGGTGCTCCCCTTATGCCCTAGCCGAATTAATGGGAACATAGGGCATAAACACAAGAGCCAGGCAACCCAGGATGGCCACATCTTAAGTCATATCGATGCATATAATGGTGAAGAAAAGGCGCATATGGAAAAAGAACTCATATGTGATAGGCAGGAAGCCATAAAAGTAATTATATTTAGCTTCCGTATAGGAAGCCCCCAGGTATGGTGAACACACATAGTGCGGCCGGAGTGATCCGAACGTCCGCACTGTATTGAATACTTTGTGTGAAGGAGGGAAAAAGGGCGAGAAAGGAAAAAGGGGGGAGCATAATTAAAAGAGCATGGGTAAGGAGACGAACACTCAGTTCGGCACTAGGCGTAGAATCTCCCGAGTCTGGCCGCGTTCCATGGGTTCGGCTCGAGTCTGTTATCGGATGCATTACGCAGGCAGTACGCTCCTCCCGTGAGAGCTTTATCAATAATGAAGGGGCTCTCCCACTTAGGTTTGAGCTTGTCCTTCTTCTCTAGTAGGCGTAGAACGAGTTCGCCAATATTGTAAGTTTTGGCCCGCACATCTCTGCTTTGATACCTTCGAGCCTGCTGCTGATAGAATGCAGAACGGGCTTTTGCGACGTCGCTCTCTTCCTCCAGGGCATCTAAGTTATCCTGCCGATCTAACTCGGCTTCCTTCTCTTTGTACAGGCGCACGCGAGGTGAGTCGTGGATTATGTCGCAGGGTAGTACTGCTTCTGCGCCGTACACCATAAAAAATGGTGTTTATCCGGTGGTGCGATTCCGCGTGGTCCGCAGCCCCAGTCTGGTCGAGCTCCTTGACCCGGTCGTGTCGATTCTGTCAAGGACCGCACTAGTCTGGGTTTGATGCCGCTCATGATGAGACCGTTTGCACGTTCGACCTGGCCGTTTGTTTGGGGATGGTAGACGGAGGCGTAATCGAGCTTAATGCCCGTGTTGTCGCACCAAGTTTTCACTTCATCGGCTATGAAGTTTGAGCCATTGTTAGTGATGATGCTGTGGGGGACGCCATAACGGTGTACAACCCCTGATATGAAGTCTATCACTGGTCTGGATTCGGCCGTTTTAACTGGTTTGGCTTCTATCCATTTGGTGAACTTGTCACCATGACCAATAAGTATTTTTTTCTTATGGCTTCCCCCTTTAAGAGGTCCGACCATATCTAGCCCCCAGACCGCGAAGGGACAAGTAATGGGGATTGTTTGGAGAGCGGTAGGGGGCATATGGCTCTGATTGGCAAAGAGCGGTAGGGGGCATATGGCTCTGATTGGCAAAGAGCGGTAGGGGGCATATGACTCTGATTGGAGAGCGGTCTTGTGCATCTGCTCGGGCTGTCAGCCAATAAAAACCTGTACGGAAGGCCATACTGACAAGTGCCCGAGCCGCAGCGTGGTGCACGCCGAGTCCGGCATGGATTTCAACCAAGAGCTGTCGCCCTTCCTCTTCGGAGATGCATCTTTGGAGCACTCCGGTTGCACTTTTCTTATAGAGTTCTCCCTCATGGACTTTGTAGGCCTTGGAACGCCGCACAATACAACGTGCTTCAGTTTGGTCCTTGGGGAGCTCCTGCCTATTTAGGTAGGCCAAGAAAGGCTCGGTCCACGAGGTGACTACATCCATGATTTCGTGGGCCGAAGGTGTTATTTTGGTGGCGGAGCCCCCGATTACATCAGATGGTTCAGAATCTGGGGTTGTATTCGGATCCGAGCTAGTGTTGCCGGATTCCCCTTCCCATACCACGGATGGCTTGAACAACCTTTCCAGGAATATGTTAGGTGGGACAGGGTCGCGTTTAGCACCGATGCGGGCGAGGATATCCGCTGCTTGATTGTTTTCTCGAGCCACATGGTGGAATTAGAGCCCCTCGAACCGAGCTGACATTTGGAGGACGGCGTTGTGGTAGGCCGCCATTTTCGGATCCTTGGCATCAAAATCTCTGTTTATTTGTGATACTGTGAGGTTTGGGTCCCCGCGCACCTCCAGGCGTTGAATGCGCATAGAGACTACCATCCGAAGACCATGCAACAGAGCCTCGTATTCGGCTGCGTTGTTGGAGTATGTGTATAATATTTGGAGTACGTATTGGACCGTGTCTCCGGTGGGGGAAGTCAGGACTACACCTGCTCCCAATCCGGCCAGCATTTTAGAGCCAACGAAGTGCATGATCCAAATTAGAGTACGCACCGTACTCTTTAGGGAGTTCGGCTTCTGTCCATTCGGCGACAAAGTCAGCCAATAGCGACTTAATGGCCCGCCGTGGTTTGTATGTTATGTCGAACAGAAGGAGCTCGATGGCCCATTCAGCAATCCGTCCCATGGCGTCGCAGTTGTTTATTATGTCGTTGAGTGGTACTTCGGAGGCCACCATAATCGAACACTCCTGGAAGTAGTTTCGTAGCTTCCGGGATGCCATGAAGACCGCATGTGCTATATTTTGATAGTGTGGGTATCGGGATTTGCATGGGGTGAGGACAGTGGACACGTAATATACCGGCTTTTCAAGCGGTAATTTGTATCCGTTTGCTTCTTGTTCGACGACGAGCACTGCGCTTACAACTTGATGTGTTGCAGCTATGTACAGTAGCATAGGTTCGCCCATATTTGGCGCTGTCAGGACTGGATTACTGGCCAATAGGGTCTTTATTTCATCTAGTCCGGCCGTGGCTGCATCCGTCCACACGAAGTGTTCGGTGCGTCGAAGAAGGTGGTAAAGAGCTAATGCCTTTTCTCCAAATCGAGAGATAAAGCGGCTTAAGGCAGCCACGCATCCAGCTAGTTTCTGGATATGCTTGAGGTCTGTTGGGATAGCCAACTGCGACAGAGCTCGGATTTTTGCCAGATTTGCTTCGATTCCTCTATTGGAAACGATGAAGCCAAGCAACTTCCCAGAGGGTACGCCAAAAACACATCTTTATGGGTTTAGGTTGATGTCCTATGTTCGGAGGTTGTCGAACGTAAGTCTCAAGTCATCTATTAAGGTTTCGACGTGTCTTGTTTTTATGACCACGTCATCCACATATGCCTCCACTGTTTTGCCGATTTTCTTCTCCAGGCATGTTTGAATCATGCGTTGATAGGTTGCGCCGGCATTTTTAAGCCCGAAAGGCATAGTGTTGAAGCAGAAGGGACCATATGGCATTATGAAGGCCGTTGCGGCTTGGTCGGACTCTGCCATCTTTATTTGATGGTATCCGGAGTATGCGTCGAGGAAACATAGTGAGTCGTGTCCTGTGGTGCGTCAATGATTTGGTCATTGCGAGGGAGGGGGAAGGGATCCTTGGGGCAAGCCTTCTTAAGGTCTTTGAAATCGACGCATAGGCGCCAGGATCTGTCCTTCTTTGGTACCATTACTAGATTTGCCAGCCAATCTGGATGCTTGATATCTCTGATGAATCCGGCCTCAAGTAGCTTGGCTAGCTCTTCTCCCATGGCTTCCGTTTAGGCTCTGAGAAGCACCTAAGAGTCTGTTTGACTGGCTTGTATCCTTTCAGTATATTGAGGCTGTGTTTGGCCAGCCTGCGTGGGATGCCCGGCATGTCTGAAGGATGCCAGGCGAAATGTCCCAATTCTTGCGTAGGAAGTCTCGTAGTGCCGAGTCCATTGTGGGGCTCAATTGTGTCCCGATGGAAGCTGTTTTTGTGGGGTCAATTGGATGGACCTGGAATTTGACTATCTCCTCTGTGGGTTTAAATGAGGTGGACTTGGGTCGTTTGTCGAGTATCACGTCGTCCCTGTCCACTGTGGCGCGCATTGTTGTTAGTTCTTCGGCCGCTAGGGCTTCGGATAATGCTTCCAGGGCTAGTGCTGCAGTTTTATTTTCGGTGCGGAGTGCGACGTCCGGATCACTAGCTAGAGTGATGATTCCATTTGGTCCGGGCATTTTAAGCTTCATGTACCCGTAATGGGGTATAGCTTGAAAGCTCGTGAATGCGTCCGGCCCTAAAAGGGCATGGTATCCGCTGCTGAAAGGAGCCACTTGGAGTGTGATTTCTTCAGACCTGCAATTCTCTGGGGTGCCGAATACCACATCAGTGTGATTTTTCCCGCACACTGCTACGTCTCGAGCTTGCGTTGGTTTTCCCCGAAGAGGAGAGGATGATGCAGCACAGTAGCGTAAGTATTTCCCTCAGTTTTTGAGAACCAAGGTATCAATACAGTAGGAGGTCACGTGCAAGTCCCTCGTACCTACACAAAACGATAGTAACTCGCAACCAACACTTAGGGGTTGTCAATCCCTTCACAGTCACTTACGAGAGTGAGATCTGATAGAGATAATATTTTTGGTATTTTTGATAGATAGATGCAAAGTAAAAAGTAAAGGCAAAGTAAAAACAAAGCAAGTAAATAAAGTGATATAGATTGATATGATGAGAATAGACCCGGGGGCCATAAGTTTCACTAGTGGCTTCTCTCAAGAGCATAGATATTCTACAGTGGGTGAACAAATTACTGTTGAGCAAGACAGAATTGAGCATAGTTATGAGTATATCTAGGTATGATCATGTATATAGGCAGCACGTCCAAAACAAGTAGATCGAAACGATTCTGCATCTACTACTATCACTCCACTCATCGACCGCTATCCAGCATGCATCTAGAGTATTAAGTAAAAACAGAGTAACGCCGTAAGCAAGATGACATGATGTAGAGGGATAAATTCATGCAATATGATGAAAACCCTGTTTTGTTATCCTCGATGGCAACAATATAATACGTTCCTTGCAACCCTTTCTGTCACAGGGTAAGGACACCGCAAGATTGAACCCAAAGCCATGCACTTCTCCCATTGCAAGAACTACCAATCTAGTTGGCCAAACCAAATGGATTATTCAAAGAGACTTGCAAAAATAACTCAATCATACATAAAAGAATTCAGAGAAGATTCAAATATTATTCATAGATAAGCTGGATCATAAACCCACAATTCATCAGTCTCAACAAACACACTGCAAAAAGAAGATTACATCGAATAGATCTCCACGAGAGAGGGGGAGAACATTGATTGAGATCCAAAAAGAGAGAAGATGCCATCTAGCTACTAGCTATGGACCCGAAGGTCTGAAGTAAAGTACTCACACTTCATCGGAGGGGCTATGGTGTTGATGTAGAAGCCCTCCATGGTGGATGCCCCCTCCGGCGGAGCACTGGAACAGGCCCCAAGATGGGATGTCGTGGATACAGAAGGTTGCGGCGGTGGAATTAGGTTTTTGGCTCCTGTTCTGATCGTTTGGGGCTACGTAGGTATATATAGGAGGAAGGAGTACGTCGGTGGAGCTCCGAGGGGCCCACGAGGTAGGGCGCGCCCTCCACCCCCGTGACCACCTCTGGCGCTTCTTGGAGTAGGGTCCAAGTCTCGTGGGTCACGTTCGGTTGGAAAATCACGATCCCGAATGTTTCATTCCGTTTGGACTCCGTTTGATATTCTGTTTCTTCGAAATACTGAAAAGGGCAAATAACAGTAATTCTTGGCTGGGCCTCCAGTTAATAGGTTAGTCCCAAAAGTAATATAAAAGTGAAAAATAAAGCCCATTATAGTCCAAAACAGTAGATAAAGTAGCATGGAGCAATCAAAAATTATAGATACATTGGAGACGTATCAGGTATCCCCAAGCTTAATTCCTGCTCGTTCTCGAGTAGGTAAATGATAAAAAAAGAATTTTTGATGCGGAGTGATACTTTGGCATAATTTCAATGTAAATCTTCTTAATCATGGTATGAATATTCAGATCCGAAAGATTCAAGACAAAAGTTCATATTGACATAAAAATAATAATACTTCAAGCATACTAACAAAGCAATTATGTCTTCTCAAAATAACATGGCCAAAGAAAGTTATCCCTACAAAATCATATAGTCTAGCTATGCTCCATCTTCCCCACACTAGCACTATATGTGGAATAGAACGGTGGTTGTGGAGAAGACAAAAAGAGGGAAGATAGTCTCACATCAACTAGGCGTATCAACGGGCTATGGAGATGCCCATCAATAGATATCAATGTGAGTGAGTAGGGATTGCCATGCAACGGATGCACTAGAGCTATAAGTATATGAAAGCTCAACAAAAGAAACTAAGTGGGTGTGCATCCAACTCGCTTGCTCACGAAGACCTAGGGCATTTTGAGGAAGCCCATCATTGGAATATACAAGCCAAGTTCTACAATGAAAAATTCCCACTAGTATATGAAAGTGACGAAATGAGAGACTCTCTATCATGAAGATCATGGTGCTACTTTGAAGCACAAGTGTGGTAAAAGGATAGTAGCATTGTTCCTTCTCTCTTTTTCTCTCATTTTTTTTATTTGGGCCTTTTCTCTTTTTTTATGGCCTCTTTTTTTTCGTCCAGAGTCTCATCCCGACTTGTGGGGGAATCATAAACTCCATCATCCTTTCCTCACTTGGGACAATGCTCTAATAATGATGATCATCACACTTTTATTTTTCTTACAACTCAACAATTACAACCCGATACTTAGAACAAAATATGACTCTATATGAATGCCTCCGGCGGTGTACCGGGATATGCAATGAAACATGAGTGACATGTATGAAAGAATTATGAAAGGTGGCTTTTGCCACAAATACGATGTCAACTACATGATCATGCTAGCAATATGACAATGATGGAGCGTGTCATAATAAACGGAACGGTGGAAAGTTGCATGGAATATATCTCGGAATGACTATGGAAATGCCATGATAGGTAGGTATGGTGGCTGTTTTGAGGAAGGTTTATGGTGGGTATATGATACCGGCGAAAGGTGCACGGTATTAGAGAGGCTAGCAATGGTGGAAGAATGGGAAAAAGTGTGTATAATCCATGGACTCAACATTAGTCATAAAGAACTCATATACTTATTGCAAAAATCTAGAAGTTATCAAAGCAAATTATTACGTGCATGCTCCTAGGGGGATAGATTGGTAGGAAAAGACCATCGCTCGTCCCCGACCGCCACTCATCAGGAAGACAATCAATAAATAAATCATGCTCCGAGTTCATCACATAACGGTTCACCATACGTGCATGCTACGGGAATCACAAACTTCAACACAAGTATTCTTTAAATTCACAACTACTCAACTAGCATGACTCTAATATTATCACCTTCATATCTCAAAACAATTATCAAGCATCAAACTTATCTTAGTATTCAACGCACTCAAAAGAAAGTTTCACATATGTTGAATACCAAGTATATTAACATTAAGCAAATTACCATGCTATTAAGAACTCTCAAAATAATCTAAGTGAAGCATGAGAGATCAAGTTTCTTTAAAACAAATCCACCACCGTGCTCTAAAAGATCTAAGTGAAGCACTAGAGCAAAAATTATCACGCTCAAAAGATATAAGTGAAGCACTATGAGCGAACTATCAAGCTCAAAAGATATAAGTGAAGCACATATAGTATTCTAACAAATTTCAATTCATGTATGGCTCTCTCAAAAGATGTGTACAGCAAGGATGATTGTGGTAAACCAACAAGCAAAGACGCAAATAATACAAGACGCTCCAAGCAAAACACATATCATGTTGGTGATAAAAATATAGCTCCAAGTAAATTACCGATGGAAGTGGACGAAAGAGGGGATGCCTTCCGGGGCATCCCCAAGCTTTGACTTTTTGGTGTCCTTAGATTATCTTGGGGGTGCCATGGGCATCCCCAAGCTTAGGCTCTTGCCACTTCTTGTTCCATAATCCATCATAAGAATTCACCCAAAACATGAAAACTTCACAACACAAAACTCGACAGAAATCCCGTGAGCTCCGTTAGAGAAAGAAAACAAAAGACTACTTCAAGGTACTGTAATGAACTCATTCTTTATTTATATTGGTGTTAAACCTACTGTATTCCAACTTCTCTATGGATCATAAACTATTTTACTAGCCATAGATTCATCAAAATAAGCAAACAACACACGAAAAACAGAATCTGTCAAAAACAGAACAATCTGTAGCAATCTGTAATTAACACAAACTTATGGAACTCTAAAAATTCTATAAAAATAGGAAGTCCTGGACAATTTGTTTATTGATCAGCAGAAAAAATAATCAACGCAAAATCACGTTCCTGTGATTTATCATAACTAAATTCGTGCGTGCAAAGTTTCTGTTTTTCAGCAGAATCAAATCAACTATCATCGTAGGTTATCCTATAGGTTCTACTTGGCACAAACACTAATTAAAACATAAAACCACATCCAAACAGAATTAGATGGATTATTTATTACTAGGCAGAAAGGATTAATATTGGGTTGTCTCCCAACAAGCGCTTTTCTTTAAAGCCTTTTTAGCTAGGCATTGAGATTTCGATGATGCTCACATGAAAGACAAGAATTGAAGCACAAATAGAGCATCATATAGCATGTGACAAACACATATAAGTCTAACATACTTCCTATGCATAAGCATATTATAGGCAAACAAATTTGCAAGGCAAGCAAAAACTATCATATGCAAGGAAGAAGAAGGTGACGATAGCAATCTCAACATGAAGAGAGGTAATTTAGTAACATGAAAACTTCTACAACCATATTTTCCACACTCATAATAATTACGTGTAGGATCATAAGCAAATTTAACAAAATAGCTATCACATAACATATTCTTAACATGATCCACCTGTATGCAAAGTTGACACTCTTCCAAAATAGTGGGATTATCATTAACTAAAGTCAAGATTTCTCCAAGCCCACTTTTATCAAAAATTTCATAAGATTGAATGTTATCCAAATTTGTGGGATCTAAAGTTGACACTCTTTCAAACCCACTTTCAATATTATTGCAAACAATATTATCAATCTCATATTCATCATGGGGCTTAAATAAATTTTCAAGATCATAAGAAGAATCACCCCAATCATGATCATTGCAACACGTAGAGGACATAGCAAAAGTAGCATCCCCAAGCTTAGGGTTTTGCATATTATTAGCACAATTGACATCAAAAGAATTTATAATAAAATCATTGCAATCATGCTTTTTATTCAAAGATCTATCGTGAGTCACTTCACGGATTTTAGGTAAAACGTTATAAAGATAATCTAGTGCATCCAAATCACTAGGAATTGGTTCATCATAATTGGATCTCTTAAAAAGATTGGCAAGCAGATCACGATCCATAGATATTGGCTTCTTTGTTTAGGAATAAATAAGCATCTAATCCAATCAAACGAGAAACGAAAGGGCAAGCAAAAGAGAGGAGGAGATTGGGAAAGAGAGGGCGAATAAAACGGCATGGGTGAAGTTGGGGAGAGGAAAACGAGAGGCAAATGGCAAATAATGTAATGCGAGAGATAGGGATTGTGATGGGTACTTGGTATGTTGACTTTTGCGTAAGCCTCCCCGGCAATGGCGCCAGAAATCCTTCTTGCTATGTCTCGAGCTTGCGTTGGTTTTCCCCGAAGAGGAGAGGATGATGCAGCACAGTAGCGTAAGTATTTCCCTTAGTTTTTGAGAACCAAGGTATCAATCCAGTAGGAGGTCACGCGCAAGTCCCTCGTACCTACACAAAAAAATAGCAACTCGCAACCAACACTTAGGGGTTGTCAATCCCTTCACGGTCACTTACGAGAGTGAGATCTGATAGAGATAATATTTTTGGTATTTTTGATAGATAGATGCAAAGTAAAAAAAGTAAAGGCAAAGTAAAAACAAAGCAAGTAAATAAAGTGATATAGATTGATATGATGAGAATTGACCCGGGGGCCATAGGTTTCACTAGTGGCTTCTCTCAAGAGCATAGATATTCTACGGTGGGTGAACAAATTACTGTTGAGCAATTGACAGAATTGAGCATAGTTATGAGTATATCTAGGTATGATCATGTATATAGGCATCACGTCCAAAACAAGTAGATCGAAACGATTTTGCATCTACTACTATTACTCCACTCATCGACCGCTATCCAGCATGCATCTAGAGTATTAAGTAAAAACAGAGTAAAGCCGTAAGCAAGATGACATGATGTAGAGGGATAAATTCATGCAATATGATAAAAAACCCATCTTGTTATCCTCGATGGCAACAATACAATATGTGCCTTGCAACCCTTTACATCCTTTGGGTAAGGACACCGCAAGATTGAACCCGAAGCCATGCACTTCTCCTATTGCAAGAACTACCAATCTAGTTGGCCAAACCAAACGGATAATTCGAAGAGACTTGCAAAGATAACTCAATCATACATATAAGAATTCAGAGAAGATTCAAATATTATTCATAGATAAGCTGGATCATAAACCCACAATTCATCGGTCTCAACAAACACACCACAAAAAGAAGATTACATCGATGATCTCCACGAGAGAGGGGGAGAACATTGAATTGAGATCCAAAAAGAGAGAAGAAGCCATCTAGCTACTAGCTATGGACCCGAAGGTCTGAAGTAAACTACTCACACTTCATCGGAGGGGCTATGGTGTTGATGTAGAAGCCCTCCATGGTGGATGCCCCCTCCAGCGGAGCTCCGGAACAGGCCCCAAGATGGGATCTCGTGGATACAGAAGGTTGCGGCGGTGGAATTAGGTTTTTGGCTCCTGTTCTGATTGTTTGGGGATACGTAGGTACATATAGGAGGAAGGAGTACGCAGGTGGAGCTCCGAGGGGCCCACGAGGTAGGGGGCGCACCCAGGGGGGCGCCCTCCACCCTCGTGACCGCCTCTGGCGCTTCTTGGAGTAGGGTCCAAGTCTCCTGGGTCACGTTAGGTTGGAAAATCACGATCCCGAAGGTTTCATTCCGTTTGGACTCCGTTTGATATTTTGTTTCTTCGAAATACTGAAAAAGGCAAAAAAAACAGCAATTCTAGGCTGGGCCTCCGGTTAATAGGTTAGTCCCAAAAGTAATATAAAAGTGAAAAATAAAGCCCATTATAGTTCAAAACAGTAGATAAAGTAGCATGGAGCAATCAAAAATTATAGATACGTTGGAGACGTATCACACACCGTGCCTCCCGCCTAGGGATTATTCCCCTGAAGGTGGTGCCGCTTTGCTCAATGCGGCTTTTATCAATTTCCATCTTGTTGAGTGTTTCTTCATAGATCAAGTTTAATCCGCTTCCGCCGTCCATGAGTACTTTAGTGAGCCGAAAGCCGTCCACGATTGGGCTAAGGACCAAAGCGGTTGGTGCCTGGACTGTTTGGAATTGAGGTTCGTCACTGGCACTGAAAGTTATAGCAGTGTCGTTCCACGGATTTATTTTTGCCACGTGGCAGATTTCAGCGAAATTTCGATGAGCTCGCTTGCGCCTATTATTTGAGGCGAAAGTCTCGAAGACTGTCAGTACCGCATTGTTGTCTTCGGCGGGATGTTGCTCTGCTTTATGGTTTACAAGAGGATCCTCACTGCATTTTGCTACCTGCAGGAGTATCCAACATGTTCTAAGGCTATGAGGTGGCGTAGTATTCGGCGTGCTGTGAATTTTGCATGGCCCATTGAGCCATTCTTCCAATACGGTTCCACGCCCTGGAGTGGGCTTTGGTTTTTTGGGAATTGGATTGGGTAACTTACGAGAGTGTCCCTTTTAGCTCGGAGGAAGGGTTTAGTGAGAGCCGGATTATCCCAAAAGTCTGTTTGGGTTTTCCAGGCACTTTCCATCGCACAGTACTTCTGTACTATGGCTGCTAAGTTGGCAAACTGTACTATGTCACGGTGACTTATAGCATTAAGGATCCCTTTGGTCGTGCAATTTTTGCAAAAAAGTGAGATTGCGTCTTCCTCGCGACAGTCCTTGACCTTGTTTATCACAAGGAGGAATCTAGCCCAGTAGCGATGTATTGTCTCTTGGGTCTCTTGTCTAATATGGGAGAGATGGCTTAAGTCTGGGTGGGCGGGCGTAGTTAAATCTGGATTCTGATCCGATCTAACGCCCAGGGGCAGAGGAGCTTCCGGGCTTGGCAGCTCGGGCTCCTGGGTGCTGCCAGATTTTTCCGGCCTGTTGCCCGATTCTAAGTTCGGGGTCTGGGTCATGTCCTCTCGCGAACGGGTATCCGGCTTAGAGAGCTCAGTAATCCGGACATAGTTTGTCCTCAAAATAGAGGGATAATCCAAGTGTGGCTCTTCCACTACCGCTATCTCGTGGGTGACTGGTGGGGATTTAATATCCCTTTGGTCGGGTTTAATTCCAATCCGATCATAGTCTGTAGCGACTCCCAAAGCGGCGATGCGACCCAAGAGCTCATTAAGGGAGGAGAGCTCCATTGGATCCATCTGTTAGGCGAGTTCCGAGTTGACGTGGACGCTGTTTTTGATGACCCGAGAGGTCATCGTCGGCGCGGAAGCCGATCGGGCGGCCATGACGAAGCCGCCTAGTCGGAGAGTTTGGCCTACTGCCAGTGCTCCCACCGGAGGTGATGTTGTCCTTGACAACGAGACGGGCCATCGAGCCTTGCAGCAATGACACAGAGGAACTCTCAACGAAAGCACCAATGTCGGTGTCAAAACCGGCGGATCTCGGGTAGGGGGTCCAGATCTGTGCGTCTAAGTCTAATGGTAACAGGAGGCAAGGGACACGATGTTTTACCCAGGTTCGGGCCCTCTCGATGGAGGTAAAACCCTACTTCCTGCTTGACTGATCTTGATGATATGAGTATTACAAGAGTTGATCTACCACAAGATCGTAGAGGCTAAACCCTAGAAGCTAGCCTATGATGATTCTGATCGTCCCTCTACGGACCAAACCCTTCGGTTTATATAGACACCGGAGGGGG
Source organism: Aegilops speltoides (assembly GCA_021437245.1). NCBI lineage: Eukaryota > Viridiplantae > Streptophyta > Magnoliopsida > Poales > Poaceae > Aegilops > Aegilops speltoides. The sequence goes on from CM038145.1 coordinate 101,005,412, forward strand.
CTAGGGTTTACACAGAGTCGGTTACAAAGAAGGAGATCTAATATCTGGATCGCCAAGCTTGTCTTCCACGCAAAGGAGAGTCCCATCCGGACACGGTACGAAGTCTTGAGTCTTATATCTTCACGGTCCAACAGTCCGGCCAAAGTACATAGTCCGGCTGTCCGGATACCCCCTAATCTAGGACTCCCTCAAAGAGGTCAAGCATAAGTAAGCTACATATTTAGGCATTTTTAATGAGGCCGGAAACAACACACCGCAATTTCAGAAATTCGCCCTATGCAAATTTCGAATTTGGTACTCTTCTGCCCTAAATCATATTTCATTGTTGTTAAACAGGAAAATAAAGTGCACCATGTTATTCTACAAATTTTCCAAGTCAATTTACATATATGATTTATTTAATTCGAAGCTATGGTTAAATAGTTATGAAATAAACCATTTTAGCAACTCATATAGCAATTTTAATGCAAAAAACAAATTAAAATTTTAAACATATGTGAGAGTTGCATATTATGAAACTACATGAAATTCTAAGCATTCTACATATATACTTTGTTTTAGTTCGATGCACGGTTATGGAGTTATTATATGCATGAAAATGAGGTTCTTTAGTGTAAAACAACAATTCCCTGGATAAATGCTAAATTCACAGAACAGGAAAGACATGCACGGGCCAGATTACGGCACAATGCAGCGGCCCAGGAGGATTTGGCCCAAGCATGCACTAAGCGTGTGTATGACAAAGGGTCCTAGTGGGGGTCCCACGTGTTAGTGAGGCAACAGAAAAAAATGGGGCTTAATTCCCACTCCCCCACGCAGAATAGAACCCGTGTCTCCGTGGTAAGAGGGCAAAGAACAAGCCACTGGGCAAGCTTGGGTGCGTTCTATGCAGAGGAGACACACACCCATATGAAGTAACTACGCGTTGACACCTAGGTCCCGCATGGCAGGAAGTCAGCGTGATGACGCGGCAAGGCAGAGTGGAAGGGTCAACGAGAGATCCCGGCCGTCCTGATTAGATCCAATGGTCTACACCTGATGCACACAAAAGAACAGAGTAAAAGTAGACACGTGGTGGAGAGGCTCGTCGGAGTGGCTCCGACGACCAAAACTAATGACAAAGGGGCACAAATGAACTGCACGATGATCCCACACTCCCGCATGTCTCGCATGGAACCATCATACGTCTCCAACGTATCTATAATTTTTGATTGTTCCATGCTATTATATTATCTGTTTTGGATGTTTTATATGCATTATTATGCTACTTTATATTATTTTTTTGGACTAACTTATTAACCTAGAGCCTAGTGCCAGTTTCTGTGCTTTCCTTGTTTTTCAGTTTCGTAGAAAAGGAAACCAAACGGAGTCCAAATGGAATAAAACTTCACGATGTTTTTTCTTGAACCTGAAGACACCCGGGGGACTTGGAGTCCAAGCCAGAAGAGCCATGAGGCAGCGGAAAGGGGGAGGGCACGCCCTAGAGGGGGGCGCCCCCAGCCTTGTGCCCCCCTCGGGGATCCTCTGACATAACTCTTCGTCCTATATATTCACATATATTCTAGAACCCTCAGAAGCGTCCACGAAAATACTTTTCCACCGCCGCAGGTATCTGACCTTGTTAGATCCCATCTGGAGGCCTTTTCTGGTACTCTGGTGGAGAGGGATTTGTTCACGGGGGGCTGCTACATCAACCCTATTGCCCTACGGATGAAGCATGAGTAGTTTACCTCAGACCAACGGGTCCATAGCCAGTAGCTAGATGGCTTCTTCTCGCTCTTTGATTCTCAATACCATGTTCTCCTCGATGTTCTTGGAGATCTATCCGATGTAATATTAGTTTTGCGGTGTGTTTGTCAAAATCCGATGAATTGTGGATTTATGATCAGCTTATCTATGAATATTATTTGAATCTTCTCCGAATTCTTATATGCATGATTTGATATCTTTCTAGTTCTCTTCGAATTATCGGGTTGGTTTGGCCAACTAGATTGTTTTCTTGCAATGGAAAGGTGCTTAGCTTTGGGTTCAATCTTGCGTGATTTCACCTAATGACAAAGTAGGGGTAGCAAGACACGTATTGAATTGTTGCCATCGAGGATAAAAAGATGGGGTTTTCATCATATTACTTGAGTTAATTCCTCTACATCATGTCATCTTACTTAAGGCGTTACTCTGTTCTTTATGAACTTAATACCCTAGATGCATGCTGGATAATGGTCGATGTGTGGAGTAAAAGTAGTAGATGCAGGCAGGAGCTGGTCTACTTGACACGGATGTGATGCCTATATTTCATAATCATTGCCTTGGATATCGTCATAACTTTGCACTTTTATATCAATTGCTCGACAGTAATTTGCTCACCCACCATATTATTTGCCTTCATGAGAGAAGCCTCTAGTGAAACCTATGGCCCTTGGGTCTATTTTCCATCATACTTGTTTCCGATCTTTTGTTTTCCGTAGGTGAAGAAGAGGAAGAAGACGAGCAGACTTGGCGTCCTGCGGTGTGGTAGTGCATGTCGGGGATATAGTCGACGATGAGGAACTTGCCGGACATTCTCGGAGAGGCTGGGGAGGACGATGGTCACGACAACACCATGGCTGTGCAATCGAGCACCATCGGGTGATAAGTCTCCGCCGTATCTATAATTTTTGATTGTTTCATGCCAATATTATACAACTTTCACATACTTTTGGCAACATTTTATATGATTTATTGGAGTAACCTATTGACCCAGTGCCCAGTGCCAGTTCCTATTTTTTGCATGTTTTTTGCTTCGCGAAATATACATATCAAACAAAGTCCAAACGCGATAAAAATTTACAAAAAATTATTTTGGAATATGATACGTCTCCAACGTTTCTATAATTTATAAAGCATTCATGCTATTATATTATCTGTTTTGAATGTTTATGGGTTTTATTATACAATTTATATTATTTTTGGGACTAACCTATTAACCGGAGGCCCAGCCCATATTGTTGCTTTCTTGCCTATTTCAGTGTTTCGAAGAAAAGGAATATCAAACAGAGTCCAAACGGAATGAAACCTTTGGGAAACTTATTTTTGGAACAGAAGCAATCCAAGTAACTTGAGCCAGGAAAGCTTCGAGGAGGCCACGAGATAGGGGGGCGCACCCTCCACTCTCGTGGGCCCCTCGTGGCTCCCCCGACCGACTTCTTTCGACTATATTCCCATATACCCTAAAAAGATCGAAGGACAAGATAGATCGGGAGTTCCGCCGCCGCAAGCCTCTGAAGTCACCAAAAACCTCTTGGGAGCCCGTTCGGCACCCTGCCGGAGGGGGGGATCCCTCACCGGTGGCCATCTTCATCATCCCAACGCTCTCCATGACGAGGAGGGAGTAGTTCACCCTCGGGGCTGAGGGTATGTACCAGTAGCTATGTGTTTGATCTCTCTCTCCCGTGTTCTCTCTATGGCATGGTCTTGATGTATCGCGAGCTTTGCTATTATAGTTGGATCTTATGATGTCTCTCCCCCTCTACTCTCTTGTGATGAATTGAGTTTTCCTCTTGAAGTTATCTTATCGTATTGAGTCTTTAAGGATTTGAGAACACTTGATGTATGTCTTGCCGTGCTTATCTGTGGTGACAATGGAATATTCACGTGATCCACTTGATGTATGTTTTGGTGATCAACTTGCGGGTTCCTCCCATGAACCTATGCATAGGGGTTGGCACACGTTTTCGTCTTGACTCTCCAGTAGAAAATTTGGGGCATTCTTTGAAGTACTTTGTGTTGGTTGAATAGATGAATCTGAGATTGTGTGATGCATATCGTATAATCATGCCCACGGATACTTGAGGTGACAATGGAGTATCTAGGTGACATTAGGGTTTTGGTTGATTTGTGTCTTAAGGTGTTATTCTAGTACGAACTCTATGATAGATTGAATGGAAAGAATAGCTTCGTGTTATTTTTACTACGGACTCTTGAATAGATCGAGCAGAAAGGATAACTTTGAGGTGGTTTCGTACCCTACCATAATCTCTTCGTTTGTTCTCCGCTATTAGTGGCTTTGGAGTGACTCTTTGTTTCATGTTGATGGATAGTTATATGATCCAAGTATGTTATTATTGTTGAGATAACATGCACTAGTGAAAGTATGAACCCTATGCCTTGTTTCCTACCATTGCAATACCGTTTGTGCTCACTTTTATCATTAGTTACCTTGCTGTTTTTATATTTTCAGATTACAAAAACCTATATTTACTATCCATGTTGCACTTGTATCACCATCTCTTCGCCGAACTAGTGCACCTATACAATTTACCATTGTATTGGGTGTGTTGGGGACACAAGAGACTCTTTGTTATTTGGTTGCAGGGTTGCTTGAGAGATACCATCTTCATCCTACGCCTCCCACGGATTGATAAACCTTAGGTCATCCACTTGAGGGAAATTTGCTACTGTCCTACAAACCTCTACACTTGGAGGCCGAACAACGTCTACAAGGAGAAGGTCGCGTAGTAGACATCAAGCTCTTTTCTGGCGCCGTTGCCGGGGAGGTGAGTGCTTGAAGGTATATCTTTAGATCTTGCAATCAAATCTTTTTGTTTCTTGTATTATCACTAGTTTAGTCTATAAAAGAAAAGTACAAAAAAAATGGAATTGAGTTTGTCTCTTACGCTTCATCTTTTTAATATCTTTCGTAAGTTTGATGAAAAGGAAAATTGTGCTCAAGTGCTAGAAGAAGAAATCTATAGAATGTTTGATACTAAATCTTCGAATGATGAGCATGATTGCAATGTTGTTAGCATGAATTCATTGAATATCCATGATGCTAATGATATGCAAAGCCACAAGCTTGGGGAAGCTATGTTTGATGAAGATGATATGTTTAGTCCCCCAAGTTTTGATGAGAATATTTATTATGATGAAAGCATGCCTCCTTTATGATGATTATATCGATGAAACTGGGTTTGGAAGAGTGTCAACTTTAGGAAGTAATGATCCCACTATTACGGAGGATGTTGAATATTATTGTGATAATTATGAAAGTGGATTTGGTGAGGTGATGACTTTATTTAGTGATGAATCCACTATTTCGGAAGAGGTTCCAATTGATTATGAGAACAAAGTTGCTATCTATGATGATTATTGTGATGACTTGTATGCTATTAATAATAATGATAACCATGAAACTTGTCATCATGATTTTAGTTTTCAATTGGATTATGCCTCACATGATAATTATTTTGTTGAGTTTGCTCCCACTACTATTCATGAGAAGAAAATTGCTTATGTGGAGAGTAGTAAATTTTCTATGCTTGTAGATCATGAAAAGAATGCTTTAGGTGCTGGTTATATTGTTTAATTCATTCATGATGCTACTGAAAATTATTATGAGGGAGGAACATATGCTTGTAGGAATTGCAATGATATCAAGTTTCCTCTCTATGTGTTGAAAATCTTGAAGTTATGCTCGTTTTGCCTTCCTATGCTAGTTGATTATTGTTCCCATAAGTTGTTTGATCACAAAATCCCTATGCATGGGAAGTGGTTTAGACTTAAATGTCCTAGTCATATGCTTCATGATGCTCCCGTTATATTTCAATTCTTATCTTTTATGTGAGCATCATTGTCATCATCATGCCTAGCTAGAAAGGCATTAAAGAAAAGCGCTTGTTGGGAGACAACCCAATATTTACCCTTACTGTTTTTGTGTGTTCACATGATTATGCTACTGTATTAATCATGTTTTATAGCTTTTGTTTCAATAAAGTGCCAAGTAAGACCTTTAGGATAGCTTACGATGATAGTTGTGTTGATCCTGATGAAAATCAGAAACTTTTGCACCCAGTAAATTAGTTTTTATAGTTAACAGAAACGTGCTTTTGATATGATTCTTTTTGCTCTGGATTGGTAACCAAATGTCTCAGGACTTCCTAATTTGGTAGGAATTTTGGAGTCCCAGAAGTATATGTTTGATACAGATTACTACAGACTGTTCTGTTTTTGACAGATTCTGTTTTCTATGTGTTGTTTGCTTATTTTGATGTATCTATGAGTAGTATCATAGGGTATTAACCATAGAGAATTTGGAATACAGTAGATATTACACCAATATGAATTTAGAATGAGTTCATTACAGTACCTAAGTGGTGATTTATTTTCTTATACTAACGGAGCTTATGAGTTTTCTGTTGAGTTTTGTGTTGTGAAGTTTTCAAGTTTTGGGTAAAGATTCGATGGACGATGGAATAAAGAGTGGCAAGAGCCTAAGCTTGGGGATGCCCAAGGCACCCCAAGGTAATATTCAAGGACAACCAATAGCCTATGATTGGGGATTCCCAAGGCACCCCAAGGTAATATTCAAGGATAACCAATAGCCTAAGCTTGGGGATGCCCCGGATGTCATCCCCTCTTTTGTCTTCGTTCATCGATAACTTTACTTGGAGCTATATTTTTATTCACCACATGATATGTGTTTTGCATGGAGCGTCAGTTTCTTTTGTTAGTATTTGCATGCTGTTATTTAGAATAATGTTTTGCATCTTTATCTTCAATAAAAATGTCAAGGATAGCCTTTACCATGCTTATTTTGCTAGTATACATGTTGCTGTTTGAAAACAGAAAGTTTACCGCTGTTGCGAAAATTCCATAGAAAATTCAGAGAATGATATAATGTTGAAACTTTTTGCATATTGAGCTCTGATAAATATTCTACAGCATAGTATTTTTCTCATAATTTTTGGAGTTAGGGAAGAATGATGAATCTTGCATTCTTTACAGACTATACTGTTTTGGCAGATTGCTGTTATGTTTGCATTGTTTGCATATGTTTCCTTGTTTAATGATTCTATTTGAGGATAGGGTATTAAATATGCAGAGGCATTTAGTATGCAATGTTGAATAATAATTTTAGTGATTTTTTACAATAGAAAATGATAAGGTTTTGCATTGGTTTATACTAACCTATCTCACGAGTTCTTGTTGAGTTTGGTGTGGATGAAGCTTTCGATAAAAAGAGAAACCATGATGTGAGAGGAATTAAGGAGACACAAAAGTTCAAGCTTGGGGATGCCCAAGGCACCCCAAAATAATATTCCAAGAAGTCTCAAGCACCTAGGCTTGGGGATGCCCCGGTAGGCATCCCACCTTTCTTCTTCAACAACTATCGGTTAGTATCGGTCGAACCTAAGTTTTTGCTTCTTCACATGAGTTGTGTTATCCTTGCAATGTCATTTTATTTTGTTTTGCTTGCTGTTTGAATAAGATACCAAGATCTGAAGTTCTCTAATGAGAGAGAGTCTTCACATAGTTACACAATTATTTAGCTACCCATTGGTCTTCACTTATATCTTGTTGGAGTAGTTTGTCATTTACTTGTGTGCTTCACTTATATCCTATGAGTAAATGGTTGAATGAGTTGATGTCATAAATATGAAATTATATATGTTTCATTTGCTTATCCCATGGGGAGTAATGACTTCACATCTAAGAAGTAGAGGTTGTAAATTCATTAAAGGTTAGGAAGCATTGTATTGGTCATTTGAATAATTCATGAAAGAATATTGAAGGAAGAGAGATTTCACATATAAATATACTATCTTAGACATCTTCTATGATTGTGAGCACTCATTAAAGTATGACATGCTAAAGAGTTGATGTTGGACAAGGAAGACGATGTAATTGGTTATCTTTTCTCACATCTCAGTTAAAGTATATTGTCATGGATCATTCAAACATGTTGAGCTTGCCTTTCCCCCTCATGCTAGCCAAAATTCCTTGCACCAAGTAGAGATACTACTTGTGCTTCCAAATATCCTTAAACCCAGTTTTTGCCATCAATGTCCATCATACCTACCTATATGCGGTATTTACCTGCCGTTCCAAGTAAATTTGCATGTGCCAAACTCTAAACCTTCAAATAATAATCTGTTTTGTATGCCCGAATCGCTCATGTAGCGACTAGGGGCTGTCAGTATCTTCCATGCTAGGTGGGTTATTCTCAAGATGAGTGGACTCCGCTCATCATTCACGAGAAAAATGGCTGGTAACCGGATGCCCAGTCCATGATCAAAAGATCAAAATCAAATAAAAATAATTGCAAACAAAATTCCCCGTCTTTATTGTTGGTATGGACGGTACCCCGTTGTTTCGGATGGCCGTGGAGTGTGATTGTTGGTGGAGGGGGAGTAAAAACTTTACCATTCTGTTTGGGAACCGCCTATAAAGTATGTAGTATGGAAGATATTGTGAACTCTTGGTTGTTATGTTGACAATGAGATCCTACCTCTCAGAATTATTTATCTCTATTTCAAAATTGAGCTCTGGCACCTCTGCAAATCCATGCTTCCCTCTGCGAAGGGCCTATCTTTTACTTTTATGCAAGAGTCAAGGTGATCTTCACCTTTCCATTTTTCATTTTATCCTTTGGCAAGCACCTCGTGTGTGAAAGATCATGATATATATATATCCAATTGGATGTAAGTTAGCATGAACTATTATTGTTGACATCACCCAAAGGTGAATATGTTGGGAGGCGACACTATAAGCCCCTATCTTTCTCAGTGTCCGATTAAAACTCCAAAACCATAAGTATTGCGTGAGTGTTAGCAATTGTAGAAGACTATATGATAGTTGAGTATGTGGAGTTTCCTAAATCAAAGCTCTGACATAGACCCTTCCTGAAAATAAGATGAATTGCAATTGTTTGATGACTGAACATAGTTTGCTAAGTTTTCAAGAAAGTTTATGGTCTATGCTTTAACAAGTGAATAGCTTGTTACTTGATCTTGATAACTTTTATGAGATGAACTACTGTTATGACATATAATCATGCTAGAAAAGGTGATTGAAATTATCATTGATCAAAGTTGTGCACCTGCTAGCATTCACACTTCATAAATTCTTTCTTTTATCATTTACCTACTCGAGGACAAGCATGAATTAAGCTTGGGGATGCTAATACGTCTCCAACGTATCTATAATTTATGAAGCATTCATGCTATTATATTATCTGTTTTGGATGTTTATGGGCTTTATTATACACTTTTATATTATTTTTGGGACTAACCTATTAACCGGAGGCCCACCCATATTGTTGTTTTCTTGCCTATTTCAGTGTTTCAAAGAAAAGGAATATCAAGCGGAGTCCAAACGGAATGAAACCTTTGGGAAACTTATTTTTGGAACAGAAGTAATCTAGGGAACTTGGAGTGTAAGTCAGGGAAGCTTCGAGGAGGCCACGAGATAGGGGGCGCAGCCACCCCCCTGGGTGCGCCCTCCACTCTCGTGGGCCCCTCGTGGCTCCCCCGACCGACTTCTTTCGCCTATATATTCTCATATACCCTAAAAACATCGAAGGACAAGACAGATCGGGAGTTCCGCCATCGCAAGCCTCTGAAGCCACCAAAAACCTCTCGGGAGCCTATTTCGGCACCCTGCCGGAGGGGGGATCCCTCACTGGTGGCCATCTTCATCATCCCGGTGCTCTCCATGATGAGGAGGGAGTAGTTCACCCTCGGGGCTGAGGGTATCTACCAGTAGCTATGTGTTTGATCTCTCTCTCTCTCTCGTGTTCTCTCTATGGCACGATCTTGATGTATCATGAGCTTTGCTATTATAGTTGGATATTATGATGTCTCGCCCCCTCTACTCTCTTGTGATGAATTGAGTTTTCCTCTTGAATTTATCTTATCGTATTGAGTCTTTAAGGATTTGAGAACACTTGATGTATGTCTTACCGTGCTTATCTGTGGTAACAATGGGATATTCACGTGATCCACTTGATGTATGTTTTGGTGATCAACTTGCGGGTTCCGCCCATGAACCTATGCATAGGGGTTGGCACACGTTTTCGTCTTGACTGTCCGGTAGAAACTCTGGGGCACTCTTTGAAGTACTTTGTGTTGGTTGAATAGATGAATCTGAGATTGTGTGATGCATATCGTATAATCATGCCCACGGATACTTGAGGTGACAATGGAGTATCTAGGTAACATTAGGGTTTTGGTTGATTTGTGTCTTAAGGTGTTATTCTAGTACGAACTCTATGATAGATTGAACGGAAAGAATAGCTTCGTGTTATTTTGCTACGGACTCTCGAATAGATCGAGCAGAAAGGATAACTTTGAGGTGGTTTCGTACCCTACCATAATCTCTTCGTTTGTTCTCCGCTATTAGTGGCTTTGGAGTGACTCTTTGTTGCATGTTGAGGGATAGTTGTATGATCCATGTACGTTATTATTGTTGAGAGAACTTGCACTAGTGAAAGTATGAACCCTATGCCTTGTTTCCTACCATTGCAATACCATTTGTGCTCACTTTTATCATTAGTTACCTTGCTTTTTTTATATTTTCAGATTACAAAAACCTATATCTACTATCCATGTTGCACTTGTATCAGCATCTCTTCGCCGAACTAGTGCACCTATAAAATTTACCATTGAATTGGTGTGTTGGGGACACAATATACTCTTTGTTACTTGGTTGCAGGGTTGCTTGAGAGAGACCATCTTCATCCTACGCCTCCCACGGATTGATAAACCTTAGGTCATCCACTTGAGGGAAATTTGCTACTGTCCTACAAACCTCTGCACTTGGAGGCCCAACAACGTCTACAAGGAGAAGGTTGCGTAGTAGACATCAGAATATTTGTGATTTTTTGGAGGTGGAATCAATGCAAATGGGGCCCACAGCCACCACAAGATACCTGGGTGCGCCAGGCATCCCATGCGCGTGGTGGTGGGTTGTGCCCTCCTTGAAGGTCGGTGGAGCTCTACTTCAAGCACAAGGAAGGTTATATCCGGAAAAAATCATGTTATAATCTTAGCGTAATTGGAGTTACGGATCTCCGGATATTTAAGAAACGATTTTCGGCCAGATCTGGGGAACGCGAAACAGAAGAGAGTAGAGAGGGAGATCCAATCTCGGAGGGGCTCCTGCCCCTCCACTGCCATGGAGGCCATAGACCAGAGGGGGAACTCTCCTCCCATCTGGGGGGAGGCCAAGGGAGAAGAAGGAGGGGGCTCTCTCCCCTCTCTCCTGATGGCGCCCGAATGTCGCCGGGGCAATCATCTATTACGACGGTCTACTCCAACAACTCCGTCATCTTCACCAACAACTCCTCCTCCCCCATCTATATTCAGCAGTCCACTCTCCCGCAACCCGCTGTACCCTCTACTTGAAGATGGTGCTTTATGCTTCATACTATTATCCAATGATATGTTGCCATCCTATGATGTCTGAGTAGATTTTTATTGTCCTATCGGTAATTGGTGAATTGTTATGGTTGGTTTAATTTGCTTGTGGTTATGTTTCTATTGTTTGGTGCCCATCATATGAGTGCGCGTGTGGATCACACCATAGGGTTAGTTGTATGTTGATAGGACTATGCATTGGAGGGTGAGGGAGTCCTGGACTAGGGGGTGTCCGGATAGCCGAACTATCATCATCGGCCGGACTCCAAGACCATGAAGATACAAGATTGAAGACTTCGTCCCATGTCCGGATGGGACTTTCCTTGGCGTGGAAGGCAAGCTTGGCAATACGGATATGTAGATTTCCTACCATTGTATCCGACTCTGTGTAACCCTAGCCCTCTCCGGTGTCTATATAAACCGGAGGGTTTTAGTCCGTAGGACGAACAACCATTACAACAATCATACCATAGGCTAGCTTCCAGGGTTTAGCCTCCTTGATCTCGTGGTAGATCCACTCTTGTACTACCCATATCATCAATATCAATCAAGCAGGAGTTGGGTTTTACCTCCATCGAGAGGGCCCGAACCTGGGTAAAAACATCGTGTCCCTTGTCACCTGTTACCATCCGCCTAGACGCACAGTTCGGGACCCCCTACCCGAGATCCGCCGGTTTTGACACCGACATTGGTGCTTTCATTGAGTGTTCCTCTGTGTCGTCACCGATAGACTTGATGGCTCCTTCAATCATCAACAACCATGCAGTCCAGGGTGAGACTTTTCTCCCCGGACAGATCTTCGTGTTCGATGGCTTTGCATCTGCGGGCAATTAAGCAGCCATCCGGAGTAGATCGAAGCTACGCCCTGGCCGTCGGTCAGATTTGAAGCCTAAACTTCACGGCCGACATCCGCGGAGACTTGATCTTTGATGGATTCGAGCCACGGCCGAGCGCCCGCCTTTATCACGATGGGCATGATTTAGCTCTGCCGTCGGACAGCGCGAGGGCAAGACATGAGTCCGCTCCGACCCCTAGTTCGGAGCCGACCGCGCAGATCGAGGACAGGTGGTTGGACACCACCTCGGGGGCTGCAATCTCTACGGCGATGGAGCCGAACACTGACCTTGTCCCTCGTAAAGCTCATGACTCTGAGGAGCCGGACTCCTTGCCGGACTCCAAACCTCTTGCGCCCCTGCCAATCGAATCCGATTGGGCGCCGATTATGGAGTTCACCGCCGCGGACATCTTTCAGCACTCACCCTTTGGTGACATCCTGAATTCGCTAAAGTATCTCTCGTTATCAGGAGAGCCCTGGCTGGACTGCGGTCAGGACGGTTGGGATGCGGACGACGAAGAAATTCAAAGCCCACCCACCACACACTTTATAGCCACTGTCGACGATTTAACCAACATGCTAGACTATGACTCCAAAGACATCGACGGTATGGACGACGACGCCGCAGACGACCAAGAACCAGCGCTTACCGAGCACTGGAAAGCCACCTCAACTCATGATGTATATATGGTGGACACCCCAAAAGGGAGCGATAACGAGGAACAACGGGACGCGGCGAAGGATAATTCCCCCGAGAAACAACCAAACGGCAACGCAATCAATGCCCCAAGTCCCGCCTCGATAACAACAACACTCATAATGACCCAGCCATAGAGCAGGGCAAACTAGTGGGCGACGAACGTGCAACCAAGCAACCATCCGAACAGGATGAATCGGATAATCAACCCATCCTCGGCGAAAACAACAGTCCAGGCGATCTCACGCCGGACACACCACCGGAGCATAAGAACCTTCACAAAAGGCTTGTCGCCACTGCAAGAAGTCTGAAGAAGCAGAAACGTAAGCTCAAAACAGCGGAAGACATACTCAGAATGAGGTGGAGCAAAGTACTCAAGACCGCGGACAAATATGGCAACAACCACCAAACAAAGAGCTACCCGAAGCGCAAGCTGCTGCCCGAATTCGACCAGGAGGCCGTAGAGCCCCCACAATCAAAAAGCAAAGAGGCCGCCTGGCCGGATAGACGACCAGATGACAGGCCAAGAGCGACAAGCGGCGCCGCACACAAGTCGGCACATGATCCTCGCAAAACGGACGGCCCGGTCAGGTCCATTTATGGGCCAAAGAAGAGGGCCCCAGGAAGCAACAAAACACGCCGAGTGTTCGAAGACAACGGCACACCTAAATACAGGGCCGCCGCACACCCACTATGTTTCACCGACGAGGTACTGGATCATGAATTCCCATAAACATAGAGGCATACGACGGAACAACAGACCCCGGAGTCTGGATTGAGGATTACATCCTGCACATACATATGGCTAGAGGAGACGATCTCCACGCCATAAAATATCTGCCCCTAAAGCTCAAAGGCCAGCTCGGCATTGGCTCAAAAGCCTCCCAGAAAATACCATTGGAAGTTGGGAAGAGCTCGAGGACGCGTTTAGAGAAAATTTTCAGGGGACTTATGTCCGCCCTCCGGATGCAGACGATTTAAGTCACATAACCCAACAGCCCGAGAGTCGGTAGCAGAAATTCTAGAACAGGTTCCTCACCAAAAGAACCAAATAGTCGATCGTCCGCAAAGCCTTAGCAGCTTTTAAACATAACGTCCGAGACGAATGGCTCGCCAGACACCTCGGCCAGGAAAAGCCAAGAACAATGGCCGCGCTAACAAGCCTCATGACCCGCTTTTGCGCGGGGGAAGACAGCTGGCTAGCAAGATGCAACACCAGCGACCCGAGTACATCCGAGATCAGAGATGGAAACGGAAAATCATGGCGCAGAAAGGACCAGCGCCGAAATAAAGAAAAGAGCCCAAAGAACACGGCGGTCAACGCCGGATTCAAAAGATCGCGGCTGAACAACAAAACATTTCCTCTTAAGGACAACAGTGACGAGCTATCCAACTTAAACAAAATTTTGGATCGGATATGTCAAATCCACAGTACCCCCGGGAAGCCTGCAAACCACACCCACCGAGATTGTTGGGTCTTCAAACAGTCCGGCCGACTCAACGCCGAACACAAGGGGCTCGACGCGCCAAGCGAGGATGACGACGAACCCCACCAGCAGAGCGCCGGAAAACAAAAGACTTTCCCACAAGAAGTCAAAACAGTAAACTCACTTCACGTGACAATACGGAACAATACTGCGGCACCCGCTAAAGTACGTGTCGCACGGTCCACCCCAGTGGAACACCGAGATTGGATGTCAAAACCAATTACTTTCGACCACCTGGACTATTCCAGAAGTATTCGAAACGCAGGATGGACTGCTCTGATATTGGATCCTATAATCGACGGACTACAATTTACACAAGTCCTAGTGGATGGCGGCAGCGATTTAAACCTGCTATATCCGGACACAATCCGCAAGTTGGGGATAGACCCTACTAAAATTCGCCATAGCCGCACTACCTTCAAAGGAGTGACGCCAGGCCCTTACGCCAAATGCATGGGCTCCTTACCACTAGAAGTTGTGTTCGGATCACCCGACAACTTCCGTCGCGAAAAGCTAACCTTCCATGTCGCCCCATTAAAAAGCAGCCATCAAGCACTATTGGGACGTGAAGCTTTTGCCCGCTTTAACGCAATACCGCATTACGCGTCTCTTACACTTAAAATGCCCGGTCCACGCGGCATCATCTCATTAAAAGATCGTTCAAGACACCGGACATGGCTAGACGAGTCCGGCATAAATAAACTAGGGGCTCCCTAGCCGCATACCCCTTCACAAGGGGCTGCACCTACAAACAATAAAGAGCCACTAAAAGCTCAACTTTATTCATTCATTCATACTTTGCTTTCAATAAATATCTTGCACGATTTCTTTTCAAGCTAAGTTCCTCTCTTTTTACAGATGAACAACGTGTACACCCGTCCAGGATACGGCACAACGGAGACACAGGCGCAGACGTGCAGCAGGGACCCGTGGCAAGGATTCTTTTCAGATTAAGACCCTGCGTAAACCTTTCTTACTGTCTCTTGTTGATTCATATCCCACGGTTTTTTACCATAACTAACGAGGAGGTTGGCATTTTGGCATCAGTCGCGCCAGAAATTCTCGCTTGTACCTGGACATTATGGGCTTAGGGCATTGTTCTGCCCGTTATCATAAAGACCGAATACCTTAGGGAGTGTTCGGCGTCTCGAGTTAGGCCTTATATGCATCAGCTCCGAATCATGTCTTTGGTCAAATGTTGGGTTTGCCCGGCTCCTGCGTTTTGCTGCCTTCGTTCCGTATCATCGGCTAACGTGGCACGGGAGAACTCTGCGATTGTGCCCGGTTCGGTGGGCGAGCACCTCGATGAGAAAGACGAAAACCGATCATCATGATACAAATGAGACTGGTCAACCACTCGATCGACTACCGGAATGTTTAGAATTCCTCTGCTTTTACGAAGGACCGTTTCCCGGTCAGGCACATACGCACACCAAATTCGGAGAGCGCGGTGCCCCTAGGGGCTATATCGTAGCCCACCCTCAAACTCCTATGGCTAAGTGAAAGTGATAAAGCATTATAGTCCGGTTGCCTCGTTTGCTACGCTACCACCTCCTTCACAGGACCAAGACGTTGGGTTAAGTGTGAAAATGCGCTATTTTTTGCAAACACCCCCGCACCATGTGCGTGGGGGCTGAAGCCGAAGACTGCCATCTTTCGGGTTATACACAAGTATACATTAACGCCGAGGGAGATATTTCAATACTTGAACGCACAAGTATAAAAAGCACTTATATTACATATATCGTCTTACAAATCATAAAAATCATTTAAACATGACATTCTTTGAGCACTGCGACTCTATTGCACGAGCACCCCGCAGAACTTCCCCAAAATAATGGTCGGCGGGTAACCGGCTCTCGTCCGAACCCCGGGTTGCAACATCGGTGGCATCCATCTCCGTCCAGTATGTCTTCACATGGGCGAGGGCCATCCATGCACCCTCTATGCAGGCCGACCGCTTCATCGCCTTGATATGTGGCACCGCCCCAAGGAATTGCTGCAATAAGCCAAAATAACTCTTCGGCTTGGGCCTATCCGGCCAGACATGAGTCACGATATCCGTCATGGCAAGTCCGGACAATCTATTCAGCTCAGCCCACTCAGCCAACCGATCGGTCAGCGGAAGTGAACGCTTCGGACTGTGGAATTGAGACCAAAAAAGCTCTTCCGTCTCGTGATCCTTTTGACTTCGGAAGTGCACAACAGCATCTGCCGCACTCCCCGCTAAATCCATATAAGGATCCTCCGGACCCCACAGCTGGCCAAGCTAAGCATACTTCGGATCTGTGAACCTCCTGCGCAGCAGAAAAGGCTTGCCAGCCACAATATCTCCGGCCTGGCGCAGCTCCTCCTTTATAGCCCTCATTGTAGAACGGGCATCCTTGGCTTCGGCGGTGGCCTTCTTCAGGCTTTCTTGCTCCGCTCGGCGCTCTTTTTCAAGAACCTCATAGCGGTCGATAACATCTTCCAGCTTCACGGCCATTTCGGCCATCTCCTCCCTGCTTCGGCAGTGAGCAGCCCTTTCGGCTTCTAGCTCTTCGGCCGCCTTCGAGGCAGCCGCATCACTCCTCTTGGCCTGCTCCTTGGCTCGAGCAAGCTCTGCTCAAAGGTCCTCCACAGCAGCGGCACCATCTGCATCAAACACACATGTTGTAAGGAGTGAGCTTCGCCTCCCTTACTAGGTGACCACGGAGAAACAACCTACCTTGCGACTCGTCAAGTCGCTTATTGACCAGCGCGATGTCCGCATCCGCAACGTCGAGTTGCCGCCTTAGTTCAGCAAATCCGTCAGTCCGGCTGGCCACCGGACTATCCGCCACCTGTGTAGGAAAGGTGAGAATTAATACCTGAGATTATGATCCTCGGCACGCTGTCGCTTTCGACAACATACCGAGTCTCAGGGGCTACTATCTATACAGGACGCGCTTTATGTGCAAAACTGTCAAAAGGTATGTCATTTTTACGTACGTCAAACCCCACCAGCAAACTTCTGACGGCATCATGCAGCCCGCCTCGGTGGATGAAATTCTTCCAATCACCATACTCATCAATGTACGGTGATCTTCTGAGATAGACGCCCTCTCAAGCAGATCCTTCAGCTCTCCCAGCCGTACACCAGTTGGTGCCGAATTCTTCGGCCCTGCCGGACTTGGGGATACCCTCCGTGATGACACCTCAGGGTCGTCCGCCCCACCTGACGGTGCAGCAGATGGAGGCGTCTCGCTCTCCATCATCTCCGGACGAAGGCCCCCCGAAGACGAGCTCATCTGAGAAGGACAGAGATCCGAACTACGAGGTAAAAACTTAGGTTATCCTCAGAAGCACAAATAGGGATGTCCCTTATTACAAAACTCCCCCTTTTCTACTTACGGCTCACTGGAGGCCTGATTCCTTAGGGGAGATAGTGCGGCCGAGGCCTCCCCAGACGCAGGACCCTCTGGTGAAGATCTCTTCCCCCGCTTCGAGGCCTTGGCCTCCGGGTTTTCGGAAGCGGTCCTCTTCTCCCCTTGGAAGGAGGGATTCTCGATCCCCCCTTTCTCAAAAGCTTCCTTGATAGAGGCGTTAGTTCCTCTATTTTCCCCTTCGCCTTCCTCTGAAGGCGCAACCTCCAGCATCCTGACCAGCACGGGATTCGGCATGGTCTCCGGGAGGGGGGCCGGACACCGTATCAGTTTCGATTGCGCTATCCACTCCTATTCAAGGGACGATTGGTTAAAAAGCAAATTCAAGAAGGCGCAAACAAACGGTGTGTCCGGACACAGGGCTACTTACCTGAGTATCCGAGCGATTGCAGCTTAGGCCAGCGTCCTCGGTCAATTCCGGACACACCTCTGGTGATCCGAAGAACAATTTGTACATCTCCATGGGTGTCGTACCCATGAAGTGTTGATGAACTCGTGGTCCCTCTGGATTGAATTCCCACAGCCGTAGAGGACGACGTTTGCAGGGCAGAAGACGCCTAATCAGCATAACCTGCATCACCACGACCAGATCTATCTCCCTCTCTTGGAGGTCTCGAATCCGGCCCTGCAATAGGGGAACGTCCTTTGACGGCCCCCAGTTGAGCCCTTGGTTGACCCATGACATCAGCCGTCGTGGAGGTCCCGAGCGAAAGACCGGCGGTGGCTTCTGCCTGCTGCCCCTGGGAGCGGTAATATAAAACCACTCCTGTTTCCACAAGCCGAGCTCCTCTTGGAAAGAGCCCTCGGGCCATGGAGCATCGGCCCTCCTGCTTACAGCTGCCCCGCTGCACTCTGCCTGACGCCCCTCGATCATCTTCGGCTCCACGTTGAAGGTTTTGAGCCACAAACCGAAGTGGGGGGTAGTGCGGAGGAAGGCCTTGCAGACGACAATGAATGATGAGATGTGGAGGATGGACTCCGGAGCCAAGTTGTGGAATTCCAACCCATAGTAAAACATAAGCCCTCTCACAAAAGGATCCATCGGGAAGCCTAAACCCCGACGGAGGTGGGACACGAACATGACGCTTTCGCTGGGCTCGGGAGTGGGAATGACTTGCCCTTTGGCGGGCAACCTATGCGAAATCTCGTAAGTCAGGTACTTGGCTTCTCTTAGCTTTAGCACGTCCTCTTCCATGACAGAGGAGGGCATCCACCGGCCCTGTAGGTTGGAGCCGAACATTGTTGAAGGTTCAAGAGGCGCTCGAATCTGGGGCTCTGGGTGTTGGAACTCAGGGTGAGGGGCGGATTCGATTGAGGATTGAAGAAAAAGAAACAAGCCTTGGTCCCATTATAAAGAGGGAGAATACCAAGAGCCGTCCCCATGACCGTTTGGGACTCGCCTTCGATAGAGGAGGCGTGGCAAAGGGTGCAGTTGGGTTACCCACGTCCGTATTGATGGGAATCCTGGAATAAGGGGAACACGATCTCTGCTTCGACAAGACGCGCCAAGGAAACCGCTTCGCTAAACGCGCTGAGGTGGTATAGTAAAAAACGATTCAAGTAAGGGCTTGGCAATGGTGTGAAGTCACGCCACAAAATACGTCAGCAGATTGAGCTTGTGTACATATTATTCTCTCTACGGTAGTATGTGGAAATTATTTTGCAGAGCCGGACACTATCCTGGTGTTCACAATCTTCTATGAATTAATTCGGAGGAGGAACCCGCCTTGCAATGCCGAACAATATGTGCGCCGGACTCATCGTCATTGAAGCCTGGTTCAGGGGCTACTGAGGGAGTCCTGGACTAGGGGGTGTCCGGATAGCCGAACTATCATCATCGGCCGGACTTCAAGACCATGAAGATACAAGATTGAAGACTTCGTCCCGTTTCCGGATGGGACTTTCCTTGGCGTGGAAGGCAAGCTTGGCAATACGGATATGTAGATTTCCTACCATTGAAACCGACTCTGTGTAACCCTAGCCCTCTCCGGTGTCTATATAAACCGGAGGGTTTTAGTCCGTAGGACGAACAACCATTACAACAATCATACCATAGGCTAGCTTCTAGGGTTTAGCCTCCTTGATCTCGTGGTAGATCCACTCTTGTACTACCCATATGATCAATATCAATCAAGCAGGAGTAGGGTTTTACCTCCATCGAGAGGCCCAAACCTGGGTAAAAACATCGTGTCCCTTGTCTCCTGTTACCATCCGCCTAGACGCACGGTTCGGGACCCCCTACCCGAGATCCGCCGGTTTTGACACCGACAGAGGGCAAGGGTGACAACGCCTTCATCCTAAACATAGAAATTGATACGTACGAGATTGAAGGGGGGCCAATATAAGTTAATGCTATGGTTGGGTGTTTTACCTTAATGAACGTTAGTATTTGTGGATACTTGCTAATAGTTCCAATCATAAGTGCATATAATTCCAAGTAAGGGAGGACATGCTAGCAGAGGCCTCTCCCACATAAAAACTTGCTATCGGTCTCGTAACGTAGCCAATTGCTAAGGGACAATTCCGCAAATCCAACCACCATTATTCCACACTCATTTACTAAGTTAAATTTTTATTTATTTAAACATCACCTACTTTTTATTTTTACGTTCTTTATTATCTTGCAAACCTATCCACACCTAAAAGGTACTTCTAGTTGTATTCTTGTTCTAGGTAAAGCAAACATTAAGTGTGCATAGAGTTGTATCAGTGGTCAATAGAACTTGAGAGAATATTTGTTCTACTTTTAGATCCTCATTGGGTTCGACACTCGTATTTATTGAAAAAGGCTACAAATGATCCCCTATACTTTTGGGTTATCAAGACCTTTTTCTGGCGCCGTTGCCGGGGAGCAATAGCGTGGGGTGAATATTCTTGTGTGTGCTTGTTTGCTTTATCACTAAGTAAATTCTATTTTGTGCTCCTGTTTTCTATCTTTAGTTATGGGTAGGAAACGCAAAATACCAAAAAAATAGTTGTACCTGCTAAACCAATGGTTGAATAACCACTCAAAATACATCATACTGCTGAAGCTTTCTACTTGGATCATCTTTGATCCCTATGTGCTCGTGTTGAAAACCCAACTAGTTTAGTTGAGAGAAAATCATTAAATGAGCATGCTTATTTTGTGTGACACAGCTTATCTCAAAAAGGGAAACTTTTACTGCATCAAATTAATACGATGCAATGCTATGCTTGGAATTTATGTGAATTATATGATTTTATTTGTTGTTCTGAAGACCCTAAGAAATACCTTCCCTACCAAAGTTTAGTCATAATGGAATCTTATCTTCTTATGCCAAGGGTGTTTATAATTACTATTATATTGAACAAATTGAAGAATTCGTTGCTTTTAAGGGTGCTTATGAAATTGCTTCTTTGATTGAAAAGTATGATGCTACTCTTTACAAATCTGAAAATTTTTCCATAGTTAAATATTGCTATGAAAATTATTCTTCTAATGCTTATACTAAACCATATATTGAGGACTTCTCCGCTGTCCAAGAAGAGACTAATATTTTACAGGAGTCTATGGAAGAAGAAATTGATGAAATTGTGAGCTCATTGGATGAAAAAGATGATGAGGAGAGCGAAGAACAAGAGGAGGAAGAGCAGATTAGCTACCCGTGCCCACCTCCTAATGAGAGTAACTCTTCAACTCATACATTGTTTAATGCCCCTTCGTGCTTACTGAAGGATGAATGCTATGATAGTCGTCATGATCCCATTGATTCACTAGAAATATCCCTTTTTGATGAACTTGATGCTTGCTATGCTTGTGGCCAAGAAGCCAATATGAATTATGTTTATGGTGATGAACTTGCTATCAGTCCTTATGTTAAAAATGAAATTATTGCTATTTCACCCACACATGATAGTCGTATTATCTTTTTGAATTCTCCCAACTACACTATATCGGAGAAGTTTACTCTTATTAAGGATTATATTGATGGGTTGCCTTTTACCGTTGCACATGATGATTTTGATGAATATAATATGCATGTGCTTGCTGCTCCTACTTGCAATTATTATGAGAGAGGGACTACATCTCCACCTATCTATGTTTCCAACACGATAAAATTGCAACAAACTGTTTATGCTATGTATTGGCCTTTACTTGATGTGCATGAATTGTTCTTGTATGACATGCCGATGCATAGGAAGAGAGTTAGACTTCTTCATTGCATGATATATGTTGCTTTGTTCTCACTACTAAATGCTAAATCATTGTTAATTAAAGTTGGCTTTGATATACCTTGGGATCCTGGTGGATCCATCACTTGAGCACTTTATGCCTAGCTTAATTGCTTTAAATAAAGCGCTGCTAGGGAGACAACCCGGAAGTTTTAGGAAGTAATTTTATTCTGTTGAGTGCTTTTATAAAGTTTAAACACAAAAATATATATATTGGAACTTAAAACTTCACAAAAAGAAAAGTGAAAGTGAGAAAGACGAGCACCGTGGAAGTGGGAGCTAGCCTTGAACTTCATTCATGCCCATGGAAACTTTGTGAATCTCATCTACAGAAACTTTTCCATTGTATTATAAAAATAATATGCCAAGATTTGCCTTTAGGATGATTAGATTGCTTGTTGGTATATGCGGTGTAAAAACAGAAACTTTGGCTATAATGCGTGAATTTATATTTTTTTACTGAAACGTCAAAAGTTTCTGTAACTTTTTGCAGAATATTTGTATACAAATTTTTTATTTGTCCTAATTTTTCATAACTTTTGGAGTTACAGAAGTATGGTGAATGTTCAGATTACTACAGCCTATCCTGTTTAAGACAGATTCTATTTTTG
The DNA here is from genome assembly GCA_021437245.1 of Aegilops speltoides. Taxonomy (NCBI): domain Eukaryota; kingdom Viridiplantae; phylum Streptophyta; class Magnoliopsida; order Poales; family Poaceae; genus Aegilops; species Aegilops speltoides. The sequence continues at coordinate 101,027,811 of CM038145.1, forward strand.
ATGCATTGTTTTGCTTGTTTTTGATGAAACTATCGATTTTATCGGTGGTATAAGCCATGGAGAAGTTATAATACAGTAGCTACAATGCAAAAACAAAATATTAATGGGTTTGGAACAATTATTAGAGCAGTGATTTGTATTATTATACTAACGTATCTCACCAGTTTTCTGTTAAGTTTTGTGTGGATGAAGTGGTCAAAGATCGAGGAGGTCTCGATATGAGGAGAAGGAGGAGAGGCAAGAGTTCAAGCTTGGGGATTCCCAAGGCACCTCAAGTAAATATCCAAGGAGACTCAAGCGTCTAAGATTGGGGATGCCCTGGAAGGCATCCCATCTTTCTTCAACAAGTATCAGTATGTTTTTTTGTTTTCGTTTCGTTCAAGTGATATGTGTAAATCTTGGAGCGTATTTTGTGTCTAGTTTTCACTTTCCTTTTATGCACCATGTTGGTATGACATAATCCATGGTTGATTTATAGAATGCTCATTACACTTCACTTATATCTTTTGAGTATGGCTTTGTAGAATGCTTCATGTGCTTCACTTATATAATTTGAAGTTTGGACTGCATGTTTCTCTTCACATAGAAAACCGTTATTTGAAGAATGCTCTTTTGCTTCACTTATATTTGTTAGAGAATGGTCTTTTGTAGAAAGAATTAAACTCATGCTTCACTTATATCTATTTAGAGAGTCAACAGAATCAGTGATTTGCATGGTTAGTCATAAATCCTACATAAAACTTATGGATCACTGAATATGATATGTTTGATTCCTTGCAATAGTTTTGCGATATTGAGATGATATAAGGGAGGTACTAGTAAACGGTTGTGGTTAGTAGGAATATTTGTGTTAAGATTTGTGATTCCCGAAGCATGCACGTAAAGTCTCTCACTATGCTATGAAGTTGGAGCATGATTTATTATTGATTTTCTTCCTTATGAGTAACGGTCGGGGACGAGCGATGGTCTTTTCCTACCAATCAATCCCCCTAGGGGCATGCGTAGTAGTAATTTGCTTCAAGGGCTAATAAACATTTGCAATAAGTATATGAGTTCTTTATGACTAATGTGAATCCATGGATTATACGCACTCTTACCTTTCCGCAATTTGCTAGCCTCTACGGTACCATGCATTGCCCTTTCTCACCTCGAGATTCGATGCAAACTTCACCGGTGCATCCAAACCCTGTGATATGATACGCTCCATCACAAATAGGCCTTATTATATCTTCCTCAAAACAGCCACCCTACCTACCTATTATGGCCTTTCCATAGCCATTCTGAGATATATTGCCATGCAACTTCCACCAATTCTGTTTTGATGACTTGAGCATTCATTGTCATATTGCTTTGCATGATCATATAGCTGACATAGTATTTGTGGCTCAGGCACCATTCATCATTTTTTTATAAATGTTACGCTAGATCTTTGCACATCCTGGTACACTGCCAAAGGCATTCATATAGAGTCATATTTTGTTCTGGGTATCGAGTTGTAATTTTTTATTCCTTTTGAGTTGTAAGCAAATAGAAGTGTGATGATCATCATTATTCATTATTAGAGCATGTCCCAGTGAGGAATGGATTATGGAGGCTATGATTCCCCCACAGGTCGGGGTGAGACTCCGGACAAAGAGAGGAAAAAAAAGAAAAAAAGGAAAAGAAAAGAAAAGAAAAGAAAGACAAAGAGAGAAGGGGCATGCTAATTCCACACTTGTGCTTCAAAGTAGCACCATGTTTTTCATATAGAGAGTCTCCTATGTTGCCACTTTCATATAGTAGTGGGAATTTTTCATTATAGAGTTAGATGCACACCCACTCAGTTTCTATGTTGAGCTTTCATACACTTATAGCTCTTAGTGCATTCCTTGCATGGCAATCCCTACTCCTCGCAGACATCCGTTGATGGTCATCTCCATAGCCCGTTGGTTAGCTGGGTCGATGTGAGACTTTCTCACTTTCTGTCTTCTCTATATTTACCCCTACCATCATACTCTATTCCAACCATAGTGCTATGTCCATGGCTTGTGCTCATGTATTGCCTGAGAGTTGAAAAGGCTAAAGCTCGTTAAAAAGTATGAATCAATTGCTCGGCTTTTCATCGGGGTTGTGCATGATAAATACTTTGTGTTAAGAAGACATAGCATGAAAGGACTATATGATTTTGTAGGGATAGATTTCTTTAGTGTTGATATTTTGAAAGACACGATTGTTTGTTGGGATGCCTGAGTATTGATGTCTTTACGTCAAATTATAGACTATTGCTTTGAATCACTTATGTATTAATATTCATGCCATGATTAGACATATGATCAAGATTATGCTAGGTAGCATTCCACATTAAAAATAATCTTTTTATCATTTACCTACTCAAGGATGAGCAATAATTAAGCTTGGGGATGTTGATACGTCTCTGCCATATCTATAATTTTTGATTGTTTCATGCCAATATTATACAACTTTCACATACTTTTGGCAACATTTTATATGATTTATTGGACTAACCTATTGATCCAGTGCCCAGTGCTAGTTCCTGTTCTTTTGCATGTTTTCTGCTTCGCAGAATATCCATATCAAACGAAGTACAAACGGGATAAAAATTTACAGAGAATTATTTTGGAATATTTGTAATTCTTGGGAGGTGGAATCAACACAAACTGGTCCTAGAGCAACCACAAGACACCTGGGCGCGCCAGGCAGCCCGGGCGCATGGTGGTGGGTTGTGCCCTCCTCGAGGTCGGTTGGAGCTCTACTTCAATCACAAGGAAGCTTATATCCGGAAAAAAATCGTGTTAAAGTCTAGCGTAATCGGAGTTACGGATCTTCGGATATTTTAGAAGTAGTTTTCGGCCAGATCTGGGGAACGCGAAACAGAAGAGAACAAAGAGGGAGATCCAATCTTGGAGGGGCTCCTGCCTCTTCACTGCCATGGATGCCATGGACCAGAGGGGGAACTCTCCTCCCATCTAGAGGGAGGCCAAGGAAGAAGAAGAAGGATGGGGCTCTCTCCCCCTGTCTCCCAGTGGCACCGGAACGCCACCGGGGCAATCATCATGTGATGGTGATCTACTCCAAGAACTCCGTCATCTTCACCAACAACTCCATCGCCTTCCCCCATCTATATTCAGCGGTCCACTCTCCCGCAACCTGATGTACCCCCTACTTGAACATGGTTCTTTATGCTTCATACTATTATCCGATGATATGTTGCCATCCTATGATGTCTGATTAGATTTTTGTTATCTTATCGGTAATTGGTGAATTGCTATGGTTGGTTTACTTTGCTTGTGGTTATGTTGCTGTCCTTTGGTAACCATCATATGAGCACGCGTGTGGATCACACCACAGGGTTAGTTGTATGTTGATAGGACTATACATTGTAGGGCAAGGGTGACATCAGCTTCAGCCTAAACATAGAAATTGATACGTACAAGATTGAAGGGGGACCAATATATCTTAATGTTATGGTTGGGTGTTTTACCCTAATGAACGTTAGTAGCTGCGGATGCTTGCTAATAGTTCCAATCATAATTGCACAGAATTCCAAGTAAGGGAGGACATGCTAGTAAGGCCTCTCCCACATAAAAACTTGCCATTAGTCTAGTAACGTAGCAAATTGCTAAGGGATAATTCCGCAAATCCTACCACCACTATTCCACACTCGTTTTACTAAGTTAATTGTTTCTTTATTTAAGAAGCACCTAGTTTTTATTTTTATTTTCTTTATTATCTTGCAAATCTATCCACACCTAAAAAGTACTTCTAGTTTTATTCTTGTTCTAGGTAAAGCAAACGTTAAGTGTGCACAGAGTTGCATTGGTGGTCGATAGAACTTGAGGGAATATTTGTTCTACCATTAGCTCCTCATTGGGTTCGACACTCTTATTTATCGAGAAAGGCTATAAATGATCCCCTATACTTGTGGGTTATCATTGGGTTCCGCCCAGGTCTCGATCTAGGATCGGCTAGGATTTCCTTGGGTGAGGGGAATGTAACACCCCCAGTGTCATGCTACAGTAATCCTCTGTTAATGATGCCATGTCACCATGGTTACTCTTGCTAAACCTCACTTGTTTCAAACACAGGTCAAATTCAAATTCCGAAAACAAGTCAAATTCTTATTTCTTCAAACTGTCAAGTAAAAATGTTCGATGGGTTGAAAATATTCGCTAACTAATTGTCATGAATGATTCAACATCATTTGAGATATTTAATTTCCTTGGAAATTAAAACAATTCAAATCAGCTTTTCTTACACTTCTCCATTTGTGAAAAATCCAAATAAATTCAAACTCCTCCCAAACCTTTTGTGGTAGTGCCAAATATTGTAATGTATTTATGTGGCCAAGTTCCACATTTTTACAAAGATCAATTGGCAGCTCAAAATATTGCAAACATATTCTGCAACAGAGTAAAAATTAAAATAAAAAAAAAAAGAAAAGGCCTAACTACTATGTGTTAATGGGCTCTAGTACCATTATGCACTTTGGCCCGTCTAACAACATTGTCCCAGCCCACCTCCCCGTCATCCCTAACCTCCTGTTCACCGCATCGTCGTGGAGCTCACACGCACGTACACGCCTCGGATCTCCACGTGTTATCCATCCATCGCCTCCTCGCGCATATATAGGCTCCCCCGAGACCCCTGGTGAAACCCTAGCCACCCAATCGCTCTCCCTCTCATTCGTTCTCTCGATTTGTTCGATGCGGAAGGCTTCTGCTGCCATAGCCATCGTCATCGTGACCCTCGACCTCCCGCTGGCTAGGAATGCACCAGAGCATAGCCATCGTCTTCGCTTCCTCTTCATCAACGACCTCGAGCTCGGAGCCCTGCGCCGCCCTTGGCGCGCCCTCTTCTTCCTCGGGTGGCGGCAAATCTCGGCGATTCGGCGAGCCTGCAGCTACTAAGCCGTCCTTTGGGCCCCTTGTGCCTCCCGGTGAGCTTCTCCTCCGAATCCCCTCACCCGGTCTTGGATCCCTCGTCGTAATCGCTGTCTGGCGGTGGCTGCCATGGCCGTAGTTCAGCGTCTGCATACGTGCTCCCGCAGTTCCTTGTGATGCTATTGCCGTTGCTACTTGCCCTGCGTGATGCTGCTGCTGTTGCTATTTCTACCACTGGTCGCCGCGTTCCGCCACGTTAGCCGGCCAGAGCTCATCTCCCGGCTCGGCCGCGGGCTCCCCGCGCCTTCCTTGCCGTGGCCTCGCCCCACCCTTCCTCTCCCGGCTCGACCAGCCACGCCCGGCCTTGCCGCTGTAGCGTGGCGTGCCCGCTCCACCTCGACTAGGCCGCCCCATGCGGGCGTCTGCCGCTTAACCGTTGCGGCCGGCTGCTGCTAGCCTTCTGGTGACCATGGGCGTGGCCATGGCGGCGGCTGTGCGTGTGTGTATGTGTTGTGCTGCGTGCGGTGTGTGTGTTGCGATGTGTGCGTGCAATGTGTGTGTGCTCGAGTGTGTGGTCGCGCCCACCTCCGGCCTCGCCAGCGCCGCCGCTGTTGCTCCTTCTTCTGCTGCTCTGCCCGCGCTTTCATTGCTGCTCCCCTGCTTTCTGATAACATTGATTCTTGTAGCGATAATCACTTTTGCAATTTTACACTAACTAGCCCTCTTCACGGCCCTTAAACAGCACCTAAACAAAAGTTAATATGAGTAAAATTCATATGTGCGTGTAGTAAACTTGGCAGGTTCAATTCTTCCCATTGGACCAAATTCAAAAGCCGCCTAGATTAATTCCTATAAAAATGACAAAAGTCTATGTTACATTAGCTGGAAGAAGCGAAAAACAGATTACGAATTGACTTCGAGCGCTTTTCAAACAAAGATTTGAGCAAGCAAATGGACACTCGTAGATGGACTTGTTTACATCATGTAGATCACGAAAATTGCTCAAGATTGATATAGGGCACTAACCCATAGGTTGGACAGAACAATAGTTATAGCCTTTTGAAAACAGCCAAGTGATGTTTAAAAGCGAGGACTTAGCGAATTTACGTAATTCGAAAAATGCTTTGAACCGTTAATTCATAGAAATTAAACCGTAACCGGATGAAAATGTTTTCTACATGAAAGTTGCTCGAGAAAAGCGAGGCGAATCCGAATGTGCGATCCGTTTACTTGTCGAGATGCCTCTAACTATCTGAACATGGAACTTTCCCTCTCCGGTCATCTGTCGACCTGGTCGGAACAGGAAAACATTCGGTTGACTTCCCCCTCGCCGTGTCGTGTAGCACGCGTTGGAACACGTCTAGCTCTGCTGTTGTCCTATTATGCACTTGCTTGCTATGTATTTCTGTTTCTCCCCCTCTTCTTTTCGGTGAGCCCGGCGGCGATCTTTGATGCCCTGTGATCGACTACGTCACCGACGACCCCTCCTTCTCGTCTGAACAACCAGGCAAGCCCCCCCCTTTGATCATCCCGATATCGCCCATTCCATTCTCTCATGCTTGCATTAGATTTTGCTAATGTTATTGTTTGCTCCTATTCTGATGCATAGCCTGCTTATTGTTTACTTTACCTGCTTATCCTAAACTGCTTAGTATAGGTTGGTTAGTGATCCATCAGTGACCCCCACCTTGTCCTTGTTGCCCCTGCTTCATCATTGAAGACCCGATCAATGGGATCGAAGACCAGGCCCCGGCACCGCACATCACTCTCCCCTTAGTTGCTCAACACTACTGGGTTACTATCGAGTACCGAGGGTGAACCTCTTGACGCCGATGTTAACCTGTAGTGTAGTCATTCGATCGTGGTCATCGAGGGTGATTTCCTCCTTAACCACTTCGATCGACTCGTCGTGCAACCCCCTCAAGTGTGAACTTCGAGGGTGATTCCTCTTCGTTCACCTTGATGATTACATTGAGTGGAGTTCACGGGGTGATACCTCGGGTTTTACCCTTGATGTTTAGACACCACGCTACTATGATTACTATGACTTTACACCGAACCATGTTACTAAAGGCGGGTCCATACGAGGGTACCAGCGAGCATAATTGCAGTGATGTGGAGTCGGGTTGACTGGAAGGTGCCAGCGAGATAATTACGGCGTGGCGGGCATTCTTAGCCCTTGCCGCAAGTCCTCGAGGCGAAGCAACGGGTCACATCTTTCGTGAGTCTCGCTTGTTACCGCGTGCTCCTAATCCACTACGATTTGGATATTTGATCCGAGGGCCTCGGCACGATAGCACTAACCATCACGTGGGCATAGTATGGGCGTTCTGCGTCGTATGCATCGGCGAAGCTTATTAGGCGTGGCGGCCGGGCGGCGCCCGGGTTGGACTGGTAAGCTTCTTCCTTTTAAGGAGGTAGCTAGGTACGCTCACCGCCGCGTCATAGCGTCTTGAGGAGTTCGGGGAGATGGCCCATGACCCACAGGGGCATAGGTTTAGTCGGCGTCTGGCCTCTCTATTAAGCCTAGGTCGGGTTGCGGCGTATTGTTTGGCGAGGCGGGCATGACCGAGGAAAGTGTGTCGGCGGAGTTAAGCGGCGTGGTGGGTAAGTTGGTGCACCCTGCGGTGAAGAACTAATCTATGCATAGCCTGTCCTACTGATAGCGGACACTTGGAGTTGTATCGATCGATACAACTAGAACTGGATACTTGTGATGAGGCTGGATGGTGATGAGAATTGGATTGTGATGATAAGCTGGATAGTATGGCTCAGGATACCTTTCTCGCGAGAGTCGAGAAAGGATCTCTGGCTGAGGTTGATAACACTACTACTACTTTACTTTATGCTACTCTACTCCCTCCTGTTTGCTGCAAGATGGTGGTTTCCAGAAGATGCTAGTCTTCGATAGGACTAGGCCTTCTATCTATTCTAGCATTTCCGCAGCCCAGTCCACTTATACAGCCCCTCTTTGATAATGTTGCATATGTAGTGTAGATCCTTGCTTGCGAGTACTTTGGATGAGTACTCACGGTTGCTTTGCTCCCCTTTTCCCCTTTCTTCTTCTTTCGGTTGATGCAACGGATGTCCGAACCAGGGCGGATGCCACGGCGATATACGCTACTACGTGGAGACCGTGATGACCGAGGAGTAGTTAGGAGGCTCCCGGCGGAGGCCTTGCCTTTTCGATCGTTGTTGTTTCGTGCTAGCCTTCTTAAGGCAAACTTGTCTAACTTATGTACGTACTCGAGATATTGTTGCTTCGTGACTCTTGTGTATTCGAGCTTATGTATTGAGCCCTCGAGGCCCCTGGCTTGTAATATAAAGCTTGTATTATTTTAATTTGTGTCTAGAGTTGTGTTGTGATATCTTCCCGTGAGTCCTTGATCTTGATCGTACACATTTGCGTGCATGATTAGTGTACGATTGAATCGAGGGCGTCACAGGGAAAGAAGAAGAGTGGTGGTTGATGTGTGCATCGCGAGCGCCGAATGTAGATAAGGTCGAGGAGGAGTGGGCAAGCTCGCGTGCCCTTGATGCACGCTCCCCATGGCGCGGGCACGAGGAGGATGAAAACGTGGGTAGCAGGTGCGCTGTAGCCAAAGGCTGGCAGGTGGGGCCCCAGGCGCCACATGGGCATACAGGCTGGGGGTACGCGAGCGTGCGGGTGAGAAAATGAAAATAGGAGGGGCAGGCGAGCTGGGCTGCGGGTTAGTTCGGCTAGACTCCTCTCTCCCTCTATCTCTGTCTCTCTCTCCCTTTCTTTACTTTCTCTTATTTCTTCAAATGAAAACTTGGAGGAAAGGAAGAGAGGGCTAAAGATGGAATTTCCCAGAGTACAAAAATATCCTTGAAGCCCTGGAATTATGCACATTTGAATAAATGTCTTAGCAATATTTAAACACTAAAAATTAAATCAAATTTGAATTAAACTCAAAATTGAGTAAATTTTGAATCTAACCATGCATTTCCAAAAGGGATAAAAATTGGAGGAGTGGGTATTGGCATGATTTTATGATTTATGGGGAAATGGTGAACATTTTTCTGGAATTGGAAAAATGTCACTTGCATAATTGAATAGACTTTAGAAGGAAGAACCTAGAGAAGGGGTTTTGCATATATCAAGGTTTGGTTGGCTTGAGGCAATGTGCACATTTGCATGATGGAGAGGAACAGAGATGGGGATCACAAGATCACAACACAAAAAATAAACATGCAAGTCAACAAAAGATGATCATGCATGATGCAAGGAAATGACAAGCCACCATCCATAATATAAATAGAATGCAACAAGGCAAGTCTCATGATGAAGGCACAAATATGGTGCATCGGTCTCGGGTATTTATGACCCCCCACTTACAAGAGATCTTTCCTCGAGATCTAGGAATGAGAAGAGGAAGAGGTAAAACTAAGTTGCTTCTTGCCTCGAGATCTAGGAGTGAAACCAACGAACCTTGGAGGTTGAAAACTTGAAAAGGTACACAATGGAGAGGAATGAAGTTGAACACACTCAGGTAGAAAAGAGGAACAAGGAACAGCATGAGAACCTTGGAGGTTGCAAAGACATGAATCAAGAGCTAGATGGACAAGAAGGAATTTTGAAGCAACTCTTGTTACACGAGATAGGTGTACCGACCAGACCTCAAACAATCTGATCTCTGTGCATCAGTGTCATCCCTGGATCGGTAATGCTGACACACACAATACTTGAGGATTTATAACAGAGTAGCATACACTTATTACATCGAATGTCTCAAAAGAGAACTTATTAGAATAATATGGCTTAAGGCCATCTAAAATTGATAACAGCGGAAGGCTTGGAAGATAAAGTGAGTCCATCAACTCCAACGACATCACTGAGTGAAAGACAACGACTTATGGCACCTTACTCGTCCTCTGAAAAGTCTGCAACATGAATGTTGCAGCCCAAAACGGGTCAGCACATGGAATATGCTGGCAATGTAACACAAAGGATAATGAACAAAATAAATGTTATCACTACATGCATATCTGGCTGGTGGAAAGCTCTATGGTTACAGTTTTGTATAAAGCCAACTTTTCCCTACAACAAAGGAATAAATTTTATTTAACTATCATGGTGGTTGTTAAACATTGAGAAGGTTCCTCCAACTCAATCCCAATTAATCATCATCATTAAACCCAATCAAATTATATTTAGAGTGATGCGATCAACATGATAATCCAAGAACTAGATACTCAAGATGTCCATAACCGGGGACACAGCTGACCATGATTAATTTATACACTCTGCAGAGGTTTGCACACTTTTCCCCACAAGACTCGAATACATCCATGGTCGGAGATTAGAGACACAGTCTTTCTAAATTATTAACTCTCTACTGTGGATAGACAGTACCACCTACAACCCACTACATCTGCTAGTCTACCTCTTCAAGAGCTTCACGCAACTTACTCAACTATGCGAGCCCATATTGGCTTGTGGCTGCTACAGTTTCTAGCATGAATAATCTTATGATCCCTTTGAGCACAGGGTGGCGGACCATAGGATGATCACACGGGTACTCCGGGATATCCTAGGACAACACTGGATTCTCCAGGTGCCCTAACAACCACTGGGTACTCCAGGGTGCCTCAGGCAATCCACCCAGATGTGTATTTAAGTAGCCACCATAAGTAAACCATTAATTAACAATACTCACATATGTCATGGATACACTCACCCAAACCACGTCTACAAGCATAGCATATCAATATAAGCATAACGTAAAAGTAACTCTCAAAGGTTTGATAATAAACAGGGCAATAGGTTCTACCTCATCATCTACTTCCCAAAACCCACATATTAATCAGATCCTAACCATGCAGTTGTTTGAGGATTGATCTAATACAATAAAATTGGGTAGTAAAGAGGTATGATCAAAGTGTTACTTGCCTTGCTAATGATCAAGTGAAACCTAGAGACTTCGTAGTATACGCTTCACACTCACGGGTACTATATACAAACAAACAAGCATACAATAAGCACTCAACTAGAAACGGGGTAAAACTCAAATAAGAGATCTAACCAGAAAGTTCAACTTAAGAACTTGGTTTGCAAAAGAATCAAATCAAGCGAAGCAATGAAACTCAAGCTGAAACAAACAAGATCCGTTTACTAATCTAGACTAAAATCAAAATTCTGATACCAAAATCTTGTTCAAGTTGATTAAATAGAAAAGCGGCTTGAGGCGAACATCTAGGCGCTTGAATACTGATTAGATAAGCGAGCGAAATGATAAACTAAAAGCGAAAATCGAGTAGAAATCGCGATCGAAAATAATCACGGAAAACCACGGAAAAAGAAAAAGCGGCGAGCAGGCTAACAAGCGAGCGTTAAGCATCTGCGAATAACAGGTGAATACCATTCATTAAAACAAATGTCTGAGCAGGCGTTAAGCTAAATAACTAAACCGGAAAAAATAAAAGCGATCTAAAATAAAATAGCAGGGTTTTAAAAAAAGCATTTTTTAATGGCCGTGGTGGCTACGGCTACCTCGTCGGGCGGGGGAGGCGGCTCGGCAATCATCGCCCGGCGGTGGCGAGGCGGCGAGGTGCCATCCGTCCCACCCGCCGAGGTAGGCTGCTTGCGCAGCCGCCGCCGATTTTTATGGAAAACGTTCGTTTTTAGAAGGCGGCAGCTATTTTATTTTAGATCGGTTTTCCATTCGATTATTTAGCGAGCGCGTTCGTCTCGTTCGTTTAACGAGCAGTATTCACCGTTATCGCGATCGACGACGATTTGTTCGTTTCTTTCAAGATTTTCTTTTCGCGATTATTTTCCATCGCGATTTTTCGATTTGTTATCTTTAAAGATTTTATGGATCTTGAAGCCCTCTTTATTTTTAGTCAAGTTGAACAAGATTTTAATCTTTAAATTGATTTTAGTCGAATTAATAAACGATCTTGTTCTTCGAGATTTGATTTAATTTGAATCTTCTTGAACTTTAGATGAATCTTATTTGATTGATTTATAATATTGAGTGATTTAATTTGATAAATTGATGTCATTGATCATATATTCATATTGTAACACTGAAAATTGAATTGCATTGAGTTGATTTATTTGAAGACTTGACATTCAGTTGAAAAATCATGTGATGTGGAGAATGAACTGATGATGTGGAATATATTCAACTTTATCTTCCAAGCCTTCTGTTGTTATCGATTTTAGATGGACTTAAGCCATATTATTGTAATAAGTTCTCTTTTATGACATTCGATGTGGTGTGATTGCTACTCTGTTATAAATCCTCAAGTATTGTGCGTGTCAGCATTACCGATCCAGGGATGACACTGATGCACAGATATCAGACTGTTTCAGGTCTGATCGCTACAATAGGCAAGACAAGAACGAATGAATTTGGACAACACTCCGGTTGAAAATGGAAGGAATAGAACATGAACTTGACAAGTTAGGTGTAGTAGTAGATGCAGCAGTTGAGAAGAGGTTAGCTGAAATGTTTCCGCACGACATGCCAAGTTCTACCCAACATACACCTAGCATCACCCAAAACCATGAGCATCCCACTTTATTCCATGCTAGCTACAAGCCAACATAGACAAGGTGAAGACAAGGGTTGCCAAGTGTCAAATCATATCGTTTACCGATGGTAGTAGAATGATGCACATGGTCATCCTGCCACTTGACATGACAAGGGTGCTGATGCAGGAGGTAGTGACGGGCTTTGAATCTTGATCGTTGCCTCATACCCCTAAACAGGGCGTCACTATGTCAGGACAAGTGACCTAGAGCCACCTGCTTAACTGGCCAATGAATGATATAGAGGAGATTCCTCATGGATATGCCTACATCGGAGACGTAGTGTCAGATAATCCGCAATCACGGGAGAAGAATGTATGTGAAAGTTGTGGACCATCCGTGGACAAACCACCTATGTCTGTTGTCATCCACAAAGGGCAAAAATGAATATGTATAAGCCCAGGTAACCGTTTCTATCGGACTATATGTTGAAGAACTTCTCGATCTATCTTCAAGTTCTACACGTTGATGTGTAGATAAATCAAAAGAAGGTCAACATGGATACACGACCAAGGTCATAGAAGGTTATAGTTCCGTCCAGAAGTTTTTAGTCGACAAAATTGATCTGGCCTTTAATGAGGTCATCCATGCAAATATCTTCTCTATCAGCACAGTCTTTCAAGAGTTAATAAGGCTTGGGGTACTTCATCGAGCTACAGATTCCCTACTCCCGCATGGTAAAGTGTCCTTACGGAGCCATAATAAAGGGTGTGACGAGGGATTTTGAATCCCGCTCCTGCGACCTCCCTGGCGACTCGGCGGTCGTGCCGCCAACCACCGCCGGGGCCTCTCTGGCTCCGCTCCCCCTTGCCGGGGCTGCTCAGGTAGCGGTGGCCGCCACCGGGGCCACCTGCGAAGCTGCTGTCCCTCCCTCTCTAGCCCCTGCTTTCGGATCCGTGCCCGCGGAGATGTGGGCTGACCTCGCAGAGGCGTCTAATATCGAAGAGGGCATCCCCGTCGTCTGTCATGACCCGGCCCCGCGCCCCCTCGCTGACCCTCGCAGGGTGGCCGGTTCTCAGTCCGGCGCTGGCGCTGCTCCCAGGGGTGGGAGCTCCGCCCGCCCGACGCGGACCGCCCTTGTCCTCGGTTCTCGGGTGCCCCTGTGGCGTTGAGTGCGGGCGACTCGGGCCGCCGTGCTGGCCGCCACCGCCGTAGGTCGGCTGGCCGGGGAGTCGCTGGTTGTGCTGACCGCGGGGCCGCTGCATCTTCCTGGCGAGGGGTCACCGGAGGTGCCACCGGCCGCCCCAAGGGCCCCCTTTCCTGCCGAACTCTACTCCGCTGCTTCCGTCTCCCTCCCCGCTCGTTAGGCTCAACCCGTTCCGGCCCTTCATCTCCTCCACCGCCGGTGCGCGCCGCCCGGCTCGCACCGCCCTGGCCCGCTCCCCCTCAGGGGCGCTCGCTCTTCGGCTGCCGCCGGGCACCGCGGGGCCGTGTTCGCCGCCTTCTTGGGATGAGCCATCGCCTAGGCCGCCGGCTGGCCCGCTGGACGAGGCTATCCGCAAAGCCCATCTGGTGCTCACCCAACTAGGCCTGCCGACGAAGCCGAATTGTGGAGGCCCTAAGATTTGGCCTCCTCGCTGTTTCCCCAGGCCGCCCTGGGGTGAGAGCGAGGGTTCCCCCCATCTCGGTCAACCATACCTCCCACCCGCCCGCCACCAGCAGCGTCCTCCACACCTCGTGATTCCGCCCCGCCGCATCTGCCCACCCCTGCTGTCCCATGCAGCTCTCGATGGCTCGGGAACACGGCGGCGACACGCCGTCCCAAAGCGCCCGCCGGCGGTAGTGGGGCTCGTCGTGCCCCTCTCCGGACACCCTCAGCGGGAGGCTGACCTGTGCCATCAGCTTCGCTCGGGTCGCGACGACCGCCCTTCGCCGTGCCAGCGACTCCGTCGTTCGCCTCCTCGTTCACCACGGACGGCCATTAACCACCGGTCCCATGGCGGCCGGCGTTCCATGGGCTTCGACAACCGTCGGGATGCCCCCTCCCGTGACGTCCATGGTTCCCTCATGCGGCCCTCGCGTTACTCGCCGTCGGGGGCTGACCGTGGACGCTCGCCCGACAAGACATATCGCCGGGAGGCGTACCGGCAGTCCGATTTGTGGTGCCAATCCTCCCGTCGCTCCCCTTCTCCGGAGCGGCGCCGAGGTCGCAGCCATTCCTGTAGGACCTTGAGAAGAGGTGTCTAGAAGAGGGGGGGGGTGATTAGACACTAAGTACCAAAGTTGCAGTTTTTAACTTCTTTAAGTTTAAGTGGAGTTTAGGCACAGGTTTAACATTCACAATACATAACAAGCAAGCATGCAAAGAGTTTATGAGCAGCGGAAAGTAAAGCATGCAACTTGCAAGAATGTAAAGGGAAGGGTTTTAGAGGATTCAAACGCAATTGGAACACGGATGTTTGGCGTGGTTAGATAGGTGGTGCTATCGTACATCACGTTGATGGAGAGTTCAACCCACGAAGGAGTAGCAGTTGCTGCGAGTCCACGGAGGCTCCACCCACGAAGGGTCCACGAAGAAGCAACCTTGTCTATCCCACCATGGCCGTCGCCCACGAAGGACTTGCCTCACTAGCGGTAGATCTTCACGAAGTAGGCAATCTCCTTGCCCTTACAAATTCCTTGGTTCAACTCCACAATCTTGTCGGAGGCTCCCAAGTGACACCTAGCCAATCTAGGAGACACCACTCTCCAAGAAGTAACAAATGGTGCCTTGATGATGAACTCCTTGCTCTTGTGCTTCAAATGATAGTCTCTCCAACACTCAACTCTCTCTCTCATAGGATTTGGATCTGGTGGAAAGAAAATTTGAGTGGAAAGCAACTTGGGGAAGGCTAGAGATCAAGATTCATATGGTAGGAATGGAATATCTTGGCCTCAACACATGAGTAGGTAGTTCTCTCTCAAAAAATGTATGCTGGAAGTGTAGTTTCAGTCTGATGGCTCTCTCCAGGAATGAAGAGGAGGTGGAGGGGTATATATAGCCTCCACAGAAAATCTAACCGTTAGACACAATTTACCAAACTCGGTGAGACCGAATCATCAAACTCGGTCGGACCGATTTAGCAAATCTAGTGAGTGTTAGGGTTTTCGATGGGACCGAAATGCAACTCGGTAGGGCCGATATGGTTAGGGTTAGGGCATAACGTAATCTCGGTGAGACCGATTACACAAACTCGGTGAGACCGATTTTGGTAATAAGTCTTCCAGAGAGTTGGTCAGGCAAACTCGGTTGGACCGATTACACAAACTCGGTAGGACCGATTTTGGTAATGAGTTAACCAGAAAGTTTGCATTGTACTCTCGGTAGTACCGATTGCTCAAACTCGGTGAGACCGATTCTGGTAATGGACATACGAGAGATTACAATCCCATCTCGGTGAGACCGAGATCCCTATCGATAAGACCGATTTGTCTAGGGTTTGTGGCGGTGGCTATGACAATTTGAACTTCGGTGGCCGGATAGAAAGAATCGGTGGGGCCGAGTTTGACTTTAGGTTTAGGTCATATGTGTGGAAATGGGAGAGTAGTTGAGAATTTTGGAGCATATCACTAAGCACTTGAAGCAAGAGGCTCATTAAGCAATACCTCATCCCTTCTTGATAGTATTGGCTTTTCCTATAGACTCAATGTGATCTTGGATCACTAAAATGTAAAAATGAAGAGTCTTGAGCTTGAAGCTTGAGCCAATCCTTTGTCCTTAGCATCTTGAAGAAGTTCCCACATCCTTTAGTCCATGCCACTCCATTGTTGAACTTATCTGAAATATACTAGATAAAAGTGTTAGTCCAACAAGAGATATGTTGACATTAATTACCAAAACCACCTAGGAAGCACTTGTGCTTTCAATCTCCCCCTTTTTGGTAATTGATGACAACATACATCAAAGCTTTAGATAAAGATATAAAGAATAGGAAGTAAAGCTTTTGAAAGACATGTAACAAGCATGGGCTCCCCCTACGTGTATGCAATCATGTAAACATGGAATGTAGAAGCATGTGAGAGCATGACCATGATAGAGCAGGCAATGTGTTACATGTATCTTGGCCATATACATCAGAGCAAAGAATATTAAAGAAAATGCCTTCATGCTCATGAGTCCTTCTTGCAAACAGTATGTACATCAGCAAGAATTCCTCATACACATGATTGTGATGCATATACTTACCTTGTAGTCTTGAATTGGCTTAGGATGGAATGATCCTGCCTAAACATGGTTAGATAACACAGGTGCATCTACTAGCCAGAGCAAACATAAGAAACCACAAGAATACCAAGACTGGGATAACATGTAGATAACACAGGTGCATCTACTAGCCAGAGCAAACATAAGAAACCACAAGAATACCAAGACTGGGATAACATGTAGAGATTGAGTACTAAGTGCCACATTGGATTAGACATGTCCCCAGGAGTAAAGATATGCAATGAATTTAAATGATTTCTTTCCCTTAGATGTCTTGCTCCCCTGAATCTAGCAGGATACTGGGAGAAGATAGGGAACAGAAAATCAGAGCTGAAAGATATAAATGAACAGAGCTAATGCAAGTGAATGCAAATAAGCACATATGAACATGTCTTTCCCCTCAAGAAGACATGTGGCATCTCTCCTCTTGAACACCTAGCATCTAGGATCCTTGAGAAATACTTTTTATATGAGTATTTTCTCCCCCTGGAGATCTCTTTCTCCCCCTGAGGAGGTGATACTCTCTTTTTCTGATGTGATCTCTCTAAGTGATAAGCTTTGATGTGATCTCTCTCCCCCTTTGACATCAATTTCCAAGAAGGGTTTGAT
This sequence comes from Aegilops speltoides, assembly GCA_021437245.1. Classification (NCBI taxonomy): domain Eukaryota; kingdom Viridiplantae; phylum Streptophyta; class Magnoliopsida; order Poales; family Poaceae; genus Aegilops; species Aegilops speltoides. Next base: position 101,045,044 of record CM038145.1, read on the forward strand.
CATTGAGACACAGTACAAAGCATGTATAAAAATGTGATGCTTGTAGAGGACAAGATTCTTTGGGTGGAGCTGGATCAGAGGAAATACAGAATAAGTGGCAAACTGTTTTTCCTGTTGTGAAATCGGTGGCACCGAGTGGTATGCTTCGGTTGTGCCGAAAGGATTCGGTTGGACCGAAAACGACAGATCGGTGAAACCGAGTTCATAACAGAGAAAACACTTGTCACCTCAGCTCACTAGACTAGTAAGATCTCACAAAGATTTGCAAGGAATTTACTGAAAGATGTGCAAGGAATTGGATGCAGAAAATGCAGAGCAAACAGAAAGAAATCTAGATGAAGTTTTTTTTTGAAAAGGGAAACAAATATGCATGAGACAAATGCAAAAACACAGAAAAGAACACAAGAGAACTTCATCTAGAGATGGTCGCCGACAAAGTCACCTATGTTAGAGTATATTGACTTAGGAGTCAAGTGAGATCACTTGATCATAGGTCATACTCATCGTTTATGCTCAAAATGGGGTTGCCATTTTTCGTTTAAGCATCTTTATGTATTCACATATTTTCGAGTTGCTTTAGCTCATGACTCGGAGTAAAGCTTATCTAAGATGGAATAACATACCTTGGTTGGTGGTGTAGTCCATGTAGTTGAACTTGTGTGGGTTGCTCAAAGTTGATGTAGCTCATCAAGAATTAGGAGCACCACTTGGAATTTGAGTCCATCTACCTACATGGGTTAGTTCTTGCAAGGAAGAGCACTTGTGTATCCAAAAATGACAATCATGAAGCTCAACATAGAATTTGTCAAAGGATATGTTTGAATGGTTCCGTGCTTCCTTATCTTCAACCACCATAGTGTAGAAACTTGGTGGTGTAGAGATTGCTCAAGATGTGAGTAGATTACAATCTCATGGAATTTGATTCAACCAAGTACCTACATGGGTTAGATAACATGCAAGATACAAATATATCCAAGACATAAGATTTTCATCATAAGATAAATATCAAGGATTAGTCATAGCTCATGTCTTGCATGTATCCAATGGAGTTTCTACTCCAAGTTTGAAGCATCAATGATGTTCAATTCTCCTCTTAACCTGCAAAATACTTTCTCATCAAGAGGTTTAGTGAATATATCCGCTAATTGCTTTTCGGTGCAAACATGCTTAAGATCAATGTCACCCTTAGCAACATGATCTCGAATGAAATGATGACGAACTTCAATATGCTTAGTTCGAGAATGTTGTACGGGATTATGACCAATTTTGATAGCACTTTCATTGTCACAAAGCAATGGAACATGTTTCACATATATCCTATAATCTTTAAGAGTTTGGGTCATCCAAAGTAATTGAGCACAACATGAACCAGCGGCAATGTATTCCGTTTCGGCGGTGGATAAGGATACCGAGTTTTGTTTCTTGGAGGACCAAGACACAAGAGATCTACCAAGAAATTGACAAGTACCCGAAGTGGACTTTCTATCAACCTTGTCTCCGGCATAGTCCGAGTCGGAGTAGCCAACAAGATCGGAAGAGGCCCTCTTAGGATACCAAATGCCAAAATTTGGTGTATGGATTAAGTATCTCACTATCCTTTTCACGGCCTTAAGATGACACTCTTTAGGAGCAGCTTGATATCGTGCACACATGCACACACTTAGCATGATATCGGGACGTGAAGCACATAGATATAACAATGAACCAATCATAGAGCGATAAACCTTTTGAACAACCGGTTTACCATCTTTGGTCAAGTCAAGATGTCCACTAGTAGGCATGGGTGTAGACATACCTTTGCATTCTTGCATATTGAACTTCTTGAATAAGTCCTTGGTGTACTTCGTTTGAGAAACAAAGGTACCTTCCTTAGTTTGCTTGATTTGCAAACCAAGAAAGAATTTGAGTTCACTCATCATAGACATCTCAAACTTCTCCGAAGATAGCTTCCCAAACTTTTCACTAAAATGAGGGTTAGTTGAACCAAATATAATATCATCAACATAGATTTGGCACACAAATAGTTCTCCATTAACCCTTTTAGTAAAAAGAGTAGAATCAATTTTCCCAATTTCAAAGCCTTTTTCAATAAGAAACTTGGTCAAGCATTTATACCACGCTCTAGGAGCTTGTTTGAGACCATAAAGAGCTTTGTGAAGTTTGTAAACATGATTTGGTTTCTTAGCATTGACAAAGCCGGGAGGTTGCTTAACATAAACTTTCTCCTCTATTCCACCATTTAGAAAAGCACTTTTAATGTCCATTTGGTACAAGGTGATATCATGATGATTAGATAGGCAAGTAAGGTGCGAATAGACTCAAGTCTAGCAACAGGAGCATAAGTCTCACCATAGTCCATACCTTCGACTTGTGTGTATCCTTGGGCGACAAGACGTGCTTTTTTGCGAACTACTTGTCCATCTTCATCTTGCTTGTTGCGAAACACCCATTTGGTACTGATGATGTTGTGGTTGTTGTCGGGCTTCTCAACCAATGTCCAAACTTGGTTCCTCTCAAAGTTGTGTAGTTCTTCATGCATAGCATTTATCCAATCCGGATCTTCCAATGCTTCTTCAACCTTCATAGGTTCAATGCTAGAGATGAAAGAATAGTTTTCACAAAAGTTAGCTAAACGAGTTTTATAGCGAGTGATTCTCCCGGTTTGAATATCATTGTAGATTTGCTCGATGGGATGGTATTTAGCAATTCTTGCTCGAACTCGTGAAAGCTTTTTCTTGGTTCTTGGTTCAACTTCTTCTTCATCGTGTTCTTCTTCTTGGCCTTCTTCATTGTTGGCGTTGTCGTTCTCTTGTCGTGGTGGAGAAGGAGGTTGTTGATGTTCATCTTGATGCACTTCCTCGTTTTCTTCATCTTGGTGTGTCCCACTTGTGGATGCTTCCGTATCAACTCTTGGTTCACCTTGTCGTGAAGTAGAACCTTCCACATGGACAGACGAGGTACTCTCCTTCACCTCCGTTGGACGGACGTTGCCAATAGACAAGTCTTGGATTTCTTCCGAAGGTTCTTTGTCTCCTACATCAATTGGCAATTGCTCTACTTGCGAGCCGTTAGATTCATCAAACTTCACATCTACCGTCTCTTCAACCTTTCGGGTGAAATTGTTGTAGACACGGTAAGTGTGAGAGTTTGAGCCATAACCTAGTAGGAAACCTTCATGAGACTTAGGAGCAAATTTAGAGCGGCGATGCTTATCAAGAATGTAGCACTTTGGGCGAATACTCGAAAGTATCCAACTTGGGGTTTGTTACCGGTGAGGAGCTCGTATGCCGTCTTGCCGAGTAGCTTGTGAAGATACAAGCGATTTGTTGCATGACAAGCTGTCTCAAATGCTTCTGCCCAAAAGTGCTTCGGTGTCTTGTACTCATCAAGCATCGTTCTCGCCATTTCTCCACCAAGACTCTTGTAAGAGTTGGGACCAAAAAGATCCATGTGAAGTAGCTCAAGTGGCCTCCTTGTGGTCATGATGTTCTTCACGGGATGCCTTCCTCCAACCTGTTTACCTACCTAACAAGCGCTGCAAAGTCTATCCTTATCAAATATGACATCGTTAACTCCAAGGATATGATTTCCTTTAATAAGCTTGTCAAGGTTTTGTTGGGGAACGTAGTAATTTCAAAAAATTTCCTACGCACACGCAAGATCATGGTGATGATATAGCAACGAGGGGAGAGTGTTGTCTACGTACCCTCGTAGACCGAAGCGGAAGCGTTGATGCAACGTAGAGGAAGTAGTCGTCGTCTTCCGGTCCGACCGATCCAAGCACCGTTACTCCGGCACCTCCGAGTTCTTGACACGCGTCAGCTCGATGGCGCATCTCGATCTCCAATCGATGGGGCGCCGAGGGGAGTTCCGTCGGCCTGACGGCGTGGTGACGATCTTGATGTTCTCTGTCGCGGGGCTTCGCCTAAGCACCGCTACAATATGACCGAGTGTAATATCATGGAGGGGGCACCGCACACGGCTAAGGCGATCAATGATCAACTTGTGTCCTCTAGGGTGCCCCCTACCCCGTATATAAAGGAGGGAGGGAGGAGGTGGCGGCCCAAGGAGGCGCGCCATAGGAGGAGAAACCTACTCCAAGTAGGTTTCCCTCTTTCCTAATCCAACTTGGAGGGAAGGAAGGAGTACTAGTAGTAGGAAGGAGAAGGGGAAGGAGAAAGGAAGGGGGCGGCCCCCTCCCCAGTCGGATTGGGCTTGGGGGGCGCGCCCCCCTCCCTTGTTCCTTCTCCCTTCCTTCCACTTGGGCCCAATAAGGCCCATATACTTACCGGGGTTCGGTAACTTCCGGAGCCAGTATATTCCCAAACTCTCTTGGAACCTTTCCGGTGTCCAAATATATCCGTCAATATATCAATCTTTATGTCTCGACCATTTGAGACTCCTCGCCATGTCGTTGATCACATCAGGACTCGAACAACCTTGGTTCATCAAAATACATAAACTCATAATATAAGCGCCATGAAACCTTAAGCGTGCGGACCCTACGGTTCGAGAACAATGTAGACATGACCGAGACATGTCTCGGTCAATAACCAATAGCGGGACCTGGATGCCCATATTGGTTCCTACATATTCTCGAAGATCTTTATCGGTCGAACCGCATAACAACATACTTTGTTCCCTTTGTCATCGGTATGTTACTTGCGAGATTTGATCGTCGGTATCAATACCTAGTTCAATCTCGTTACCGGCAAGTCTCTTTACTCGTTCATGTCGTCATCTCATAACTAACTCATTAGTTACATGCTTGCAAGGCTTAGGTGATGAGAATTACCGAGAGGCCGAGATACCTCTCCGACAATCGGAGTGACAAATCCTAATCTCGAATTATGTCAACTCAACATGTACCTTGGAAACACACCTGTAGTACTCCTTTATAATCACCCGATTCGTTGTGGCGTTTGGTAGTACCAAAGTGTTCCTCCGTAAACAGGAGTTACACAATTCTCATAGTTACGGGAACATGTATAAGTCATGAAGGAAGCAATAGCGAGAATACTAAGCGATCAAGTGCTAAGCTAACGGGATGGGTCATGTCAATCACATCATTCTCCTAATGATGTGATCCCATTAATCAAATGACAACACATGTCTATGGTTAGGAAACATAACCATCTTTGATTAATGAGCTAGTCAAGTAGAGGCATACTAGTGACTATATGATTGTCTATGTATTCACACATGTATCATGTTTCCGGTTAATACAATTCTAGCATGAATAATAAACATTTATCATGATATGAGGAAATAAATAATAACTTTATTATTGCCTCTAGGGCATATTTCCTTCAGTCTCCCACTTGCACTAGAGTCAATAATCTAGATTACATAGTAATGATTCTAACACCCATGGAGTCTTGGTGCTGATCATGTTTTGCTCGTGAGAGAGGCTTAGTCAGCAGGTGCGCAACATTCAGATCCGTATGTATCTTGCAAATCTCTATGTCTCCCACTTGGACTTCGTCCGAATGAAATTGAAGCGTCTCTTGATGTGCTTGGTCCTCTTGTGAAATCTGGATTCCTTTGCCAAGGCAATTGCACGATATTGTCACGAAGATCTTCATTGGTCCCGATGCACTAGGTATGACACCTAGATCGAAATGAACTCCTTCATCCAGACTCCTTCATTTGCTGCTTGAAGCAGCTATGTACTCCGCTTCACATGTAGATCCCGCTCTGACGCTTTGTTTAGAACTGCACCAACTCACGGCTCCACCGTTTAATATAAAGATGTATCCGGTTTGCGATTTAGAATCGTGCGGATCGGTGTCAAAGCTTGCATCGGCGTAACCATTTACGACTAGCTCTTTGTCACCTCCATATCGAGAAACATATCCTTAGTCCTTTTCGGTATTTCAGGATGTTCTTGACCGCTGTCGATGATCCACTCTGGATTACTTTGGTACCTACACCTAAGCTTATTGCTAAGCATCGTCGGTCTGGTACACAGCATTGCATACATGATAGAGCCTATGGCTGAAGCATAGGAACACCTTTCATTTTCTCTCTATCTTCTGCGTGGTGGGGCATTGAGTTTGACTCAACTTCACACCTTGTAGCACGAGCAAGAATCCTTTCTTTGCTGATCCATTTGAACTTTTCAAAATTTTGTCAAGGTATGTGCTTTGTGAAAGTCCTATTAAGCGTCTTGATCTATCTCTATAGATCTTGATGCCCAATATGTAAGCAGCTTCACGAGGTCTTTCATTGAAAAACTTATATTCAAGTATCCCTTTATGCTATCCAGAAATTCTATATCATTTCCAATTAACAATATGTCATCAACATATAAAACTAGAAATGCTCTGAGCTCCCACTCACTTTCTTGTAAATCTGAGCTTCTCCAAAAGTGCATATAAAACCATATCTTTGATTACCTTTGTCAAAGCGTTTATTCCAACTCGAGATGCTTGCACCAGTCCATAAATGGAACACTTTGGAGCTTGCACACTTTGTCGACACCTTTTGGATCAACAAAACCTTGAGCTGCATCATATACAACTCTTCTTCTAGAAATCCTTTCAAGAATGCAGTCTTGACATCCATTTGCCAAATTTCATAATCATGAAATGCAGCAATAGCCAACATGATTCGGACGGACTTAAGCATCGCTACTGGTGAGAAAGTCTCATCGTAGTCAACCCCTTGAACTTGTCGAAAACCTTTTGCAACAAGTCGAGCTTTGTAGACGATAACATTACCATCAGCGTCGGTCTTCTTCTTAAAGATCCATTTATTCTCAATGGCTTGCCGATCATCGAACAAGTCAACCAAAATCCATACTTTTTTTCATACATGGATCCTATCTCAGATTTCATGGCCTCTAGCCATTTTGCGAATCTGGGCTCATCATCGCTTCCTCATAGTTCGTAGGTTAATCATGGTCAAGTAACATGACTTCGAATAGGATTCCGTACCACTCAGTGCGGATCTTACTCTAGTAGACCTCGAGGTTCGATCAAAACTTGATCTGAAGATTCATCATCAATATCATTAGCTTCCTCACTAATTGGTGTAGTTGTCACGAGGAACCGGTTCTTGTGATGAACTACTTTCAATAAGGGAGTAGATCTGATTATCTCATCAAGTTCTACTTTCCTCCCACTCACTTCTTTCGAGAGAAATTCCTTCTCTAGAAAGGATCCGAATTAACAGCGAAAATCTTGCCCTCGGATCTGTGATAGAAGGTGTACCCAATAGTCTCCTTTGGGTATCCTATGAAGACACATTTCTCCGATTTGGGTTCGAGCTTATCGGTTGAAGTTTCTTCACATAAGCATCGCAACCCCAAACTTTAAAAACGACAACTTTGGTTTCTTGCCAAACCACAGTTCATAAGGCGTCGTCTCAGCGGATTTTGATGGTGCCCTATTTAGCGTGAATGCGGCCGTCTCTAAAGCATAACCCCAAAGCGATAGCGGTAAATCGGTAAGAGACATCATAGATCGTACCATATCAAGTAAAATACGATTCTGACGTTTGGACACACCATTTCGTTGTGGTGTTCGGTGGCGTGAGTTGCTTGAAACTATTCCGCATTGTTTCAAATGTAAACCAAACTCGTAACTCAAATATTCTCCTCCACGATCGGATCGTAGAAACTTTATTTTCTTATTACGATGATTTTCTACTTCACTCTGAAATTCTTTGAACTTTTCAAATGTTTCAGACTTGTGCTTCATCAAGTAGATATACCCATATCTGCTCAAATCATCTGTGAAGGTGAGAAAATAACGATATCCGCCACGAGCCTCAACATTCATCGGGCCACATACATACATATGTATGATTTCCAACAAATCTGTTGCTCTCTCCATATATCCGGAGAAGCGGTGTTTTGTTCATCTTGCCCATGAGGCACGGTTACGCAAGTACCAAGTGATTCATAATCAAGTGATTCGAAGTCCATCGGTATGGAGTTTCTTCATGCGTTTTACACGATATGACCTAAGCGGCGATGCCACAAATAAGTTGCACTATTGTTATCAACTCTGCATCTTTTGGCTTCAACATTATGAATATGTGTATCACTACTATCGAGATTTAATAAAATAGACCACTCTTCAAGGGTGCATGACGATAAAAGATATTACTCATATAAATAGAACAACCATTATTCTCGATTTAAATGAATAACCGTCTCGCATCAAACAAGATCCAGATATAATGTTCATGCTCAACGCAGCACCAAATAACAATTATTCAGGTCTAAAACTAATCCGATGGTAGATGTAGAGGTAGCGTGCCGACCGCGATCACATCGACTTTGGAACAGCGCATCGTCACCTCGTCCTTAGCTAATCTTCGCAATCCGTAGTCCTGTTTGAGTTGCAAATGTTAGCAGCAGAACCAGATATCAAATACCAGTGCTACTGCGAGCATTAGTAAGGTACACATCAATAACATGTATATCACATATACCTTTGTTCACTTTGCCATCCTTCTTATCCGCCAAATACTTGGGGCAGTTCCGCTTCGATGTCGATCGCTTGCGGTAGAAGCACTCGATTTCAGGCTTAGGTCCAGACTTGGGTTTCTTCTCTTGAGTAGCAACTTGTTTGCTGTTCTTTTGAAGTTCCCTTCTTCTTCCCTTTGCCCTTCTTCTTGAAACTAGTGGTCTTGTTGACCATCAACACTTGATGCTCCTTCTTGATTTCTACCTCCATGACTTTCGGCATTGCGAAGAGCTCGGGAATAGTCTTGTTCATCCCTTGCATATTATAGTTCATCACAAAGCTCTTGTAGCTTGGTGGCGATGATTGGAGAATTATGTCAATGGCGCTATCATCCGGAAGATTAACTCCCGGTTGAATCAAGTGATTATTATACCCGGACATTTTGAGTATATGCTCCTTGTGAAACTGTTCTCCTCCATCTTGCAGTTGTAGAACTTATTGGAGACTTCATATCTCTCAATCCGGGCATTTGCTTGAAATATTAACTTCAACTCTGGAACATCTCATATGCTCCATAGCGTTCAAAAGCGTCGTTGAAGACCGGTTCTAAGCCGTAAAGCATGGCACATCTGAACTATAGAGTAGTCATCGACTTTGCTCTGCGAGACGTTCTTAACGTCGTCGGTTGCATCAGCGGCGGGCTGGCACCCAGCGGTGCTTCGAGGATGTAACTCTTACGTGCAGCAATGAGGATAATCCTCGAGTTCTGGACCCGATCCGTGTAATTGCTACCATCATCTTTCAACTTTGCTTTCTCAAGGAACGCATTAAAATTCAACGGAACAATAGCACGAGCCATCTATCTACAAACAAACATAGACAAGAAAGATACTATCAGGTACTAAGTTCATGATAAATTTAAGTTCAATTAATCATATTACTAAAGAACTCCCACTTAGACAGACATCTCTCTAGTCATCTAAGTGATCACGTGATCCAAATCAACTAAACCATGTCCGATCATCACGTGAGATGGATTAGTTTCATTGGTGAACATCTCTATGTTGATCATATCTACTATATGATTCACGCTCGACCTTTCGGTCTCCGTGTTCGAGGCCATATCTGTATATGCTAGGCTCGTTAAGTATAACTTTGAGTATTCGCGTGTGCAACTGTTTTGCACCGTTGTATTTGAGCGTAGAGCCTATCACACCCGATCATCACGTGGTGTCTCGGCCACGAAGAACTTTCATAGCGGTGCATACTCAAGGAGAACACTTCTTGATAATTAGTGAGAGATCATCTTAAAATGCTACCGTCAATCAAAGCAAGATAAGATGCATAAAGGATAAACATCACATGCAATCAATATAAGTGATATGATATGGCCATCATCATCTTGTGCTTGTGATCTCCATCTCCGAAGCACCATCGTGATCACCATCGTCACCGGTAGCGACACCTTGATCTCCATCGTAGCATCGTTGTCGTTTCGCCATCTATTGCTTCTCGACTATCGCTACCGCTTAGTGATAAAGTAAAGCAATTACAGAGCGTTGCATTTCATACAATAAGCGACAACCATATGGCTCCTGCCGATTGCGATAACCGGTTACAAAACATGATCATCTCATACAATAAAATATAGCATCACGTCTTGGCCATATCACATCACAACATGCCTGCAAAAACAAGTTAGGCGTCCTCTACTTTGTTGTTGCAAATTTTATGTGGCTGCTACGGGCTTAGCAAGAACCAATCTCACCTCGCATCAAAACCACAGCGATAGTTTATCAAGTTGATGCTGTTTTAACCTTCGCAAGGACGGGCGTAGCACACTCGGTTCAACTAAAGTTGGGCCGACACCGCTAGTCACCGTGTGCAAAACACGGCGGTAAAACCAGTCTCGCGTAGCGTCACGTGTCATGTCGGTCCAGGCCGCTTCATCCAACAATACCGCTGAACCAAAGTATGACATCTTTGGTAGCGGTATGACTTATATCGCCCACAACTCACTTGTGTTCTACTCGTGCAAATAACATCAAACCATAAAACCTAGGCTCGGATGCCACTATTAGGGAGCGTAGTAATTTCAAAAATTTCCTACGCACACGCAAGATCATGGTGATGATATAGCAGCGAGGGAGAGTGTTGTCTCGTACCCTCGTGAACCCGAAGCGGAAGCGTTGATGCAACATAGAGGAAGTAGTCGTACGTCTTCCCGGTCCGACCGATCCAAGCACCGTTACTCCGGCACCTCCGAGTTCTTGACACGCGTACAACTCGATGACGCACCCTCGATCTCCAATCTAGTAGAGGCGCCAAGGGGGAGTTCCGTCGGCCTGACGGCGTGGTGGCGATCTTGATGTTCTCTGTCGCGAGGCTTCGCCTAAGCACCGCTGCAATATGACCGAGGTGTAATATCGTGGAGGGGGCACCGCACACGGCTAAGGCGATCAATGATCAACTTGTGTCCTCTAGGGTGCCCCCCTACCCCCGTATATAAAGGAGGGAGGGAGGAGGTGGCCGGCCCAAGGAGGGGGCGCGCCATAGGAGGAGGAAACCTACTCCAAGTAGGTTTCCCCTCTTTTTCCTAATCAACTTGGAGGCGGAAGGAAGGATTACTAGTAGTAGGAAGGAGAAGGGAAGGAGAAAGGAAAGGGGGCGGCCCCCTCCCCAGTCGGATTGGGCTTGGGGCGCGCCCCTCCTTATTCCTTCTCCTTCCTTCCACTTGGGCCCAATAAGGCCCATATACTTACCGGGGGGTTCCGGTAACCTCCCGGAGCTCGGTATATTCCCAAACTCTCCCGGAACCTTTCCGGTGTCCAAATATATCCGTCCAATATATCAATCTTTATGTCTCGACCATTTCAAGACTCCTCGTCATGTCCGTGATCACATCCGGGACTCCAAACAACCTTCGGTACATGAAAATACATAAACTCATAATATAAGCATCGCCGAAACCTTAAGCGTGCGGACCCTACGGTTCGAGAACAATGTAGACATGACCGAGACATGTCTCGGTCAATAACCAATAGCGGGACCTGGATGCCCATATTGGTTCCTACATATTCTCTGAAGATCTTTATCGGTCGAACCGCATAACAACATACTTTGTTCCCTTTGTCATCGGTATGTTACTTGCCCGAGATTTGATCGTCGGTATCAATACCTAGTTCAATCTCGTTCTTGGCAAGTCTCTTTACTCGATCACATGTCGTCATCTCATAACTAACTCATTAGTTACATGCTTGCAAGGCTTAGGTGATGAGTATTACCGAGAGGGCCCAGAGATACCTCTCCGACAATCGGAGTGACAAATCCTAATCTCGAATTATGTCAACTCAACATGTACCTTGGAACACACTGTAGTACTCCTTTATAATCACCCGATTCGTTGCGACATTTGGTAGTACCCAAAGTGTTCCTCCGTAAGCAGGAGTTACACAATTCTCATAGTTACGAGGAACATGTATAAGTCATGAAGGAAGCAATAGCGAGAATACTAAGCGATCAAGTGCTAAGCTAACGGGATGGGTCATGTCAATCACATCATTCTCCTAATGATGTGATCCCATTTAATCAAATGACAACACATGTCTATGGTTAGGAAACATAACCATCTTTGATTAATGAGCTAGTCAAGTAGAGCCATACTAGTGACTATATGTTTGTCTATGTATTCACACATGTATCATGTTTCCGGTTAATACAATTCTAGCATGAATAATAAACATTTATCATGATATGAGGAAATAAATAATAACTTTATTATTGCCTCTAGGGCATATTTCCTTCAGGTTTCTCATGCCAACGTGACCTAATTGTCTATGCCATAACCAACCTTTTGAGGATTTAGCGATGAAGAAAGTTTTAGGTTGAATCTTTTTAGTGAAATCAACAATGTATAGATCACCTCTACGCACACCGGTAAAGACCATTTTATGATTATGTCGACGAAACACTTGACAATCTACTTCAGTGAATAGGACATTTAAACTGAAATCAGCAAGTCTAGATACTGAAAGTAAGTTGTAACCAAGAGATTCAATGAGCATGAAATTTTGTATGGAGCTATCATGTGATATGGCCACCTTACCGAGGCCAACCACCTTACCCTTTGAGTTGTCACCAAAAGTGACATACTTTCGAGGACTATCATTTTCAGAAAGCTCACGAAACATGTCTTTATCTCCGGTCATGTGATCGGTAGATCCACTATCAAGAACCCATTCCTTTCCTCCTGCCATATATCCCCGAAGATTTGTCATAAGACCAAAGTGTCTCATTGCATCATCAAGATCGAAGTCACTATCATCATCCGCATCATAGTATCCATGTTCAACATCGTCATGTGGTGGATCAAGTCCTAGATGGTGATTCGTTAGAGTGAGTTTGACAATGATCTTGCTTATAAATTTTTATAGCTTCAGAAATAATATCACTAATAATTCCAACATTTCCTTTGGCACGCATAAGGTTTGTAAGCTCAAATAGACGATCACCAAACATAGGATCACTAGTATTCATCTTACTCAAAGCAATAGACTTATGGAGAATTTCATCAAGATTTTTCAAGGAGTAATTTGGAAAGCGTTCCTCAAGAAATTTCCATATAGTGTAGGCACACTTAAGAGTAGGCAAACATCCAATCAAGTTTCTAGGCAATCCTCTAATGATAAGTTCGGCAGTTCTAAGATTCCTAATCATATCAATTGACTCATCAAGAGTAGGATGCATAGGAACAACATGAGGTGCACAAGGGCTAGCAATGTACTTGTTCAAATGATATTGATTGAAAATTACAAGCATCTCATTTTTCCACTCATGAAAATACTCTCCATCAAGAATAGGCACTCTATGTCTAAGACTCCCCAAAGTAGACTCATCCATCTTCCTCCAATGGTGATTAAACCAAGGCAATGGAGACCAAAGCTCTGATACCACTTGTAGGACCTTGAGAAGAGGTGTCTAGAAGGGGGGTGATTAGACACTAAGTACCAAAGTTGCAGTTTTTAACTTCTTTAAGTTTAAGTGGAGTTTAGGCACAAGTTTAACATTCACAATACATAACAAGCAAGCATGCAAAGAGTTTATGAGTAGCGGAAAGTAAAGCATGCAACTTGCAAGAATGTAAAGGGAAGGGTTTTGGAGGATTCAAACGCAATTGGAGACACGGATGTTTTTGGCGTGCTATCGTACATCCATGTTGATGGAAACTTCAACCCACGAAGGGTAATGGTTGCGCGAGTCCACGGAGGGCTCCACCCACGAAGGGTCCACAAAGAAGCAACCTTGTCTATCCCACCATGGCCGTCGCCCACGAAGGACTTGCCTCACTAGCGGTAGATCTTCACAAAGTAGGCGATCTCCTTGCCCTTACAAACTCCTTGGTTCAACTCCACAATCTTGTCGGAGGCTCCCAAGTGACACCTAAACAATCTAGGAGACACCACTCTCCAAGAAGTAACAAATGGTGCATTGATGATGAAATCCTTGCACTAAATGATAGTCTCCCCAACACTCAACTCTCTCTCATAGGATTTGGATCTGGTGGAAAGAAGATATGAGTGGAAAGCAACTTGGGGAAGGCTAGAGGTCAAGATTCATATTGTAGGAATGGAATATCTTGGCCTCAACACATGAGTAGGTAGTTCTCTCTCAGAAAATGTATGCTGGAAGTGTAGGTTCAGCCTGATGGCTCTCTCCACGAATGAAGAAGAGGTGGAGGGGTATATATAGCCTCCACACAAAATCTAACCGTTACACACAATTTACCAAACTCGGTGAGACCGAATCATCAAACTCGGTCGGACCAATTTAGCAAATCTAGTGATCGTTAGGGTTTTCGGTGGGACCGAAATGCAACTCGGTAGGACCGATATGGTTAGGGTTAGGGCATAACGTAATCTCGGTGAGACCGATTACACAAACTCGGTGAGACCAATTTTGGTAATAAGTCTTCCAGAGAGTTGGTCAGGCAAACTCGGTTGGACCGATTACACAAACTCGGTAGGACCGATTTTGGTAATGAGTTAACCAGGAAGTTTGCATTGTAATCTCGGTAGTACCGATTGCTCAAACTCGGTGAGACCGATTCTGGTAATGGACATACACAGAGAGATCACAATCCCATCTCAGTGAGACCGAGATCCCTATCGGTAAGACCGATTTGTCTAGGGTTTGTGGCAGTGGCTATGACAGCTGAACTCGGTGACACCGGATAGAAAGAATCGGTGGGGCCGAGTTTGACTTTAGGTTTAGGTCATATGTGTGGAAATGGGAGAGTAGTTGAGGGTTTTGGAACATATCACTAAGGACTTGAAGCAAGAGGCTCATTAAGCAACACCTCATCCCTTCTTGATAGTATTGGCTTTTCCTATAGACTCAATGTGATCTTGGATCACTAAAATGTAAAAATGAAGAGTCTTGAGCTTGAAGCTTGAGCCAATCCTTTGTCCTTAGCATCTTGAAGAAGTTCCCACATCCTTTCGTCCATGCCACTCCATTGTTGAATTTATCTGAAATATACTAGATAAAAGTGTTAGTCCAACAAGAGATATGTTGACATTAATTACCAAAACCACCTAGGGAGCAGTTGTGCTTTCAGTTCTCCCCGCGGCGCCCTACCTACCGCTGCCGCTCCTGCCCGTGGGACTGCTGCCTCCTCCCCTCGCCGATACCAGCCGCCATGCAACCAGCCCCAACTCCGGCCGTCCAACAACCCCAATGCTAAGCGGCGGCAGGGAGCAAAGAAGAAGAAGAAGAAGGGCCAGCAACGTCCTGGTGCCCTCGCCGCGGCCACCTCATCCTTTGTCCCGCCCGCTGGGTCAATAGAGGGCGGGGCCCGGGATGCTGCCCCGTGCTTCAACTGTGGGCTCTCGAGGCAGTACCAGGTATCTTGCCCCAAGCCGCCAATGTGCTATCTCTGCAAGGACCCTGGCCACCCGGCTGCACTGTGCCCGGACCGTCCCATGTCCGAGGAGCTCATGATGTATGGGCATGGCATCGATGGACCCGCCTTCTTCCACATGGAGGTCTCCGAGGCCCCTCCCTCGTAGTCATCCTCCCTGTGGGCTCTGGTCACGGTCCTTGCTGACGGGGTAGCTTCCCCTGAGATGATTGAGGCGGAGCTCAACCATCTCTGCCACTGCCAGTGGGACTGGCAGGTGTGTCCCTCTACGGGCCATTAGTTCATGGTACTCTTCTTCGATGCAGTGCGCTATGGTCTTTGCACTCGCAGTGACGAGATCATGCTAACCCTTAACAAGATGGTCGTCAACATCGCCGAGCCGTCGGGCGACCCGAAGGCCGTTGCCTCCCTCGATACGGCTTGGATTCTCATCGCGGGCCTACCGGACATTGCCCATTCTGAGCGGGTTATCCGGAACATGTCCCGGCTCCTGGTCAAGGTCGTGGTCGTGGACGAGCCCTCCCTCCGGAAGGAGGAAGAAGTCCGCATAAAGACCAAATGCTTCGACCCTCACAGCCTCCGTGCGACGGTCTGGGTCTTCTTCAATGACCAGGCTACGACCTCAAGATCTCCCCGGAGCCGCCGAACCACATTGGCCACCCCCGATTCTCTGTTGATGACCACTTTGGGGACGACCATGGTGGCCATGGTGATCACCCAGACCGTCGCCACCGCCACCGCTCGCATTGCGAGGAGGACAACGACTACTCCGACCGCAGCCACTCTCCCTCTCGGGACCCCCCACCCGGTTGGAGCACCGCTGGGCGCGGAACCACCAGGGCTGCCGAGCCGCCCCTCTCCCTCGTTGTTGCTGTCCCTCGTCCGCCTGTGGCCTCCTTCGCTGTCCCGAGCCCCTCGTTGTCGTCTAGTAGAGGCCTCTATGGGGTGAGCCTAGAGGTGGCGCATCCTGACTCCCCGCGCTCTCCCTCGTCCCCGACTCTCTTTGGGGGGTGCGGGGTGGTCGCGTCTCCAGCCCCCACACTCAGCCGGCGTCGGCGACCCCGTCAGTTGTGGAGCCCAGCCCTGCCTCAACTCTGGCTGGCTCCATGATCCTCCTGCCAGCCCCTGCTCCAGAGGCCCCCTGCCCGCTTCCACCTATGGCCACCTCCAGTCCGGCCCCCATCTCGCCAGCCCCGTCCCCGACTCGTGGGATGCTTGGCCCCATGCTGCTTGCTCCCGCACCACCTTCGGACCTCCTTGCCCTCGCCGTACCGCTCCCAACCCTGGTCCCGGACGTGCCATTCCAGGTCCCGGACTGCTGCATGCCTTCTCTGCCTGCTCCCACATTGCCCAGCCCCCTGTTTCCTGACCCGACCCCTGCTTCAGCTTTGCCTAGGTCCGCGGTGGGGGCTGAGGAGGTGACCACCCCGGTTGCCGCCCACCCTGACCCCCTTGGACCGCTGCATGCTCCAGGCGGGTCCGGTCGGTGTCGACTCCTGTGACTGCCTCTAGGCATAGTGGCAGGCTTGATGCTGCCCGCCCGGTGGACCGCCCGTCGCCGTCCATCACCGAGCGAGCGGAGCTCAGGGCTGCGGTCTGAAACCTCGCGACAGGTACCCCAGTGATCCCTGCATTCTCAGCTTTGTGTTCGTTCTCTGCCCTTGAGTCGGTTCCACTTGGCCAGCTTGCTAAGGTGGCAACCGACTCTGTGATAGTTTTCAGGGGGTAGTGGCTCCCCCCTTAGAGAAGATTGAGGATATTCGAGCGAGGAAGATTCTTGATGGTAAACTTGCCGATTCACATGCCCGCTGATAACCCACAAGTATATGGGGTCAATTGTATCCTTTTCGATAAGTAAGAGTGTCGAACCCAACGAGGAGCAGAAGGAAATGACAAGTGGTTTTCAGCAAGGTAATGTCTGCAAGTGCTAAAATTGTAAATAACGGAGTAGTTTGATATCAAGATAATTTGTAACGAGCAAGTAACGATAGTAGTAACAAAAGTGCAGCAAGGTAGCCCAATCCTTTTGAGGCAAAGGACAGGCCAAAACGATATCTTATGATAAGCAAAGCGTTTTTGAGGGTACACAGGAATTTCATCTAGTCGCTTTCATCATGTTGGCTTAATTCGTGTTCGCTACTATGATAATTTGGTATGTGGGTGGACCGGTGCTTAGGTGCTATTCTTACTTGAACAAACCTCCTAGTTATGATTAACCCCCTCGCAAGCATCCACAACTACGAGAAAAGTATTAAGAATAAATTCTAACCATAGCATTAAACTTTTGGATCCAATCGGTCCCTTACGGAATAGCGCATAAACTAGGGTTTAAGCTTCTGTCACTCTCGCAACCCATCATCTAATAACTACTCCATAATGCATTCCCTTGGGCCCAAATATGGTGAAGTGTCATGTAGTCGACGTTCACATGACACCACTAAGGGAATCACAACATACATATCATGAAAATATCAGACACATATCAAGTTCACATGATTACCTGCAACACAATTTCTCCTGTGACCTCAGGAACAAAAGTAACTACTCATAAATGATAGTCATGCTCAAGATCAGAGGGGTATGAAATAGCATAATAGATCTAAACATACAATCTTCCACCAGATAAACCATACAGTAATCAACTACAAGATGTAATAAACACTACTAGTCACCCACAAGCACCAATCTATAGTTCCGGTACAAAGATTGAACACAAGAGATGAACTAGGGTTTGGAGAGGAGTTGGTGTTGTTGAAGATGTTGATGAAGATAACCCTCCCCAAGATGGGGGAGTTGTTGGTGATGATGATGATGATGATTGCCCCCTCCGGGAGGCAAGTTCCCCAGTGAATCGCTCCACGGAGGGCAAAGTGCTCTGCCCGAGTTCCGCCTCGAGGCAGTGCGCTTAGTCCGAAAGTCCTCTCCTTATTTTTTCTAGGTTAAAATGACTTATATACCATAAGAGGGGCACCGGAGGTGGGCCTGTGTGAGTAGAATCCACCAAGGCGCGCCTGGGCTCCCTAGCGCACCCAGGTGGGTTGTGCCCACCTGGTGGGCCCCCTCTGGTACTTATTCGCTCCAATATTCCATAAAAATTCCTCGTAAAGTTTCAGCTCATTATGAGTTGTGCAGAATAGGTAGCTCGACGTAGCTTTTTCAGGTCCAGATTTCCAGCTACCAAAATTCTCCCCGTTTGTGTATATATTGCATATTATGAGAGAAAAGGCATTAGAATTAATCCAAAAAGCATTATTATACAGTAAAACAAGATAAATAACAGTAGGTAAACATGATGCAAAATGGACGTATCAACTCCCCCAAGCTTAGACCTCGCTTGTCCTCAAGCGAAAACCGAAATCGAAAAACATGTCCACATGCTTAGAGAGAGAGGTGTCGACAAAAACAAAATACGGACATAGCAGCATCATGTAACTTATTATAACAGCAACAAACTTAAACATAAAACTTTTATCATAGAAATTTTATCATAGGCTTCTCATGACTAAGTAACAATTCATCACAACATCGAAGTATAAAGCGTAAACTCTATTGGAAACCAACAAACTATGTTCTCAGTCAACTTTGCAACTACAATTCATCATCTTTTCAGGAAGGGTCATGTATCTGAGCCTTTAGGCAAGTCCACATACTCAACTATCATTTAGTCCTCTGTGATTGCTAACACTCACCGCGTACACATGGGCAAAACATTTCAACCGGACACATAGAAAGATAGGGGCTTATAGTTTCACCTCCCAATGCATTCACCTCAAGGGTAATGTCAACAATAATAACACATGCTGCCCATATTCAACTGGATATATGTGTAGATCTTCCTCACCACATGATGCTTGACAAAGGAGAAAATAAAAAGGAATAGAGAGAAGAACTTTCACTCTTGCATGAAAATAAATACATGAAAGTAAATACATGAAAGTAGAAGATAGGCCCTTCGCAGAGGGAAGCAGAGGTTTCCATGTGCTTTTTGTTTGTATGCTCAACCCCATAGTGTAAGAGAACATCACGTTATATTGCCCCTTGTGATGGTAACCTTTATTATGCAGTCTGTCGCTCTTATTCTTTGCCATCACAAGTTCGTACACCGCTCAATTTTCCCTTACACTAAATGATCTTACACTTTTAGAAGCAATTTTTATTGCCCTGTTTGCACCGATGACAACTTACTTGAAGGATTACTCACTCCATAGGTAGGTATGGTGGATTCTCAAACAAGATGTGAGTTTAAGGGTTATGGATGCACAAATAGTATCTCTACTTAGTGCGGAATTTTTGGCTAGCAAAGATAGGGGCAAACACCACATGTTGAAGGGTCTATGACAATATAACTTCTATGTGAATATGAACAAACATAATTCATTACATTGTCTTCCTTGTCCAACGTCAACAATTTTGGCATATAATATTTTGATGGGTGCTCACAATCACAAAAGATTTCCAAGATAGTGTATTTATATGCGAATCTTCTCTTCCCTTATTAATTCTTTCATGAGTTGCATCATTGACCAATGCTATGTTTGTCAATCTACAATAAAATTTTCTACTTATACTTTTCCTTGTGTAATGGCATCACTTACCATAGGATTAGCATATGATCTTTTTCACTTATTTCCTTTCTTTTTATTGAAACAAGAAAGTAAAGAAGGTAAAACTCAAACTAAACTTTATTAAATATCTCACACACGATTACAAAGATTGATCACTAAGCAAAACTCTCAAAAAGAAAGGGTCGAACTACACTTTTATTCATCTAAAGCAAAATATAACCATGGATCAAACTAAGAAAAAGGCAAAATATAGTGGAGATGATACGATACCGGGGCACCTCCCCAAGCTTCGCGAAAGCCATGGGGAGTGCCCATACCCGATACTCAATTTTCTTTTGGTGATGAAGAAGGAGGTGGTGGTGATGAGGTAGAAGCAATCCGGTCCTTAAGGACCAAGAGACTCTCCAATCTTTAGATGACGCTCCGGAGGGAAGCGATGTGCTCCAAATGCAGAATATTTTCACGAGTGAGATACTTATTTTGCACATGAACCGTTTCAATGATCCCGAAGTCCGCAATCTCAGTGGGGGTAAGATAAGCATAGTAAGGTTTAAGGATATCTTCCTCTTCCTCATCGGCAGACAAGGCTTGATCGAGCATCGGCCCTTGATCTCCGGTGGCCTCCTTGCTCTTGTCCTCCTTGGCTACTCCAACGGGATCCTCCGTCTTCAACTCAATCATCATAAACCAAGCATCCTCTTCCATATGATCAGAGGGAGAAGAAGACATGATGCCTGGCTCAACAGATCGGACAAAAAACAACTAGAAAGGAAAACAGGAGATTTCTCCACGATACGGAGGTCAACAGGTTTGGGCGGTATATAAAGATTTTTTATCTTGGGAACAAGCAGAACAGAAGAAAAATGGAGTTCGGAAACTACCCGAGGTGGGCACAACCCACCAGGACGCGCCTGGCTCGCCAGGCGCGCCCTGGTGTATCGTGCCCACAAGGGTCACTTTCCTAGGAGTTTCTTATTTTCCTAATTTTTTAAGTATTCCAAAACTGACAAAAAATATTTTTGCGGATTTTTTGGAGTCCATTTACTTAACGTATCACGTACCTCCCTTTTTCACGATTTTGGAGTGTTCCGGAAGGTTTCTTTCATGTGTTCTTCTGGTGTCATAGTTTGGATAATATTGCTTTCGACATTAATGGGCGTACCTAAGATATATTGTTTTATTCGTTATCCATTAACAACCTTTGGGTTAGTACCTTCGGCATTATTTATTTTGATAGCTTCGGATTGATAGACCTCCTCGATAACATATGGTCCTTCCCATTTAGAGAGAAATTTTCCCGCAAAGAATCTGAAACGAGAGTTGTACAAAAGAACATATTATCCAACTTTGAACTCACGCTTTTGGATTCTTTTGTCATGCCATCTTTTAACTTTTTCTTTGAATAACTTTGCATTTTCATAAGCCTGGGCTCTTCATTCATCTAATGAGCTAATATCAAATAACCTCTTTTCACCAACAGGTTTGAAATCATAGTTGAGTTCTTTGATTGCCCAATATGCTTTATGTTCTAACTCAAGAGGCAAATCACAACTTTTCCATAAACCATTTTATAAGGAGACATACCCATAGGATTTTTATATGTTGTTCTATAAGCCCAAAGTGCATCATCTAATTTCTTAGACCAATTCTTCCGGGACCTATTGACAGTCTTTTGTAAGATTAGTTTTATTTCTCTATTACCAAGTTCAACTTGACCACTAGACTGAGGATGATAAGGTGATGCAATTCTATAGTTAACATCATACTTAGCAAGCATTTTACAGAAAGCACCATGAATAAAGTGTGAACCACCATCAGTCATTAAATATCAAGGGACTCCAAACCTTGGGAAAATAACTTCCTTAAGCATTTTAATAGAGGTGTTGTGATCAACACTACTGGTTGGAATAGCTTCTACCCACTTAGTAACATAATCTACAACAACCAAAATATGTGTGCACCCATTAGAGGAAGGAAAAGGTCCCATGAAATCGAATCCCCAAACATCAAATGGTTCAACAGCTTATCGATATTACCTATTCTTTGACATTCATCACAAGATGAGACAAACTTACAGGCACCTTGAAGAGAGTAGGCCAATAAAAACCAGATTGCAATACCTTATGCGTGGTTCTGTCTCCTGCGTGATGTCCTCCATAAGCCTTAGAGTGACATTTCCGTAGGATTTGTTCATGTTCATGCTTAGGTACACAACGTCTAATAATACCATCTACTTCTTCTTTATAAAGATGTGGGTCATCCCAAAAGTAATGTCTTAAATCATAGAAGAATTTTTTCTTTTGTTGGTATGTGAAGCTAGGTGGTATGTATTTAGCAGCAATATAATTAGCATAGTCAGCATACCAAGGTGTACTATTAGAAAGATTTATTGCAGCTAACTATTCATCAGGAAAGCTATCATTAATAGGTTGTGGGTCATCAGGAATATTTTCAAGCCTAGACAAGTTATCATCTACGGGATTCTCTGCTCCTTTCCTATCAGTGATATGCAAATCAAATTCTTGTAGCAAAAGAACCCACCTAATGAGTCTAGGTTTAGCATCTTTCTTTTCCATAAGATATTTTATAGCACCATGATCGGTGTGAACAATCACTTTGGAATCAACAATGTAAGATCTGAATCTATCACAAGCAAACACAGCTGCTAAGAATTCTTTTTCAGTAGTAGCATAATTTCGTTGAGCACTGTCTAGAGTGTTGCTAGCATAATGAATAACATTTAATTTCTTATCAACTCTTTGTCCTAGAACAACACCAACAACATAATCACTAGCATCACACATAATCTCAAAAGGCAAGTTCCAATCAGGTGGTTGAACAACAGGTGCAGTAATTAAGGCTTTATTTAGTGTTTCAAAGGCTTCCAAGCAATCATCGTCGAACACAAAGGGAATATACTTTTGCAAAAGATTTGTAAGAGGCCTAGAAATTTTAGAAAAGTCTTTGATAAACCTCCTATAGAAACAAACATGACCAAGGAAACTACGGATACCTCTGATATCTTTAGGACATGGCATTTTCTCAATTGCACCAACCTTGGCTTTGTCCACCTCAATGCCTCTTTCAGAAATTTTATGGCCCAAAACAATACCTTCGTTAACCATAAAGTGGCACTTCTCCCAATTCAAGAGAAGATTTGTTTGTTCACATCTCTGCAAAACTCGATCAAGATTGCTTAAAAATCATCAAAAGACTTCCCATAAACAGAAAAGACATCCATGAAAACCTCAACAATCTTTTCACAAAAAGCAGAGAATATAGCAGTCAACATCTTTGAAAGGTAGCAAGTGAATTACATAAACCAAAAGGGTCTATAAGCATAAGTTCCAAAAGGACAAGTAAAAGTGGTCTTTTCTTGATTAGGTTGCGAAGCAGGTATTTGTGAAAAACTAAAATATCCGTCAAGGAAGCAAAAAATGTGTGTGCTTAGATAATCTTTCTAACATTTGATCAATAAAAGGCAGAGGGTAATGATCTTTTCTAGTTGCTTTATTTAATTTTCTATAATCAATTACCATCCTATAGCCTGTGACAATTCCTTTTGGAATAAGCTCATTCCTATCATTAGGAACAACAGTAATACCGTCCTTCTTAAGTACACAATGAACATGACTTACCCATCTACTATCAGCTATAGGATAGATTATACCTACTTCCAGAAGTTTCAATATTTCCATTCTTACCACTTCTTTCATCTTCAGATTTAACCGGCGTTGGTGATCAACAACGGGTTTAGCATCAAGTTCCATATTAATCTTGTGCTGGCACAGAGTGGGACTAATGCCCTTAAGATCATCAAGAGTATATCCAAAAGCAGCTCGGTGCTTCCTTAGAACTTTCAATAATCTATCTTCTTCATGTTCTGAAAGGTTAGCACTAATAATAACATGATATATATTTTTCTCATCAAGATAAGCATATTTCAAAGTGTATGACAATTGTTTTAATTCAAACATAGGATCAACTTTAGGTGGAGGAGGATATCCTAGAGTTTCAATAGGCAAATTGTGTTTAAGCAGAGGTTGTTGTTCGAAAAAGATTCTATCTATTTCATTTCTTTCACGCATATGCAAATAATCTTCATGGTCTACAAATATTGCTCTAAAGGATCAGTAGGAGCTACAACAATAGAAGCCAGACCAATAATTTCATCCTTACTAGGCAAATCTTCCTTATGAGGTTGTCTACTAAACTTGGAACAATTAAATTCATGAGATTCATCACCAAAGCTAACACCGATAGTTTGTTTCTTACAATCTATTCTGGCATTGACGGTGTTCAAGCAAGGTCTACCAAAGATAATGGGATAAAGTCATCTTGTGGGGAGCAAAGAACAAGAAAATCAGTAGGGTATTTTATTTTCCCACACAAGACTTCAACATCTCTAAGAATCCCAATTGGTGATATAGTATCTCTATTGGCAAGTTTAATTGTAACATCTATGTCGTCTATTTCAGTAGGCGCTATTTCATTCTTAATTTATTCATATAAGGAAAAAGGAATATCACTCACACTAGCACCTATGTCACATAAACCATGATAACAATGATCTCCTATCTTGACTGAGACAACATGCATGCCAACAACTAGTCTATGTTTATCCTTTTTTATCGGGTTTGGCAATTCTAGAATCTTCATCACAGAAGTAAATAACATGCCCATCAATATTATCGACCAAGAGATCTTTAATCATAGCAACACTAGGTTCAACTCTAATTTGTTCAGCTGGTTTGGGTGTTCTAACATAACTTTTGTTAACCACAGTTGAAGCTTTAATATGTTCCTTCATCCTAACAGGGAAATGTGGTTTTTCAATATAAGAAGTGGGAACAACTGGATCAACATTGTAAATGATAGTTTCTTCTTTAGCTTTTACAAGTTCTTTAGTTTCTTCTTTAATAGGTGGGTGATATTTCAACCACTTCCCCTTAGGGAGATTAACATGAGTAGCAAAAGATTCACAAAAGGAAGCTACTATCTCAGAGTCAAGTCCATATTTAGTGCTAAACATTTGAAGCATCGGTATTTATAAAAGATTTAACACAATTAAACTTAGGTTCAATACCTGACTCTTTAGCTTCTCGAGTTCTCAATCTTTAGAATTGCATTTAATTCTTTCTAAAAGATCCCATCGGAATTCAATAGTCTTCTTCATAAAAGAACTAGTACAAGAAGTATCGAGCATGGATTGATCATTACGAGAAAGCCGAGCATAAAAATTCTGAATAATAATTTCTCTTGAGAGCTCATGATTGGGGCATGAATACAACATTGACTTAAGCCTCCCCCAAGCTAGAGCAATACTTTCTCCTTCACGAGGCCAAAAATTATATATATAATTCCGATCACGATGAACTAGATGCATAGGATAATTTTTTTGATGGAATTCCAATTTCAACCGATTCCAGTTCCAAGATCCAATATCATCGCATAGCCTATACCATGTCAATGCTTTTCCCTTCAAAGATAAAGGGAAAACCTTCTTCTTCGCTTCATCTCTAGGTAAACCTGCAAGCTTAAACAATCCACAAATTTCATCCACATATATCTAATGCATATCAGGATGTTCGGTTCCATCTCCTGCATAAGGATTAGCTAGCAGTTGTTCTACCATACCCAAAGGAATTTCATATTCAATTTTTTCAATGGGTGCAATAGATTGAGGGGCAACTAATTGTGGTTCCGGTCGAGGTGAAGATACCATGAACAAACCCCTCAAAGGATTGTTTTCCATAGTAGCAAGTGACAATAAATTTCAACACGTAGTACTAATGTTTCCTTACCAATTTTCACTTACCAAAAGCGCTTCACTTCCCAGCAAACGGCGCCAGAAAATAGCCTTGATGACCCACAAGCATATGGGGTCAATTGTAGCCTTTTCGATAAGTAAGAGTGTTTAACCCAATGAGAAGCAGAAGGAAATGACAAGTGGTTTTCAGCAAGGTAATGTCTGCAAGTGCTAAAATTGTAAGTAGCGGAGTAGTTTGATAGTAAGATAATTTTTAACGAGCAAGTAAGGATAGTAGTAAGAAAAGTGTAGCAACGTAGCCCAATCCTTTTGAGGCAAAGGACATGCAAAAACGATCTCTTATGCTAAGCAAAGCGTTCTTGAGGGTACACGGGAATTTCATCTAGTCATTTTGATCATGTTGGCTTAATTCATGTTCGCTACTTTGATAATTTGGTATGTGGCTGGACCGGTGCTTTGGTGCGGTTCTTACTTGAACAAACCTCCTACTTATAATTAACCCCCCACTACAAGAAATATGTCAACTTATGACCTTCTCTTAGTGACCCCAGCTGAATTGGTCGTAAATTCACGGCCATTTCGCTTGGAAGGGCTCAAACCCTGAAATTGCTTACACCAAATGGTCATAAAGTAGACAAGAGGCGCCAATGGCCTTATTTCTACCTGATTATGACCAATATAAATAGTCATGAGGTTGTGAACGTGGATGCATTGGTACTTATTGCTATGACTAGGCGCCACCTCATCAATTTTGCCTATGTGGCATGTCCATGTGGCAGTTTTTGCCCTAGGTTGTGAAGCAACCTATATTTCTGTCATTCCCAAAATTCCCAAAAAAATCTCATAAATTCTTTGTGTCATATCTTCGTCAAATATGTAAAAACCTTCCTTGCCTAGTTCAAAAATAATTCAAAAATATTCATTTTCCTATTACATTCAGAGTAATAGTTTGTGAAGGAAGTACCACTTTGGCATGTCCAAATAGTATCCATTTTCTGAAGCTTTCCTATGCCCAAATAACCATCCTCCACCAAATGCCAGCTCAATCCATTCAGTATTTTGAGCCGAGCTTCAACATTCGTATTTATGTCCAGTGTGGTGGTTTGCAAAGCAAGTACCATCTAGGCTCCTCCTTTTGAGCTGAAAATTTGTGAAGACGGTCTTCTTAGTGGCTGATCATCCTCACCAAAACTCACGCCCATTAGCCATGTACATTTCCGTGCATCGCTAATCAAACACTTGGCTGCTAATTCATGTTTGTGCACCGATCGGTCTCCTCGTGAGAATCTTATGTTGTAATTTTCTTCCTAGCACCTACATGGGGAGTGCCCAACCCACTAGACATGTCTAGGCCACCCATAACACATGGCAATGCCACGGTCACGCGGTGACCACGCGGCGGGCATGCGAGCTTACGCGCTCTAGAGTTCGGGCCCTCGGCCACCGTCCAAACCTCGATGTCTCTCCATCAAACCATGTATTTCTGATTAAATAGATACGTATTTACCTAGAAATGATTTTTGAAAAAAAATAAAGAGCAAACTATGAGGCAGCTGCAGTTCAAATTTGCCCCGCTTCCAACTGAATCGGCGGAAATTTGTCTTTTTCACGAGCGGTGGATCAAAACAATTTACACCAAACCATTTTGTCAATTGTGCATTAAATATGGCCTAGTATTTTATAAAAATGATCTGGTCCAATTTTCCAACAATTATTTGGTAGTTCCTTCACAAAAAAACCTCCTTACGGGCACTCGAAAAATGGAAAATGGTTTTTTCGTCCAACGAAAATGAAAACTTCCTTAGGCAACATTGTTTGCCATTCCAATATGCACCCTTGTGCACAATATGATACCATTTGAACAAACTATGCCATGAATGTGGCCATAAGATTGATCATTTGGCTTGAAAGCCATTGATCTCCACACATGATAGCTCGTTTCTGAGAACACTTTTTTAAAATAATTGCCGTATTACAAGTTTGTTATTTTTCCTAGGAACTTGGCCACATATGATGACACAATGCGAAGGTTTCCCAATTTTTTGATTTTTTTTGAATTTTTTATGCCCGTTTCAAAATGCGGTCAAAACGGCGGGAATGACCGTTCCTAGCTAGTGGTTGAATCTTGGAATTTTTTTGGTGTTTCTCTGATTAAATAGATACTTATGTACCTAGAAATGATTTTTGGAAAAAATAAATAGCAAACTACAAGGCAACCGCAGTTCAAATTTGACCCGCTTCCAGCTGAATCGGCGGAAATTTGTCTTTTTCACCAGAGGTGGATCAAAACTTTTTACACCCAATAATTTGGTCAATTGTGCATTAAATATGGGCTAGTATTTTATAAAAATGATTTGGTCCAATTTTACAATAATTATTTGGTAGGTTATTCACAAAAAAACCTCATTTGGGGCACTCGAAAAATGGAAAATGGCTCTTTTGTGCAATGAAAGTGAAAACTCCCCAAATCAACATTGTTTGTTATCCCAAGATACACATATGTGCACACGATTGGTTCATTTTAGCAAACTATAGGTGGTTAATATGTTGAATGTTTACCCTAAATTAGAGGGTGAAAATCATAAGAGAAACAAAAAAAACTACCTAAGCTTAATTCTGATTGGTGGAGTCACTAGTGGCTTGGATCGATGACCTGGCAAACTTTAGTCCATCCATCCGTCCATCGATCCATCCCATCCGACGACAGCAAATCCCCACCCAACCCTTCTCTCTCGCGCGAGCCCCACCCAGCCCTCCTCTCTCTCGCGCAAACCCTAGCGCTGCACTCCTCCCTTGCCGCCGCCACCTCCGATCTCGCCGCTGGTGCTCCCCCTCTCCCCCCTCCCTCACCTCCCTTCACCTCACTGGAAGAGAAGAGGGAGATCATGCGCACGAGCAGGTCAGGCAGTGGCGAAGGCTCCCAGATCCGCAAGGGCTTGGACCTGGAGCTCCATCCCCATGGCAGCGGCTAGGGTTCCTCCCGCCTCGCCGCCGGCCAGCAGCAGCAGCAGATGCCGCCCGCTGCCATGGCGCCGCCGCAGGCCCCCTCCGCAGGTACGCAGCCTTCCGGATCTGGCCAGCACGGCCGCAATCCTCCTCCTCGTTGGTCGCTGACGTTTGCCGGCGCTGGTTTTCCGAGCAGGGATCCGCTCTATGACGAGCTCTGGCACGCCTCCGCCGGCTTGCTCGTCACCGTCCCACGAGTCGGGGACCTCGTGTTCTACTTCCCGCAGGGCCACATCGAGCAGTTTGGCCAAGCCCCGCCCCCTCCCCTCCTCTCTTAATTCTACCCCGCCTCACGGTTTCGCACAGGGAGGCTCTTCTGCTTCGGTTCACGCGCTGAATTTACTTGCTCTTTTGGGTTTCCAGGTCGGATCTGTCGAGTTCTCCCGGTGCTCCCACCCCGGCTTGCCACCACCACCGGTCGCTGGAGAGGACGCCACCACCACCACCACCACCACCATGGCACCCCGTCTTTGCCTAGAGTCGTCAAGCACCGAGCGGCGCCGTTTACGAAATGTCGATGCTTGTGTCGACTAGAACTAGATTTTGGTGGTTCTCTTTTGGTAGAACTTTTAGATGTATTCTTTTTTTCGTAGCAAGTTGGTGGTATGTCGATTTTCGGTAGTATGTCTCTTGATATAGTTGGCTCTTGCAGATTGTCTTTGCTAGTCCAGATCTTGGAATCTTAGGTGCTACATTGACTTGCTGGTTCATGGGGGACAACTATTTTTAGGATTTGGGAATCATTAGTGGGATCAGACGGCCCATTGTTGTTGCCAAAAATAGTGTGATGTGGTTTCGCTTGTATGCCATATTCTCGCACCAAGTCTTGGTATATATATGATGATCCCATGTTGAACCTGAGCTCAATTATTTTGGGAAATACTGAGACATCAGATGGCCTATCATCATCTATACATAGCTGTTAGTTGATTTATCGTTATGTATGAGCGGCTTATCTGGGGGCAGTACTATTGGTTATTATCTATAAGAAGTCATACTGTTTGTTATCTAGAGTATATATATGCCGATATGCCCATGGTGTATTGTTTATGATTTGGATGGCTTGGAGTGGGCATTTTTTTGCAGAATCTTGTGTCCATAGCTTTGCTTTAACTAGTAAGTTCAGTTTGGGGAAAGCCAGGATGTGTTTGAAAAAACCATTTAGTATGCTTGATCGTGAGTCGATGACTTAAATTTTTTTGGGGTTGTGGTTACAAAATATGTAATCAAGGCAGTGCATAGTTGCAATGCTTAACCTTGCAGCACTAGGGGCACAAGTGGCATCATCATATGGCTGGTAAAAACAACTAAATCTCATAATGTGAAACGTTTTTCACATTTATCATATTGGTGGACGAGATGAATCTAATGAGTAACTTATCTATGAAAATAATGTCAGACGATGTTCATCTGTAGTCTGCACCATGTACTGATGTGATTCTGATATAATAATTGTAAACATAGATGGAGGTTAGCAAGCTCCATTGAAGCTTCGAGAGGACATCGCGTGTTTAATGCTTTCAAACTGCCTACTTGAGTGCCTTTTCTTTTTAACCGCAAAAAAGGCCATTTGGTGTGCATGGGATCAGTATCATTTGCATAGTATTTCAAAGGCCATTTTTATTTAATTTCATCTCAATTATGTTATTGATTACTTGTCCTTCATGCACTTAAGCAATATATTTTCATATTTATTACAGCATGTCTCTTTTTCATGCAGATTTGGACGGCGGCCCCATCCCCTCGCTCACTGCTTTGATCTCTTCGTATGCAGCCATCGGCGCCGCGCATTGGACTGCGCCGGCATGGGGGACCATTGGATGAATTTTTCTTTTTGTCTACAACGCTGACGGAACTATTGCTTAATTTGGTGCGTGTGTATAGATTTTTTTTATTTTGTTGGCTGTTGCAACCCAGCAGCGGTGCTTCCATTTTAACGCATGTACTAGTGTGCTAAAACTTGCAAAAGACACAAATCTTGAGCTTTCTTTATCGGCTTGCTGCTGCTGCTCCTTGTGTACTATGATTGATATTGCTCTAGTTAGTGTTGTAGAGGAAGAAAGCGGATGTATTTATATTACTTGCTTCTGCTGCTTATATATAGACATGTATGTATGTTTACTTCATTTCTTCCTTGTCTCTCCTATCTCCTCCTAATGAATTTGTTTGTTCGATTTGTATTAGCAAGCTTGTCCCTGGACCAGATGTTCAAGTATAGCTCCATCCATCGCATCAACCTGGAGTCAGGTATGTACTCTTCTTGTTGAACAAATGGGACAGATGCTTCATCGCCTAATGCTTGATGCTTGATGCATGTATCATGTTTGTTCATTGGTAAATATGTAAATCATGGCTGGCCCGATGCTTCATGGCCTCATGTTTGCTTCATGGTAGCACATTCAGATGTATTAATTAATTTTATACATGTTAAGTGAATTTGAATGGCGATAACAAACTGTAATCATAAATACTTGTCTAAAACTTGAAACCCCATCTTGTTTAATTTGGTGATGTTCCTCCATGCTAAGAGCCAATCGATGTACTATTATTTAGTTTTCATCACGGTTTGATTTCGCTGAAATTATTTTCTTTTGTATGCTTATAGTATATTAGTTCTCATTCTAGCTCTAAATGTTGTTTGCGGCATCACCATCAAGTACGCCATCAAAGTAATTCACCACTCCACCATCAACTATGCTTTGCTCTACTTGCTCTCCTTAGTTTTGCTCTTTGTTGTAAAGCACAAAGAAAATTGAAGCTATGTAGATGATTTGATCTGAAGAGGGTCAAAGTGAAAATGCCCACGTGTTTGCTGCCTTATTATGTTCTGCTTGAGTTGACACTATTTATGTCCAAACCTGGGTTTATACTCTTTGCTTGTCGTCATCACTCATCGGTTGGGCTGTTTACTTAATGTATTTGTTGTCAGATTTTCTCCATCATATTTCCTGATGTACATATATATGTTGGTTGTAATCTGCTTGAACGATGCAAGTACTTGATATTCCATTCTGTTCTTGTAGGTGAATGGAGCTTGTGTTGTCGGTAGAACTCCGTTGATGACTTCTTCCTATGTTGAAGAGCATGTTCCGTGGTATCCAAGAGTAGCTAGCTTTACACTGGCAGAGCATTTTATTTGTCGATCGCAATATTTGTGATTGTGTGGAATATTGTATGGTTATCTAGATGAAGTTTGAAGTTCCTGGGCATGCAATATTTGACGGTTAAACTGGTTGTTGTGATGTGAACGAGTGTATTGAGTTCCATATGTTCTGTTCCGTACAGAATGTATTGTAATAAATCTATTTTGGTTGTTATTTGAAGATTTTCATATGCTTATCTCTTCTTTCTGTTTGATATATACTGGTTATTAATAAGCTGTGAAAAAACGATGTGGAACCATTGCCATGAAAAATCTGACAATTGGGACCCATTACTGGAGCTGAAAAAAATATAGAAATTAAAAAGAAATGGACTGCAAATGCCCTAGAAAATAAAAAGGCCAAATTTTTGGGCCAGGCCCATGTAGCTAGAGAAAATTAACAGAAAAATATACAATAAAAAGGCTGTATTAGTGGGCTTGGCCCATGTAAAACGTCGAATTGGACCGGGCTGATTCTTATCCACGTCAGCTTGCCACACTGGATCCCTACGTGGCATGGGGAGGTTGCTAGTGACCAAAAATTTGGTCAAAGAACCAACGACCTTTCGTTAAAGGTCGCTATAGTCAGTTTACGACCGCCAGCTTTTGACCTTCTGTTTTTGGTCACAAAAAGGTCGTAAATGGAAATTTGTGACCTTTCAGTGACCAATAATGGTGGTCACAAGTTGACATATTTCTTGTAGTGCCCTTGCAAGCATCTGCAACTACGAGAAAAGTATTAAGAATAAATTCTAACCATAGCATCAAACTTTTGGATCCAATCGGTCCCTTATGGATTACCGCATAAACTAGGGTTTAAGCTTCTGTCACTCTCGCAACCCATCATCTAATAACTACTCCACAATGCATTACCTTAGGCCCAAATATGGTGAAGTCGATGTAGTTGACGTTCACATGACACCACTAAGCGAATCACAACAAACATTTCATCAAAATATCAAACACATATCAAGTTCACATGATTACTTGCAACATGATTTCTCCTGTGACCTCAAGAACAAAAGTAACTACTCACAAATGATAATCATGCTCAAGATCAGAGGGGTATTAAATAGCACAATGGATCTGAACATATAATATTCCACCAAATGAACCATATAGTAATTAACTACAAGATGTAATCAACTCTACCGGTCACCTACAAGCACCAATCTATAGTTCCGGTACAAAGATTGAACACAAGAGATGAACTAGGTTTGAGAGGAGTTGGTGCTATTGAAGATGTTGATGAAGATAGCCCTCGCCACGGTGGGAGAGTTGTTGGTGATGATGATGACGATGATTTCCCCCTCCGGGAGGGAAGTTCCCCCGACGGAATCGCTCTGCCGGAGAGCATAAGTGCTCCTGCCCAGGTTTCGCCTCGAGACGGTGGCACTTCATCCTGAAAGTTCTCTCCTTATTTTTTTCTAGGTTAAAATGACTTATATAGCAGAAGAGGGGCACCGGAGGTGGGCCTGTGTGAGCACAACCACCAGGGTGCGCCCAGGTGGGTTGTGTCCACCTGGTGGGCCCCCTCTGGTACTTATTTGCTCCAGTATTCCTCAAATATTCCATAAAAATTCCTCGTAAAGTTTCAGCTCATTTAGAGTTGTGCAGAATAGGTAGCCTGACGTAGCTTTTTCATATCCAGATTTTCAGGTGCCAGAATTCACCCCCTTTGTGTATACCTTGCATATTATGAGAGAAAAGGCATTAGAATTACTCCAAAAAGCATTATTATACAATAAATCAACATAAATAATAGTAGGTAAACATGATGCAAAATGGGCGTATCACCCGCCTCCTTCGGACCCTACCCAGGAGCCGCCCACCTCCCGCCCCGCCTTGTTGCATGCAGGCGGAAATCATGACCGCACACAGTCCCAAGACTTGCCCAGATCCATGCCCAGAGTGCCTCTCTCATCCTGGGGGTCAAGCAGCCCCTCCATGGTTGCTTGATGTGAGTCCTTTTTTGGAACCTCCGCGGTTTCGGCCAGGATAGCCGACGCCACCAACTCATCGAGTATATGCGATGAGCGAATTGACATAGTGGCGGTCGAAGAGACCATGCAGACCAACTTCTCCCTCCAAGAATTAGAACACTTGAGCCCTCACCTCTTTGCTTGGCACTGGCTCCCTTCTAGTGGGGCCACCAGCCACTCGGGGGGCGTCCTTCTAGGTGTGAAGGATGCCACCTTCAAGATAGGTAGCATGTACCGAGGCGAATTTTACATTAGTATGGAGGTATACGAGCGGGCCATCAACTTCAAATGGGAAATAGTTGTTTATGGCCCGACTAACCACCGCCGATCTGAGTCTTTTCTTGTTGAGCTCCGTAGGAAGATATCCTCCACCCCCTCCTGGTCTTGGTGGGCGGCGATTTCAACCTCATTCGTTGTGCTGCAGACAAGAGTAATAATCGGGTGAACTTCCCGCGTATGCAGCTCTTCAATGACTGCATTGCCGATCTGGGTCTTCGGGAGATTGATAGGGTGGGCGCCAAGTTCACCTGGACCAACCGCTAGGCTAACCCGACGATGTCGGTCCTCGACCGGGTTTTTGTGGCCTCGGAATGGGAGCTCAAATGCCCTCTTTCTTCCCTCCGCGCCATTACACGCGTTGGCTCCGACCACGTCCCCCTCCTTCTCTCCTCGGAGAACGATAGACCGCCCCGTCCACCCCACTTCTGGTTGAGTCCTTTTGGCTTAACCAGGTAGGGTTTGTCGATGCCGTCCGTGCCCGTTGGTTGGCCTCCCGTGATTCCCCTCTCCGCCCAATCTCAGATATTGACGCCTGGAAGGTTTATGCCAAGCTCTCCCGGTAGTTTATGAAAGGCTGGGGCGCCAACCTGGGCTGCAACCTTCGTGAGCGGAAGAGGGGACTTATCGAGTCCATCCAGGCCCTAGACCTCCGGGAAGACTCTTCTGGTCTGTCCCTGGATGAGTGGCTCCTCTGGTACGACCTTGAGGACCAGCTGTCGGTGATCTACACCGACAAGGAGGCCTTTTGGCGCCAGCATGGCACCCATCATTGGGTTTTGCGCTGGGATGCCAACACGGCGTACTTCCAGGCCATCGCTAATGGCCGATGTCGGCGTGGCACCACCCCCCTCCTCTGGGATGGGGAGACCCTCCTCCAGTACCCCACTGCGATTCACTCCCACATTGATGGCTTCTACAAAGCCCTATTCTCTCCCTCCCCTCGGGGAGGGTTGTCTCTTGCCACGTCCTTTTGGGACCCTCACCAGCTCATGTCTGACGAGGAGAACGCATCCCTCATGGCCCCCTTCTGTGAGGCTAAGGTTTGGGCGGCCATCAAGGGGATGAACCCCGCCCCCGCCCTGGCCCTGACGGCCTCCCCGTGAAGTTCTTCCAAACCTTCTGGGATGTGATTAAGACAGAGGTGATGGCCCTATTTGAGGAATTCTATGTGGGTGCCATTGACATATCCCACCTCAACTATGGGATTATCACTCTCATCCCTAAGGTGGGGGAGCTTCTGACATCCGCCAGTTTTGGCCGATCACGGTGATCAACGTGATATTCCGTATTCTGGCGAAGGGGTATGCCAATAACGTGACCTTGTTAGCTGATTGCATCACCCATCCTAATCAAACGACCTTCATACACGACCGCTTTATCTTGGATGGAGTGTTAGCCTTCCATGAGGTTCTGCACGAGGTGCGCACTAGGTGACAGCGTGCGGTCTTCTTGAAGATCGACTTCCACAAAGCTTATGACACCTTCTCCTGGGCCTTCTTGCGGGAAGTGCTCCTTCGCAAAGGCTTTGAGGACCGGTGGGTCACCCGGGTTATGCAGATGGTCTCGTCTAGTAGGACAACAGTTAACATCAACGGGGAGATCGGCCCCTACTTCCCCACTTTCTATGGGGTTAGACAGGGCGACCCCTTCTCCTTGTTCCTGTTCAACATGGTGGTCGACGCCCTTGTCGCCATCCTCGATAAGGCTAAGGCGATCGACCATATTCACGGGATTGTTCCCCATTTGGTGGGTGGGGGAGGGGTATCCCTCCTGCTGACACCATCATCATGGTGGAGGGCTCTGAGGGTGACATTGCCAATCTTTAGTTCCTCCTCCTATGCTTCCAGCAGATGTCTGGGCTTAAAATCAACTTCGATAAGAGTGAAGTTATGATCCTTGGATATTCTCCTGAGGAGTCCCAGCTCATTGTAGACCGCCTCAACTGCCAGCTTGGGTCCTTCCCCGCGTCTTGCCTGGGGGTTCCCATTAGTGATTCACGACTCTCCGTCGTGGAACTACGGCCTACGGTGACTAATTAAGCTCCAACACCGGATCGAGCCGTGGCAGGGCAGATGGTTGTCAAAGGCAGCCAAGACCGTGCTCATCAACTCCTCCCTGTCCAGCCTCCTCTTATTCCTGACGAGCTTTTATAGTCTCCATGAGACCTTTCACCACGAGATTGCCTAGTACCAGTCTAGATTCTACTGGGCGGGCGAGGGAGACAAGCAGAAATACCATATGGTCAACTGGCCCGACATCTGCAAGCCTTGCGACCAGGGTGGTCTGGGGATCATGTCGTCCAAACGCATGAACATCACCTTGCTGACCAGATGGCTCTGGAGGATTGCCAATGGTGATGGTGGTCTTTGGCTTGACATCATTAGAAACAAATACCTTCGGGGCCAGCCGCTCGCCTTTTGTCAGTGCTCCAGAGGGTCGCAGTTCTGGCAGTCTATGATTCAGCTGCTTCCGGTCCTCCGTATTGGCTCGTCCATCTCGATTTGTTCCTGTTCTGCTACGTTGTTCTGGTACGATAGGTGGGCGGGTGAAGTCCCATTTGCCGCCCGATTCCCGGACTTATTCTCCGTCGCGATGGAGCCTAGGATCTCTGTCGAGGTCGCCCTTTCGGATCTAGGGCGCCTCACGTTCCGTCGCCCCTTCGGTCCCCCAGATGTTGCTGCCTAGGATGAGATGCTCGAGTGCATCGCCCTCCACACCCCCAACGTTGACACGGTCTTGGATCGCATATCTTGACGCCTGGAGCCCTCGGGACATTTCTCCACTAGGTCCGTGTACTAGGCCATCGCCCCATCGACGGCCCCGGCGGCTATCATTGTTGTTTGGGCCATCAAACTGCCGCTCAAGATCAGGATATTCTTGTGGCAATGGATTAGGGGTCGGGTACCTTCTGGGGTGGAGGTGCTCAAATGTAATGGCCCTGGAGACGGGATGTGTCCCCTCTGCGGTACGGTGGAAGACTCGAACCACATATTCTTTGCGTGTGTTATGGCCCAATTCCTTTGGAGTTGTTTTCGCAAAGTCGTTGGCGGTCATTGGTGCCACACCAACGTCCCCGACCTCTTCGCGGAAATTCAGTCCATCCCTCCATCGGCCCGCCACATTAGGTGGCTCTCCATTGGATTGCTCGTGTGGACGCTCTGGAATGTCCGCAATAAGCTTGTCCAGCATGTTCCCCTTCGATGTGCAACTGACGTTGTCTTTAAAATGTGTGGTTTCCTAGAGCTCTGGCGGCTGCTTAGCCGCCCTTCCGACCGGGACGCCATCAACACCATCATCGCCGACCTCTGCTCGATGGTGCTTCAACTGTCACCGCTGCTTCCGCCGCCTCCTCCTGAGCCTGATTAGCCTGCGTTGGCTGCCCCACCCTGTGTCGGGTCTGGGCGTGTGTGTCTTTTAGGGCTTGTTGAGTTGTGCCCTCAGCAGTACCCCCGTACTTGTGTTGTGTGCTACTTTGTGTGTGTGTGTGTGTGTGTGTGTGTGTGTGTGTGTGTTTGTGTGTGCCTGGGGTGAACCTTGCTTCGATGTCGTGCTCTGGCGGTTTGCTTTATATATAAAGCGGGGCGAAAGCCTTTTTTGGTAAAGTGTCCTTACCAGACCCCTTTTACATGCACTGCCACAACATGGAAACCACATACAGCTAGGAGGTCATCTTAGATTACCTGTTCCCGTTCTTTATTATCAATCATCCACATAAGGACACCTTTCTACTGCCATACTGCAAGAAGTAAGTCGTTAGAGTTCACTCATTTATTTCGAAACATATAAATGACCTTGTGGTTTCATCTCATCAATGCTAATTACTTCATATTTTGCGCGGCGAACAACATTGGAACGTAATCGCACTATTACGGACACAAGGCTTGGATTATTTCTCCGATTCAAAGAGACACCCTAAAAAGCTAAGGACTAGATTGAAGAAGGTTCTAAATGATGCTCTAGTCAAGTGTAAGATCTTCAAAGAGACAATAACCGAGCATTCAGAATTCAAGTTCTTCACTAGCGCTTGTTGCTATCAAGAACCAAATGTCAAAACCTTACATAGCTCTGGCTACTATGCCATGGCTATCATGGACGGCTTTTTGAAGAAAGCAAATATTTGCGAAATCATAGACAGATCATCAAGTGGCCCGATGAGATGAATAGAAACATGGACATAACAAAATTATTAACGGAGCATGGGCGCCTCCAAAAGGTGTTGGCGAAAACCATCAACAAAGAGGTTCTAGATGAGGATGGGAAGTTCCACTGCCAGCCAAAATGAGATGAAGAAGGACTTCACCGAGTCTAAGACATGTTGTGGTAATCGATTGCGAGTGATACACTGCTTCAAAACATCTTGATTCGTTGTTCATTGTATGAGTTGAGACATGCATGTTTATTTGTTGCCCTACACTTCTTATATTATATGTTTGCTTCATTAATACTCTTAATTATTGTAACACTGTTGTAATATGATTGTTTGAATGTGGATGATTGTTTGAATGCTAAGACAATATTCTATATATATGTAATGCAATGGGATGATCGAGTGCAAAATACTGCTCAACCGCCATTAAAATGCTGCCACGACAGCAAAATAACGCTATCGCGGCAGCAATTTCTCTATATGCTGACATCACTACCAGTGGCGGGCGAAAAAGGTCCTTGCCACTGCTGCTACACACAACAATGGCGGGCAGAGACAAAGCAGTTGCGGGCACATACAAATGCATCACTCGGTAGCTACAATAGTTGTGACGGGCGTTAACGCCCGCCCACCACTACTGTACTTCCATCAGTGGCGGGTCGTCGCCCATCAGGGCCCACCACTGATGCTATCCTAGCAGTGGCGGGTGGCCCTAATAGCCTGGCCCGCCACTGCTAGGCTTTTTGCACCCGTCACTGTTGGGCATTCCTGCGGTAGTGACAAATCACACTAATTAGAACTGAGCCATGTCTAACCACAAAACTGACTTCTCAAGCCCACACACTACGGTAGGGCTGGAAAAAAAGCTCGAACCTCGCGAGCTAAACAAGTAGGTCATGACTCAGCTCGAATCGACTCGAACTCGAAGAATAACAAGTCGAGCCAAGCTTTAGTTTAAGATCATTTATATACCGAGTTAAACGAGCCGATCTCACGAGTACCCGTGTGACTTGTTAGGCTCGGTAAAAGAGATCAGCCATGCACCCCGCGTCCTAGGCGCACAACACAAGGCCCAGCCACACAAGGCACCTTAAGAATATGATAAAAATTATTACTTGCAAATGTAAAGTGTACATATTAAATATGTACAATGTTTAGAAACAATGTTCATTGTTATCATATTTGTAAGGTTTTATATTCATATCCTTAACGAGCTTAACAATCTAAACGAGCCAGCTCGCGAGTTATACGAGTCGAGCTAATCTTGGATTTGAGATCGTTATAGTAACGAGTCGAGTCAAGATAGCTCGTTAATGAAACGAGCTTTTGCGAGTTGAGCCGAGCTGGATCCACTCGGCTCGAATTCCAGCCCTACACTAGGGTAACGTGGCATGTGTATGTGGATATGATGCTGAGGTGGACCGGGTCCCACATATCAGCTCCATCTTTTCCCCCCTCTTCTTCTTCCTCCTACCCGAGCAGCCCACCCCCGTCGCCCCTCCTGCTCCCAGCCGCCATGGGCAGCACCCGCCGCCGCATGCCATGATCATGGGGATCCCCCGATGTCGCGCGCCATGGCCATGGGGAGCTGCCGCCGCCCCCTCCTGCTCCCGGCCGCCATGGGCAGCAGTCGTCGCGCGGAGCCATGGCCATGGGGAGCCCCTCGACGTGGCCAACAACAGCGGTAGCGGGCAGCAGCAGCCAAGGCCGCAATGGCCACGACCGGTGCCGCCACGACCAGCCACCACCTCGGCCGCAACAACCATGACCGGTGCCGCCACGATCGGCCACCACCACGGTCGGCGCACACAGGGACCTGATTGTTTTTTTTTTTTGAAAACATAACAAGGACCTGATTGTTCTCTTTTTAATACTTACAGGGACTTGATTGCGTATTTTCCACATAGATGTGCCACATTGGTCCAACATGTGGGTCCAACTCGTCAGTATTTTGCTTAATCACGGCTCAGCTTCGAATCAGTGAGATTTGTTACTCACTTGCCACAGAATTGGTGGTGATTTGTGGTCTTTGGTAAAAGTGGTGGAACCTGTTACCCTGGGCATAAATGTGGTGGTTTTAAGCAATTTACTCTCAGGTGTCATATGGCAGGAACTCGCTAAAAATGTGATTTGTGAGTGTTGTTCTTTCGCCTAGTGTTTTATCGTGGAACTCAGCAAATGTTATTTTGCGGGCGACGTTTAGAATTCAGTAATGAATTTGGAGACTTTTGCCGACCGGTTTAGGGAGAAAAGGAATTTAAAAAAACGTCGACGTTTAGAGAGATTGACCACTGTCGTGGTGGTTAGCGAACGAGTTCATTATTTGTGAATGGTTTCAAAACGCAAACTCGGTGCTGAAAAGGGTGCAATGGCAAAAAAACATGTCCACTTCATATAAATATACGCAGCTTTGTCATTCCCTTATCATAGCGGCCAAAACTTCTGGTGCTCCCGTCTTCTTTTAACGTACTCATGTGAGGATGGTTTAGTAGGCAAAATACAAACCGAACCTCTCTACGCGCGCATGCATGCAGTGTAAAATTTTGATTACTAACGGTACTTATACGCGGGAGTTAACTTGATGCTGCTCTCAGCCTCTCAGGCTCAGAGCCAGATCGCCCCGGCGGCCTTGAGCATGGGCACCAGCTTCCCACCGAGGTGCAGCGACATGACCCTGTCGGTGGAACCGACGAGCTTGCCGCCGATGAAGACGGCCGGGACGGCCGGCGTGCGGCCCAGGCGACGGGCGAGGTCGCGCTCCATGTCACGGCCCCGGGGGTCCTTGTCCAGCTCGTGCACGGCCGCGCAAACGCCGAGGCCCGAGAAGAGGGTCGTCACTGTGTAGCTCATTGGGCAGTCGTTGCTCGGCGTGAAGATCACCACCGCCTTCTCCGTCGATAGCCTCGTCACCCTCTCCATATTTTCTCGTCGATCTTCTTGATGGATTGTGAAAGGAGCTAGTTGGAAAGCTAGTGTTTTTCTCTGAGAAAGAAAGCTAGTGTTACTTAGTGGTTTTGCCTTGTGTGTGATGTGTTTAGAGTATGGTGCGAGGCCCTCCTTTTATAGAGCATGAGAGCGCATCAGAGAGAGAGAGAGAGAGAGAGAGAGAGAGACGAGGCGAGGCGAGCGAGAGGCGGGTGGCATAAGAATCCTCCACGTGTGCATAGCACGCTCAAAAGTGACCACCGTGGGGTATCTCTGTCACTTGTCATATGACTATTAGTATAACAATGGCTCATTGCCATATGCAACAAAAAAAAAATTAGGGATAAAAAGCTCCCCGGGTCCATTTTCATTACGGAAATAATACTTACATAATGCTCAGAATTCAGAAATTACATGGATAAAACCTATTTCCAGGGAAAAGAAACAAGACTTGAATTTAGACCTGACCCATTAACAGAAATGCTAGCTCATCTCTTCCACCGCTCTTCCTCCTTCCATCTACCGCATGCATGCAGCCCTAGTGCTACCAGGTAGCTTACACGACCGAAAGCTAGGCTCCACTAATCTTCTTGCTTGGAAGATACATTATTGTCTTCTTCCGAATTTCTTTTCTCCTTCAAATGGACATTTTAGTTCTTGATGTAAATCTCAGATAATGATAGCATAGGTGTCCCACCTGTTTCAATTTTTTTTAGAAAAGGAGGATGAACCCCGGCCTCTGCATCTGGGCAATGCATACGTCCACTTTATTAATTATTCTCACAAAACCTTACAAAGTAATACTATAGTAAGACTAAAGCCACCGTCTAAGCAACAAATTGTCGCTACACCTATCCAGTTGATGAAGGGGCGCAGATAGCCTGGGCCTAATACCAAACAGACATCGCAGCCAAACCTAACATCTAAGACCCGAGGACCCACCCAGGACGCCTGCCGGGCATGGGTCTCGCCGGTCCGGCGTGCTCTCAGAGGCCGACGCCGCCAACTGCCACCACTCCATCTTCAGAACTGTACTGATGCATCAACCTTGGTCGGTCTAGCTATCGTCGATGCCACCACGGCACCCAACGACACCTTCTCCCTGCGCGCAAACAGCTGTGCACGTCGCGGTCGCCACTGATACACCTCAGCACCATGCTGCCAAGTACCACCAGCCGACACAGCTTGAAGTCTTTGGAAAATCTGTTGTGCGTAGCACCGCCGACCGAGCATGACAAAGCGTAGCACCCGTCGGTCGTGCATGACTTGACATCTCCACGAAGCTCCGTGCAAGACGGCCGCTCCACCTCCTGCCTCTGACTTCCAGAGCTGCTCCACAAATGATGCTCCCAAGAGAGAAACGACACCGCAGTGCCGCTATCAGCCGATCTGAAACACCAGATCCTAGGGTTTCCCCAGAGCAGCACGAGTGGGTCGACATTAGTTACACGACAATGCCTCCATCAAGGTAACGACGTAGAACGCCGCCATCGCCTGCCAACGGCTCGGTTTTCACCAGCAACCATGTCTCCCCAACTCACAGCCGGGACTAGATGATGGATCTCGAGATCCGATCACCAAGCCTCTGGCCGGCCATCTTTGACGAAGAAGATGACCACCACCATTGGCCAACGAGACGACGCGAGATGAAGTAGGGCGCTGCCAGCGTGCGTCCTGGCCAGCACCACCGGTGCTAGGCCCGTCCCAGATCACGCCTCATGGCCGAGGGCAACGGCAAGCGCTGCCACGACGAGGACGTAGACCGGAAGCCCAGATCCGGCCCACCCGCGCGCCGCCACGTGGCCACCACCAAGCGCCGTTCAGGGGCAGCCCCGCCGCCGTGAGGGACGCTGCC
Source organism: Aegilops speltoides (assembly GCA_021437245.1). NCBI lineage: Eukaryota > Viridiplantae > Streptophyta > Magnoliopsida > Poales > Poaceae > Aegilops > Aegilops speltoides. Next base: position 101,088,051 of record CM038145.1, read on the forward strand.
TCATGGGCAGCAGGCGCCAGCCCCCGGCGGAACACCGCTGCTCGCCACCGACTGCCGCAAGATCGCCACCAGCCGCCGCGAGATCTGCGAGAACGGCGAGGACGCCCCACCGCCACCTTCCCTGGGGACCACGCGGGCTTCGCCGGTGTCCCCTCCTGTGGCGGCGAAGCGGGGGAGGAACGGGGAGGGGCGGCTGGCGGCCGGTTAAGGTTAGGGGCGGGGAGGGGAGAGGACAACTCTCATCCCACCTGTTTCATAGTGATCTAATTATTCTTGTCCAAAACTACTCCCTGTGATGCAAACATATCAATCAGCCACACTGATACAAAAATTTAAGTTTGATCAACAATTAAACTACTTAAATATGGCTAAGTGACACTGAAAGTTCAAACTTTTCATTTGTACTCAAAAGCACTTTTTAGTGATATCACTCTTATGTCATACAACTGATCAGTTCTTATTGATCTAGTTGTTATTCAAACTTAGAAATTCGAGGGAAAATAGGTTTTGCAACGACGGAAATTGGACAATTTCGAATGCTCCACAAGACATAAAAAAATATGTACCTCCATGGAACATAACACCCTTGTGAATTATATTATGATATGCATATGTCCATTTGATGAAAGGGTAGCGGACATGGCATGCATACTGGATGAGGGATAACAAGATTTAGTGGGAATATTTTGGATGCCAATCACCGAAAAATATGGAATCCCAATAAAGTTTGAAAGATCCCCTAATCTTTTTCATATCCCTGGGCCACATACGACAGCATTAGATGCTGATATAGTTTTTCAGTTTTTCATGTATTTAGTTATAACGTTAAAATTAGTATTTCTAGTGAGTTTGCGTAGATACATACATAATGTAAAAAAGAGTTGCTTTCTAGAATTGAACCGAGAGGGCGGAACTTATTATTTTTGCCATTCAAATCTTTATTTTTTTAGTTAATGTTAAGCTTCCTCTATTAGAATCGGGTGTGTCAGAACTGGAGTAATTCATAAATTATAATTGATTAAGTTTATATAATATATGTACCTTCTAATATTCTCAAGATATAAACAAAATCCAGAACAGTGACACACAACGAAAAGCGGAAGCGGGTATATGTCCAAATTAGAATCAATCGTACAACATGTTACACAAACGAATAGACGTGTACCACATTGCATTGGTCGACTAGTCATCATATGCACAGGCACTAAATCAAGTTATGCCAAAAAGAAAGAAAATAAAAGAAACATCACAAAAAGACATATTTTAAAACAAGGAAAGGAAAGTCAAAACTAAAGTGATCATGCCACATGCATAGAGATAGAGACCTCTTGCTACCATGTATCAGAATAGACTTTCGCAAAAACAAAACAAAAATGCTCACAATGTGGCACCCAACAAGCCACGTCATTGCCTAAGGCTAGATACCTTGCTCGATCTTATCTAACCACACATTCCATTTGTGGTTTTATCAGAATCTTTCAGATAAAGCCGTTGATACGCACGCAGATGAAAAATACAAAAAGTATAGATAGTCAACAAATGTTCGAGGCATTTGATCATCTTAATTTCCCTCTTGTGCAACTGTTCTTCACTGCTTGCCTTGCTGTCCCGAGTCTCAACAGCTTAGAGTTTATATACAGTGTATATATGGAGAAAAGTAATTCTATCGTGCACAGATCCACACGGATTCACCGTCCATGGTTACTTTGAAAGTCACGCTACTTTGCTTACTGTTTTCAGAATTTGTCTTGTTTCAAAGCATCACATTCGATTTTTCTTCTCATTTCAAAGTGTAGTTTAATGTATCATTGTGTAACAGCAAAACTGATAAAAAACAAGTGCATTCTTTTTTATTGGTACACAAAGAAACATGATGACACACGCTGAATCAAGAAAGAAAACAAACATAATATTTTGGAATGCGATAAATTTTGATAAGAACAAAAAATATCGAGACGATGGACGCTGGATCCATGTGCAGGATATCCCCTGTTTTACTCTGCAAATGAGATGTTGTGATCGAGATCACAATATATCTATACATGCATATCTATCATGTGCACGCCTTTATATCCATCTATTAGAGCATCTCTCGCCGTTCAGCCCCCCAGGGCACCGAAAAAGAGCGTCCTGGGGGTGCGCCGGCGATAAATTCGGCGCTGGGGCGGTTCGCCACCCAGCCGTTGCCCCCAGGCGTCGAATTCAGCCCAGCTTTCGTCCCAAATATGTCCAGAAACGTCCCGATAACTGTGTGAATCGGCCCATATTCGGCGCGGTTCGGCGGGTTTCGGCGTGAATTTTCGCAAACAAGAATCAATTAGCTCCTCACATAGCTCGGCGTGTTTTCGGCTTGTTTCATCACATAAATCAAATAGTTCACTACAAATTATATCGTTTAACAAATAAAAACTCAAGTTTCATCTCCATTCCCGGCCTCGCCCTTGAGCCTCCATAGGTGCTCCACCAAATCGTGTTGCAGTTTTTGATGCACTTGTGGGTCTCGGATCTTCTGACGCATATTGAGGTAGGCAGTCCAGTTTGCCGGTATCTGGTGATCAACTTGGGCAAGAGGACCCTGCAACTAATATGGTTCAGTGTCAAACACTAGCTCTTCCTGCTCGCTCTCAATGGTCATGTTGTGCAAGATGACATAGCAAGTCATGATCTCCCACATTTGATCTTTCGACCAGGTCTGGGCAGGGTACCGGACAACAGCAAATCGAGATTGGAGCACACCAAATGCCGCTCGACATCCTTCCCGCAAGCCTCCACGAATCTTCGCAAACCAGGCGTTCTTGCCTCCTGGCACAGGGTTTGAGATGGTCTTCACAAATGTCGACCATCTCGGATAGATGCCATCAGCTTGTAGTACCCCTTGTTGTACTGCCGCCCATTGACCTTGAAGTTCACCGGAGGAGAATGACCTTCAACAAGCTTGGCAAAGACTGGGGAGCACTGCAAGACGTTCATGTCATTGTGAGTTCCTGGCATCCCAAAGAAAGAGTGCCAAATCCAGAGGTCCTGTGTGGCCACTGCCTCAAGCACCACACTACAACCGTCTTTGGCGCCTTTGTACAACCCCTGCCAAGCAAATGGACAGTTCTTCCATTTCCAATGCATGCAGTCGATGCTTCCAAGCATCCCAGGAAATCCTCTTGCTTCATTCTGTGCAAGGATCCAAGCAGTGTCTTCCGCATTGGGTGCTCGCAAGTACTGTGGTCTAAACACTGCCACCACTGCCCTGCAGAACTTGTAGAAACACTCAATGGTGGTGGACTCGGCCATGCGCCCATAGTCTTCGAGTGAATCACCGGGAGCTCCGTATGCAAGCATCCTCATAGCCGTCGTGCACTTCTGGATCGAGGTGAATCCAAGTGTGTTGGTGCAATCCTTCTTGCAGTTGAAGTAGCTGTCGAACTCCCGGATGGAATTCACAATCCGGAGGAAAAGCTTTCGGCTCATCCAATAACGGCGCCGAAATGTTTTCTCACCGTGCAATGGAGCATCGGCGAAGTAGTCCGAGTAGAGCATGTAGTACCCTTCCAAACGATGCCAGTTCTTTGTTTTCACCCGCCCAAGCGCCGAGCCACCTCGCCGCGGCTTCTCACTGCTCGCGAGCAGGCCGGCGAGGGCGGCGAGCACCATGAGATGCTCCTGCTCCTGGACATCGACTTCGGCTTCCTCATCCAGCAACGCCGCGAGCGCATCCTCATCTTCGGAGTCCATCGCCGGGCCGCACAATTCACCGAACACCTTGTGGGCGAGGTGGGCGCAAGCCCGCCGGCGTACACGGCCCTGCGCGTCCCGAGCGCCGGAAAAGGTGCCGGGGCGGCGGCGAAGAGGTTGCCTCGGCGACGCTCCTTCTTTTTCTAGGCTGGAGACGGTCTACCTATCTGTGGCGGGCGGTGGTCGGTGCCGGGATCGGCAGGGTGGCGCAGGGTTACAGCCGAACGCGGGGGGCAGGAGGGCGAATCTGGGCGGGTGGATTGACTTTTAGCCTGTCAATGTGGTCCCAGGAACACTTTTCGCTTGCGCCGGAGCCCCCAAGCACCCCCAGTGCGCCGGGTTCGGCCTGCGAGCGCCGGGCACAAAAACGGCCCGAGCCGGCGGAATTCGGCGTCCTGGGGGCGCGTCTGGGCCGTTTTTTCAGCACCGGCGCAAATAAATTGCCTGGGGAGGCCTTCCTGGGGGCGCGGCTGGAGATGCTCTTACTCTATCATCTTCGATGTATGAACAAATTGCTAGCTACCATGGCTAAGAAAGTAGCATTACGTCTTAAACCAGTTTTGAAAACTTTAATATGTAATTAATCAAGTTATCCTAATTTATTTCTATATCTAGCTACCTAGTAAAACATATCAAGTCAAGTATTGGGAAGGAATATAAACCGATTAAAAAAATGTGTAAGGTCACTAGGTTAATTTGTTCATACATCGACGATATGTATGAATGCTCTACTCCCCGAGTCCCTCGTGCTGCCTCCAGGCCGACTGGGGGGCTAACCCTAGCTCCCATGGCCGCCACCCCCTCCGCCCTTCCCTCTCCCCTCGCCGTCCCTAGAGGTGGCCGTCGGGATAGTCTGCACGCCGCCGATGAAGGGGACATCGGGTACCTTGCGTCCAGCGGCCATGGCGCAGCTTCCTGGAGGGGAGGTGCATGGCGGTGCGAGATCTGACTGCCATAGCTACTCCTCCAGGCAGCGCGGCATCCCGTCCGACGACAACAAGGGGATGGAGGCCTCTGCGGAGATCTACGACGCAAGGGCCCTGGAGCAGCGGTTACAGACACGTCGGCGGACGCATCCCCTCCGTCGGGGATGGCGGACCAGGAGGTGGCTACATGTGGCGATGACTGGGACGGCAGATCAAGGGATCCCGTTCCTTGGTTCATCATTGGAGGCGCGTGGCGGCCGGAGCATTCTCCGGCGTCGACGACGCATGATTTGGAGATCCATAGCCCTTCGGGGTTTGTGAATCGGCAGCTAGATGTGGGCTCGGGGAGGTGCCGCTTCCGGTGAAAACCACGCCAACTTCGGTCATGGCGGACGGTGGCAACGTATTTGCGTCATTCCAGCTTGTTGGAGGCATCATTGCTGCAGTTCTCGTCTTCCCGCCCACGCTACTATGGGGAAACCCTAGATCTGGGTCTCATGGATCGGACGATGGTGGTGTGTGGCGCCGTTCTCCATCCTGGGGGCATCGCCTTTTTAGAGCATGTGCGAGCCAGAGGGTTCCTGAAGTGCAGTGGTGTGGTCTTCCAAGTCGAAGTCGGCGAGTCTCAACAGTGCGGTGTAGCCAGGTCTCGCTGATGGGCTCTTGAGGATGGACAAGCGCAAAGCGGTGGCGGTATGTGGTGTCGTGGTGGCACTCGCGGCATGCCTAAGAAGATTATTTCATTGATCCCTGCAGCGATGATGGGTTCGTGGAAGAAGGCGGCGACAACTTCAGGAGCGTGCACATACGGCATGCGCTAAGAGTGTGCTGCACCGTTCTCCGGTTTTAGATGGTATGTGTAGGAATGAGGTCAGGGTATGCGTCCCTGATCATGACCACCGCTATCATCAAGTTTGTAGGTGGCGTGACTTTTGTCGCATAGAAGGTGGATTCAGAAGGATCGATGTTTTATCTTGTAAGGCATTATTGAATAATATAATAATATGATTGTGTGCATCGCTTGACTATCTTCAACCTCCTTTCCGAAAAAATGTTCATGGCCAATGAAAGTAAAGAATTTGAAATATGTTTCTGGATAGAACTTCCATCTTTTTATAAACATGTTACAAACGCAGACTATGTACATGCACATACACTCATCCATATTGACGCACGCCCTATCTCTATGAGCACCTCTGAAGTACTAAGCTGGCACATATTGAGATTTACAGAGTTCCACGAACATTCCTGAAGATACTATAATAGATCAAAGAAAATGCGAGCATCGCTGTCAAGTCTAGAACTTAAACCCTGGTGGGCTAGTTTCTCCACAGTCTACCATTTGACCTAAGCTTAGCTCATGGATGAAACTTTCATTTTGCTAGTATTACGAATCATTATCTAATGATTCCATTTATGGATAAATCAGTTATCCTAATTCAAGATGCATATCTATATCTTAGCTAGCTAACTAGTAAGGCATGTCAAATCTAGTGTTGGGATCACCTTGGCTTTGTTTTGGACATTCCAAATGTTTTTCCACCGTAGTTACCCAAGAAACTGCTGATGATAGACACGCCCTTGCACTATCTCTATCCGTGACGGTTCAGAGAGCCGACGTGGATGACAATTTTGAACTATAAAAGATAGCGGTTTCCACAGTAGAGTTACTATGCATTTTACACACACAAAAGTAGTGTTACTAGAGATGTGACTTGTGACCGTTGATTATCTTAACCTGTTATTTGTTATCAGACCAACATATCATACTATATATATTACTGGTTAGCCAGTGGACATATTATAATATTTCTTTTAACGTTGCTATAAAGGAAAGATCTTGCCTTCCAACTCTAATCCTATTTTAGGTGTGCACTTTTAACCTTTTGTCATATTATGTTATTTATCCCTTCATTTTGTTTCTTACTTTGATATGACCAATCACCGGTGTTCTAAGTTGAACTAATCACATATTTACTGGCAAAGAGTTGTGAGTTTGTTTTCATAACTAGCACCGTTAGGCCATGAAATGTTTCGTATCTTGATCTCTCGAATCTTGAAAGCTCTGCAAGTAAACTCGGGTATATTGGTCCCTTACAAGTTGAGCCACACCGGGTTTTTTTTCTTTCAGAAAAGGCTTATTAGGGCATCTTCAAGGTGTACCCGTAAACCTTCCGCATTCCGAACCGCCGAAGCCTTCCAACGCGGCCCTTTATTGGTCCGCAGGGCGGTCTAGACGCGATTTCTTCTGTAAACCGAAGACAAACGTTGGGAGGTTTGCGGGAGTCCGGACCAATCCCACGCATGCTTCTGACCGCCCTAGCGCACCAAAACCCCATCACCGCCCCTCCCGCGCTTTCCTTCTGATGCAGGCGCCGCTTAACGCGCCGCATTCATGCCGGCCCAGAGCACGCGGAGGCTGGCATTGATGCCGCGATTTGACCAGGGAGGGATGGTTGGCGGCGTTGACCGACGCGACCTCTCGGCAGCCGCCGCTTCACTGCGGACGCAGGTTCCCAAGGAACCAACTCCGCCCGCTGCGCCGCATTGAAGCGGACCGTCCCTTCGCCTGGGCCGCACTGCGGCTATAAACCGTGCGTCGGAGATGCACATAGATGCACCACCCACTCCGCGAGCACCGGCGCCCTTCCCTCCCTTGTCTTCGTGCCCGAGCCCCTCCCTCCCCCTCTTCGACCAAGCTCCGGCGATGCCGAAGTCGTGGCACTCCGTGCCGGCAGCAAGAGTAGGCGGAGCTCCTCCTCCGGCGGTTCTTGCGCCGCCGCAAACGCTCTCCGGGCTCGTCGGCGTCCATGGCGGCTAGCTCCTTCGCCAAGGAGGAGATCGTCATCTCCTCTGGTGACAAGGAGGACCAGGCCCCACCGCAAGAGCCGCAGGAGCCACCGCAGCAGCCGCTCCGACTCCTCAAGGAGGCCGCTCTGACGGACAAACGTTTCGTCCGTCAGATCCAGATAATGACGGAGCGGTCGCTCTGTTACATGGGGGTCGCTGCCATCACCGGCGCGCATGAAGGAGAAGGCGGCCTCCCCGCCGCACCAGCGAGTCAAGATCGAGCCAGCATCCATGCTCCTACCGGTGAAGGAGGAACCGGCCTCTACCCGGAACAACCACCGCGTGCAGATCATACATTGTTTGAAAGACGAGTCGGCCTTGCCCCCGCACCACCACGGCGTCCAGATCGGATGCCGCGTGAAGGAGCTCGCGTCCCCATCACATAGCCGGTACGGCCGCATCAACGCGGCGCCACCGCCTTGCCGTCAAGGAGGAGCTGCCACCCGCGATAAAGAAGGCGTGGGGCCGCCTCCTCCACTACCTCGTTGTTCCCTTGTGCTCGAGGGCCATCATGTATGAGGCGGAGCACGCGGCTCGGCAGCAGGAGCGGTACGACCGATGCAATGCCAGTCGGCGCTCGCGTTCGCCAAGAGCGACATGGCGCCGAATTGGGTCTGCAACAATCCATACCTCGCCGCCGCGTTGGTGCTTGAGCGCTCCATGACCACCACGGAGACGGACGCCAGGCATCGCCGCTGCCTTGACGGTGAGCTCGCCAAGATCGGCGAGGAGTGGTCTCTTAGCGACTGCTCCGCCAACACCGACTGTGGCAAGGCAGCCGCTAGGGCTCCGAAGGCCTGATACGTCTCCAACATATCTATAATTTTTGATTGCTCCATGCTACTTTATCTACTGTTTTGGACTATATTGGGCTTTATTTTCCACTTTTATATTATTTTGGGACTAACCTATTAACCGGAGCCCCAGCCATGAATTGCTTTTTTTTTTGCCTATTTCAGTATTTCGAGGAAATGGAATATCAAACGGAGTCCAAACGGAATGAAACCTTTGGGAGCGTGATTTTCTCATCAGATAAGATCCAGGAGACTTGGACCCTCCGTCAAGAAAGCCACGAGGCGGTCACGAGGTTGGGGCGCCCTCCCCAGGCGCGCCCCGCCTCGTGGGCCTCGAGCTCCACCGACGTGCTCCTTCCTCCTATATATACCTACGTACCCCCATTAGACCAGGGACGGAGCCAAAAACCTAATTCCACCGCCGCAACTTTCTGTATCAAGATCCCATCTTGGGGCCTGTTCTGGAGCTCCGCCGGAGAGGGCATCCACCACGGAGGGCTTCTACATCATCACCATAGCCCCTCCGATGAAGTGTGAGTAGTTTACTTCAGACCTTCGGGTCCATAGCTAGTAGCTAGATGGCTTCTTCTCTCTTTTTGAATCTCAATACAATGTTCTCCCCCTCTCTTGTGGAGATCTATTCGATGTAATCTTCTTTTTGCGGTGTGTTTGTTGAGACCGATGAATTGTGGGTTTATGATCCAACTTATCTATGGAAAATATTTGATTCTTCTCTGGATTCTTTTATGTATGATTGAGTTATCTTTGCAAGTCTCTTCGAATTATATGTTTGGTTTGGCCAACTAGATTGGTAGTTCTTGCAATGGGAGAAGTGCATGGCTTTGGGTTCAATCTTGCGGTGTCCTTACTCAGTGACCGAAGGAGTTGAAAGGCACGTATTGTATTGTTGTCATCGAGGATAAGAAGATGGGGTTTTTATCATATTGCATGAATTTATCCCTCTACATCATGTCATCTTGCTTAAGGCGTTACTCTATTTTTAACTTAATACTCTAGATGCATGCTGGATAGCGGTCGATGAGTGGAGTAATAGTAGTAGATGCAGAATCATTTCGATCTACTTGTCACGGACGTGATGCCTATATACATGATCATTGCCTAGATATACTCATAACTATGCTCAATTCTATCAATTGCTCAACAGTAATTTGGTCACCCACCGTAGAATACTTATGCTCTTGAGAGAAGCCACTAGTGAAACCTATGGCCCCCGGGTCTATTCTCATCATATCAATCTATATCACTTTATTTACTTGCTTTGTTTTTCCTTTGCCTTTACTTTTTACCTTTGCATCTATCTATCAAAAATACCAAAAATATTATCTCTATCAGATCTCACCCTCGTAAGTAACCGTGAAGGGATTGGCAACCCCTAAGCGTTGGTTGCGAGTTGCTATCGTTTTGTGCAGGTACGAGGGACTTGCGCGTGACCTCCTACTGGATTGATACCTTGGTTCTCAAAAACTGAGGGAAATACTTGCGCTACTGTGCTACATCACCCCCTCCTCTTCGGGGAAAACCAACGCTAGCTCGAGACATAGCAAGAAGGATTTCTGGCGCCGTTGCCGGCGAGGCTTACGCAGAAGTCAACATACCAAGTACCCATCACAATCCCTATCTCTCGCATTACATTTTTTGCCATTTGCCTCTCGTTTTCCTCTCCCCCACTTCACCCTTGCTGTTTTATTCACCCTCTCTTTCCCAATCTCCTCCTCTCTTCCCCGTTTGCCTTCTTCCCGTATGTATCTTTGTTTGTGTTTCCTTGTGCCTTCTTTATGTTTACATCTTCGCTTGCTGAAAATCTATTGATATGGATCCACTTAAAGTGTTCTACTTGGATCATCTTCGATCCTTATGTGCTCGTGCTGAAACCCCAACTAGCCTAGTTGATGGGAAATCTTTAGATGAGCAATTTTATTATGCGCGTCACTGTTTGTCTGAAAAAGGGAGACGCCTATGGAGTCAAATAAACATATTGTTGTGCTATGCTTTGAATCTCTGTGAAATGTGTGATTTTACTTGTTGCTCTAAGGACCCTAAAAAACACCTTCCCTACCTATGTGAGTTCAATGATATTTAAATCCTATCTTCTTATGCAAAGGGTGTTTATAGTTACTATGATATCGAACAAATTGAAGAATTTGTCATTTTTAAGGGTGCTCATGAAGTTGCTTCTTTGATTGAAAAGTATGATTTTACTCTCAACAAATCTGAAAATTTCGTCATACTTAAGTATTGCAATGAAAACCTTGCTCATAATGTCTATGTCCAAGAGTTAATTGAAAGAATGACCGTTGCTTTGGAAGAAAATAATGATAAGCATGAATCTATAGAAAATGATGATTTCGATGATTTGATTGAAACATCCCTTGATGAACATGATGCTTGGTATTCTTGTGGCCATGATGCCAATATTTATGAAGATGAATTTGCTATTGTTCCTTATGTTAAACATGAGATCGTTGCTATTGCACCCATACTTGGTAGTTCCTTCGATGAAAAGCATGATTGCAATGATTTTACTATAAATTCTCTTGATGTCAATTGTGCTAATAATATTCAAAACCCTAAGCTTGGGGATGCTAGTTTTGCTATGTCCTCTACTTGTTGCAATGATCATGATTGGGGTGATTCTTCCTATGATCTTGAAAATTTATTTAATCCCCATGATGAATATGAGATTGATAATAGTGTTTGCAATAATATTGAAGGTGGGTTTGGAAGAGTGTCAACTTTAGATCCCACATATTTGGATAACATTCAATCTTATGAAATTTTTGATAAAAGTGGGCTTGGAGAGGTCATGACTTTAGTTAATGTGAATCCCACTATTTTGGAAGAGTGTCAACTTTACATGCATGTGGATCATGTTAAGAATATGTTTTGTGATAGCTATATTGTTGAATTTGCTTATGATCCTACATGTAATTATTATGAGAGAGGAAAATATGGTTGTAGAAGTTTTCATGTTACTAAATTACCTCTCTTCATGTTGAGATTGCTATCATCTCTTTGTTCTTCCTTGCATATGCTAGTTTTTGCTTGCCTTGATAATTTGTTTGCTTGCAAGATGCCTATCCATAGGAAGTATGCTAGACTTAAGTGTGTTTGTCACATGTTTTATGATGCTCTCTTTGTGCTTCAATTCGTATCTTTCATGTGAGCATCATCATAATCTCAATGCCTAGCTAGGGGCGTTAAACGATAGCGCTTGTTGGGAGGCAACCCAATTTTATTTTGTGTTTTTTGTTTTTGGTTCTGTTTAGGAATAAATAATCCATCTACCTTCTGTTTGGATGTGGTTTTATGTTTTAATTAGTGTTTGTGCCAAGTAAGACATATAGGATAACCTACGATGATAGTTGATTTGATTCTGCTGAAAAACAGAAACTTTGCACGCACCATTGATTCTTTTTGCTTCTGATCAATAAACAAATTGTCCAGGACTTCCTATTTTGGTAGAATTTTTAGAGTTCCAGAAGTTTGCGTTAGTTCTGATTACTACTGATGTTACTGCTTTTTGACAGATTCTGTTTTTCGTGTGTTGTTTGCTTATTTTGATGAATCTATGGCTAGTAAATTAGTTTATAAACCATAGAGAAGTTGGAATACAGTAGGTTTAACACCAATATAAGTAAAGAATGAGTTCATTACAGTACTTTGAAGTAGTCTTTTGTTTTCTTTATCTAACGGAGCTCACGAGATTTCTGTTGAGTTTTGTGTTGTGAAGTTTTCAAGTTTTGGGTGAATTCTTTTGATGGATTATGAAACAAGGAGTGGCAAGAGCCTAAGCTTGGGGAAGCCCATGACACCCCCAAGATAATCAAAGGACACCAAAAAGTCAAAGCTTGGGGATGCCCCGGAAAGCATCCCTCTTTCGTCCACTTCCATCGGTAATTTACTTGGAGATATATTTTTATTCACCACATGATATGTGTTTTGCTTGGAGCGTCTTGTATTATTTGTGTCTTTGCTTGTTAGTTTACCACAATCATCCTTGTTGTACACACCTTTTGGGAGAGCCATATATGAATTGAAATTTGTTAGAATACTCTATGTGCTTCACTTATATCTTTTGAGCTTGATAGTTTTGCTCATAGTGCTTCACTTATATCTTTAGAGCGTGATAATTTTTGCTGTAGTGCTTCACTTAGATCTTTTAGAGCACGGTGGTGGACTTGTTTTAAAGAAACTTGATCTCTCATGCTTCACTTAGATTATTTTGAGAGTCGTTAATAGCATGGTAATTTGCTTAATGTTAATATACTTGGTATTCAAGATATGTGAAACTTTCTTTTAAGTGGGTTGAATACTAAGATAAGTTTGATGCTTGATAATTGTTTTGAGATATGGAGGTGATAATATCAAAGTCGTGCTAGTTGGGTGATTAGGAATTTGAGAAATACTTGTGTTGAAGTTAGCAAATCCCGTAGCATGCACGTATGGTTAAAGTTATGTAACAAATTTGAAACATGAAGTGTACCTGGCTTGTGCATCCTTATGAGTGGCGGTCGGGGACGAGCGATGGTCTTTTCCTACCAATCTATCCCCCTAGGAGCATGCGCGTAGTACTTGATTTTTGATGACTTCTAAATTTTTGCAATAAGTATATGAGTTCTTTTGACTAATGTTGACTCCATGGATTATACGCACTCTTACCTTTCCGCCATTTGCTAGCCTCTTGATGCCGTGCATTGCCCTTCTCACATTGAGAGTTGGAGCAAACTTCGCGAGTGCATCCAAACCCCGTGATATGATACGCTCTTTCACACATAAATCTCCTTATATCTTCCTCAAAACAGCCACCATACCTACCTATCATGGCATTTCCATAGCCATTCCGAGATATATTGCCATGCAACTTCCACCACCACCATCATCATCATCATGACATACATTACTTTTGTCATATTGCCATTGCATGATCTTGTAGTTGACATCGTATTTGTGGCAAAGCCACCATGCATTATTTTCCATACATGTCACTCTTGATTCATTGCACCATCCCGATTACATCACGGAGGCATTCATATAGAGTCATATCTTGTTCTAAGTTTCGATTTGTAATCCTTGTGTTGTAATCAATAGAAGTGTGATGATCATCATTATTAGAGCATTGCCCAAAAAAAAGAGTAAGGCCAAAAAAAAGGAAAGGCCCAAAAAAAGAAAGGCCAAAATAAAAAAAGAAAGGCCCAAAAAAAATTAAAAAAAAAGGGCAATGCTACTATCTCTTTTTCCACACTTGTGCTTCAAAGTAGCACCTTGTTTTTCATGTAATGAGTCTCATATATTGTGCTTCAAAGTAGCATCATGATTTTCATATAGTGAGTCTCATAAGTTCTCTTTTTATACTAGTGAGAATTTTTCATTATAGAACTTGGCTTGTATATTCCAACGATGGGCTTCCTCAAAATGCCCTAGGTCTTCATGAGCAAGCAAGTTGGATGCACACCCACTAGTTTTCTTTTGTTGAGCATTCTTAGCTCTAGAGCATCCGTTGTATGGCAATCCCTACTCCTTGCATTAACATCAATCGATGGGCATCTCCATAGCTCATTGATTAGCCTCGTTGATGTGAGACTTTCTCCCTTTTTGTCTTCTCCACACAATCCCCATCATCATATTCTATTCCACCCATAGTGCTATATCCATGGCTCACGCTCATGTATTGCGTGAAGGTTGGAAAGGTTTGAGATTATTTAAGTATGAAACAATCGCTTGGCTTGTCATCGGGGGTATAGAAGTTAGGAACATCTTTGTGTGACGAAAATGAAGCATAGCCTAACTATATGATTTTGTAGGGATGAACTTTCTTTTGCCATGTTATTTTGAGAAGACATGATTACTTTGATTAGTATGCTTGAAGTATTATTATTATTGTGTTAATATGAACTTTTGTCTTGAATCTTTCGGATCTGAATATTCATACCATGATTAAGAAGATTTACATTGAAATTATGCGAAAGTATCACTCCGCATCAAAAATTCTCTTTTTATCATTTACCTACTCGAGGACGAGCAGGAATTAAGCTTGGGGATGCTTGATACGTCTCCAACGTATCTATAATTTTTGATTGCTCCATGCTACTTTATCTACTGTTTTGGACTATATTGGGCTTTATTTTCCACTTTTATATTATTTTTGGGACTAACCTATTAACCGGAGGCCCAGCCCAATTGTTGTTTTTGCCTATTTCAAGATTTCGAGAAGCGGAATATCAAACGGAGTCCAAACGGAATGAAACCTTCGGGAGCGTGATTTTCTCATCAGATAAGATCCAGGAGACTTGGACCCTCCGTCAAGAAAGCCACGAGGCGGTCACGAGGGTTGAGGGCGCGCCCTCCCGCCTGGGCGCGCCCCCTGCCTCGTGGGCCCCTCAAAGCTCCACTGACGTGCTCCTTCCTCCTATATATACCTACGTACCCCCATTAGACCAGGGACGGAGCCAAAAACCTAATTCCACCGCCGCAACCTTCTGTATCAAGATCCCATCTTGGGGCCTGTTCCGGAGCTCCACCGGAGAGGGCATCCACCACGGAGGGCTTCTACATCATCACCATAGCCCCTCCGATGAAGTGTGAGTAGTTTACTTCAGACCTTCGGGTCCATAGCTAGTAGCTAGATGGCTTCTTCTCTCTTTTTGGATCTCAATACAATGTCCCCCCCCCTCTCTTGTGGAGATCTATTCGATGTAATCTTCTTTTTGCGGTGTGTTTGTTGAGACCGATGAATTGTGGGTTTATGATCCAACTTATCTATGGAAAATATTTGATTCTTCTCTGAATTCTTTTATGTATGATTGAGTTATCTTTGCAAGTCTCTTCGAATTATCCGTTTGGTTTGGCCAACTAGATTGGTAGTTCTTGCAATGGGAGAAGTGCATGGCTTTGGGTTCAATCTTGCGGTGTCCTTACTCAAAGGATGAAGGAGTTGCAAGGCACGTATTGTATTGTTGCCATCGAGGATAACAAGATGGGGTTTTTATCATATTGCATGAATTTATCCCTCTACATCATGTCATCTTGCTTAAGGCGTTACTCTGTTTTTAACTTAATACTCTAGATACATGTTGGATAGCGGTCGATGAGTGGAGTAATAGTAGTAGATGCAGAATCGTTTCGATCTACTTGTCACGGACGTGATGCCTATATACATGATCATTGCCTAGATATACTCATAACTATGCTCAATTCTATCAATTGCTCAACAGTAATTTGTTCACCCATCGTAGAATACTTATGCTCTTGAGAGAAGCCACTAGTGAAACCTATGGCCCCCTGGTCTATTCTCATCATATCAATCTATATCACTTTATTTACTTGCTTTGTTTTTACTTTGCCTTTACTTTTTACCTTGCATCTATCTATCAAAAATACCAAAAATATTATCTCTATCAGATCTCACCCTCGTAAGTAACCGTGAAGGGATTGACAACCCCTAAGCGTTGGTTGCGAGTTGCTATCATTTTGTGCAGGTACGAGGGACTTGCGCGTGACCTCCTACTGGATTGATACCTTGGTTCTCAAAAACTGAGGGAAATACTTACGCTACTGTGCTGCATCACCCCCTCCTCTTCGGGGAAAACCAACGCTAGCTCGAGACGTAGCAAGGCCACATCGGCAGTTGCTGCGGCGGCAGTCCGCACGACGCAACAGTAGGCGGAGCAGCTCCTCCGCGAGCGGAAGGCAACCGTCGGACAAGGCTGTCACAGCCTTCCAGCGCAATACCGCCGTTGGAGGGACCACGACGACGGCACCGACAGAGACGGGGGTGCAACAGTGCAGGGTGGCCACGCATACAAGGTGGTCGACCGGTATAGGGTTTAGGTTTTTTTTTCTAGTTTTTTTAGTTGAACGATCGAAATATCGACCTTTTAATGTAGATTATATACAAACTTTAATGAAATCCGGTCTGATCAAATTTTGTGTGGTTGGTTCAAATTGTTGGCTGGATGTATGCGGCTAGCGTTGAATGTCGGTCTCCCACATCCGTGTCTGCGGATTGGTCCCGCCTGTCCGTATATGGATGCGGGAGAAAATTTGCAGGTGGCTGTTGAAGATGCCCTTATGCCCGACTTTATAAATAAAGCCATATCGGTAAGTCATCCAACATAGATGGCTAAGGTCACAAATAAAATGAGAGCTGCCGAGGCCAAAGAATAGCCCAAATTGGTCAGGGCAAACAGGCACAAAGACTACCAAGAGAATATCAAAACAAAACATAACTATGACAGGGGCGAAGGAGCAGGCTGACTAAGGGTAATTGCCGAGGAACTTATCTTGGAGATAATTAATGAAATTGTTGGTGCAATCTAGCACCCTGAAGGGTCTGGAAATTGTTGGACAAAATAGTGAGCGACTAATGTGTTTGCTAGTGCATATACCGAGATATGGTCCCTGGAGTCATGAGAAGTTTGCTATAAACTTTAGTTTTTTGGAAATGGAGGCGTACCCCCGGTCTCTGCATCATAATGATGCATGCAGCCATCTTATTAAAAAGTCTCGAAGTAGCACAAAGTCATAAAGGTATTAAAGCTCGCAAGCGGTAAGGCAAAATAAAGGATAAGCTCCCTAGACTCCTATCCTATCATGCGACCGCCATCCGAACCGGTTGAATATAGCCCGTGCTACCATCTCCCACTGGTTGCACCCAGTAACGAAAGGCTCCCTGAGTCCATAGGAGTGAGTAAGGACCACGTACAGATCCATGTGGTAGCTCTGAAGATAACCTGCAAGAAATTTAAATTGTGTTGTCTGTTAAAAATCAAATCATTTCTACAGTTCCATATAGCCCACAAAAGTGCACATATTCCAATCCGAATACGAGCTGTAGTAGTAGGTTCAACCCCAGCTAACCACGTTCCAAACAACAATCCAATGTCAACTAGAGGATTAATGTTGAAGGCTATAAGAATGGTCCTCCAAAGCAATTTGGCGAGTGGGCATTCAAGGAATAAGTGTTGTATTGTTTCATCATGATCACAAAAACAACAACATGAACTATGTACACATCGCCTCTTGATTAAGTTGTCCTTGGTGAGTATTACTTGCTTGTGGACAAACCACATAAAATTTTTAATACGCAAGGGAACCTTAAACTTCCAAATAGGCAATGATCTTGAGATTGCGCCAGAATTAATCAAATCCATATAGAAAGATTTCACTGTAAAAACCCCATTCTTAGTTAGTGTCCATTGCGTCGAATCCGGCTAGTCGGAAAGTTGAACATCTATCAATCTCCAAACCAAGTGCAACTAGGCAGTCCATCGCTCACCAACTAACGCATGTCTGAACTGAATATTCAAGGGAATCGTTTGGAACACTGTCCCTACGTAATCCTCCTTGCGTTGCACAATGTTATGAAGGGTGAGATATTGTATGGCCAGGGGTGCCTCTCGTAACCACGTGTCCTTCAAAAACTTTGTTGACATTCCATTGCCAACCAAGAATTTGACCCTACGAAAGAACAAATCCTTCGTTCACATAAGCCCTTTCCAGAATGGCCAGTTAGTTGGTCTCATGGTAACCTGGGCAAGCGATTTCGATTGCAGATATTTATTGCGCAAAATCTGTGCCCATATGCCCTCTGGCTCCGTCTCCAACCTATAGAGTCATTTTCTCATAAGGCATTTGTTCTTGATTTCTAAGTTCTCAATACCAAGACCCCCCTGGTCTTTTGGCCGGCAAAGGATGTCCCATTGCGCCAGTCGGTATTTCTTTTTGGCCTCATCTGACTACCAGAAGAAACGAGACCTGAAGAAAACAAGTCGCTTCCATACCCCTTTAGGAATTTCAAAGAAAGAGAGTAGGAACATCGGCATACTGGTCAGTACCAAAATAATCAGCACTAGCCGATCTCCATAAGACATAAGCTTGCCCTTCCGGCATCTTAGTTTTTTCTCAATACGATCTTCGATACACTTCCGTTTTTATTAGACAACTTACGGTGGTGAATTTGTATGCCCAAATAACTAAATGGTAAAGACCCTAATTCTCACCCAAACAGTTGTCTATATGTGTCTTGCTCATCTTTGGCCTTCCCAAAGTAGAATAACTCACTCTTGTGAAAGTTTATCTTTAAACCAGACAATTGTTGGAAGAGGAATAATATAAGTTTCATATTGCGCGCCTTAGCAATGTCATGTTTCATAAATAGGACAGTGTCATCAGCATACTGCAAGATGGATACTCCTCCATCAACCAAATGAGGAACTAATCCCTCTTGACCATGTTGTTTGGCTCTGCCAATAAGAATGGCTAACATACCGGCCACCATATTAAACAAGAGAGGATACATGGAATAGCCTTGTCTCAAACCCTTATGTGTCTGAAAGTAATGACCGATATCATCGTTGACCTTAATTCTGACACTACCATTCTGGACTTGAGAACCCACTCACTTGGCGCCAAGCCTCACTAAATCCTTTCATGCGCATTGCCTGCTGAAGGAAAGGCCATTTAACTTTATTATATGCCTTCTCAAAATCCACTTTGAAGATAACCCCATCTAGCTTCTTCGAATGGATTTCATGAAGCGTTTCATGCAAAACGACCACCCCTTCAAGTATGTATTGCCCTTGCATGAACGCTGTCTGACTTGGTTGTACCACTGAATGAGAAATTTGTGTCAATCTATTGGTACCAACCTTTCTGGAAATTTTGAAACTCACACTAAGAAGACATATTGGCCTAAATTGTTCGATCCGAACTGCTTCTTATTTCTTGGGCAACAACGTAATCAGGCCAAAGTTAAGATGAAACAGCTCGAGATGACCGCTAAATAAGTCATGAAACATAAGCATAAGATCATCCTTAATAATATGCCAACATTTCTGATAAAATTAAGCTGGAAACCCATCTGGTCCCGGTGCTTTATTCGGTTTCATTTGTGAGATGGCATTCAGAACCTCCTTCTCAGTAAATGGTGCAGATAGAATATCATTCTCCTCTACCTGGAGTTGAGATATATCTCCAAAAACAGATTCATCAAGGGCCACCGTGCTTGCTTCCGGATGCCCAAAAAGTTGTTTATAGTAATTGAATATATACACTTTCAAATTCTCATGCCCCACAATTGTCCCCTTGTCATGTTCAAGTTGTATGATTTCTTCTTCCTATGTTTACCATTCACAATCATATGGAAGAATTGTGTATTGTCATCCCCTTGGACAACCTTAAGCACTTTAGCACGCAGTGCCCACTTGAGCTCCTCTTCTCTAAGAAGAGCTCGTAAGCCTTGCTCAGCTTCGGACTTGGAGTTTTGCTCACTAATCGTAAGGAGATTGCTTTCGACTTTTAAATCTAGTGCCTCAATTAATTGAGTGAGTCGTTCTTTCTCTTGTTTGTAAATCCCACTCTCATTTCTGGCCCAACCTCGCAAAAATTGTCTCAGATGTCTGATCTTATTTTACCATCTCTCAATACTAGTTCTTCCACTAACCGGTTTTGCCCATTCGCGTGCATTGATCTCCAAAAAGTTTTCTTCCTCGAACCAACCTAGTTCGAAAGAGAAAGCGTTCTTACTCACGACGTGTGTAGCCTCTCCCGAATCTACAAGAAGGGGTGTATGGTCTGATATCGCTCTCTGCATCGCATGAACCGACACCAAAGGGTACTTTTGTTCCCATTCCACACTGGCGAGTACCCTATCCAACTTCTCATAAGTCGGAGTGGGCAATGAATTGGCCCAAGTAAATTGTCTACCGGTGAGTTCAATTTCTCTCAAATTAAGACTCTCTATAATCATGTTAAACATCATAGACCAGCGCCCATCAAAATTGTCATTGTTTGTTTCATCTCTCCTCTGAATTATATTAAAGTCCCCACCGACTAGGATTGGCAAAGTTTCATCTCCACAGATCCGCACTAAGCCTGCTAGAAAATCTGGTTTAAGTTCAGGTTGTGCTGCTCCATATGCAGCCACAAGAGACCATCAAAAACCATCCATTCTTGATCTCACCCGAAACTACACTGCAAAATCTCCCCGAACCACGTTAAGCACCTCAAGTGTTTCAAACCGAACCCCTAGCAATATCGCACCAGATGTTCCTCTAGGAGGTAAGATGTGCCAATCAAAATCAATTCCACTGGAAAGAGTTCCAAGGAACTGTGAGGTAGAGTTATCTCATCGTGTTTCCAGAAGTGCAATAAAATCTAAATGTTGCTCTATCGTTGTCTCAGCCAGGAACCTACGTTTAGCCAAGTCAGCTAGACCTCTGCTATTCCAAAAGATTCCTTTCATAAGTCATCATGGAATTTTTTCTTATGCTTGACCCTAGCACTTCTACGAACCGCCGAAGTAGGATAGATTTTCTGTTTCCAGGGTCGCTTGGGCTTCTCCTCATCACCCTTTGAAAACATAGGATCGACAGAACAAGGAACAGTGCCCTCCATCATTATAGGCTCTAAAGTGTCTGTATTCTCTAACCCCTCCTCATCTTCAGCCTCCTCACTAGGTAAGAGGTTATTACAAATGCTTTCAAGGGCTACAATTCCTAGATTGTTCATGTCATCGTCATTCATGGGTTTAACTGATGCGAGATTCCGAATTATTTCAGAAGCCCGCTCTGCTTCTAAATCTAAAAGATCATTAACAGATTTCGCTATTCTTTTTCATTTGAACCCAAAGTAACTCCTGTCGTTTGCCTTATCAATAATTTCATGCTCAATGAAATGCATAATTGAATAACTCTTATCAAATGGCATACATGTAGTTGCCTCGACATTTGTAAGCATGGCCGCCCTCTTGGCGCGCGCTAACTCTAGGTCGTTGATACATCTCCATCGTATCTACTTTTCCAAACACTTTTGCCCTTGTTTTGGACTCTAACTTGCATGATTTGAATGGAACTAACCCGGACTGACACTGTTTTCAGCAGAACTGCCATGCTGTTATTTTTGTGCAAAATAAAAGTTCTCGGAATGACCTGAAAATCAACGGAGCAACTTTTCAGTATTAATAAAAAATTCTGGCAAAAGAATCAGCACCAGGGGCCCACACTGTCTCACGAGGTGGGGCGCCCCCCAGGCATGCCCCTAGCCTCGTGGGCCTCCTGGACCTTCAGCGACCTCAACTCCAACTCCATATGTTTGCTTTCGCGGAGAAAAAAATCAGAGAGACAGTTTCATCATGTTTTATAATACAGAGCCGCCGCCAAGCCCTAATCTCTCTCTCGGGAGGGCTGATCTGGAGTCCGTTCGGGGCTCCGGAGAGGGGGATTCGTCGTCGTCGTCATCATCAACCATCCTCCATCACCAATTTCATGATACTCACTGCAGTGCGTGAGTAATTCCATTGTAGGCTTGCTGGACGGTGATGGGTTGGACGTGATTTACCATGTAATCAAGTTAGTTTTGTTAGGGTTTGATCCCTAGTATCCACTATGTTCTGAGATTGATGTTGCTATGACTTTGCTATGCTTAATGCTTGTCACTAGGGCCCGAGTGCCATGATTTCAGATCTGAACCTATTGTGTTTTCATGAATATATATGTGAGTTCTTGATCCTATCTTGCAAGTCTATAGCCACCTATTATGTGTTATGATCCAACAAACCCAAAGTGACAATAATCGGGATACTTCTCGGTGATGACCGTAGTTTGAGGGGTTCATGTATTCATTAAGTGCTAATGCTTTGGTCTAGTACTCTATTAAAAGGAGGCCTTAATATCCCTTAGTTTCCATCAATACCCCGCTGCCACGGCAGGGTAGGACAAAAGATGTCATGCAAGTTCTTTTCCATAAGCACGTATGACTATATTCGAAATACATGCCTACATTACATTGATGAATTGGGGCTAGTTCTATGTCACCCTATGTTATAACTATTACATGAGGAATCGCATCGGACATAATTATCAGGAGCTTAGGAACTTATCTTGACTAATTTATTATAAAAAGCTGTCAGAGCTCACTTCTAGAAATTAGCAATAGCAAAATGTGGTTAAGATTTAAGGCGTCCGGACTAAGCTTTGTGGCCTTTATATCTAATTTGTCATGCATGAATTATGATCATGAGAGCCATGAGATCTTGTTTAGTGCATACACCATTCTTATTTTTTTCTATCCATTGCTACCCCATCTGGTAATTAGTATATCATGCTACTTTCATCTATGGAAGTATGACTTGTAACTTCTACAAATCGAACCCATCATTTAGTTATTGACCAGTATAATATAATTTGCAGTACTTGGCGTTGAGCAGCTAGCACTGCTGAATCTTAGCGGCAAAAGAGGCCCATTTGCAAATGTAAATTCTTAAGCATATGTTTTGGCATACAAGTATCTTAGCAGCAAAAGAGGCCCTTGAGTTTGCTGGAATGTCGATTAACTTCCGTTCTGGCAAATTCGGGTACTCCATATGTCCTATTTTCAGCAAAGGTCATGCTGAAATTTTCCGTGAATTTTAGCATGACTTTGCTAAAAATAGGACATATGGGGTACTTGCGACTAATGCATGTTTTATGATCTGTTGTAAGGGTACTAATTGGTCTCTTCTGCTGCTTACCAGAGATGGGGGGAAGCAGCCACCGCCGCTCTGCCACACCGCAGTACGAGTTGGATGCTTCTGAGTTCTTCACTATCATACTTGGGACTTCAGTATCATCCATGACGCAGGTATATAAAACGAGAGATCTTCCCTTCACCCATCTCATTATGATATCTGTTGTTTGCTACATCACTCATTGTCCCAAACTGTAGAGGCTGCCTGTCAGTTTTATGAACATGTTGGGTGAAGATCCGCCAAATAATGTGAAGCTGCGACAGGCCGGCAGCGGGTTTCGCAGGTAGTGGGATTTGGAGTTGGTGATCAAGGAGGGCCACATGTACTTGTATCGTGGGTGGGAGAAGTTCTACCGTGCCTATGACCTGCAGCTGGGGTACTTCCTTCTCTTCAGGTACGACAACGACGCCACCATGCTCATCGTGAAGGTGTTCAACGTGACTATGTGTCGCATGCGCTACGCTGACGATGATGATGCCAGTACGTTCTGCCTCTTCTTATTCCTCTACATTTGGCTTTGTCTCACATCGATTGTTAACGGGCATTGTTGCATTTCGATAGGTAATGGGAGCAGCAGCGCGACATCGATATCTGAGCAAAGCGGCGACTATGGTCAGTAGCAAAAGCAACATCGATTCTCGCTTTAGCGGCAAGAAGCGATTCTGGCAGCAGATAGACAACAAGAAGGATGATCTGGTGGAGTGCGGAGAAGAGGAGCAGTGGGGATGAGGAGCTGCAGGATGACGATGGGCATCGGTGAGGATGACCTAAGCGGTGGTGGTGGTGACCAAGGGCAAGAGATGGTGGTGGTGACCATGGGCAAGAGATGGTGGTGGTGACCATGGGCAAGAGATGGAGGTGGTGAGGATGACCTAGCGATGGTCGTGCCGTCCCGCCTGAAGGTGGCCTCGTGATGGTGGTGGTGCCTGACAATGACCACGCACCGGTGGTGGCGCCGGCGATCCCACAGCTGGGCGACATGACCACGCCAATTATGGTAGAAGACTACATCCCACTGCCTCCACCGCCTCGCCGCTCTTGGCGCATTAGGCTGAGGAAGGAAAAGAAGAAGAACAATGAGAACTGAACTATGTCAGGTATGTCAGATCTACAAAATGATATATATATATATACTTAGTTACGTATGTTATCTCTAATATGCTTAGTTTCCTATAGGTTAGCTTCATTTTACCTAAGTTGGCTCTAATATGCTAACTTAGAGCTTATATGCTTAGTTTCCTATAGGTTAGCTCCAAAATAACTTATGTTAGCACAAAATGATCAAGTTTACATAATAAGCTTATAGTCTTCTTCTTATTCTTCTTCTTTTCCAAAATGACATAGGTTAGCTTCATTTTACCTAAGTTGGCTCTAATATGCTAACTTAGAGCTTATATGCTTAGTTTCCTATAGGTTAGCTCCAAAATAACTTATGTTAGCACAAAATGATCAAGTTTACATAATAAGCTTATAGTCTTTTTCTTATTCTTCTTCATTTCCAAAATGACATAGGTTAGCTTCATTTTACCTAAGTTGGCTCTAATATGCTAACTTAGAGCTTATATGCTTAGTTTCCTATAGGTTAGCTCCAAAATTACTTATGTTAGCACAAAATGATCAAGTTTACATAATAAGCTTATAGTCTTCTTCTTATTCTTCTTATTCTTCTTCTTTTCCAAAATGACATAGGTTAGCTTCATTTTACCTAAGTTGGCTCTAATATGCTAACTTAGAGAGCTTATATGCTTAGTTTCCTATAGGTTAGCTCCAAAATTACTTAT
The DNA here is from genome assembly GCA_021437245.1 of Aegilops speltoides. NCBI lineage: Eukaryota > Viridiplantae > Streptophyta > Magnoliopsida > Poales > Poaceae > Aegilops > Aegilops speltoides. Next base: position 101,112,652 of record CM038145.1, read on the forward strand.
GTTAGCACAAAATGATCAAGTTTACATAATAAGTTTATAGTCTTCTTCTTATTCTTCTTATTCTTCTTCTAGTGTTCTTCTTCTTCTAGTATTCTTCTAGTCTTCTTCTTCTTCTTCTCTTCTTCTTCTTCTTCTAACTTCTTGTTTATCATTTTGCAGATTTGATTTAATTCACGGAAGCTTGCATGGATGGAGTGCTTCTTTTCCATTTGTGTTTTTATTTTGTATCAATGTGAAACTTTTGTGAATTGATGGATAACGGTGTTGGATGAACAATGTGAAACTTTTGTAATATGTAACGATGGAACTATGTGTTGGCTATGTATGTATATATGATGAAACTTGTGTGTTGGATATGATTGTTATATGGATGCTTGTTGTATATATATGTGTTGGATATCTCATATGTGAAATAGTGACCTGAGATTAAGAAAAACAAAAAAATTAAGAAAATTGTTACTAATGGCGCACTACCATGTGGTGCGCCATTAGTATAGGAGACACTAGTGGTGCACTGTGGGCAAAACTAATGGCGCACTGCGTGGTGCACCATTAGTATACCAGATACTAATGGCGCACCAGTGGTGCGCCATTAGTAAAAAATACTAGTGGCGTGATACTAATGGCGCGCCAGTAGTGCGCCATTAGTAGGCAAAACTGGTGCACCATTAGTAGGCCTTTTCCTAGTAGTGATCGTATCCGACATAATTATCCATCACTCATCCAATGCCTACGAGCTTTTCACATATTGCTCTTTGCTTATTTACTTTACCTTCGCTACTGTTACAATTACTACAAAACTGCTACTGTTACTTTTGCCACTGTTACCGTTACTTCCGTACTACTTTGCTACTAAATACTTTGCTGCAGATACTAAGTTATCTAGGTGTGGTTGAATTGACAACTCAACTGCTAATACTTTAGAATATTCTTTGGCTCCCCTTGTGTCGAATCAATAAATTTGGGTTGAATACTCTACCCTCAAAAACTGTTGCGATCCCCTATACTTGTGGGTTATCAAGACTATTTTCTGGCGTCGTTGCCGGGGAGCATAGTTCACTTGAGATTTATATCTGCTGGTCACTACAAGGAACTTGAAAGACGAAAGAACTAAGAGTTATCCCTCAACTACGAGGGAAGGTAAGGAACTACCATCTAGCTCTGCACTTGATTCTCCTTCTGTTATGAGTAAGCTTGCAACACCTAAACCTGCTTCTGCTATTAATTTTGATATGTCACATGTTATTGATGATGCCACTTCTACTATGCATGATACTTATGATGAAACTACTTCTATGCTTGATACTATTGTGCCATTAGGTAAATATCTTGATGAACAACTTGCTAGGGTTAGAGAGAATGAAATTCTTGAAACTGATATTATTGAAGATAGTGATAATGAAGGTTCTCCCCCTAAATATGAATTACCTGTTGTTCCTGAGGGTTATGTTATGGATGAAGAAACTGCTAGAGATTTTCTTGCTTGCAACGATAGATGTGATCTTAAGAAATTATTGGCTAAGCTGAAACAGAAGTCTCTGAATGCTAGAATGAAATATGACCCTGCTTTTGCTACTTCGCCTATCTTTGTTACTGATAAGGATTAAGATTTTTCTGTCGATCCTGAGATAATTACTTTGGTTGAATCTGATCCTTTTTAAGGCTATTAATCTGAAACTATTGTGGCACATCTTACTAAGTTAAATGATATAGCCAACCTGTTCACTAATGATGAGAAATCTTGCTACTACTATATCCTTAAGATATTTCCATTCTCATTAAAGGATGATGCTAAAACTTGGTTTAATTCTCTTGATCCTGGTTGTGTGCATAGTCCCTAGGATATGATTTATTACTTCTCTGCTAAATATTTCCCCGTTCATAAGAAACAAGCTTCTTTAAGGGAAATATATAATTTTGTGCAAATTGAAGAAGAGAGTCTCCCACAAGCTTGGGGGAGGCTTCTCCGATTACATAATGCTTTGCCTGATCGTCCTCTTAAGAAAAATGAAATACTTGATATCTTTTATAATGGACTAACCGATGTTTGCAAAGACCATTTGGATAGTTGTGCTGGTTGTGTTTTCAGGGAAAGAACAGTCGATCAAGCTGAATTGCTATTGAATAATATGTTAACTAATGAAAATAATTGGACTCTTCCTGAGCCAACTCCTGAGCCAATTCCTAAACCAACTCCAAAGAAAAGAGGTGTTCTATTTCTCAGTCCAGAAGATATGCAAGAGGCAAATAAATCTATGAAAGAAAAAGGTATTAAAGCTGAAGATGTTAAGAATTTACCTCCTATTGAAGAAATACATGGCCTTAATTTACCACCTATTGAAGAAACACATGGTCTTGATAACCCGACATAGGTAGTAAAGGTAAATTCTCTCTATAGATATGATAAAGTTGAAATCTTGTCTATTAAGTTTGCTAGCCAATGTTTGGACGAATTTGATGACTTTATGGCTATACAAGAAAATTTCAATGCTTATGCTGGTAGGCAATTAAAGAGCAATGCTTATATGATTTGACACTTGAGTGATTATATGGCTAGATTTAAGGGTGAACTTAAACTCATTAGCAAACATGCTTCTATGGTTAACACTCAACCAGAACAAGTACTTAAAGCTCAAAATGATTTGCTCAGCGAATTAAATAATAAACATGACTTTGCTGTTAGAGTGGCTACTAGAACGGGTAAAATGACTCAGGAACCTTTGTATCCTAAGGCCAACCTAAGAGAATTGAGAAAGATCTCAGAGAAATAATATTGATGCACCTAGTCCTTCTAAAAAGAAGAAAAAGAAAAATGATAGGACTTTGCATGCTTCTAGTGAACATGTGGTAGACACACCTGAGAATCCCAATGATATTTCTATTTCTGATGCTGAAACACAATCTGGTGATGAACATGAACCTAGTGATAATATTAATGATAATGTTCATGTTGATGCTCAATTAGCAATAATTATGTAGAGATTGAACCTGCTTTTGATCTTGATAACCCACAATCAAATAATCAACGTTATGATAAGAGAGACTTTGTTGCTAGGAAGCACGCTAGAGAAAGAGAACCATGGGTTCAGAAACCCATGCCTTTTACTCCTAAACCATCCAAGAAAAAGTATGATGAGGATTTTGAGCGCTTTGCTGAAATGATTAGACCTATCTTTTTGCATATGCGTTTGACTGATATGCTTAAAGTGAATCCTTATGCTAAGTACATGAAAGGCATTATTACAAATAAAAGAAAGATACCGGAAGCTGAAATTTCCACCATGCTTGCTAATTATACTTTTAAAGGTGGAATGCCAAAGAAACTAGGAGATCCAGGAGTATCAACTATACCATGCTCCATTAAAAGAAACTATGTTAAAACTACTTTATGTGATCTTGGAGCTGGTGTTAGTATTATGCCTCTCTCTTTATATCGTAGACTTGAATTGAATAAGTTTACACCTACTGAAATATCTTTGCAAATGGCCGATAAATCAACTACTATACCTCTCGGTATTTATGAGGATGTGCCTGTTGTGGTTGCAAACGTTACTATCTTAACGGACTTTGTTATTCTTGATATTCCTAAGGACGATAGTATGTCGATTATCCTTGGTATACCCTTTTTGAATACTGCAGGGGCTGTTATTGATTGCAACAAAGGCAATATCACTTTTCATGTTAATGGTAATGAGCATACGGTACACTTTCCAAGGAACAACCTCAAGTTCATAGCATCAATTCTATTGGAAAAATTCCAACTATTATTATTGGAGGTTTTGAATTTCCTCTTCCTGTTGTCAAGAAGAAATATGATATTCTTATTATTGGGGATGTGCATATCCCTGTTGAGGTAACTTAGTGTTATTCGAAATTTCTCCGGTTCCATGCTATTCGGAATGAGTTTGTTAACAAGACTTGATCAAACTTGTTAGTGGATTCCTTTTGATGATCATGAGATGGATGAAGTTAGAAGGCACAACCTTCTGTACCTTCTTTTTACTTTCTGTTATTTAGATTAAATAAAGTAAAAATAGTATTTTCTGTCTATTTTCTGAATTATCCATGCAATAAAAAATACCCTGAAAATAAAAGTTCTCCAAATGCCCTGCAAATTTAATATGATTTTTTCTGGAATATTTGAGAATATCTGGCACTAAGAACACAGGGGGGCTGGCACTGCCACGAGGTCAAGGCGCGCCTACACACCCCTGGCGCGCCCTGCCTCGTGGGCCCACGGTGGCCCCCCTCCACTTATCCCTACACCCATGCTCTTCTTCTTCCTCCCAAAAAAATCACTATCCAGCTCAAGCACGAGTTCTAGCTCATTTTGCTGCCATTTTCGATCTCCTTGCTCAAAGCTCCATTCACCAAACTGCTTTGGGGGATTGTTCTTTGGTATGTGACTCCTCCAATGGTCCAATTACTTTTTGTTCTAGTGCTTTATTCATTGCAAATTTTTGCAGCTAAGGTGACCCTGTTCTTGAGCTTGCATGTCAAATTTATATGCTCCCAATTAGTTCTAATGCATGATATAGTCTCTAGGCACTTGTGGGAGTAGTTGCTATCAATTTTACTGAGTTTGGTTCAGTTTTATTTTGAGTTAATAAAAATTTCAGAAATTTTTCAGAGGAAGAAATATGTCTAGGAAAATGTACCAAGGTGGCTATTCAAGGAAGCAAGCACCCAGGCTCGCAATACGTGAGCAGGACGATGAACCACCGAGGGAAGTTTACGTGCGGCCTTGTGAATGGCCATTAGAGGAGTTTATGGTCAAAGCAGGCATCAAGGATGAATTTGATGCATATGTGCATACTGCTGATCTTGAGGACTTCATGCAAGATAAGTGCCCTCAATACTACCATTTAACTGATTCCTTTGTGAGAATGTTTAAATTTATATCTTTGCGCAATTCTCACAATGTCCTGTTTGATCTTTATAATAAATCATATACCATGGACCAAGAAGATTTTACTACTACTTGTAAACTCCCGCAGTGGGGCAGTGTCAATGAACCTCATAAATCTGAATATAAAGACTTTCTTGCTAGTATCACTGTGGGGGAATCTAGAGAAATAGCACAAGCTACCATAGGGAGCATTCATTTTCCTGCTATACATTATTTTGCTCTCTTCATAGGTAGATACATCAACGGTAAAGATGAAGCTTGTCACATGTGTGTTCTAGATCTTTGTGTTCTCAAGAGTGCTGTGTTAGGTGATAAACAATATAACTTGGGGGCAATTATTGCACGTAGGTTGCATAATAATGGTTTAACTGGAGATTTGTTTGGGGGGGTTATGCAACCCGTGTGGCTAATTTTCTTGAGATACCCATACACGAAAATGATATGGAGTTGCCTCCTGCTTATTTAGATTATAATGCCATGGTTAGCCATCAGTTTCTTGAGAGGAATGAACATTCCCTCTAGTATTGACTAATCTTTGACAGACGCCACGCTGTCCATATTACTCTCCCTGCTCCTGCTTTCTTTGACTATCAGACAAAAAGAAGATATATTATAACCAGGGAGGAGGCGAGTGAGTACGAGAGGAGGACGGAGGCAGCTCGCCGCCAGGCTGTAGCTCGTGAGGCAATGGGTGCTGCATCTCAGTACGACCCCAGTTATAGCTTTGGATACCCGCCAGGCCATCCATGGGCGTAGACCAACTTATCCCAAAAGCCTAAGCTTGGAAGAGTACGTATTTCTCACCGACATTACATTTATGTTCACACACTCACTCTAGTTGTCGGTGCTCATACTTCTTCATTATACTATCCATGCTAGTTTATTTTCTTTTCCTGCTTTCTTCTTGTGTGTTTAAATAACCTTAAGAAAAACCAAAAAAATCAGTTGTAGCTTTTAGCTAGTTTATTTTCCATGCATGTAGTAGTAGTAATTAAAAGAAAACCCAAAAAGATTTCTCATTCTTCTTTTGCTTGTTGGGAGCTTTCCCATGTAAATAGTTTTATTTCTTTTCTTTTCTTTAGGGGTCGAGAGCAGAAGACCATGATGAAAATGTTGAGTGGCTCTTATATGCATTATTGTTGATTTAACCGAGAGCCCATATTACTTTGTTTTCTCCCTTGAATTGAATGCTTTCAGATTCCAGCTTAGTGCAATGCACATGCACTATTATTATTATCCACACCGTTCGGTCGTGCTTGTGAAAGGCAATAATGACTATATATGATGGACTGATTGAGATGAGAGAAGCTGGTATGAACTCGACCTCTCTTGTTTTTGTAAATATGATTGTTTCATCGTTCCCGATTTAGCCTATTATGAATAAACATGTTTGCAATAACAATTAGAGATTATAGTTGCTGATGCCATGCTTAATTAGCTAGGAGCTTATAATGGTTTACCTTGCGTGCCAACATGCTATTAAAATGGTTGTGATGTGGTATGATAGGGTGGTATCCTCCTTTGAATGATTCGAGTGACTTGACTTGCCACATGTTCACACATGTAGTTGAAACAAAATCAACATAGCCTTCACGATATTTATGTTCATGGTGGATTATATCCTACTCATGCTTGCACTCGGTGTTGATTAATTTTAATGCATGTTCATGACTATTGTCGCTCTCTAGTTAGTCGCTTCCCAGTCTCTTTCTAGCCTTCACCTGTACTAAGAGGGAATACTGCTTGTGCATCCAAACTCCATAAACCCCAAAGTTATTCCATATGAGTCCACCATACCTTCCTATATGCGGTATCTACCTGCCGTTCCAAGTAAATTTGTATGTGCCAAAATCCAAACCTTCAAATGAAATTATGTTTTGTATGCTCGAACAGCTCTTGTATCAACTAGGGCTGTCTGTATCTTCCATGTTAGGCGGGTTATTCTCAAGAGGAGTGGACTCCGCTCCTCATTCAAGAGAAAATGGCTGGTCACCGGGATGCCTAGTCCCATGCTTAAATCAAATCAAAATAATTGCAAACAAAACCCCCTAAGATTGTTGTTAGTTGGAGGCACCCCTTGTTTCGGGCAAGCCATGGATTGATGCTTGTTGGTGGTGGGGGAGTATAAACTTTACCATTCTATTTGGGAACCGCCTATAGTGTGTGTAGCATGGAAGATATCGACATCTCTCAGTTGTTATGTTGACAATGAAAGTATACCGCTCAAAATGTTATTTATCTCTATTTCAAAATCGAGCTCCGGCACCTCTACAAATCCCTGCATCCCTCTGCGAAGGGCCTATCTATTTACTTTTATGTTGAGTGATCACCCTCTTATTAAAAAGCACCCGCTGGAGAGCACCGTTGTCATTTGCATGCATTACTATTAGTTTATATTGGGTATGACTATGACTGGATCTCTTTTACCATGAATTACAATGTTTAGTCAGTCCTTGATCTTTAAAGGTTCTCCGCATTTATGTTTTGTGGTCTCAGAAAGGGCTAGCGAGATACCATCTTGTTATATCATATTATGATTGTTTTGAGAAAGTGTTGTCATCCGAGATTTATTATTATTGCTTGCTAGTTGATTATGCCATTGATATGAGTAAACATGAGACCTAAGAGTTATTGTGAATATGGTTAGTTCATAATCTTTGCTGAAAACTTGAATGCTGGCTTTACATATTTGCAACAACAAGAGAAAACAGAGTTTGTAAAAGTTTTTCTTTATCACTTTCAGTTTGTCAACTGAATTGCTTGAGGACAAGCAAAGGTTTAAGCTTGGGGGAGTTGATATGTCTCCGTCGTATCTACTTTTCCAAACACTTTCGCCCTTGTTTTGGACTCTAACTTGCATGATTTGAATGAAACTAACCCGGACTGATGATGTTTTCAGCAGAACTGCCATGGTGTTATTTTTGTGCAGAAATAAAAGTTCTCAGTATGACCTGAAAATCCACGGAACAACTTTTTAGAATTAATAAAAAATACTGGCAAAAAATCAGCACCAGGAGCCCACACCCTGTCCACGAGGGTGGGTGGCGCTGTTGGGGAACGTAGTAATTTCAAAAAAAATTCCTACGCACACGCAAGATCATGGTGATGCATAGCAACGAGAGGGGAGAGTGTTGTCTACGTACCCTCCTAGACCGAAGCGGAAGCATTGACGCAACGTAGAGGAAGTAGTCGTACGTCTTCCCGGTCCAACCGATCCAAGCACCGTTACTCCGGCACCTCCGAGTTCTTGACACACGTACAGCTCGATGACGCACCCCGGGCTCCGATCCAGCAGAGCTTCGGGGAGGAGTTCCGTCAGCACGACGGCGTGGTGACGATCTTGATGTTCAACTATCGCAGGGCTTCACCTAAGCACCGCTGCAATATGACCGAGGTGTAATATCGTGGAGGGGGGCACCGCACACGGCTAAAGGAACGATCACGAAGATCAACTTGTGTCTATGGGGTGACCCCTGCCCCCGTATATAAAGGAGTGGAGGAGGGGAGGGCCAGCCCTCTACTATGGCGCGCCCTAGGGGAGTCCTACTCCCACCGGGAGTAGGATTCCCCCTTTCCTAGTCCAACTAGGAGTCCTTCCATGTATTAGGAGTAGGAGACAAGGAAGGGGAAGAGAGAAGGGAAGGAAGGAGGGGGTGCGGCCCCTCCCCCTAGTCCAATTCGGACAAGGCCATGGGGGGGCGCGCGGCCTGCCCTAGGCAGCCCCTCTCTCTTTCCCAGGGGCCCAATAAGGCCCAATACTTCTCCCGGCGAATTCCGTAACTCTCCGGTACTCCGATAAATACCCGAATCACTCGGAACCTTTCCGAACTCCGAATATAGTCGTCCAATATATCGATCTTTACATCTTGACCATTTCGAGACTCCTCGTCATGTCCCCGATCTCATCCGGACTCGAACTCCTTGGTACATCAAAACTCATAAACTCATAATATAAGCATCATCGAAACCTTAAGCATGCGGACCCTACGGTTCGAGAACAATGTAGACATGACCGAGACACGTCTCGGTCAATAACCAATAGCGGGACCTGGATGCCCATATTGGTTCCTACATATTCTACGAAGATCTTTATCGGTCGAGACCGCATAACAACATCGTTGTTCCCTTTGTCATCGGTATGTTACTTGCCCGAGATTCGATCGTCGGTATCAATACCTAGTTCAATCTCATTACCGCAAGTCTCTTTACTCGTTCCGTAATACATCATCTCGCAACTAACTCATAGTTGCAATGCTTGCAAGGCTTAAGTGATGTGCATTACCGAGAGGGCCAGAGATACCTCTCCGACATTCGGAGTGACAAATCCTAATCTCGAAATCGCCAACCCAACAAGTACCTTTGGAGACACACAGAGAGCACCTTTATAATCACCCGATTACGTTGTGACGTTTGGTAGCATACAAAGTGTTCCTTGATAAACGGAGTTGCATAATCTCATAGTCATAGGAACATGTATAAGTCATGAAGAAAGCAATAGCAACATACTAAGCGATCGGGTGCTAAGCTAACTGAATGGGTCATGTCAATCACATCATTCTCCTAATGATGTGATCCGTTAATCAAATGACAACTCATGTCTATGGCTAGGAAACATAACCATCTTTGATTAACGAGCTAGTCAAGTAGAGGCATACTAGTGACACTCTATTTGTCTATGTATTCACACATGTATCATGTTTCCGATTAATACATTTCTAGCATGAATAATAAACAATTATCATGAAATAAGGAAATAAATAATAACTTTATTATTGCCTCTAGGGCATATTTCCTTCAGTCTCCCACTTGCACTAGAGTCAATAATCTAGATCACATCACCATGTGATTAACATCGATAGTTCTCATCATCATGTGATTAACACCTATAGTTCACATCGCCGTGTGACCAACACCCAAAGGGTTTACTAGATTCAGTAATCTAGTTCACATCACTATGTGATTAACACCCAAAGAGTACTAAGGTGTGATCATGTTTTGCTTGTGAGAGAATCTTAGTCAACGGGTCTTTCACATTCAGATCCGTTATGTATTTTGCAATTTTCTATGTCTACAATGCTCTGTACGGAGCTACTTTAGCTAGTTGCTCCCACTTTCAATATGTATCTAGATCAAGACTTAGAGTCATCCAGATGGGTGTCAAAACTTGCATCGACGTAACCCTTTACGACGAACCTTTTGTCACTTCCATAATCGAGAAATATATCCTTATTCCACTAAGGATAATTTTGACCGCTGTCCAGTGATCTACTCCTAGATCACTATTGTACTCCATTGCCAAATTCAGTGTAGGGTATACAATAGATCTGGTACACAGCATGGCATACTTTATAGAACCTATGGCCAGGGCATAGGGAATGACTTTCATTCTCTTTCTATCTTCTGCCGTGTTCAGGTTTTGAGTCTTACTCAATTTCACACCTTGTAACACAGGCAAGAACTCTTTCTTTGACTGTTCCATTTTGAACTACTTCAAAATCTTGTCAAGGTATGTACTCATTGAAAAAACTTATCAAGCGTCTTGATCTATCTCTATAGATCTTGATGCTCAATATGTAAGCAGCTTCACTGAGGTCTTTCTTTGAAAAACTCCTTTCAAACACTCCTTTATGCTTTGCAGAATAATTCTACATTATTTCGATCAACAATATGTCATTCACATATACTTATCGAAATGTTGTAGTGCTCCCACTCACTTTCTTGTAAATACAGGCTTCACCGTAAGTGCAGACAAAACTATATGCTTTGATCAACTCATCAAAGCGTATATTCCAACTCGAGATGCTTGCACCAGTCCATAAATGGATCGCTGGAGCTTGCACACTTTGTTAGCTACCTTTGGATCGATAAAACCTTCTGGTTGCATCATATACAACTCTTCCTCCAGAAACCCATTCAGGAATGCAGTTTTTACATCCATTTGCCAGATTTCATAAATTGTGGCGATTGCTAACATGATTCGGACAGACTTAAGCATCGCTACATTTGAGAAAATCTCATTGTAGTCAACACCTTGAACTTGTCAAAAACCTTTTTGCGACAAGTCGAGCTTTGTAGATAGTAACACTACTATCAATGTCCGTCTTCCTCTTGAAGATCCATTTATACAATATGGCTTGCCGATCATCGGGCAACTCCACCAAAGCCCATACTTTGTTCTCATACATGGATCCCATCTCAGATTTCATGACCTTAAGCCATTTTGCGGAATCTGGGCTCATCATCGCTTCCTCATAGTTCGTAGGTTCATCATGGTCTAGTAACATGACTTCCAGAACAGGATTACCGTACCACTCTGGTGCGGACCGTACTCTGGAAGACCTACGAGGTTCTGTAGTAACTTGATCTGAAGTTTCATGATTATCATCATTAGCTTCTCACTAATTGGTGTATAAATCACTGGAACTGATTTCAGTGATGAACAATTTTCCAATTCGGGAGAAGGTACAGTTACCTCATCAAGTTCTACTTTTCTCCCACTCACTTCTTTCGAGAGAAACTCCTTCTCTAGAAAGGATCCATTTTTAGCAACAAATATCTTGCCTTCGGATCTGTGATAGAAGGTGTACCCAACAATTTCCTTTGGGTATTCTATGAAGACGCACTTCTCCGGTTTGGGTTTGAGCTTATCAGGATGAAACTTTTTCACATAAGCATCGCAGCCCCAAACTTTAAGAAACGACAACTTTGGTTTCTTGCTAAACCATAGTTCATATAGTGTCGTCTCAACGGATTTAGATGGTGCCCTATTTAACGTGAATGCAGTTGTCTCTAATGCATGATCCCAAAATGATATTGGTAATCGGTAAGAAACATCATAGATTGTACTATATCCAATAAAGTACGGTTATGACGTTCGGACACACGATTATGATGTGGTGTTCCAGGTGGCATGAATTTGTGAAACTATTCCACATTGTTTTAATTGAAGACCAAACTCGTAACTCAAATATTTGTCTCCGTGATCAGATCATAGAAACTTTATTTTTCTTGTTACAATGATTTTTCCACTTCACTCTGAAATTCTTTGAACCTTTCAACTATTTCAGACTTATGTTTCATCCAAGAGATATACCCATATCTGCTCAAATCATCTATGAAGGTCGAAAATAACGATACCCGCCATGAGCCTTAACACTCATCGGATCGCATACATCAAGATGTATTATTTCCAATAAGTCGGTTGCTCGCTCCATTGTTCAAGAACGGAGTCTTAGTCATCTTGCCCATGAGGCATGTTTCAAAGCATCAAGTGATTCATAATCAAGTGATTCCAAAATCCCATCGGCATGGAGTTTCTTCATCGCTTTACACCAATATGACCTAAGCGGCGATTACCACAAATAAGTTGCACTATCATTATTAACTTTGCATCTTTTGGTTTCAATATTATGAATATATGTATCACTACGATCGAGATCCAATGAACCATTTTCATTGGGTGTGTAACCATATAAGGTTTTATTCATGTAAACAGAACAATAGTTTATTCTCTTACTTAAATGAATAACCGTATTGCAATAAACACGATCAAATCACATTCATGCTCAACGCAAACACCAAATAACATTTATTTAGGTTCAACACTAATCCCGAAAGTATAGGGAGTGTGCGATGATGATCATATCAATCTTGAAACTACTTTCAACACACATCGTCACTTCCCCTTTAACTAGTTTCTGTTTATTCTGCAACTCCCGTTTCAAGTTACTACTCTTAGCAACTGGACCAGTACCAAATACCGAGGGGTTGCTATAAACACTAGTAAAGTACACATCAATAACATGTATATCAAATATACATTTGTTCACTTTGCCATCCTTCTTATCCGCCAAATACTTGGGGTAGTTCTGCTTTCAGTGACCAGTCCCTTTGCAGTAGAAGCACTTAGTCTCAGGCTTAGGTCCAGACTTGGGCTTCTTCTCTTGAGCCACAACTTGCTTGCCGTTCTTCTTGAAGTTCCCTTTCTATCACTTTGCCCTTTTCTTGAAACTAGTGGTCTTGTTAACCATCAACACTGGATGTTCTTTCTTGATTTCTACCTTCATCGATTTCATCATCATGAAAAACTCGGGAATCATTTTCATCATCCCTTGCATACTATAGTTCATCATGAAGTTCTACTAACTTGGTGATGGTGACTAGAGAATTCTGTCAATCACTATCTTATCTGGAAGATTAACTCCCACTTGATTCAAGCGATTGTAGTACCCACACAATCTGAGCACATGCTCACTAGTTGAGCGATTCTCCTCCATCTTTTAGCTATAGAACTTGTTGGAGACTTCATATCTCTCAACTCGGGTATTTGCTTGAAATATTAACTTCAATTCCTGGAACATCTCATATGGTCCATGATGTTCAAAACATCTTTGAAGTCGATTCTAAGCCATAAAGCATGGTGCACAAAACTATCAAGTAGTTATCATATTGAGCTAGCCAAACGTTCATAACGTGCATCCGCTCCTGCAATAGGTCTGTCACCTAGCGGTGCATTAAGGACATAATTCTTACGTGCAGAATGAGGATAAACCTCGGATCACGGATCCAATCCGCATCATTGCTACTAACATTTTTCAACACAATTTTCTCTAGAACATATCAAAATAAACATATGAAAGCAACAACGCAAGCTATTGATCTTACAACATAATTTGCAAAATACTACCAGGACTAAGTTCATGATAAATTTAAGTTCAATTAATCATATTACTTAAGAACTCCCACTTAGACAGACATCTCTCTAGTCATCTAAGTGATCACGTGATCCAAATCAACTAAACCATAACCGATCATCACGTGAGATGGAGTAGTTTTCAATGGTGAACATCTTATGTTGATCATATCTACTATATGATTCACGCTCGACCTTTCGGTCTCCGTGTTCCGAGGCCATATCTGCATATGCTAGGCTCGTCAAGTTTAACCTGAGTATTCTGCGTGTGCAAAACTGGCTTGCACCCGTTGTAGATGGACGTAGAGCTTATCACACCCGATCATCACGTGGTGTCTGGGCACGACGAACTTTGGCAATGGTGCATACTCAGGGAGAACACTTCTTGATAATTTTAGTGAGAGATCATCTTAAAATGCTACCGTCAATCAAAGCAAGATAAGATGCATAAAGGATAAACATCACATGCAATCAATATAAGTGATATGATATGGCCATCATCATCTTGTGCTTGTGATCTCCATCTCCGAAGCACCATCATGATCACCATCGTCACCGGCGCGACACCTTGATCTCCATCGTAGCATCGTTGTCGTTTACGCCATCTATTGCTTCTACGACTATCGCTACCGCTTAGTGATAAAGTAAAGCAATTACAGAACTTTGCATTTCATACAATAAGCGACAACCATATGGCTCCTGCCATTGCCGATAACCGGTTACAAAACATGATCATCTCATACAATAAAATATAGCATCACGTCTTGGCCATATCACATCACAACATGCCCTGCAAAAACAAGTTAGACGTCCTCTACTTTGTTGTTGCAAGTTTTACGTGGCTGCTACGGGCTTAAGCAAGAACCAATCTCACCTACGCATCAAAACCACAACGATAGTTTGTCAAGTTGATGCTGTTTTAACCTTCGCAAGGACCGGGCATAGCCACACTCGGTTCAACTAAAGTTGGAGAAACTGACACCCGCTAGTCACCTGTGTGCAAAGCACGGCGGTAAAACCAGTCTCGTGTAAGCGTACGCGTAATGTCGGTCCGGGCCGCTTCATCCAACAATACCGCCGAACCAAAGTATGACATGCTGGTAGGTAGTATGACTTATATCGCCCACAACTCACTTGTGTTCTACTCGTGCATATAACATCAAACCATAAAACCTAGGCTCGGATGCCACTGTTGGGGAACATAGTAATTTCAAAATAAAATTCCTACGCACACGCAAGATCATGGTGATGCATAGCAACGAGAGGGGAGAGTGTTGTCTACGTACCCTCGTAGACCGAAGCGGAAGCGTTGACGCAACATAGAGGAAGTAGTCGTACGTCTTCCCGGTCCAACCGATCCAAGCACCGTTACTCCGGCACCTCCGAGTTCTTGACACACGTACAGCTCGATGACCCACCCCGGGCTCCGATCCAGCAGAGCTTCGGGGAGGAGTTCCGTCAGCACGACGGCGTGGTGACGATCTTGATGTTCAACTATCGCAGGGCTTCGCCTAAGCACCGCTGCAATATGACCGATGTGTAATATCGTGGAGGGGGGCACCGCACACAGCTAAAGGAACGATCACGAAGATCAACTTGTGTCTATGGGGTGCCCCCTGCCCCCGTATATAAAGGAGTGGAGGAGGGGAGGTCCGGCCCTCTACTATGGCGCGCCCTAGGGGAGTCCTACTCCCACCGGGAGTAGGATTCCCCTTTCCTAGTCCAACTAGGAGTCCTTCCATGTATTAGGAGTAGGAGACAAGGAAGGGAAGAGAGAAGGAAGGAAGGAGGGTGCGGCCCTCCCTAGTCCAATTCGGACTAGGCCATGAAGCCTTGCGGCCTGCCCTAGGCAGCCCTCTCTCTTTCCCTTGAGGCCCAATAAGGCCCAATACTTCTCCCAAATGCGAATTCCGTAACTCTCCGGTACTCCGATAAATACCGAATCACTCGGAACCTTTCCGAACTCGAATATAGTCATCCAATATATCGATCTTTACGTCTCGACCATTTCGAGACTCCTCATCATGTCCCCGAGCTCATCCGGACTCCAAACTCCTTCGGTACATCAAAACTCATAAACTCATAATATAAGCATCATCGAAACCTTAAGCGTGCGGACCCTACGGTTCGAGAACAATGTAGACATGACCGAGACACGTCTCGGTCAATAACCAATAGCGGGACCTGGATGCCCATATTGGTTCCTACATATTCTACGAAGATCTTTATCGGTCAGACCGCATAACAACATACGTTGTTCCCTTTGTCATCGGTATGTTACTTACCCGAGATTCGATCGTCGGTATCCAATACCTAGTTCAATCTCGTTACCGGTAAGTCTCTTTACTCGTTCCGTAATACATCATCTCGCAACTAACTCATAGTTGCAATGCTTGCAAGGCTTAAGTGATGTGCATTACCGAGAGGGCCCAGAGATACCTCTCCGACATTCGGAGTGACAAATCCTAATCTCAAATCGCCAACCCAACAAGTACCTTTGGAGACACCTGTAGAGCACCTTTATAATCACCCGATTACGTTGTGACGTTTGGTAGCATACAAAGTGTTCCTTGATGGAGTTGCATAATCTCATAGTCATAGGAACATGTATAAGTCATGAAGAAAGCAATAGCAACATACTAAACGATCGGGTGCTAAGCTAAATGAATGGGCCATGTCAATCACATCATTCTCCTAATGATGTGATCCCGTTAATCAAATGACAACTCATGTCTATGGTTAGGAAACATAACCATCTTTGATTAACGAGCTAGTCAAGTAGAGGCATACTAGTGACACTCTGTTTGTCTATGTATTCACACATGTATCATGTTTCCGATTAATACAATTCTAGCATGAATAATAAACAATTATCATGAAATAAGGAAATAAATAATAACTTTATTATTGCCTCTAGGGCATATTTCCTTCAGGCGCGCCCCGCTAGGGAGCGCCCCCTGCCTCGTGGGCCCCCTGGACCTTCATCGACCTCAACTCCAACTCCATATATTTGCTTTCATGGAGAAAAAAATCAGAGATGAAGTTTCATCACGTTTTACGATACGGAGCCACCGCCAAGCCCTAATCTCTCTCGGGAGGGCTGATCTGGAGTCCGTTCGGGAGCCTTTGGAGAGGGGGAAATCGCCGCGTCATCATCAACAATCCTCCATCACCAATTTCATGATTCTCACCGCCGTGCTTGAGTAATTCCATCATAGGCTTGCTAGACGGTGATGCATTGGACGAGATTTACCATGTGATCAAGTTAATTTTGTTAGGGGTTGATCCCTAGTATCCGCTATGTTCTGAGATTGATGTTGCTATGACTTTGCTATGCTTAATGCTTGTTACTAGGGCCCGAGTGCCATCATTTCAGATCTGAACCTATTATGTTTTCATGAATATATGTGAGTTCTTAATCCTATCCTGCAAGTCTATAGTCACCTATTATGTGTTATGATCCGACAACCCCGAAGTGACAATAATCGGGATACTTCTCGGTGATGACCATAGTTTGAGGAGTTCATGTATTCACTAAGTGCTAATGCTTTGGTCCGGTACTCTATTAAAAGGAGGCCTTAATATCCTTTACTTTCTATTAGGACCCCGCTGCCACGGGAGGGTAGGACAAAAGATGTCATGCAAGTTCTTTTCCATAAGCACGTATGACTATATTCGGAATACATGCCTACATTACATTGATGAATTGGAGCTAGTTCTGTGTCACCCTATGTTATAACTATTACATGAGGAATCGCATCCGACATAATTATCCATCACTGATCCAATGCCTACGAACTTTTCACATATTGCTCTTTGCTTATTTACTTTACCGTTTCTACTGTTACAATTACTACAAAACTGCTACTGTTACTTTTGCCACTGTTACCATTACTTCCATACTACCTTGCTACTAAATACTTTGCTGCAGATACTAAGTTATCCAGGTGTGGTTGAATTGACAACTCAACTGCTAATACTTGAGAATATTCTTTGGCTCCCCTTGTGTCGAATCAATAAATTTGGGTTGAATACTCTAACCTCGAAAACTGTTGCGATCACCTATACTTGTAGGTTATCAGTCGTCAGTGTCTGGCTGATCCTGGATCCGACTGGTGACACGCCTGCCTGCCGTGACCGGATCCGAAATGCCACCAAAGGCGACAAGCTCCTCCGTAGTCCTCTCCCGAGGCGTCTGGTCCCCGCTCCGACGCCCTTCCCTAATAGCCGGTGACGAGGAGTAAGGCGCAGTCGAGCAGGTATCCTCAGCCGAAGTAATGGGAGAAGGAGACCATGGAGCCACCTGCTCAACAGTCTCATTCCCCGCAAGCCGTCGGTGCGGCGTGGAGACGACGTCGGAGAAGAAGATTTGTGGGCCTCTTCCCTGCGCTCCTGGCCGTGCCGCCCAGGACTGCCCCGTGGTGAGAGGACGACACGGGCCTCCAGCCCGCGCCCCTCCCCCACAGGACTAGGAACCGCCGTGGGTGGGCTGGGCCTGCGGGCCTCCTGCCCCCCCCCCCCACACACACCAACGATGTAGCGCTACCTGACGGATTGTGTGGCCCAGAGTCGACCCTCGGAGACGTATGCGAACCAACAGCAGGGGCATCACTGGCGGTAACTCGAGTTCCTCTGGATCATCTGCCTCAACTCGGTTACTCCATAACCAACTAGGTGCAGACCGCGCTCCAAAAGAACCAAACCGAAGTGAGTTCATCGGTGTCGTGGAAGAAGGCGCCTCCTTGGCAGATGTATCTGCCGTACCATGCGACTCCGGCCCCTTAGGCGGCTCCCGTGGTGTGCTCTGAGGCCCCTTGTCCTGATTCCCGGGTGCACCATCACCCTCAGTCGTATCCATGTCCTGAATCTCATCTCCCTCCTAAGGTATCAGTGTATCCTCAATCTGAAGCTCAAGCACATATGTCACCCCGGAACGTGTCCACTTGACCACATCCGGTACAAACTCCACACTGGCTACACTGACCAATAACCTCGCTGCTCCGTGTGCCCGAGTAAAAGGCATGTCAACTTGTTCCGTCTTACCGTTGATAGAACCCAAACTCCAAGCTACCAAGAAGTGATTAATGTATTTGCGTGGTGCAACAGAGAAGCGAACCCAGACCTTCTCTAAAGGTGTACCCTTGGGGTCCTTCTCCTTCCACTCATCAAAGGCCAAGACAATATTTGTACTTTGTACTCTGCACATGCCATACTTAAGGGTATGCAACTGATCCTCCTTAGTGGGAAAATCAATCTTGTAAGTCTGGGCCTCCAACTTGACAAGGTCCCACTGGTGGTTGCCTGTTACTGAGTCCTGCAACTGTCGAACAATATGTGCCTCTGTCAAAACCCCATTGGTAACCTTGACAACAGCAGGGAAAGAGCTCTCTTGCACATGCGTCACAGGTACCACATCAGGTGACTCAAAAAACATAAGCTCCTGACAGCAAACTCTATAGATATTGACCACTGGCTTGGGGCCATAAAGCAGCGGAGACTCACCGTGAGGGTTTTCTGCGCAGTAGAGAAGTATGCTAAAGTTTCGAGGAGAAGATTGCATGTCGAAGTTGACCCTGACTAATAATCCTGAACTGAAACAATTTATAATACATAATTTCCATACTCCTCGCAAACCAAATTTTCACATGAGAGTGAAAAGTATGAGAACTCACGTGCTATATAGTGTTCGATCTTATATGCAAAGAGACGTGTTCCACTTTCCAGTTCTATAACATGTCTTTGGGGCATTCTAGATACTTTTCAAACTTTAATTGCACATATCCTTTCTAATACTTAGATTGGATAGATTATGATAAAAAAACACATGATTTGATTTAATAACCTTGGAAGATGTTTTCCTAACAATATATCACCAAATAAATTAGCAGCAAAACTTATCTACATGTTCGGTTAATTATTCATACCATCTCCATCTGGTTTGGTTGTGGAGTGGTAATAGGATATGTGTTTGAGTCATGTAATCGTGTTACACATCGGTTGGGTCTTGAGCATTTATTTTTCCTTTTTTTTGACAGTTTTGAATACTTGATACATTTTTAATAAAGATGATATGTACACTACAATGATACAGAGGCCGTGGGTCACTCCGTTTTCGAAAAAAAAACTTTTTTTGTTAACGTATCATGTGCGGATATATAAATCCACCAAGCAAAGAAACAAAGTAGCACTGTAATACATGTCATATCAAACAGGTAGCCCAACCTATACTTCACCAAAATATACGGTTAGAATGAAAACGTTTACATGTAACATGCACATTTTTTTTTGCGCATGTAACATGCACATATATTAATTTAACAAGGTCATGGAAAAAGGGCGAGTGAATGAATAGGCACACATCTAGATATAACAAAAACTTAAGAAGAATATTATTACAGCAACCACGCACATCACTCGCTACTTAACTACCAGCGAGATCAAACCTTGTGATTGTTAAGGTAGGAGAGAAAAAACCTTCCTTGACACACACTAGGTCACTTGGATTATTCTAGGAAAATGTGCAACTCACACGTTACTCGTCCACCATCTTATCTCTCCGAGTTGTACAAGAGTTAGGTCGTCTCTTGAACTATCTCTCTATAGCCAGAGAGCACCGGCATTCTTGAGCATGGGGACTAGCTCGCCACCGAGGTGTAGAGACATGATCCTGTTGGTGCCACCAACAAGCTTCCCGCCGATGAAGACGACCGGCACCGACGGCCCCCTGCCGAGCATCTTGAGGAGAGCTCTCTCCATCTCCTTGCCCCTAGGGTCCTGGTCGAGCTCGTGCACCAGCGCATTCACCCCAAGCTGGTCACGAAACAGACGCTCCACTGTGTGGCACATGCAACAGGGACTCAGGGTGAACACCACCACGGCACGCTCAGATGCTAGCTTCATTACACGGTCCATCTTGTGATGTAACCTCGCAGCGGTCGAGCTCCGCGGGCAAAGTGATGGAAGGAGGCTTGGAAGGGTGTTGGTCAGCTCGTGAAGTCGTGAGTGGCTTGTAGCTGCTATACTGAGCTTGTGTGCAAGGAGACTTGGGATGGTTTGGCAGCATGGAGCTTAGCTTCGTTTTATAGTGTTTCCAACATGCCAGATTGCCAACACGTGTCACAACTATCTTTAACAGTGTAATTTAGAAGGAATCTATATATGTGATGTCACGTATAGCAAGTGACCTTTGACTTCCATCGACTAGAATATAATTAATTGCAAAGTTCATACGATTGCTAGACGGTTTTGGGTCCAAACTTCAACAAGCAGTGGCCTGCCCACTTGTATTGAGTGGTCGGTATGGATGGATCGAGATCAATTTGGATAATATATGCATCTTTTATTCAATAGGTCCCAAAGCATATATATATCGGAATATTTTGATGGGTTGACCTCGCGAGGGAACCTGATACATTCGCCTATGGGCAAGGTCGACCTCGATCACACATGCATGCATGGATTTGGCCGGTTAAGCTTGCCTAAAGATTTAAGGTACTCCCTCTGTCTCATAATATAATATCGTTTTGCAAACTGTTTTAGCTTGCAAAACGATTTTATATTATGGGACGGAGGGAGTACTACATAAAATCTTGTAAAAATAGGGTCTGGACTCGTAATGTTGGTAAGAGTTAGTCTTCTTCTACTTGCAAATTTTGGTTTCAGCATGGATTGCCACCAGTACATATATGCTCATTGCACACAGTTCAAAGCCCGTATCGCACAGTCAATCACATACAATTTAGTAAGCTTGTGGGATTGGGCTATTATCCCACACATTAGTAACAAAGAAACGTGTGTTTTGTTCGCGAGAATCGCACACACGAAAAAGGCAGGATCATTTATTTTGTACGGATTCAATCCACACGATTTGTAATCAGTGAACGTGTGCATCGGTAGCGTCCATCGCACATGATGTGAAAGGCATAACCGTGCGTGATGTATGGTTTGATCACACAAATTTTGTCACCGCAGAACAGGTGCATTCGTTGGTTCATCTCACAGGCTGATCATGTCACAATTGTGTCTGTTGTATGTGTATATTGCACACAGCTTCTTGTTCAAAACCATGTGCAGTGTTATTACCAGGACACCATGTTTATTTTTCCATAAATTAATCCCTGCAATATTTTTCTCCAGAATTTAAATTTGAACACAGGCACACAATATATTTCATATCCATCAAACATACCCAACGTAACATATGTTCAACCACCATTGCTTAATTGGCATCACAATAACAACATACTCCCTTCGTCTCATAATATAAGAACGTTTTTGACACTACACTAGTGTCAAAAATGTTCTTATATTATGGGACGGAGGAAGTATGAAATAGTACCAGAATATACAAGCATCAAAATAAGTACCACAGTAGCACTTCACATTTAATATGTAAAACCTTCCGAAAGCAACATCATAGATGGTGAATAGACATGTGGAGCTTATTCATGTAGTTGCAGCAACAGTTGGAGCGGAGTCTCATATCGCGAACATAACTCAAAAATCTAAATGAATGGACCTTTGGGTCAGCAACTCAACAGTACGAATGTATGATGTGGACGTACGTAAACTCAACTATGATATGTTGTGGTTAGTAACCCAATCTTGATATAAGGAAATAGGTTGTTTAATACTGCATGCATGTTGCTGCATCTCGGCCATCAAGCTTGCTAAAAAACATCACATGTTAGTACTCTGACATGGTGTGCTTGCTCTTTAAAAAAACACAACTCTAATACCACATGGTAGGTAAAAGGGTATCACCAATTGACTGATGTCGGATGATGTTGCGCCTATGCACCAAACATGGGTTGTTGTTGACTACGCAGGGGCATGATCACGAAAGTCGAATACTCCCTCCTTCCATCTATATAGGGCCTAATGCATTTTTCGAGGCTAACTTTGACCAAATATTAGAGCAATAATATATGACATGCAACTTACACAAAGCACACTGATAAATTCGTGTGTGAAAGGAGCTTTCAATGATATATTTTTCACATTGTGCATGTCATGTACTATTAATCTTGTCAATGGTCAAAGGAGGTCTTAAAAAAACGCATTAGGCCCTATATAGATGGAAGGAGGGAGTACCTGCAAGCAATCAAAGAGAAATATGTTTTTCTATCAAGATATAAGAAATATAGATAAAGTATACATGAAAGTTTGTGTTCCGTAAGTGGTCTTGGCCTGGTCATCGATCAATACTACAAACCTGTCCAACACTGACCGGCCTGGAGCCACCTTTCAATGGTGAGATTCATCATTGATGGGTCAGCTGCAACCAGTCGGCAGTAATTATGGAGGGGCGGAGGGGAAATTTGGTTCACCATGTAACAGTGGGCGTGCGACATCCACCCTAAGTTAGTTTCCTCCCACTAATACGTAATCTAAAAACTGCTTATTCTATTATGTTGTGTTTTGATTTTTTTTTTGGCGATTGGTGTTTTGATTTTACATGTGCCTAGCTAAAATGTGAGGTGGCACAACACCTAAGAATGATCATGGATGAAATTATGAAGTGTTATATTTTATATTTTGTCCATGCCTACATGTGTTATTATGGGGGCCTCAAAGTCCAGAAATCTCTTGTCAAAGCACCATGTTCCTTCCATGCTTGTTGCCATCTCCATGCTTGCTCATGCTCCAATGCTTGTCTCTCTGGTCCATGCTAGGTCCTTAATTCCATAATAATACAAACCTATTCGATTTAGGTTGTGTCATATTCTCATGAGCTCTAGCGGAAGTTACCAGAAACGAAAGTACCTAATTGTAAATTGATATGTGCAAGCTTTCGAGATGTTTCTATTAACTCGGCAGGTGGAGTTGTGGAAGTTGTGTGTGCAACCATAGTAGGGACATCCTCATCATTCGTGTGCGACGACGACCCTCATTTAACAAAGTTGATTTCTTTGAACCGTATGCATGGAATCGTGCACAGTTGCCCTTAACTAAGTGTGTGCTTTGAGTTCTCCATCGCAGACAGGTGGATCTTGGGTGCATATTTTACTTTTCCAACTATGTGAGATGACGCATCACACACAGTTTCTCGCTAATGTGTACGAGTGTGTGGGTGTGGGTGGTGGGTGGGGAGCGGTAGTACATATCTGAACTAGTGTGGAAAAAATATGTCAAATATTTTGGTGGCAATGTCATGCAATAAATGCATATCTTATTATGCAGATTATGTTTCCTTGTTGAGAACTAGCCGTAGGCGGTTATAAATTGACACTCCTGTATAATTAATGGATGTGTACTAGATTGAAGGAAACAATGCACAATTAAAGAAACGTTTATTTTAGCATCATCTTCATTAATCTGAGGCAACACTTATAGCATCTTCGAATCAAACATGCCTAGATTAGGCTACTGCAAGTGCATACATCTATTAACACTCTTTATTAGTCCATGGTAGATACTTAGGAGAAACAGTCCCAATACATTTCCTTTTATGTATGGTATCTTAGGGAGCTCCCATTTTATTGGGTTCCAAACCTGACTTTCCATTTTAACATTGTGGCCTATTTGCGGCATCAACTAACCCAATTAATTGTTTTTATGCACACAAGAAAGATTTTTTTAAAAAATAACAATAATCATAGAAAGGGTCCGAATATGTTATCAACAAAATCATAGCATCATATATTTTGGGCTACATGAATCAATCAATGAGCATAAATTAAGTGTATAATGTGTCGAACAATGCTGAAAACTTAGCAAGGCATCAGTGCATGGGTACAATTACCTGAGATATTTTTTCTACTAAGACAATATACTAAAGTTTTTATTATAAGATCAAATAAAGACAATAATTCTACATATTCTCAGAAAGACAAAACTATTCTATCCACTAGCCATACGCAAATGAGGTGGTAGCAGAGAGCATTGTCCTCGTGCCATGGAAGATGGGCGAGTGAGGTAGAGAGTTGAAGAAAAGGAGGGCGATTATTTGTATTGTTACACGAGATAAGTGCTGCATTCCGAGTAACATAATATATCCCTCTGTGAGTGTCTCCCCCTCTCCCGATTACAACTCGTCATTGAAAGATTGCGTTAAGCGTATGCCTAGCAGGGACGCGTTGCGTGTTATATATAGGCCACAATGCGGCTAGGGTTTACAAGATTTAGTTGGTTAGGTTGTTGGATTGATCTCCAAGTTAACTATACAAGATAGAGATCAATTCAACATCCTACCAACCGAGTTACACAAGATAAACACGCCGCACCGGCCCTACAGCGTATATACGGTTTATACTGCACCATAATACGCATACAAGTATTCTAACACTCCCCCTCATAACTTTACCAAGTTGAGATTGTTCTTAAACTCTTCTAGTTTTCGCCAAGATAAGGCTTTAGTGAAGCCATCTGCAACTTGATCATTGGTGGGAATGAAACGAATATCAAGTAGCTTCTGAGCTACTCTTTCTCGCACAAAATGATAATCCACTTCAATGTGCTTCGTTCTTGCATGAAACACTGGATTTGCTAAAAGATAAGTTGCACCAATATTATCACACCACAAACGTGCAACTGGAGAATGACTTACACGAAGCTCGTTTAGTAAGGTTTGAACCCATATTAACTCTGCCGTAGCATTAGCCAAGGCTTTATATTCAGCTTCTGTACTTGATCTTGATACAGTAGCTTGTTTTCGTGCACTCCATGAGATGAGATTTGGTCCAAAGAAAACAGCAAAGCCCCCTGTTGATCTTCTATCATCAGGACAACCTGCCCAATCTGCATCAGAAAATGCACTCACCAAAGTTGATGTTGATCTTGTGACCTTCAAACCTGTACTCATAGTGCCTCTTAGATATCTCAGAATTCTCTTTACTGCTGTCCAGTGTGCAAGAGTAGGAGTATGCAAGAACTGACATACTTTATTAATAGGAAAAGATATATCAGGTCTTGTAAGCGTTAGATATTGCAAGGCACCTACAACACTTCTATAGTTTGTAGATTCTTCATCACTTAGTGGCTCACCTTCTTCTTTTGACAATTTTTCAGAAGTTGAGAGAGGCATATTTGAAACCTTGCAATTCATCATACCTGCTCGTTTTAACACATCTAACACATACTTTTCTTGAGTCAAGACTATGCCATCTTTAACCTTCTTTACTTCTATTCCCAAAAAGTAGTGCAAATCACCAAGATCTTTTAGAGCAAAATCTCTTCTTAGATCTTCAAGTAATGCCTTAATTGCATCCTGTGATGAGCTTGCAACAATAATGTCATCAACATATACTAACATGAAAATGGTGATTTTTCCTTTCCTATAGAAGAACAGAGATGTGTCAGCTCTGGATGGTCGAAAACCAAGCCTTTGGAGTTTCTCACTCAGCCTAGAGTACCATGCTCTGGGTGCTTGTTTCAAACCATATAGAGCCTTATCAAGCCTGCAAACATAATTATTCTTATCTTTTACCTCATACCCAGGTGGTTGCTTCATATACACTTCCTCCTCTAGAACGCCATGAAGAAACGCATTCTGCACATCCAATTGATGAAGATGCCAGTTGTTTGATACTGCAATAGAGAGAACAAGTCTGACAGTAGCTGCTTTTACAATTGGACTGAAGGTATCTTCATAATCTATCCCATACCTTTGCTTAAAACCCTTTGCAACTAATCTTGCTTTGTATCTATCTATTTCTCCATTTGCTCTTCTTTTGATTCTATAGACCCATTTACAATCAATTATATTTCGCCTTTTGCTGGAGGAACTAAATGCCATGTTCATTTTTCATAAGAGCATTGTATTCCTCATCCATTGCATTTTTCCAGTTTTTATGTTCTAAAGCTTCTGACAAGTTATGTGGTTCTCCAGTAGTGGTAAGACCAACAAACCGCACCTTATCATACCTGACCATACCATCCGTACGTATTTTTGGTGTTAAAATACCATGCTGCGACCTTGTTGTCCTCTGTGTTGGTGCAGGAATAACAGCAGAACCACCGATCGCGAAGATCCGAGGCGAGCAGCCGATCCAGCGCGGCAGCCGATCGAGCGCATCCGATCCGATCACGGATCTTTGTCGACCGCATGCACCGCATCGATTGGCGGCCAGCGACGAGGCGGATGCTGCCTCCTATCCGTGAGGCACCCGCCTGATCGGCCCGACCGCGCGCAGGAGACCGCGCCACTTGGCGGTTCGGGACGGGCGCGCTCGTCTGATCCAGCGTGGAGTGCGCTTCCGGGCCCTCGCCTGTGGGCCCCCGACTGGACGCGTGGGACGCATGGGACGCCGCGAGCGACTCGTCTCCCCCCGAGGCAGATACGCCGCCGCTGCTGTTGGCAGGCGCGCCAGACGAGGGAGAATCAGCCCCGGGATCGCCGCCGTCAGAATCTGCAGCACCTGAATCTGCATTGTGTTCCGCGCCTGGCTGCTGCATAAAATCATGAAGAACAACCGGATTTCCACCAAAATTAACTGCAGAATTTTTATGAAAATCACCCGATGGATCAGCTGTCCGTTCGTCCCCGTGATCAAGAGGGTCAGAGGGAATGGTTTCCGGAAGAAGAAGAACTTCGGAGCGAAGAGGGGTTCCGGCGTTTGGATTTAATGCAGCAAAAGGAAAAACTGATTCATCGAAGATTACATCACGGGAAATATACACCCGTCCTGCTTGTATATCAAGGCATTTAAAACCCTTGTGAAGATTGCTGTAGCCAAGAAAGACGCATTGCTTAGAGCGGAATTCTAGTTTCCTAGAGTTGAAAGGGCGAAGATTTGGCCAGCAAGCACAGCCGAAAGTGCGGAGAGCATGATAATTTGGTTTTTCATGGAACAATTTTTCTAAGGGAGTTTCAAGATTGATCACCTTACTAGGAGTGCGGTTGATGAGATAAGTGGCAGCGAGGAATGCTTCATCCCAAAATTTCAAGGGCATGCAAGCATGAGCCAAAAGTGAGAGACCTACATCTACAATGTGGCGATGTTTTCTCTCAGCTGACCCATTCTGTTGATGGGCGTGAGGACATGACACATGGTGTGTAATGCCTATCGGCGAAAAAAAAGGAGTTTAGGCGCTCATACTCGCCTCCCGATCCGTTTGCATAGTTATGATTTTTCGATCAAAGAGACGTTCAACAAGTGCTTGAAACTCATGAAAAACTTTGAACACTTCGGATTTGTGTTTGAGAATGTAAATCCAAGTGAATTTACTGAAATCATCTATGAAACTCACATAATAGTTTTTCTTATTGATTGAATCTCGGGCAGGCCCCCATACATCAGAGAAAACTAGCTCTTGCCTTGTTGGCAAGCATCACACACACCCTGATTATTCAACTCTTTGCTAGAAAAGGAAATTTTATTGTGCTTGAGAACATCTTTGAGCGATTGCCGAAGATGGATGACCTAAACGATTGTGCCACCGTGATGATGAGATCTTGGTGGCGCCAAGTGCATGCCTGCCCGAGCTTACGGGAGCTGATGATAGGGGATAGAGCCCGTTTCTACACCTGCCGCGGAGGAGGGTTTTCCTCGTTGCCTTGTCCTTAACACAGAAAAAATGAGGATGAGTTTCAAGAAAAACATTATTGTCATAAGATAGCCGATGAGCAGAGATCAAGTTCTTGGTGGCATTTGGTACGTGTAGGATATTTTTAAGATGGAGATTGCGGGAAGGGGTACGAACATAAGCATGACCTATATGAGCAATTTTCATACCTGCGCCATTGGGCATGTTTACTTGATCATGCCCGTTGTACTTGTCCCGAACGGTGAGCTTGTCGAGCTCGCTGGTGATGTGGTCTGACGCTCCGGAGTCCACATACCAGTTGGTATCCACTCCATAGGAGGACTGAGAGTTGGCATGGTTGGTGTTGACGGCCGCTACACTCTTCTCCTTGTTGAAGGAGATGTCAAAGCGGCGGTAGCATTCCATGGCGGTGTGGTTGGGCTTGGTGCAGATTTGACAGAAGACTTCCGGAAGGTCATTGCGACCTCCCCCTCCATTGCCGCGGCCACCACCGCGG
Organism: Aegilops speltoides; assembly: GCA_021437245.1. Classification (NCBI taxonomy): domain Eukaryota; kingdom Viridiplantae; phylum Streptophyta; class Magnoliopsida; order Poales; family Poaceae; genus Aegilops; species Aegilops speltoides. The sequence goes on from CM038145.1 coordinate 101,141,236, forward strand.
CCTTGGCCACGGCCACCACCTCCGTTTCCTCGGCCGCCTCCATAGCGACCACCATTGCCACCGCGGCCACCACCGCGGTTGGGTCCGCCACGTCCGCCCGCGATACTGGCGTTGGCGGAGGAGTGGACGGCCGCGCCGCCCTCAAACATGGCCAGCCTGCTTTCAAAGTTAATGAGCTGCGAATAAAGCTCGCTCACCTTGATGGATTCAGTTGGCGCGAGATGGTGGAGACGAGCGACATGTAGTCGAAGTCGAGCCCCGCCAGATGTAGGACACCATGTCATCGTCGGTGAGAGGCTTTCCTGCAGATGCCATCTGTCACCGGCGCTTTCATCGCCCGATGTACTCGGCCACCGTCGAGTTGCCCTTCTTCGTCATGGAGAGGCGATTCGTGTTGACGATGTGCGCTGAGTCAGGAGATAAAATCTCCGTGATGGCGACCCAAGCTTGACGCCGTGTTGCAATGTGCAACTGGATCATCACCGGTGCGGAGATTGAATTAAAGATGAAACTCAGCACACAGGAGTCGCGAGCCTGCCGATGTCGTGACGCCGGATTGGGCACATCGGTGGGCTTGCCTTCCTTGTCCGTGAGCTTCGGGCGGCAGCTCCCTCTCGTGGTCGAGGTAGGAGGCGAGCTGCGCGCCGGATAGCTGCCATGGCTGCAGCGCCACACCAGGAAGTTGGAGCGGTGAAGACGATCGGCGATCGGGATGAGGGCTGGTGCGGCGACGGCAGAGCTTGAGGAGGCCATGGGTGCGTGATGTGCTAGAGAAGGAGACTCTGAATACCATGAAAGATTGCGTTAAGCGTATGCCTAGCAGGGACGCGTTGCGTGTTATATATAGGCCACAATGCGGCTAGGGTTTACAAGATTTAGTTGGTTAGGTTGTTGGATTGATCTCCAAGTTAACTATACAAGATAGAGATCAATTCAACATCCTACCAACCGAGTTACACAAGATAAACACGCCGCACCGGCCCTACAGCGTATATACGGTTTATACTGCACCATAATACGCATACAAGTATTCTAACGGTCATCGGAATTTAGCCTATGCTGCAAGGCTAACTCCAATCTAAGGTGAACCTTCGGAGAGGACTTGTACTAAGATTGACCACACATCCATGTAGGTGAGTGAAAGCATAAGTTTATCTTCCTTTTGGCACCCAATATAGACTACAACCAGATTAGTGCTTTGCATCGTTATTTCCATTGTTGGGTTTATATATTTGTTGTTATTTGTTTGTGGGCCTTTTCTTTATGATGTTGGTAGGGGTGACCGCAGTGTGAGATTTAGCTATCAGAAGCATAGACATGGTCGAAAAGTCGACGCTTTCACATGCAGACAATTGTCACCAGTTTTGGTCTAGTAAACGTGACTAGTTTCGCCCAACACAGTCTATTTTCAAATGATATTGCTATACTTTGCATGTTTTACTTTGTTGCACGCCTTATCCTGATTCTTTGGTCTATGGCATCTTCTCAGCAAACTGGTACGTGTGACACACACCAGCGGCAAGACGGCAACACACCTATTTTTTGACACATTGCTTTTGCATTTCCTCCCACCCTCGAGTTGCAACTCAACAATACAATTAAGCTGGACTGATAATGCCCCCAATGAAGGTAAAAAGTGATGTTTTGTCAATGACACTCAGGCCCACATCAAGCTGCCAACCCGGGGGCGAAGAGCTTCTTATTTAGAGGGATCTCGAAAACTGAAGGTATGTGCACGGTCATATGCGAACATCTTCTCGACGGTAGAATCATTCACAGTCCTTGTTGACACACTGTGCAAGTTTTTTTTGGATATAGAGAATCATTCAACCATTGCATCAAGTTGATAAAAACCATAACGAGTGCGGAGCCGACCTTTGCATATTTAGATGCCCACAATCCAACTCATCCAAAATACACAGCACAATAATAACATGACATCGCCGCATCCAAAATATTTAATACCGGCGTTTGCATACTTAGGATCATGTTGCAAGATGCTTGACTTTTGCACGAAGAATGCAAGAACTGGCTCGAAGTGAAGGAGATCAACGAGCACAACAAAACACTAAATTGATTCGTTTGTCTAACTTCATTCTATCTATGAATTGCCGAATTTTATTTTGGCATGTGCTAAATTATGGTTTATTTTGCCATGTCGAATTGTTGAATTTGAAATGAATTGTGCCATATGATTGACAGGCATGGCTTCGCATGAATATGACGGTTGTGTTTGTCCAAGACCAAGAGAACACTTAAGGGGCCAGCTGATGCTCGCCGCGGACGCGTCTGGACGTCTAGGGAAGCGGATTTGCCCATTAGCATGAGAATTACCACTAATGCTATATACTAGCTACAACCGCAAAGATTTATTAGTACTAGAAGGGTTGTGCGTGCTTTGCTACGCCGTTGGTGTTGTTGGCTTTCTTAAAAAAATACTCTATTTCAAAATATAAGGTGTATTACTTTTTTGAAAAGGCAAACCTTTTAAGTGTGATCAAATTTGTATAGAAACATATCAAAATCCATAGTATCAAATCGGTGTATTTAGATTCATCATGAAATGAATTTCTATACCTTTTTGTTTAATATTGTGGATGTCGATATTTTTTCCTCTGAACTTGGTCATAGTTAAAGAAATTTAACTTTTTAAATAACTAATACCCCTTATATTTTGGAACTGATGGGATATATAGTTTGGCAGGTGGTAGATATGATAGAGTATGTTTTATTTTTATTTATAATGCTTTGATTTGGTGGGCTTTTCGTGGTGTGATTATGTGTTATCTGCTAACCAACCTATATGTATGTGCAGATATTTCTGCGTCGATGGTTATAGTATATTGGTGCTACAATATCATATGGTGGCGCTTCTTTTTTCTAGGTAGTGGGAGGGTGCATGGGATTGATATGTTTTTATATGCCGGTTGCTGCTGATTGATTTGAAAAATTGTTGGTCCGATCAAAATCGTAAACCAAAACCAAAATTGAATATCTCAACTGAATGAACGAACTTCAAAATTAAGGAACATAGTGAATTAAAAGAATTGAATGAGAGATCCTAAGAAATTGTTGACCTGGTCAAAGTCGAATGACACAATTCTAAATTGAGTATCTCAATTAATTGTGAGACTTGAAAATAAAAAAACATAGCGTACAGTATAAAAAAATGGCGACTGATAGGCGTCGCTGCACCGGCCCAAATTTGGGCCGGTCGCACAAGGAGCGTTCGATTAAATAACTATTAGCCGAACGATTGTCTTCTTTCCTCCCCACACGTCTTCTTTTAGAAAAAAAATCCCCATCGCGCCGCCATTAAGGAGCGACGCACCCGGCCTCGAAGCACCGCTCGCGTGGTTCTTGCCTGTCGCTGCCCTCGTCGCTGGTCGCCGTCGCCGCCCTCGTCGCCGGTTGCTACCGGCTGCCGTCGTCATTGTTGGTTGCCGTCGCGGGCTTCGTGCATGTAGCATCTTGCGCCCGCGGTTGCAGCTCCCCATGGCGACGGCCGCAGCTCTGATGGCAGCCGACCATCCTCGTCGCCGGTTGCATCACCGTCGGGCATGGTCACCACCGTCGTAGGATGGCCGCCACTGGTTGCAGCAAATCAGTCACCGGTGGGTAGCTTTCCCGGTGCCGGCTGCAACAAAAATCGCAGCACAAAAATCATGTAGCAATTGAGAACGCTGATAGTAGCAGAATTCAAAACATTGGCAGCGAAAAAGAGTGGTGGAATTTTCACCAACAAAGACATGGTAGCAATTTTTTTTGTCGGTTCCAGCAAAACCAGAAGATGGTGGTAGCAAAAATTGCTACACATACACTAAACAAAAAATATGGTAGCAAAATTTTGGATTGGTTCCAACAAAAATCGAAGACGGTGGAAGCAAAAAATTGATACACTGGTTCCAGCAAAAAGAAACAAACGTGGAAGCAAAATAGGATTGGTTGGTTCCAGCCAAAAAAGAGACGATGGCGGCAAAATTTGAGGCTGCTTCCAGCAAAATCCGAAGATGGTGGAAGCAAAAATTTGGTACACTGGTTCCAGCAAAAAAGAGACAAATGTGGTAGCAAAAAGGGATTGGTTGGATCCAGCAAAAAAAAAGACGATGGCAACAAAATTTCAGGCTGCTTCTAGCAAAAAAGTAAAACGCCAGATCTTCATCACTTGTCGCCGGGGTTCGAATGTCCCCAACGCCGGCCGCCGCCGGTCTCCGGCACTTGTCACCACCGCGCCAGCATCATATCGATGGGCGCGTTGGTTTGCATCACTTGTTTCCGGTGAGAGGAAAGGGGGTGGGGGTAGCCACGGCCACCGCGGGATAGACAAGAGAAAAAAGTGAGCGGTGGCCATGGCGGCCGGTGTAGCTTGTCGCCGGTGAGATAGGACGAGCATCTACAGAGAAGAAGAGGGGAGAGAGCGGAGCTTGCGGTGCAGAGGAGATGTTCGCGAGCAGAAGAATGAGTGGCTCTCGTTCACCCGTGAAGAGATAAGGTAAAAAGACTAGGCGGCCGTTCGGCGATGGACCCACGTGTAGGCGAACGAGTTGCGGAGTGCGCGCTGTGACCGGCTGAAACTCGGTCGGTCGACCGCACGTAAGAGCATGGTTAATAGTATAGCCAGTTGCTGCCTATAAGCCAGTGTCATGTCATCTACAACCCATCTTATAGCCAACATGTATAATAGTATACCAAGAGAGTGTCTACTTTTTTTTTTTTGTGGCACCTTTCATTCTCACAAAGTCTTTTAGGAAGCGCGTCTTTAAATTTAGCTCTTCACGAAGAACCCGCTTACCTTCTCTCTCCTTTTCTCTTTCCTCCAACTAAGCAGAAATATACTAGTTTATTCCTTATAGCCTGCTGACTCAGCTCTATTATACTTGCTCTAAATGTTTCCCTGAAAGAATTGAATAAGAAAGCAGTGAGAAATTGTTGACTCGGTCAAAATCGGGTTACCTAATTTTAATTAGAGACCTCAATTTAATATGGGATTTTAAAAACTAGGGAGTTTTGTGCTGTAGGGATTATACCGGAGAAAATGTGTCAGCGACGAGAAGTACCCTGTCGGCTACGATGCAGGATACCGATATGGTACGGCCAGTGCTTTTCCAAGAACTGATTCCGACCAGCTCACCAAGCTGGTTTCTGAGGAACCGGTGCCGAGTCGCCTCAGCTTCAGAATAGCATCCACACAGCTCCTATCACCACGCTTCAGAATAGCATCCACACGGCTCCTCTCATCACTTATCTGTTGGAGGAGAATCATGTCCAACTTGTTTTGCTTCTTCTACTTTTGACGGCCACATCACCATCGTCGACCTGGAGCTGGCCTAGCTTATCAAATATATGCGGCGCGGTGAGGCCACGATCCAATGAAGGTGCAATCTTTGCTTTTCCTTCAACATTCTCACCCAGCAAAAGTTGAGAGGAAGAGATGCCGCGTCACAGTTGGTTCCTGTATGATGTTGCGGGAATCTGCTGCAAGTAAGAAAATATTTCCTTCTACTTCTTCATTTTTCAGATGCATGACGCATGTACACACACTGCGGCGCCGGTGCGCGCAGCGAAGGATATAGATTCTAGGATAGAGATAAGCTTGTCCTTTGCATATCTGCCTTGATAGTTGTCACCTGGAATGAAAATGGGAATAATCACAATGAGGGAGAAAAAGGCATAGTGCTCTGTAGAGCAATCTCCAGACTCCAGAGCTCAAGAATTTTGCGATTCTTCGTCACTTCTTTGGCTCCTCGCCTTCCCAAGGGGTATTCTTGCTTGGCCCCTGCAAGTAGAATGCACAACTAGCTCTTCAGATCAAATCTTTGCTGCGACTACCCGCCATGATATTCTGAATCTACTAATTCCTCAACTCGGATCTTAAGGCCACTGTTCAGCAGTACTTTGTTAATCTTACTGTTTTTAAGATGCTTATATTACACGACTGAATTTAACAGTTTAACACAGCTACAGCACAACCCTCCTCCCGCGACCCTTGCCTGCCGCCGCCACCCTCCTCTCTCTCTCTCTCCCTCTCTCTCTTCGCCCCTCCCGGAGGCTGCTGCCAGACAAGGCCGCGCGGTGCCCGTGATGGGGCGGCGTGGATCTGATCCCCAGTGGTCTCATAGGCCACCGATGGTGTATCCTCCCCAGGGAGTTTGGTGGTGGTCATTGGACCAACGAGCACGGTGGCCAGGGCGGAGTTCCCTGTTCAGGTGGCGGCAGCGGCGGCCACCTCCATAGCCGGAGGGTCAGCGGGGATCGGTCTCTGGCGTGCTCTCAGGCGATGGTTGCTGGCGGCGGGCGTGGATCTGATGCCCGTTCAGATCCATCGCGAAGTGGCCCTTCGCCGGCCGGCGGCACATAGAAGGGTCGGTGAGGGGCGGCTGGAGGTCATCCTTGACCGGCGTTCCGGCGGCTGCGTGCGTCTTCAAAGCGCGGCTCCGCATGGATCCAATCAACTACGGAGTTGGGGTGATACGATTGTCGATGAAAATCATGCCGACTTCCGTCATGACGAACGATGACGGCATCGCTTTTACGCCGCTTCCTTGTCCAGACATGGTCGTTGCAGTCTGTGTTACCTCACTTGGGCTGCTAAGGGAAAACTCTAGAGTTGGTTCTCTCAGATCAGATGATGTCGACGTTTTTGGTGTTGTTTCCCCTCCTTGGGGCATCGTTTTAGAGCGGGTGCTGGCTGAAGTGGCCAAGAGGTGGAGCTATGTTGGATCTACTACTTCGACGACAGCAGGTCTCAGCCCGTGGCGCAGAGGAGTCTTGGCGATGGATAAGCGCAGTGTGCTGGAACTGTCAGGCATCGTGGTAGCGTCGACGACAGTTAGGCCTGACAAGGTCAATATGTTGATCCCTTCTGAAGATGGGACGAAGAAAGATGACGGCGACGGAAGATTCTGAGTGCGTGCATGCTATGTGTGTTGAGGGTTTGCTATACCGATTGCTGCTTTCGGTCCGCTATGGGGCGGCTTTGCAAGGCCACTGGCTTAGATGGTGTGTGGTGATGCAAGGTCAAGGCACATTATCAAATTTATAGGTGTAGCGACAAAGGTCGCTAGAAAGATGTCTTTGAATTGATTAATGTATTTATCTTGTTTGTTGAATAATATACTCCCTTTATTTTTTATACAAGGCCACTATCAAAATTACAATTTGCAGCTATAAAAGGCCACTAACACAAACCGATGTAAAAATGATGAGGTTTGCCTCGTACTAGCAACCGAAGACATTACCTTATGCTTGCATGCGGGAGTGAGAAGATTGATTTGCATGCACGTATTAATCAACCAACTAAGAGTGAGAGAGTTGTCTTGTTATGCGTTGGAGAGAAAATACACATTAGTTAACACGTCAAGCAAGGAGAAAAGACTAGTTCGTAACATTGGCTTAAGTAGCCATTAATTTTTCCCTTAGTACCTGTAATATGGATTTGTGGCTTTGTATACAATTGGAGGGAGTAATAAAGATGGTTATGTACATTATCGAATGTAGAGGAGGGGTTTCAAAATTTTTTCAAAATAAAAACACACCGCCACTACTAGGGAAAACCTTATACATAGAAATTTAGCAGTAGCGCTGGTCAAAAAAGGGCACTAGTGCTAGATAGCAGTAGCGCGTGAGCAAAAAGGGCGCTACAGATAAAATTGTAGCAGTAGCGCACGTGTAAAAGCTCTACTACTAATATTTCCATTCCTAAGACGATAGGCTACACATAGCAGTAGCGAGCTTGAAAGAAGCGCGCTACCGCTAGGACATAAGTAGTAGCGCGTTTCCTATGAAAAGCGCTACTGCGAATGGAAATAAAATAAAATGAAAAACAAATAGAAAAGTAAATGAAAATGAAAGAAATAGAAAACAGAGAAAATAAAAAATAAAATGTAAAGCAAAATAAATGAAAAAGCGAAAAAAAGAGAAAGGCGTAGCAGTAGCATCTATTCGTAAGAGGCGCTATAGCTAATGTAGCTGCAGCGCGTTTCCTATACCCCGCTATAAAAACAGAAAAGGAAATAAGAAAATGAAAGGAAATTAGATATCTATAGCAGTAGCGCGTTTTGTAAAAATCGCTATAGCTACCTTAGCTATAGCGCATTTTGCGAAACGCGCTACCGCTAAGTTTGACTTAACCAAAAAACCGTTCCCCCGGCCACCACTTCTCCCCCAAATCCCTCGAACCACCCCGCCGCCATCTCCCGATTCATTGTCGCCCACCTCGCCGTCTCCTCGCCGATGTCGACGCCCGAGCCACAGAGCCGTCTTGCCGTCGACGCCACCAAGCCATGCCTCATCAACGCCACTAGAGCCGCCGCCGACGCCATCGGATCCTCCTCGCCACAATCGCCTCCTCGCCGTCACCGAGACGCCCCTGCCTCACTCGCCACCACCGCCTCCCTCGCCACCACCGGAGCCATCCTCTGTAAGCCCCCACCCCTCTTCTCTCTCTCATGCATATATAGCACAAACACTGGACAGAGAACTAGCTAGCTAGGTTAACTAGTTTAATTAGTTTAATTATCTAGGTTAGTTCAAAAATTTAGTTAGGGCTTTGACAGAGAACTAGTTAGGTTAACTAGTTTAATTAGGTTAATTATCTAGGTTAGTGCAAAAAATTAGTTAGGGCTTTGACAGAGAACTAGTTAGGTTAACTAGTTTAATTAGGTTAATTATTTAGGTTAGTGCAAAAATTTATTTAGGACTTTGACAGAGAACTAGCTACGTTAACTAGTTTAATTAGGTTAATTATCTAGGTAAACTAGGTTAACTAACTAGGTTAAATAGGTAGGTTAATTAGGTTCGTTAGATTAACAAGCTAGGTTAAGCAGGTTGGCTAGGTTAGAGCAAAAATTATTTTAGAGCATTAGGTCAGAAGGGTTAGAGAAATGGAGTTTCTTTGCAATTTAATTGGGCTCTGTCCTAGGCAGAGAAGGGTTAGAGAAAATAATGTGTGTGTGCGTGTGTGTGTGTGAGAGGGCTAGATCTACATAATTTGGGTTCTGTCCAAGGCAGAGAAGTGTTTAGTGAGGTCATTTTGCAAAGGTTTTTGATGTTTGAAAAGACCACTATTTTTCAAGAAAAAGATTTTAGGCAAGTTTTATTTTAAAGATGATCCCTTCCTAGACTTTTATTGTTGATTATATCTTTTCATTGAAGTGGTCATGTTATATCTTTTCATTGAAGTGGTTCGATTGTGCCCAAGTGACTTTGTTGTTTCCAGGGAATGAAGCCGAGTGGCCTATGTTTTGCCGGAATGTTGATTCATTTCCGTTCCGGCAAATTTTAGGTTCTCAATTTGTCCACTTTTTAGCAAAAGTCATGCCGAAATTTTCCGTGAATTTCGGCATGACTTGTGCTACAAACTAGGACATATCGAGTGCCCGGGACTTGCCGCACCGAGAAGGAGTCAACGTTCCTGCAAAGCATAGGCCCTTTTTATGTCATTATTTATTTTATTAGGTTTAGAATTAATTGACTAGATTTAATCATAGGAAACATGGCTAGCAACAATGAATGACAGGGTTCTGGTGACTGCGACAACGTCTACCTGGCGGCAGAAGAATTTTTGAGGGAAGACGACGATCAAGAGTTGATGTTGGTGGGTCCACCTGTCACATCGGAGATTGAGACTAACATCGAGATCGGCGCTGAGACTGAGACCGGCATCGAGACCGGCGCTGAGACTGAGACCGGTGCCGAGACTAGCGGAGCCGGTATAGAACCGAAAGCAAAGAGGCAATGACTTCCTAACAAGCTCAAGGCTACTAGACTGGTGGTCACGGAGGTGGACGATGGCAATTTTGAGCCAACCGCGCCCGTGGAAGCGCACGCGTGCTACGGCAATCAAATAGGCTGCATCATACGGACAACTGCCACCATCAACGATGAGAAACTAAAGACGATAGATAATATGAGGCCCTCCCTCCTAAAGAAGATGCACCACATATTCTTGTTCCCGGGCCGGAATGAAAAGGATTATAAAGATCCAGATAAGGACCCAACAATGAAGAAGATAAACAAACACGCCATGACCAAGTTTAGCGACGCGTTGGCCGCCTGAAAATCAAGGGTGAATATGGGATCGTCATCAAAAAGGAACCCTACTCTGAGATTGTAAAGGATAATCCGACAATCACGGCAGAGCACTTTCAAATATTCAAAGCGGCTTGCGAGGCAGAAGCTGCCAAAAAAAGTCGAAGTACATGAAGGGGCTTCAACAGAGGAACATTGAGTGCCACCACCTTGGAAGCCGTGGTTACGGCAGGAAGAGGTCCATATGGGCCAAGGAGGACGCGGAAGCCGTGAGTCAGGGCATCCAAGACCCCTTGGCGGAGTTCGCCGTCCCGCAGGAGCGTGACGTCCTCAGGGCCCGGCACCGTTAGGACCTAGTGAAGAAGGTTTTCGAGACTAACGCGGTCACGACGGAGTTCATGAGACTGCTGGTAATTTTAGTTTTGATCAATTCGACTGCACGTTAGTCATATTTGTAAACGATCCTTGTGCCTTTTGCAGAGAGAGCAATATAGGATTGCGGCTGAAAACGACTCGCCGTCTGAGGCGTTGGTGAGGCCCAAGTGGGACACTCCATTCAACCGGGCGTTGAACATATTGAAAGGACTCCCGGTGGAGACTCGATGTGACGCCGGTAATCAAAGCTCTGATGATCCCGTGTTAGCGGTGCCCGTCCACGTCGGTTATTGTTGATAATCCCGTTAGATCGAAACAGATTCAAATTCTAAATTTAAATTAAAGTTAAAACAATTAAAGTTTTCAAAAGTCAAAACTAAAATGTTCGATGTGTTGAAAATATTCCCTAACTATTTGTCATGAAGAAACCATGTTTTTATATAATGCCTATATTTTTAAAATGAGCTAAAAACAGTAGAGAAAATAAAGAAGAAGGAAAACAATAAAAACAGAAAACAAAACTACAAAAAAAAAGAAGAGCCCCCCTGGCCAACTGGGCCAGACGGCCCAGCTGGCCGACACACCTGGCCCAGCCGGCCGGCCCAACCGGGCCCTCACTCCCCATAAACCCTAGCCCGTAACCGCACACCCTCACTCCCCACGTCTCTCCTCTCCCCCTCCCCGATCCGATCTGGATCAGGGACAAGCCCGCTTCCCCACTCGCGACGCCAAGACTTCGACCCGTCGCGGGCACCACCATCGCCTCGGCGCCCGCGTCCGCCCTCCATCTGCGCCGTCGCGGTGGCGCCATCGCCGGACCTCGGCGCCTCCTCATCCCTCCCACGACGGCTACACCAGTCCTCGCCTCCCCCGACGCCGCTGGACCACATCGGAGCCGCCTCGTCGGAACGCTCCCCCACCGGCCTGCCTCCTCTACGACGCCGTCACCGTCTTCCTCCTCAACCCCCGCTCCCCAGACCCTACGCACCACGGTGAGGCCCTCGGCCTCCTCTCCCTCTCCGCAAAGACGCTTTCGCGCCCGCCTCGTGTCGGTCGGACGAGCCTCGCTCCACTGCGCTTCGCTGAGCTCTGCTCCCGCGCTTGCCCAGCGCGTGGCGGCCCCTCTGGCGTGCTGACGACAGCAGCGCTGCGCCCGCTGCGCCTCGCCACAGCCCGCAGCCCTGTTCTTCTCGCCACAAGGCTGCCCGTCTGGCCTCCTCGCACCCCCTCTCACGCCCCACTTCTCCTCCATCGCGCTGCCGCGGAGGCCACCGCAGCTCCGTTCGCGCCACGCCACGCCTGCTGCAGCCCGACACCTCGCATGACGCCCACCAAGCGCCAGTACCCTCCTCGACGCCGTTCGAGCCGCCCGATCGCCGCCGTCGACCGCCGTCGTCTTGCTGCCATAGGCGCCAGCTCCGTGCCCCTGTTGGCCTCTCCGAGGCCACGGCCTCGCTACCACTCTTGCAAGCACGGCCTCGCCAAGCCTTTGTTGCTTCAGACCTCGCATGCGGGCGCACGCGCTCACATCACGCCCGATAGGCCCTCTCACATCGCTAAACAGGGCCCAGCCCCTGGAACGTTTTAGTAAAAAAAAAGAATAAAAAAAATAAAAAAATGTTAGGATTAATTAATTAATTAATTAGTTAATGAGTTAATTAAGTTAATTAATCATGTTTAACTAATCTAACTAATATAAATTAGCCTAATCACTTAGTTAGTCTAATTAACACGGTTTAGTTGATCTGGGTCTATGACTAGTGGGACCCACGTGTCAGCTTGACTAGTCAACAACCAGAGTTGACTGATGATGTCATGCTGACGTCATAAATGCAATTTCGAATTAACATAATCTTTTAATTCTAGAGAATTGATTAAACTTTGGAAAATAATATAAAATAAACCGTAGCTCGGATGGAAAAACTTTATACATGAAAGTTGCTCAGAACGACGAGACGAATTCGCGTACGCAGCCCGCTAAATCGCCGCACATCCCTAGCATAGCAAACACACAACTTTCCTCCGGTCACTCCGTCCAAAACGCTAAACACCGGGATACTTTCCGGATGTTCCCCTCCACCGGTATCGCCTATCCCTCGTTAGGTCACCCTAGCACAACGATTGCAGCGTCTTGCTTTGTATTACATTTGATTGCTCTGTTATTTATTGTGTTTCCTCCGTTACTTCTTTCCGGTGACCTCGAGACTGCCGCGACCCCCGATTCGACTACGGAGTCGACGACCCCTCTCTCTTGCCAGAGCAACCAGCAAGCCCCCTTGATCACCGATATCGCCTATTCTCCTCTATACTTGCTTGCATTAGAGTAGTGTAGCATGTTACCGCTTTTCGTTGATCCTATTCGATGCATAGCGACATTGTTGCTACATCTGCTGATACCTTACCGCAATCCTAAATGCTTAGTATAGGATGCTAGTTTATCATCATTGGCCCTACATTCTTGTCGATCGCCTTGCTATACTATTGGGCCGTGATCACTTGGGAGGTGATCACGGTATATACTATACATACATACATACTATACAGATGGTGACTAAAGTTGGGTCACCGAGGAGTACCCGCAAGTGATTCTCATGAGGGGCCGAAAGGACAGTGGCTCCATTCCGTAGAGGTGGGCCTGGGTTCCCGACGGCCCCGATCGTTACTTTGTGGCGGAGGCGACAGGCAGTTGAGACCACCTAGGAGACAGTGGGCCTAGCCACTGATCGGCGTTCATGGATACTTAACACGCTTAACGAGATCTTGGTATTTGATCCGAGTCCGCCATTTGGTCTATACGCACTAACCATCTACGCGGAGTAGTTATGGGTATCCCGACGTCGTGGTATCGGCCGAAGCCTTCTTGACGTCGGCCGACGGCGCGCGCCGGGATTGGGCTGAACGCCACTAGGCTAGGTCTGCTTCCGCCGCCCTCGCAAACGTCTTGTGTGTGCTCGGCGATGGGGGACTGCACTGGCGCTTAGGTTTAGACCGCGTGTTTGACCTCTCTGTTGTGCCTAGGTGGGGCTGCGACGTGTTGATCTTCCGAGGCCGGCATGACCCGAAAAGTGTGTCCGCCAAATGGGATCAAGCATGTTGGGTTATGTGGTGCACCCTGCAGTGAAGTTAATCTATTGAATAGCCGTGATCTTGATAACAGGATGACTTGAGTTGTACCTTGACCTTATGACAACTAGAACCGGATACTTAATAAAACACACCCTTCCAAGTGCCAGATATAACCCGGTGATCGCTCTCTAACAGGGCGACGAGGAGAGGATCGCCGGGTAGGATTATGCTATGCGATGCTACCGGAGATGCTACTTGGAGATGCTACTTGGAGATGCTACTTGGCGATGCTACTTGGAGGACTTGATCTACTCTCTTCTACATCTTTGCAAGACGGAGGCTGCCGAGCGTAGTCTTGACGAGATTAGCTATCCCTTCTTATTCGGCATTCTCGAGCTCACCCACCGATATGGCCCTTTACACATATACCCATGCATATGTAGTGTAGATCCTTGCTTGCGAGTACTTTGGATGAGTACTCACGGTTGCTTTCTCCCCTTTCCTTTCTTTACGGTTGTCGCAACCAGATGTTGGAGCCCAGAGCTGACGCCACCGTCGATGGCGACTACTACACTAGAGGTGCCTACTACTACGTGCAGCCCACGATTTACGACCGGGGAGTAGTTTAGGAGGATCCCAGCAGAGGCTGCGCCTCTTTGATCTCAGATCTCGGTTTGTGCTAGCCTTCTTAAGGCAAACTTGTTTAACTTATGTTTGTACTCAGATATTGTTGCTTCCGCTGACTCGTCTATGATCGAGCACTTGTATTCGAGTCCTTGAGGCCCCTGGCTTGTATTATGATGCTTGTATGACTTATTTATGTTTTAGAGTTGTGTTGTGATATCTTCCCGTGAGTCCCTGATCTTGATCGTACACGTTTGCGTGCATGATTAGTGTACGATTGAATCGGGGGCGTCACACTCGACCGTTGTATGGACGCGTGCACGGTGTCGGAGACGGCGCCACATGGAAGAAGTACTACCGTGAGACCACGGAGGAGAGAAAGGAAAGACGGAGGTAACTGAAGAAAACATCGACAAGAAGGTTGAGATTGCGGTTGAGAAGAAATCATCTGAGACAGTTGCAACAACGGTAGCTGCCGTTAAACAGGTGCTTGTAGATATGTCTACTACCTTGGTTCTGGCCGTTTTCAATTAAAGCAGGCAAAATCCAGAAAAAATGCAGCAGACTTTCCCCTTGCTGACTTCTTGGGGAGCAGCTCGACTAGCGTTGCACCAAGACTGCAGTGCACTGCTCCCCGCCGGCTCTGCACCGCTCTCCGCGATCGCTCCCGCTGCTCCTCAAGCACGGACGTGCTCGGCGATGCTTCGTCTTTGGCAGAGCTTGATGCCCTCACGGTATCTGTCACACCGACCCTCTTCAATAAATGTATAATCTCACGTTTTCATTGCCTTGCAGATGTCTCACGTCATAGACTTTTCTTTGCAGGCCGACGAAACCCCGTGCACCATATTGTACACCGTCGGCAACCAGAAGGTGGACGTGGGGAAGGCGATGATAATGGAGACGAAAGAACCATTGTTCCACAGCCGGCCGATCCCCCCGGACGTCTTCAAGGTTTCCGTGGCTAGTGTCAAACCGGGCCACGAGAATTTGGCTCCTCTGGTAGTAGTGGGGGATGACGACGAGACCCCGCGGCGGCTTGGTGATTGTTGCAATGGGTGGGTCCTGTTGTGGCCAAAGAGTCTGCTTCGTCTGGAGGCGGCCGGGAGCACACCCACGAGCACGTAGTTAGGTATGAACATCAACACCTCACCTACTCAATTAGCGTCGCCTGTCATGCTGGGTGATAGCGGAGGGGGTGAGGAAGAGGCTCCATTAGTCGTTGGTGACGTCGCCATAGGGGAGAATGAGGATGACGATGACACTCAACAATATGTTAATACTGGCGCCTACTTAGGATTTGAGCGTCATGAGTCGGTGCCTGAATTGCCGCCTCCGGAGTCTGAACTTATTATGGACAACCTTCCGGTACCAAAGAAGTCTAGGAAGAGACCGAGGAAAGGCAAAAAAGCTGATTCTATGATCCATCCCCCTCAGCACCCTCGGATTCAAGACCGTATAGATATCCCTGGTGCGGCAAAATGGTATATCACCGGTGAACCAATCCTACCTGAAGCAGCGATAGGGGCCAGATTCGGCGATGTAAGGAGACTTCATGACGATGTGCTGCGGAGAGAGAAAGGCCTCATCACCTCAAAAAATCCAGGATACCCACTCTACGTGGTTAACATGACGCGGCAATTGTCATACGTCGACACATTCCCCGCGGACAAGTTCTTCCTTCGATTCGATTACATCTTCGACATGTATCACTGGAAGAAGCTGGATTTTACGTTTATCCGCCTTTATGCCTTGCACATGAACTACCTCATCGGGGTTGAGCAGATACCTTTATCTGTGTCGCTGACCCGTACTTCATGCACGAGGGCTTCTTAGCAGTCTGCGCAAAGCACTGTGAATACGCGAGGGACTACCTCGTCAATTTCATGCTCGCCAATAAGGACAAGGAGGCGATTCTCGTGCCTTATCACCCCTGTAAGTCATCCGCGCGGATATCCTTCCTTTGATTTCAATCATTCATTTGCACGGTGGAGGCTAATTAATTTGAGGTGTACTTATTTTGCGCAGCGGCGGGCGCGCCGTCCTCATCATCCTCTACCCCCGATACTCCCACGCTCTTTACTTGGACTCGTCAAAGAACATTACTAAAAAGGATTACACCCACATCAAGTTTGTTCTCGACAGTGCTATCTTTTACTACGACAAACGGGGTGGAGAGGTCAACGACAAGAAGACAAGGAACGGCAGGCCCGTCTTCAGCCATAAGACCAACTTCTGCTGCATCCAGCAACCGAGTGATTCTCTTAATGATGGGTTCTATGTCCTACACCACATGCTGGAGTACAGACGGGATCACCAGAACCTTCGCATGTCACCTAAATTTGGTGATGCCCATATTCTGCAATGGGCAAAGCACTTAGGAGATATCGAGGATCATCGACTTCGAGCTGAGTTCTATCACATCCAGCGCAAACTTGCCCAAATCATCATGAAGGAGGTCCTCGAAAAAATAGGGATGTTCTACAAAGAAGGAGAAATATCGCGGGAAGACGTCCGAACACGCGTAGCCTCTCAGCGTCTCGACATGAAGCCTTTCACTAAGCTCAGGGACTTTCTCCCTGACATGGATGGATGGCACGACATGTTGGAGTGATTGTTGATATATGACAATGTGTCCGTTTAGTCCTTACTTTCTGTATGACAAAACTTTGAGTTATGCATGGGAAACTTTATTTGTGATGTAATTAAACCGTCCTCCTCCTCGACTAGCGAAGATCACTCTAGTTAGGGCATTTTGGGTATGATGAACTTTGTTATTTATGCTTATGATATGTTGCTTCTATTTTTGCCAAGTCCGTCTCTTTCTGTTGCTTAACTATATATGTTGCATATCATCGACTCATGTGACGATGCAGGTGCATAGATCATCGATGGCGAAGAAGTGTTACGCCAGGAGTATACGACGAGTGGCCGGAGTGTCAGGCCTAGGTCTACCGGTTTCCGATTTCTGGGCGACAGCTAGTAGTTAGTTTAGGTTCACGCTAATGCGAGAGAGGGATACAAACTCATGTACTTCATAGTTCCTCTCTCACTCATAGTGTAGCTCTTCTCGCGTATATCATTGTTTAGATGGATGACGATGTAGTTGCAAGTAATCGAGACTTGTATCACTATTTTCGAGATGATGACGAAAGACCACTTTGTGTTGGATGATGATTATGATGATGACATGATTTGATGAGACTATTTGTATGTATATGCTATGATTACATTTGTATGTGTATTATATGCTAATGATTATTGCATAAAGCCTATTCAAAGACAAAACAAATATGCAGAAAAAAACAGAAACTAATAAAACTAGCAATAGCGAGGGGAACAAAGTTAGCAGTAGCGCTCCCTTACCAGTAGCGCTTCCTGCTAAAAAGCGCTACAGATATTAACAGCAACGCTCTTCCGTAAAGCGCGCTACTGCTAGCCAGGTATAA
The DNA here is from genome assembly GCA_021437245.1 of Aegilops speltoides. Taxonomy (NCBI): domain Eukaryota; kingdom Viridiplantae; phylum Streptophyta; class Magnoliopsida; order Poales; family Poaceae; genus Aegilops; species Aegilops speltoides. Next base: position 101,158,779 of record CM038145.1, read on the forward strand.
TAGTAGCGTGGGATGACAGGCGCTACTACTACACGTTAGCTGTTGTGCCTTATCAGTAGTGCGACGTCCCGCGCTACTGATAGGCAAAAGACCCGCGCTACTGCTAGGGTTTTCCCTAGTAGTGCGCTACAGCTACATATGGGCTAACGCCTCACGCACCTAAGAGGATCGTAGACCATTTCCAATTGGACCCAAACACATTTCCATTTGCTCAGGTGGACAAGCCAGACAATGATTGATAAAAAATACTTCTTTAGTCAGACCCTTAAATCAACTTCCTTTGTCTTGGGTTTCTGAAACCCCTTGACCTCAGCGCATATGCGAGGAGGATGTTGTTAAAAATAATCTTGAGTTGTATTCAGTTAAGAGTTTAATAGTAAGTAGTAGAAATCCAAGTATTGGTACTCCCTCCGTCTAGGTGTGTAAGTCATCTTACGAAAACCAAATAATCCCAAAACACATAGGCGCAATGCATTAACTTCTACCTCGTTTCTTGTTTCTTCACATATCAACCAATAAGAGACGAGGGGTGTGCATGCTTTTAATGACTTGAGACTACCAAACACGACATGCAGTGGTTAGTTCATTGCATGCAATGCTATTAACTAGCAAATAAACATTAAGGTCTCTCTTTTTCCCCTCCTCCTTGGCCATGGTGCACAACCTAAGATGACTTATTTACCTACACAGAGGAAGTAGGAGCTGGCTTGCACGCCAGTGTCCTAGTCGATACGGAGGAAAAATCTACATAGTAGCCGTGTCCTAGTTTGACTAGGAGTTTGTACACGACTAGGTTTCGAGATCGATTCTGTATAGGTTAGGTATGTGCAGGTAGGGAAAATGCATCCTACTACCGGGTGTAGCTACACCCATTTCTCATATACTACTATGTGGTACTATATATATTACTTTATCATTTTTAGTATGTTCATATACTATATCTAAGATACTCCAAAGCGAGTTATGTGAAAAAATTGCATGTGAGCCCATGTTTTTATCATATTTGTGAAAATACATATATATTTGTACGTAAAAAGATGTATGCTAAAAATATACTACATACTACCTAAAAAATAGTATATATACTACCTAAATATTCTTACATACTACATACTACGCATACATATACTGCGGTATGGTAGATACTACCTAAAACGTATAAAATAAAAATGGGTGTAACTACACCCGGTAGTAGGAAAAATTGTCCTATATATATATATATATATATATATATATATATATATATATATATATATATATATATATATATATATATACAAGCCCGTGAGAGTTGTAACACCGGTGCGAGAAAAAGAGGAAAAAGAGAGGCACGACACGTGCCTTTGGCAAAAGTTATCGTGTGCGCGTCTCTGTCGTGATTTGATGTGATCGATCCTATGGGCCGAAATCCCAACAGTTGGTATCAGAGCTAGGTTGATTTGAAGCCGCGCTTGCCCCGGGGTGGTGATCTGCTAGTGCCTTGGGGCGGGCGATATGGTCGCTGGGTGGTGCAGCGACGAGGAAGAGCGGGCGATATGGTCGTTGGGTGCTGCAACGATGAGGAGGATGGCAGATTGTCGCTCGGCAGAGCGACATGGAGGGAGGCGACAGGCTGTCATTGGCAAGGTGATGGAAGAAGATCGTTGACGGGAGCGGTGGTGCCGAGGTGTGGTGCCGGAAAGTCGTCAAGATCGTCATCCGGGAGTTAGTGTCAAGGAGTCGTGCGGGTTAGCACGGTAGGTCGGTTGGTCGGTCATTCATCGTCGTCATGTCCAAGTGATTGTCTCTGTGAGAAGGCATTGAAGATGAAGCACATCCAGGTCGTCTATGTGTCTCAACGATAGGATCAAGTTCAACTATGTGGGGGCGGTAAACCAGTGAAGGTGAGTCTCTTCAATGAGGCCATGTCTCTACATGAGCCTGGAGTGCATGGTGTAGTGCACAGGTTGGTGTGATCCACAAGGAGCTGGCATGTATCTTGCTAGGGTGGATGATGAAGTCCACCGGGTAGGGTATTCCACAGGATACTAGCGAGGCTGGCTAGTCCAAGGTATATTTGAAGTGGTCCATAAAATTCGCCAAGTTAAAATTGGGGAGAGATTGTTGCGATCAATGAAGCCTATCAATGTAACTTGTCGTGGTGCGAGGTGGATGAGTCGACAAAGGATGAATCATCAACGGGTCAAGTTCGAAGAAGCATGGAAGACAATGATCAAGATTAGGGAGAGAATGTTAGAAATAATCTTGAGTTGTATTCAGTTAAGAGTCTAATAGTAAGTAGTAGAAATACATGTATTGGTAGGAGCTGGCTTGCACGCCGGTGTTCTAGTCGATACGGAGCAAAAATCTACGTAGTAGCCGTGTCCTAGTTTGATTAGGAGTTTGTACACGACTAGGTTTAGAGATGGATTCTGTATAGGTTAGGTATGTGCAGGTCGGTGGCTACTCGGTGGCTGCTTTACATATATATGCACTAGCCTGTGAGATTTGTAAGACCGGTGCGAGAAAAAGAGGAAAAGAGAGGCACGACATGTGCCTTTGGCAAAAGTTATCGTGTGCGCGTCTCTATCGTGATTTGATGTGATCGATCTTGTGGGCCGAAATCCCAACAGATTTAGCCTGCCCTGACCCATCTGGGCCCCACAAAACTCCATCCTCATAGCACCTCGGACCCCAAATCATAGATCACTCTCTCCTCTCAGCCCCACTTTGATATGTCTGTCCCTGTCCTCTCAGCTTCGGACCGGTCCCACACCACCATGTTCGGTTTTGACTCCAAATCAAGATTGAAGGCGGGCCCCATTAACTATGATACACTCATGCAGAAGTCGAGCTCCGCACCTCCGACGAAGAGCTCGCCATCCCCATGGCCCTCCGCCGGTCGCAGATGGAAATATAGGGCGCCTCATCAAGCTCCATGCTCTCCCTGATGGCCCTGTGTGGCGAGTCTATCTTCACGCCCGCCCGCGATGGCTTGTCGAGCTTTGCACCCCCTCCCCTTTGGCCCTATGGGGCTTATATAGCTCCTGGCCAACCCGTTGACCCGGTGGTGGGAGCCAATTATGAGCTCTTTGAGCCCGCCGTAACGCCTCGAGCCAAAGTCTTGTGCATCTCGTCGCGCCAAGAATGTGAACTGGGTCGGATCCAGATATTCTGTGTCAATTGTCGTGTCCTCTGAGTCAAAAGAGGAGCGGTTGTTCCAGGTTGTCCTATGCCAACCCTTGACCAGCAAGTAGGTGAACGCCTGCCATCAACGCCAGATGACTGCCAAGGCATTGAGTGGGGGGGGCATCGAGGCATCGGAATGGCTCATGGCCGAACAAGCCACCACTACCGCCAATATCCAACGCCTCGTCGTGGAGCAGGCCCGCTGCTGCCAATTATGACCCCTACGTCGTCTTCGCGATGTACTACCGCCACCCTGAAGATGAAAGGGAAAGAGCAAGGCCAAGCGGTGATGCATTTCGCTTTTTATATGATTTAGCATGATCTAGTAGTTGCAGTATGAATTACTAGTTGTAGTACTATGTGCTAACTATAGACTATACCATATATGAACTTCCCCTATATTTTAAATGGATTTAGGGGTGGGCAAATGGGTGCCGGCCCCCTCTGTCCGCAAACAAACGGTGGGCCGTATTTGCTCAGCCTGATTGGGGATACCTTCATGCCATTATTAAAAGTGGGAGATCTAGCATTTTTATTATTTCATAAGAATAACTATCATGAGTGCTCTTAATCGCCACAAAAAAACCCAGTCATGTTTAATTAACAGTTTATATGATGCTAACACATCATATCCTCTTCATTTCAAAGGATTTTCATTACAATTCCGGACATAAGTAGGCATTTTCGTGTATCTCATTCACTTTAACATTGTTACAAACTAATTAATTTATTAGAGAAGGGCCATAACTAGTGAGTGGGCTGCACCATTCGGAAAATCTCTTGTCTTTTTCTTAGTCGAATATCTTTTATCTCACATGGTAGATAGATGTACCCGTTGCGATAAGCCCATGAAGGAAAATTGTGCCCAGATGGTAGTCAAGCAACGGGAATCCTAATCAAGGGGGGAGGGGGTCTACGTCTCGGTTTATGCAAGAGAGAAGACTGTGTTGCCTACATGAAGTTGTTACTCCGCCGACCCAGTAGTGTTGTTGTCACGCTGATGTCCACACGTGCTTTTTGGCCTTTTTATATATTAAAATATAATAAATACATATATTATGCAAAAGAATTTTGTAATTTTTTTGAAAAATTGTTCATCGCACATTTTTAAATAAGATCATGTAGTGTAAAAATGTACGCGGCATTTTTGAAAATGTTATTCCTTTTAAAAAGTGGTCATGTAATTCAAATGGAATGTTTTCTACCATTTAAAAAGAATGAACGTTACATTTCAAAATGTTCACACGTCCCCAAAAGATGTTTGTGACATTTAAAAATGTTTATACAATACAAAAAAAAGTTCATAAAGATTTAAAAATTGTTTAGTATCATAGAAAAGTAACATGTATTTAAAATATATTAATCATAAATTTAAAAATGTAAAATGTATACATAAAAATGTTTCACGGGTATACAAAGAATGTACAATGCATATTGAAAAAAGAGGCATAAAATTATATTTTTGAAAATTTTATAATCATGTATTTGAAATATGTTAAATGAGTAAAAAGATCAAAGAAAACTATTGAAGAACAAAGAAAACCCTGATAATAACCCGTTGAAAACAGACACAGAAAACCGAAAAGAGAAAAGGAAAAATGTGTATAGAAACACAAAAAAAGAAAGAGAACAATAAACAATAAAAACTATAAATAAAAACAGTATAAAAAGTAGAATAAAATAAAAATAGTTAACAAAAGCTTAAGAAACCGATGTAAATAGTAAGGAAAATATATATAAAGGAAAAGAAAAGGACTAGTCTAGCACGAACGCATTGGGAACCTAGATTCATGGAGCGGCGCAATGCGCAGAGGCTTAGAGGGACTCCCACGATCCGTGGGTACCGCGTTACATAGCCTTTTTTAACATTGTACAGACGCAAGCGCTTGTATACACGTGCACACACTTACCCCTAAAAACACAAACACGCTCACCCTACCTTTATGAGCACCTTCGAGAGACTGAGTCGGCATTCCATTTTGATATTTTATAAACTCACCGTAGGCGCCTCATAGTTGATGATAACTTCTCCTTTCACTGAATGTGTGTCACCGGAATTTCTGAAATAAATTCAGAATAAGTGCGAGCACGAGGACTTGAACCCTAACGAGCTGGGATATCACTGTCCTCCTAACCATCCAATCATGTTGGTTTGCGCGCGTCACATAGCTAGCAAACCTGTACCCTCTCAAGAGTGACATGGCCAGCCCAATTCAGCTTTTTCTGTGTCTTTCCATCGACTTTAATCATTTTCTATTTTGTTTTTAACGTTTTCTTTGTCTTTTTTATTTTCGGTTTCTATTTCATTTGTGAACTGTTTTTCAACTCCCAAAACATTCTTTTTAAATTTATGAATATTTTTTAAATTCTGAAAAAAATATTTGGATTCACAAATATTTTTATATTCAAGATTGTTTTTAAATTCATGAACAATTTTTAAAATCATGAACGAGTTTTGAATTCACAATTTTTAATACTCATAAACATTTTTGAAATTCATGAATACTTTTTGAATGCACGGATAGTATTTGAGTTCGTGAATATTCTAAAATTAGGATCTATGTGTATATATTTTTTAGTTTGCATAGATTATTTAGAATTAATAAAGTATTGTTAATATAGAACCATTGAAATACAAAAGTTAAACGAAAATACATTCACTAGCCTGTATCAAGCCTAGTTAATGGTAATGGAATAGAGTAGCCCTAAGCGTTGGATTCAACCCTAGTTAAACGGTAATGTAATAGAGTAGCCCTAAGCATTGCATTCATCATGTTTAATTCAAATGAATTACTATGAAATAGAGGGAAATTCAAAGCCTCGTGTTCAATAAGGGCTAAAACCCAAAATAATTTTCTCAATGAATCCAAAATACCCTATTAAACACTAGGATTTTTGTATGAGCTTGTATTAACCATTTGGACTCGCTTAAAAATTATGGTTTAAAAAACATATATTTCACAAATTTCAAAATTAAATCATAATGCATTTGAATTGATATTATATCTTTAGAAATAAAAATATAATTCTAAAAGTCCTGAAACTTTTTGTGTAGACTTTGACAGGTCCAGGGGGCCGGGCTACACTTCCATTTTTGGAACATTTGTCTCTCTTTTGAATTCTGAATTAATTCAAATCATTTTCAAATAAATTGAAATAAAGAGAGAGAGAGAGAGAGAGAGAGAGAGAGAGAGAGATAGAGAGAGAGAGAGAGAGAGACTTACTAGCCCAGTTGGCCCAGCTCAACCCACTAGGGTAGGGTCATCTTCCTCCTCTCAGTAGAAGGACAAGAGTGTGTGCTCTTCGCGTAGACGTCGCTCCAACACCACCTCCTGCTTGCATCCAAAGACCTCAAGTGTAGGGATAGGGTCACCACTACCCGGATCGAACACCTCTCCCTGGTCAGTTTACCTGCCTCCACCGCCCTCTGTCTCTCTTTCTCTCTCTCTCTCTCTCCTCTCTCTCTCTCTCTCTCTCATGATTCGATCACGATAAGCCTTTGCCATCGATTAGAATTTGCGCATCCATCATACACCCTTCACCCAGCCGACGTGTCTTCGAGCACTGCATCGACACCCTTTTCCTCCATGTCGAAGCAATCGATTCGAATCGTTGTGTAATGCTGCCATCGACCTGTTTTCTTTATCTACGTTCGCCATGCGCCATCACCCATTCCACCTCCAACAGAGCTTCCCTGATGAAAGGATCGATATGGTTGACTAGAGGGGGGGGGTGAATAGGCAACTACCAATTTTTAGCTTTTCTTCACAAATTAGGTTTAACAACAAATAAGTTGTCTAGATGTGCAACTAGGTGAACAACCTATATGATGCAAACAACCATAACAACAAGTGCAAGCAAATGATACAACACAATATAAACTTGCAGAAAGTAAAGGGAAGAGATAACCACAAGTGGAGCCGGTGGAGACGAGGATGTGTTACCTAAGTTCCTTCCCTTTGGGGGAAGTACATCTCCGTTGGAGCGGTCTGGAGGTATAATGCTCCCCAAGAAGCCACTAGGTGTAGGATCGAAAGTATGTCTAGAGGGGGGGTGATTAGACTACTTGACAATATAAAAATTCTGCCTTTTGACAAAGAACAGTTTTTGGCAGATTCACAATTATGATCAAGTCAAGCATCACCCTACACATGCAATTCTAGAGTATAGGCAGCGGAAAGTAAATTGCACATGTAGTAAAGAGAGGTGGAGAAGAGCAAACGCAATTTTGGAGACGCGGTGATTTTTCTCGTGGTTCCGATAGGTGGTGCTATCGTACTTCCACGTTGATGGAGACTTCAACCCATGGAGGGTAACGGCTGCGAGAGTCCACGGAGGGCTCCACCCACGAAGGGTCCACGAAGAAGCAACCTTGTCTATTCCATCATGGCCTACGCCCACGGAGGGCTAGCCTTACTCGGGGTAGATCTTCACGAAGTAGGCGATCTCCTTGCCCTTACAAACTTCTTGGTTCAACTCCACATCTCGACGGAGGCTCCCAAGCGACACCTAACCAATCTAGAAGGCACCACCCTCCAAAAGGTAATAGATGGTGTTGATGATGATGAACTCCTTGCTCTTGTGCTTCAAATGATAATCTCCCCAACACTCAACTCTCCTCACTGATTTGGTTGTGGTGGAAGAAAGGATTGAGTGGAAAGCAACTTGGGAAGGCTAGAGATCAAGCTTCATATGGTGGGAGTGGAGCAACTTGATCTCAACACAAGGGTAGGTAGTTCTCTTCTCAGAAATGTATGGTAGGAGTGGTAGTTCTTTCTGATGGCTCTCTCCACGAATGAAGAGGGGGTGGAGGGGTATTTATAGCCTCCACACAAAATCCAACCGTTACACACATTTTACCAATCTCGGTGGGACCGAAGTTGACAACTCGGTGAGACCGATAGTTCAAATAATGTGAACGTTGGGATTTTCGGTGGGACCGAAAATACAATCTCGGTTAGTCCGATTAGTGCAATGATAAGAGCAAGCCGGTTTGGTGGGACCGACTTCATCATCTCGGTGACACCGATTTGATGATGAAGGTTCTGAAGCTTGGCAACTCAAGTTTCGTGAGACCGAGTTCTGAATCGGAAAATCCGAGATTTCTAGGGTTTGGCTTTATGGCTGAGGTGGTTCATCTCGGTGTGGTGAGTTTGGAATATCGGTGGGACCGAGATTACTTATGAGTGTATATGGCAGTGAAAGTTGCTGATAGTTTAGGAGATGTATCACTAAGCACTTTGAGCAACCAGATCATCATCATAACCTCATCCCCTTTTAATAGTATTGGCTTTCCTATGGACTCAATGTGATCTTGGATCACTAAACCAAAAATGGAGTCTTGAGCTTTTGCCAATGCTTGCCTTAGCATTTTGAGGGGTCCACTTCTTCAGTCCTTGCCATACCCATATCACTGAACTCTCTGAAATAATTCTCAAGTAAGTATTAGTTCAATGATATATATGTTGTTATTAATTAACAAAACCACCCGGGGATTAGTTGCACTTTCAATCTCCCCCTTTTTGGTAATTGATGACAACATATAGATCAAAGCTTCGACAAAGGATATAATCAATGAATAATATCGTCGCTTTGAGAAGTATGTGATAAGCAAGAGCTCCCCCTAAATTTGTGCATTACTTAAGATTTGCGTTTGATTGCAAATGCACAATCGATTAGGATCATGGGTCACTCTTCCATGTCACATACATCTTGGTGGAGCGCACAAAATGATAAGAATGAATAGCATGCACCCAATCACCAAGACATGAGTAAATGGTCATACAAGATAGGAATAGCATATGATAAGCATTAAGCACACATTAAAGCATAGTACGACCAAGCACTCATTAAGGTAGAATCAAACGAAGTATCAAACACACTGAATGTCTCGAAAACCAAAAGTATCTCAAAGAAACCGCAAAAGAACGAAAGAGCAAAAGCGACAACAACACTCTCTCTCTCAAAGTCCTATGATCTATACAATTTCCCCCCCTTTGGCAACAAGTTACCAAAAGTTCGAAAAAGCATAGAGCTAAGCGTCCTTTGGGGACTCTGCTGGCAGCTCCGTGCAGGTTGATGTCGGAGTGGATATGACAACATCGTGAGACTTGGTGATGTCTGTCTTTGGAGGAGTGGTCACTTTGGAGCTGGAGTTGGAGTAGGAGCAATGGAACTGTGGGAGGTCTTTGAAGTCTGTAGTCTGGTGTCATCCTTTGGAATAGCAAATGATCGGGTCTGTGGGAACCGGAGCGATCTGCTGATAAGCATCTGGACTAAGTCATCCTGCATCTCACGCATAAGCTCTTCCTTCTCCCGCTTTGCTTCCTCAATGTTTGCCTCAAGCTTGTTGACATCACTTGCACTTGATCGACTTCACGTCCGAGCGTGGATCTTGTCCTCAACAATCCTCTCTAAGCTCTCCCGAGGCTGCATAATGCTGGCGAGCGTTGCTCAATCCTTTGGGTAGCTTCAAGAATCGCTCTCCAAACTCTTTGGTTTAGCTGCTGCTGCTGCTGCTTCCTTGTCAGCTTTGGCTTTCTTGGCAGCTTCAATCTTGGCTTGACCTTCAACAGATGTTGGATCCTCCTCATCCATCACAACAACATTGTCCTCATGCTCTGGCTGCAACGGTAAATGTGCTCTATCCAACAAGAATGTGCCCGTGCCAAACTTGGCATTGATAAGCATCTGAATCTGCGGGGCAAATCCACACGACCTTTTCTGGTCAGCTGCAGTCCTCTTAATGGTTTCTACCATCAAGTCCATCACCTTGAAAGGTGCTTTCTCATCAAGTATGTGCAGCATGTTGATAGAGTATCCTCTGATCATGCGATGATCTCCAGACTTGGGCATCAAGGTATGCCTCAAAATGGTATTAGTGGTAGGTAGGCCTGCCTGGAGATAGTAGACTGAGCCGAGCTTCCAGATTCCCAAATCCTTTGCTAGAACCTCTTTGTACATGTTCTTCATGGATTCATGATTCTTCTTTGGAATCCCATATACATCAATATCATCTTCTTGTTGCACTGGAGCATTCAGAATTTCTGCCCATTCTTCTACAGAAGAAGAAAATCTTTGACCTTCAGTCATCCATACAATCTTTCCATCAGGGTAGAAGTGAGCTGTGGCATTGAATTGCATAATCATCTCATCGTTCCAATTGGTCAACTTCTGACCTACAAAATCTGCAACACCACATGCAGTGAAGCTTTCATGCACATGTGGAAAGAAATCTCTGTGCTCTTCGCTGTCAATGTACTTCCAGTCAACATATCTTGTGTCTGCGACTATGGGCTTCTTGTCCATCAGCATGGTCTCATAGAAGTTCTGCTGCTCTCTGGTGTGAAATCTGGGATCTACAGCAGTTCTTCTCCTCACGGCATATGGGTCAGATTGTCTCCATAGCATGAGACCTCTATCTTTCCTTGCCTTCATATCCTCGGCTTGAGGATGAGCATCATTATGTAGTGGCAGTTTTGGACGAAGTTTCAAAGAACTGGTCCTTCACCATCCGACTCACCGGTGGCACATCATCCTTGTTCTTTTCGACGCTGGAATGTTTCGACGGTCTTCTTGGGCTTGGCAGCGAGGCTTTCTTCGGAGCTGCCTTAGCTGGAGCAGATTTCTTGGGCTTTGATGTGGCTCCAGCCTTAATGGCATCACCCATGAGCTTCTGCTTTTGAGGAGTAGGCTGGGGTGCTTCCTCATCCTCATCCTCTGCTGCTGCATCATCATGCACTAATCTCTTTCTCTTGGAGGTTTTCTTCACTTTGCTTGCAGCTGCCTCTCCCAAATTCAGCTTCTTAGCAACTGTTGACTGCTTGACTTTGCTGGTGCCCTTCTTAGTTTGTTGACTTTGTTGCTCTTTGGCAACAACCTTCCTTTTGGGCTTTGAGGTGACCTCTTCCTCAACAACAAAATCTGAGTCTTCATCATCTGAGTTCCTCTTCTTCCTAGCTCTGGTGGCTGCAGGAGGTAAGCCACTTGGTGTACTCCTCTCACCATCATCTGATGAGCTGCTAGGATCAGGACTAGTGCCTGCCTCTGGAATATCTGCAGTGGGTGTCTCGACCTGTTACATTATCACACGGCATCGACATGGTGACAACCCGTGAATAGATAAGGTGTAGGCGGAGAAGAAGAGTCATCACAAAATGCGAAGTTTTGCAAAAAATGAGTTCAAATTCTAGTATTAGGTTTTCACAGAAGACATTTCGTCGACCGAGTTTAAAATTCGTGAATCCGAAGTGTTCAAGCAGAGCTTTCACACCACTTTCGGTTTGACGAAGTGGGTTTCGATCTGCCGAAAACACTAGGGTTTCACAGAATCGTCATTTCGGTCACACCGATTTGCACAACTTCGGTTGGACCGAAGGTGCGATGCAATGGCCATAGGCCAAATCGGTCATACCGAAAATGTAAAATCGGTCTCACCGAGATGTGTTCGTGAAACCTAACCCTAAAACTTTTACTCGAATCTAGTACAAACGAACTAATCTGTGTACGGAAGATTTCAATCGTGGCAAGATACTAGGCAATCAAGCGTGCATTGAATCGGAGATGGGAGCACGAGTGGGATCAAAACTCACCCTAACTTGGTGGAGTTTTTCTCTGGCGGCAACGGCGGCGGAGAAGATGTCCGCTTGACGGCGACGGAGACTGAGGCGAGGGCGCCTGGCGGCACGGCGGCGATCCGGAGACCAAGGCGACGGCAAAGAAGGTGGGGGCGAAACATTTGAAGGAGAAATCAGCGCGCTGCCCTCGAGTATATATACCCCTTTGTTGTCGGTGGGACCGAGTTGTAAAACTTCGGTGGCACCGAGATGGATAACTCGCTAGGCGTTATGCACTTCGGTCACGCCGAAAATCACAACTCGGTTTCACCGAGGTGAAAACCTAGATCAGTCTAAATGCTTTCGGTTCGACCGAGTTTGAGAGAGTTGGTCTGACCAAAATCAATTAGAAGGTTTTGGAAGTTAGCCTTTGACGGATCGGTGGCTCCGAGTGCTCCTCACCCGGAGGGTCCGAAAATGACTTGTTCAAAATTTGTGATGTAAGCATGAATAGAATTTGAGACAAGAAAGCATAGATAGCTAGGGGAGGTACTTAGGCATTCTTGTCCATCCATTTGGTCAGAAAAATCAAAACGACCACAACAACAAATGGATGTCCTTGAATGGATAAAATCATGCATCCAACATGCTCACACAATAAGATAGCAAATGAAATATGTGTCAAACATGCACAATCAAAACTCTAGCTACTATCACACAATTTGTCGATGACTAGGTCATCTTTATATGAGTATATTGACTTAGGAGCCAAATGAGAACATTTGATCATAGGTCATACTCATCGTTTAAGCACAAGTGGGGTTACCACTTTTACATAAAGCATTGATGTGTTCACATCATTTGAAGATGCTTTTGCTCAATTTTTAGAGCAAAGCTCCCCCTAGATGTGAGAACCCCTTTTAAAGGGTCAAACTAACCTTGGGTTGTCGTAGAAGACTTCATGTAGATGTTGAAGATGTGGATGCTCAATGTTGATGAAGATCATCAAGAGTTGGGAGCAATCCTTTGGATTCGGGCACTTTCAATACCTACATGGGTTAGTCCCACAAGGAACAAACAAGGATATCCATGGACATAGATTGAAGTTCACAATAGATGATGTCCATGAAAGCAATGATTACCTTGTCCCTTGACTTACCAACAAGAGGGTTTGTGACTCCATGAACTAGTGCACAATGTGGAAGTTGATTGCACAAGTTTTTGCCAAAATGAATGTGAGTGAAGTATGTTGGCGGAGTCACCCTCAAGAACTTTCTAGTTCTTCTTCTTCGGGATCCACATCATCTTGATGGGAATCCTTGGGGTTGTAGTTGAGCTTGACGAAGTAGAACTTGACGTTTCCTTGGGAACCCACTTGACCATGGCTTGAGGTGCTTCAACAAATGCATCAATCTCCTCTTGAAGCTTGTCCTTGCCTTTTAGCTTGTGGTCTTGTGGTGGAAGGTCATCTTGTGCTTGTTCCACATTGGAAGAAGTAGGATCATACTTCTCCTTTTGAAGAACAAACTGTGGAGTAGGATATTGACCTTCTTCCCATTCAACACCCTCGGCGTTGAACTTTCGCTCAAAACCAATTCCTTGATTCTTCCGGTGCCTTCCTTGCTTGCGAACAATTTCCTCAAAGTTCTTGCTTCCGGCAAGACTCTTGTAGACACCTTTCTCTATAATCCCTTTCAATAAACTATTTTCTTGCTCAAGTGTAACTTGGCTTGAAACATTGTTAGTGGAATCAAGAGAACTACTAGAAGCAACAACATTGGATTTAGCATGGTTATTGTTACTAATAGAGGAAGAATTTTTCTTATGCTTGTCATGCTTAGTCTTAATGGGTGGCAAGAAATTAGACAAGAGAAGTCGTTTGGCAAGATATGAAGAACTCTTCTTTCGAAGATCATCATTGATTGCTTTTAGAAACTCATGTTCTTGCTCTAGAGTGAGCTTCTCGAAGCGTAGCTTCTCATGAGATCTTAGGAGCTCTCTATGATCTTCTTGAGTTGTTTCATGAGCTAACTTAAGAGTGTTTAGTTCTTTAGTTAGACGCTCAATCTCCTTCATAGCATTGTCATTCGACTCTTCTCGACTATAAAGACTACTAGCATGTTCATCATTACTAGGTTCATTAGATTTACCATGCAAGAGCTCATCTTCACCAAGCAAGTCATCCTCATCACTATCAAAGTCAATGAATTCAGGGTGTGATACCTTGGGGCCTTTAGCCATGAAGCATCTTCCAATTCCCTCATTTGGTGAATCAAATAAGTCATAGGAGTTGGAGTTGGAGGATACGAGAGCAAGACCGGCAACACCTTCATCTTGACTGTAGTCGGAGTTGGAGTGATAGCTTCCTTCGGATTGATTGTCGGAGTCGGAGCCGGAGACCCATTCACCTACATGAGCTTGATGTTTTCTTCTTGTGTAGCTCCTTGATGACTTGTCTTTCCTCTCCGAATCCTTGCTTCTCCGAGAGGGTCTTCGTTCATAACGATCATCTCTACTCCTTCTCTCTTTCGAGGTGACTCATCTCTTGAGCTTCTTCTTCTTGGAGATTCTTCTCTTCTCTTGTGGGAGCCGTACACTCATTTGAGTAGTGTCGGGTCTTCCACAATTGTAGCAGCTTCGATCACGACTAGAAGATCTCTTTTCATCATATGACCTAGACTTTGAGCTTCTCTCTTTGCCTCTACTCTTGTAGAATTTGTTGAAGTTCTTGACCATTAGGCTTATCTCTTCATTGGAAACTAACTTGTCACTTGAGGTTGTGGGAGCATCGCTTGTAGCTTTGTAAGCACCACTTGACTTGTTGTGAAGCTCTTCCTTATCTTTAAGTGTCATCTCATGAGCAACAATTCTTCCAATGACTTCGGTTGGCTTGAGATTCTTGTAGTTTGGCATAATTTGGATCAAAGTGCACACGGTGTCATACTTTCCATCCAAAGCTCTGAGAATCTTCTTGATGATGAATCGGTCGGTCATTTCTTCGCTTCCTAAGCCGGCAATCTCATTTGTGATGAGAGCAAGCCTAGAGTACATTTCAGCGACTCCTTCACCTTCCTTCATCTTGAACTTGTCAAGTTGACCTTGAAGAACATCTAGCTTTGATTCCTTCACGGACTCGGTACCTTCGTGCATTTCAACCAAAGTATCCCAAATCTCTTTTGCATTCTCAAGGCGGCTGATTTTGTTGAACTCCTCGGGACACAAGGCATTGAAGAGAATGTCACAAGCTTGAGCATTGTTTTGCAACATCCGCAATTCTTCCGTTGTAACCCATGATCCGAACTTTTCCTTCCTCGAAGAATTCACCTTGCATACCAACACAAATAATGCCCCATGCGGCTGGGTTATGGCCAAGAATATGCATTTTCATTTTATGCTTCCAACTAGCAAAATTTGTACCATCAAAGTAAGGACCTCTCTGAAAATTACCCTCACTAGGCGCCATACTCTCCTAGGTTGTGAAACCAAGCTTATGGAGTCAATGCAATGGAAACCAATACAATGGAGACCAAAGCTCGATACCACTTGTAGGATCGAAAGTATGTCTAGAGGGGGTGATTAGACTACTTGACAATATAAAAATTCTGCCTTTTGACAAAGAACAGTTTTTGGCAGATTCACAATTATGATCAAGTCAAGCATCACCCTACACATGCAATTCTAGAGTATAGGCAGCGAAAGTAAATTGCACATGTAGTAAAGAGAGGTGGAGAAGAGCAAACGCAATTTTGGAGACGCGGTGATTTTTCTCGTGGTTCCGATAGGTGGTGCTATCGTACTTCCACGTTGATGGAGACTTCAACCCACGGAGGGTAACGGCTGCGAGAGTCCACGGAGGCTCCACCCACGAAGGGTCCACGAAGAAGCAACCTTGTCTATTCCATCATGGCCTCGCCCACGAGGGCTAGCCTTACTCGGGTAGATCTTCACAAGTAGGCGATCTCCTTGCCCTTACAAACTTCTTGGTTCAACTCCACATCTCGTGGAGGCTCCCAAGCGACACCTAACCAATCTAGAAGGCACCACCCTCCAAAAGGTAATAGATGGTGTTGATGATGATGAACTCCTTGCTCTTGTGCTTCAAATGATAATCTCCCCAACACTCAACTCTCCTCACTGATTTGGCTGTGGTGGAAGAAAGGATTGAGTGGAAAGCAACTTGGGAAGGCTAGAGATCAAGCTTCATATGGTGGGAGTGGAGCAACTTGATCTCAACACAAGGGTAGGTAGTTCTCTTCTCGAAATGTATGGTAGGAGTGGTAGTTCTTTACGATGGCTCTCTCCACGAATGAAGAGGGGTGGAGGGTATTTATAGCCTCCACACAAAATCCAACCGTTACACACATTTGACCAATCTCGGTGGGACCGAAGTTGACAACTCGGTGAGACCGATAGTTCAAATAATGTGAATGTTGGGATTTTCGGTGGGACCGAAAATACAATCTCGGTTAGTCCGATTCGTGCAATGATAAGAGCAAGCCAGTTTCGGTGGGACCGACTTCATCATCTCGGTGACACCGATTTGATGATGAAGGTTCTGAAGCTTGGCAACTCAAGTTTCGTGAGACCGAGTTCGAATCGGAAAATCCGAGATTTCTAGGGTTTGGCTTTATGGCTGAGGTGGTTCATCTCGGTGTGGTGAGTTTGGAATATCGGTGGGACTGAGATTACTTATGAGTGTATATGGCGGTGAAAGTTGCTTGATAGTTTAGGAGATGTATCACTAAGCACTTTGAGCAACCATATCATCATCATAACCTCATCCCCTTTTAATAGTATTGGCTTTCCTATGGACTCAATGTGATCTTGGATCACTAAACCAAAAATGGAGTCTTGAGCTTTTGCCAATGCTTGCCTTAGCATTTTGAGGGTCCACTTCTTGATCCTTGCCATACCCATATCAATGAACTCTCTGAAATAATTCTCAAGTAAGTATTAGTTCAATGATATATATGTTGTTATTAATTACCAAAACCACCCGGGGATTAGTTGCACTTTCACTAGGGCCACCGTATTCTCCTCACGCCCTCACATAATGCGAGATGCCGTGATTCCACTAGTGGTGCCCTTGAAGGCGGTGACCGAACCTTTACAGACAAGGTTGGGGCAATCTCCACAACTTGATTGGAGGCTCCCAACAATACCACGGAGCTTCACCACAATGGAATGTGGCTCCAAGGTGACCTCAACCATCTAGGGTGCTCAAACACCCAAGAGTAACAAGATACGCAAGGGATTAGTGGGGGGATCAAATTTCTCTTGGTGGAAGTGTAGATCTGGGCGTTTTCAACAAATCCCTAGAAAATCAACAAGTTTGACTGGCTAGGGAGAGAGATCGGGCGAAAACGAGCTTTGGAGCAACAATGGAGCTTGGGGTAAAAGAGGTAAGTCAACTTCGAGAAGAAGACCTATTTTTATAGTGGGGGAACCAATCCAACCGTTACCCCCTCTTCATCCCGCATAGACCGGTACTACTGCTCAGTGGAGTGGTACTACTGCTGGTAGCAGGGGTACTACTGCGACCACCAGCGGTACTACCGCGGAGACTGAGAGCAGAGGCATAAGAGGGAGAACGGGTGGTACTACCGCTGCTACTGCCGCTACTACTGCCGCACAACCCGACACGAGAAGAGACATCCTTGAATCGAGGCAGTAGCGTTGCCGAACCAGGACGGTACTGCCGCCGATGCACCCAAGCGGTACTACCACTGTAGGACAGCGGTACTGCCGCTTGAGGACCATGGGCCGTACTACCGTTCTGGCGGCGGTACTACCGCTATCTCCTCACAATCTCCACTTTCGTTGAAACGATAAACTCCAAGGAGAGGAAAGGAGCTGGGGATGCAAAAATGAAGTGTACGTGTTGATTCCACCGCAGCCTTTCCAATGCGGACCCCCTCTTGATAGTACGGTGTCTCCTAGGACTCAAGTCCACCAAAACTGAAATGAAAGAGACTACAACGTCTTCACTTAAAGCTCCAAGGGGAAAGAATCATCTTGTGCCAATGAATGAATCTCTAAAAAACTAAACGCACACGATTAGTCTGCAAACGCATTGTCATCAATCACCAAAACTACTTAGAGAGAGACATGCCCTAAAAATCTCCCCCTTTTTGGTCGATTAATGACAACACGGGATTTGCACAAAGGAATGACATGAGAATAAGCGAATCCCAAAGACTACAAAATATAGACGGGCTCCCCTAGAGGTGTGCACTTAATTAGAGGTGCCTTTGGATTGCAAAGTACACACATTAGGATCAACACTCCCCCTATATTTTATAGTCTGACAACATTTGCATCAAAGATGAGACATATATGAGCTAGGATGCAATAGAGTAGCAAGTGAGCAAAGTAGACGTATGAGATAAGCATGAACTCACAAACTACTAAAGTACTCGACATACAAAGATAATTATAGGATAGGGTAGCATATGTCTCACACCATATGATAGGGTACCAGGTCTCACGATCACAAACCAAACTAAAGCAAAAGATGAGAAAAGAGTTTGCGAGAGAGAAAGACAAGGCAAATAAGACACACTCGCAACTCGAAAAAGCCCTAAACTCTCTCCCCCTTTGGCATCGAGACACCAAAAGGGCAAAGAGTGCTGCTACGGCCATAGGTGATAGCACAACTGGCAATCTCCATCATCACATCCCTGCGTGATCGTCCGCTCCTCCCTCATTGGCAGCGGGCTACTCGGTGTCTGAGTCTGACCAAGGGCAGTGCTGCTAAACCCACTCCTCCTCATTGTTGATCTTTCCCTCAGAACCGCTAGCAACTGTCGCACCACACTGATGCATGAGCTCCTTGTGGCGGCTCCTGGCCTTCTTCTCAGACACATGAGCCATATACTTACCATCAGACTCCATGGAGAAAAGTTTCTTCATCTTGCGCTTGAGCTTCTTTGCCCATGAGGGGTCCGCTCCAGAGGGCACATAGTCCTCATCATCATCAACATCAGCCTCTGAATCAGCCTCGTCAGCTCCTGACGGAATCCCAGACTTCGGAGCCGAAGTTCCCCAGTTCTCCTTCTTCCTCAGACGCTTGATCTCATAAGGGATCAACTCGCCAGTCTCCAGCACGGCACCAGGATAAGTGTGCTCCCAAGCCTTCTCAGTAAGCAACATGAGAAAAAGGACCATAGATGGGGCACTTGCGCTCGTAGAAAGCGGAGAGAAGCTCAGACCACATGACATGAGAGATATCCAAGGAATCTCCAGTGTTTTATTCCTTCTCATGCTGACAGAAAAGTAACATGTCCATGAGAAATGAGTGAACCATATCCAAGTTCCCAATGCATGGGAAAAGAGTCTCCCTAAAGATGCGATGAAGGATGTCCAGGTAGGCAGACAACTCATACGACTCCTTCTGCATCTCGGGGTTAATCTTCACAATGCAGAACGGCCATAGAGCTTGCTTGTGAGTAGAAGTTGTCTTCCGATGAGGGCAAAAGACAACCGGGTTCTCAAGCCCTTGATCTTCAATCCCAAACAATTCCATGAACGCCTTCCATTTGACAGACAAAAGTTTGCCATTAGTCATCCAAGTTAAGGTCCTTTCCGGATCAGTGCCTAGATGAACCGTGGCATAAAACCGAGCCACCAAATCCGCATCAAAGTCCTTGTTGAACTCCATCATCCTGAGAATATTCAGTTGAGTACACATCTGCAGAGCTTCGCGAAAGTAGGTAGGATCCTTCTCCATATAGGCAATGTCGATGGATGATACGTCCATTTTGCATCATTTTTTCTTGCTATTATTTATGATGTTTTTATCCATAATAATGCTTTTTGGAGTAATTCTAATGCCTTTTCTCTCATAATTTGCAAGGTACACACCAAGAGGGAGAATTCTGGCAGCTGGAAATCTGGACCTGAAAGAGCTACGTCAGGCTACCTATTTTGCACAACTCCAAACAAGCTGAAACTTCACGGAGAATTTTTATGGAATATTTAAGAAATATTGGAGCAAATAACTACCAGAGGGGCCCCACCAGGTGGGCACAACCCACCTCGGCGCGCCAGGGAGCCCAGGCGCACCCTGGTGGATTGTGCCCTCCTCGGCCCACCTTTGGTGCCCATCTTATGGTATATAAGTCATTTTTACCTAGAAAAAAAATAAGGAGAAGGCTTTCGGGACGGAACGTTGCCGTCTCGAGGCGGAACTTGGGCAGGAGCACTTTTGCCCTCCGGTGGAGCGATTCCGCCGGGGGAAATTCCCTCCCGGAGGGGGGAATCATTGTCATCGTCATCACCAACAACTCTCCCATCTTGGGGAGGGCAATCTCCATCAACATCTTCAACAGCACCATCTCATCTCAAACCTAGTTCATCTCATGTATTCAATCTTGTTACCGGAACTATAGATTGGTGCTTGTGGGTGACTAGCAGTGTTGATTACATCTTGTAGTTGATTACTATAGGGTTTATTTGGTGGAAGATTATATGTTCGGATCCATTATGACATTTAATACTCCTCTAATCATGAGCATGTTTATCATTTGTGAGTAGTTACTTTTGTTCTTGAGGTCACGGGAGAAATCATGTCGCAAGTAATCATGTGAATTTGTTATATGTTTGATATTTTGATAGTATGTATGTTGTGATTTCCTTAGTGGTGTCATGTGAACGTCGACTACATGACACTTCACCATATTTTGGGCCTAAGGGAATGCATTGTGGATTAGCAATTAGATGGTAGGTTGCGAGAGTGACAGAAACTTAAACCCCAGTTTATGCGATGTTCCGTAAGGGACCGATTGGATCCTAGAATTTAATACTATGGTTAGAATTTATTCTTAATACTTTTCTCGTAGTTGCGGATGCTTGCGGGAGGGTTAATAATAAGTAGGAGGTTTGTTCAAGTAAGAACAACACCTAAGCACCGGTCCACCCACATATCAAATTATCAAAGTAGCGAACACAAATCAAACCAACATGATGAAAGTGACTAGATGAAATTCCTGTGTACCCTCAAGAAAGCTTTGCTTATCATAAGAGACCGTTTTGGCCTGTCCTTTGCCTCAAAAGGATTGGGCTACCTTGCTGCACTTTTGTTAGTACTATCGTTACTTGCTCGTTGATACGTCTCCAACATATCTACTTTTTCTCACGCTTTTCCTCTTGTTTTGGACTCTAATTTGCATGATTTGAATGAAACTAACCTCAGACTGACGCTGTTTTTAGTAGAACTACCATGGTGTTGTTTTTGTGCAGAAATAAAAGATCTCGGAATGATGCGAAACTTTGCGAGGAATTTTTATGGAATAAAATAGGATTTTTGGAGCCAAGACCCGCTAGAGAGGGGCCCCTGGGTGGGCACAAACCACCAGGGCGCGCCCCCTCTCCTGGTGCACCCAGGTGGGTTGTACCCACCTGGTGGCCCCGTTGACGATCTCCCTGATACTATAAAATCACATTATTCCAGAAAAAATCAGGGAGAAAGAATTATCGCGTTCCACGAGACGGAGGCGCCACCACCTCCTGTTCTTCATCGGGAGGCCAGATCTGGAGTCTGTTTGGGGCTCGGGAGAGGGGGATCTTCGTTCTTCGTCATCACCAACCCATCTCCATAGCCAATTCCATGATGCTCCCACACCGGGAGTGAGTAATTCCTTCGTAGGCTCACTGGTCGGTGAGGAGTTGGATGAGATTCATCATGTAATCGAGTTAGTTTTGTTAGGGCATGATCCATAGTATCCATTATGTTCTTAGATTGATGTTGCTATGACTTTGCTATGCTTAATGCTTGTCACTTTGGGCCCGGGTGCCATGAACTCATATCTGAACTGTTTATGAATTCATCATTATATCCATGTTTTAAATCCGATCTTGCAAGTTATAGTCACCTGCTACGTGTTATGATCCGACAACCCCGGAGTGACAACAACTGGGCCCACTCTCGGTGATGACCGTAGTTTGAGCAGTTCATGTATTCACTATGTGTTAATGCTTTGTTCTAGTTCTCTATTAAAAGGAGGCCTTAATATCCCTTAGTTTCCAATATGGACCCCGCTGCCACGGGAGGGTAGGACAAAAGATATCATGCAAGTTCTTTTAATAAAGCATGTATGACAATTTACGGAATACATGCCTACATTATATCGATGAAATGGAGCTAGTGTCGTATCGCCCTAGGTTATAACTGTCACATGTTGAATATCATCCAACAAGTCATCGATCCAATGCCTACAAATTTATTTATATTGATCTTGCTGCGTTACTATTGCTATCATCACTATTACACTTGCTACGAATTACTGCTATCACTGTTATTGTTACCATTACTGCTGTCACTATTATCAAAACTATCAAACTACTGTGCTACTGATTACTTGTTGCAGCTAATTAATCTCCAGGTGTGGTTGAATTGACAACTCAGCTGCTAATACCTTCAAATATTCTTTGGCTCCCCTTATGTCGAATCTATAAATTTGGGTTGAATACTCTACCCTCGAAAACTGTTGCGATCCCCTATACTTGTGGGTTATCAAGACCTTTTTTTGGCGCCGTTGCCGGGGAGCATAGATATATTTGTTGAGTCACATGGGATTATTATCATATTATCACTATGAAGAATCGGAATGATCCAAATACTAAGATATTTCCCTCGAAGACGAGGGGAGGTAAGGAACTGCCATCCAGTTCTGCTTTAGATTCACCTTCTGTTATGAGTAAACTTGCAACACCACCACATGCTATCAATTCTAATATGTCTCAAGTTATTGATGATGCTACTTCTGCTATGGATAATGCTTACAATGATGCTAGTACCATGCTTGATAATGATGATGTGCCACTTGGTGAATTTCTTGATGCACAAATTGCTAGAGTAATACAACATGATGTTGTTGAATCTGATGATGAGCTTGAAATTGAAACTCCTGAAACACCTGCTAGAACTAGCCTTCCTAGATATGAATTGCCTAAGGTACCGGAATGTTATGTTATGAATGAGGAGACAACTAGAGATATTCTTGCTTGTAAGGATAGAGATGATCTAGAGAAATTATTATGCAAGTATAAAGAAAAATCTCTGAATGCTAGAATGAGATGTGATCCTAAGTTTGCTACTTGACCTATCTTTATTGATGACAAGGATTATGAATTCTCTGTCAACCCAGAGTTAATTACTTTGGTTGAATCTGATCCTTTCCATGGTTATGAAACTGAAACTGTTGTAGCACATCTTACTAAGTTGAATGATATAGCCACCCTTTTTTACCCATGATGAGAAAACTCGCTATTACTTTATTCTCAAATTATTTCCTTTCTCATTAAAGGGTGATGCTAAAGCTTCGTACAATACTCTTGCTCCTGGTTGTGTGCGTAGTTTTCAGGATATGATTTATTACTTCTCTGAAAAATATTTTCCTGCTCATAAGAAACAAGCTGCCTTACAGGAAATATTTAACTTTGTTCAAACAAGAAGAGAGTCTCCTACAAGCTTGGGGGAGGCTTTTCCAGTTACTTAATGCTTTGCCTGATTCTTAAGAAAAATGAAATACTTGATATCTTCTATAATGGACTAACTGATGCTTCAAGGGACTTCCTAGATAGTTGTGCTAGTTGTGTTTTCAGGGAACAAACTATTGGACAAGCTGAAGAATTATTGAATAATATATTGAAAAATTATGATGATTGGACTCCTCCTGAACCACCGGCTTAAACCACTTTGAAGAAAAGGGGTATATTATATCTCAGTCCTGAAGATATGCAAGAGGCAAAGAAATCTATGAAGGAAAAGGTATTAAAGCTAAGAATGTTAAAATTTTACCTCCTATTGAAGAAATACATGGGCTTGATAAACCACCACTGCCTAAGGTGGTATAGGTAAATTCTCTAACGAAATTCAATGATAATGACAATCCTTACAATATGCACCCTAGTCAATGCCTTTATGAGTTTGAAAACTACATTAGAAAACAAGATCACTTCAATGCAAATGTTATGAAACAATTGAAATATAATTCTGATATGGTTGCTCGCTTGAGTGACTTGTTATTTAGAATTTCAAATGATGTTAGAGGTGTTGGAAAACATTCTTCTATGGTACAAACCCAACTAGAACAAGTTGCTAAATCACAAAGAGAATTGCTTGATGAGATGAATAATAATATGCATGACTTTGTTGTTAGAGTTGCAACTAGAGGAGGTAAAATGACTCAAGAACCACTTTATCCTGAGGTTGACCCAAAAAGAATTGAACAAGACTCACAAATAAATAACACTAGTGCACCTAGTCCTTCTAAAAGGAAAAAGAAGAAGAAAAATGATGGGGATTTGCATGCTTCTAGTGAACCTGAAATAGAAAAAACCTCCTGATAATGAAAATGAAATTTCTATCTATGATGCTTAAACTCAATCTGGTAATGAACATCCACCTAGTGATAATGAAAAAGATAAAGATGATGTTCATGAAGATGCTCAACCAAATGAAAAATAATCAGATAATGATGTTGAAATAGAACCACCTATTGATCTTGATACCCACAACCTAAGAATAGAAGGTATGATAAAAGAAACTTCATTGCTAGAAAACACGGTAAAGAAAGAGAACCGTGGGTTCAAAAACCTATGCCTTTTCCGCCCAAGTCAACTAAAAAGAATGATGATGAAGAATATGAACGCTTTGCTGAAATGCTGACGCCAGTCTTTTTGCGCACTCGCTTGACTGATATCTTGAAAATACCTCCTTATGCAAAGTATATGACATCATCATAAATAAGAGAAAAATACCGGAAGAAGAAATCTCCACTATGCTTGCTAATTATACTTTCAAAGATGGAGTACCTAAAAAACTTGGAGATCCAAGTATAACAACTATACCTTGCTCTATCAAAAAGAATTATGCGAAAACTGCTTTGTGTGATTTAGGAGCTGGCGTTAGTGTTATGCCTTTCTCTTTATATAAAAGACCTGACTTGACACTACTAGGGAAAAGCCTAGCAGTAGCGCGGGTTTAAAGCCTACAAGTATCGCGTGTGGTCGCGCTACTAGTAAGGCGCTATAGCTATTCCTTAGCAGTAGCGCATGCGACACATGCTACTGCTAAGAAGAAATAGCCGCAGTGTGTGTTGTTTCCCGCGCTACTGCTAATCTAACTAGTAGTAGCGTGTTACCGGTCCAGCGCTACTAGTACACTGTTTTTTATTTTTTATTTTTAGTGTATTTATATGCCGTTATAATTTTTTTGGTACAGTACCAATTTAGAGGTTGTTATAACAGTGTGTAAAATGAAGGTCGATTAGGTTCAAGTGGAGGCAGCATGTGGTGCATCTCGAAACTATACTACTAATCCAAACTTGATCTAGTTTGGATTAGTAGTACTTTTGTCCACCACATGTTGCCTCCACTTAAATCTAATCCGCCAACACAAGCTATTTAATCATCATCATAGTCATTACCACCAACATTAGCTATTCAATTATCATAGTGATAGTGTAGCACATTATCATCTTCAAACTCATTCTAGCTAGCTAATCACCACCAACACTAGCTACAGTAGCTATCTAATCACCACCAACACTAGCTAATAATAATCATCATAGTCATTACCACCAACACTAGCTATTCAATCATCATAGTCATAGTGTAGCACATCCTCATCTTCAAACTCATTCTAGGTAGCTAATCACTCCTGCTGCTCTCTCTCAGGTAAAATAGCATAAAACATGTGTAGCACTCCTGCTTCATCATATTGGAGCATGCAAATGAATGTGTCTCCCAATTGTGGGATATGCTTCTTATTGCTGCCCCCTAGTACTTCTCTGTGATCCTTCACAATTTTGCTCCAGTCTTTGACTATTAAGCATTCCTCGGTGTTAGAAATCCTGAATGCACTAAAGTGCAATGTAGGATGTCTTGGACATAAACTAACCATTCTCATGCGACATTTAGTCTCGATCCAATGAGGCACAACATTCATCGGGAGTCCCTGTTAAAGAACATCGTAGTAACATACTTAGCAATGAAGTTTAAGTTAAAAAATAATATATGCAAAAGATGCACTGAGGACAAATAGTAAAAATCTTACCATCTTTCCTAAATAGATGTGACCATAGTTCAATACGAACACTATTGGTCGCACGTTTTGAGTACTAAGATTTTTAAGTCCAAGAAAATAATTTGTCTTGACAGCATCAAGATCCTGAAGCCATGAAACATAATGACCTATCTCATCGCAGTTTAGTTCAGCCCCAGGACAGTGGACGGTCATGTCTACCAAGCGCCGGACATGTTTGCTTGAATGGAAATAAGCTATCAATAGAAATTAGTTGTCAACTATTTTTGAATAAACAATATCCAAGACATAAAAATATGGTTGAGAAACTCACATAGTGGTAGAACTGGAGGCGTTTGCACATCGACCCAGATGTCTCTATTACCTTCAATATCATCTTCCAGACGAATATCAAAGGTGATAACCATATCATGCTCAAATGCATAAGCCTTGCATAGTGCCTGCCAAGTTTTGCATTTAAAATAGGTGTAGGTGTCTGCATTGTATAATTTTGCGTCAAAAGTATAACCATGCTCGGTCTTCAAGTAAATTCTCTTTACCTCCATAGTTTTCATAGGACTGAAACCTATCTTATCCAAGACAAAAAACCTTGCATGGCAGGGGATACACTAGTAGAATAGTAAAAAAATTAAATTATAAGTTGAAGCAAATGAAGCAGAAATCATGCTTAATTATGAAAAAAGACTTGTCATTGTGACTTATTGTATCCACTTCGAAGGTCTCGTCCAGCTTGATACTGAAGTGCCTATCATCAACTAGGAAGATTCTATCGCACAGGCCGCGCTCGTCTTCGCAGTATTCGCAAATACCGTAATACTTTCCGTCGTTAAACATTTCCTATGTTCATTGTTGAAACATAATTGAAAATCGATCGAAGGCAACTAGCAGGAAACTCAACACACAAATCCGTGGCACTCAATATTTCCTACATATTCTAGCACAAGTCATGCTTAAATTCACGAAAAAGTCCGGCATGACCTTTGCTAAAATAGGACATATCGAGCGCCTGAAAGTTTGCCGGAACGGAAATGAATCAACACTTCGGCAAAACATAGGCCACTCGGATTTTCCCAGCGATACAAAGATGTTCATACACATACAATGCTGCATGGTTAAAATGCAATTCCATCCGGATCAATTATCAGAACCATTCACACATGAGCTCACCGACTAAACACCCTAGTTCTACTCTATTCAACACACCGAGAAGTGGATAAAGAGGAGGTGGACTTTTAGCTCACCGACTCGGGTGTAGAGGAAGTAGAGGTAGCTCGGACGACGATCACTCCAATGAGACACGACCGTACCAAGCCTGCATATTCCACCGAGTAAAATTTTAATTAGATCATCCAATCTCATATAGCATTCTTTGATGACAAAGTGATAATGACATTAATTAGATCATCAAATCTCATATAACTAAATTTTCTTACTAAAAATAAAACAATTCTATTAATTTAGCTAGTTCAACTAAGCACTTACTATAAATAAAAATATTTATTTTTCTTACTAAAAAATAGTAAAAAAACTACATTATACAAGAACAGTACAAAAAAAGTTTAGGGTTTAGGAGAGATGGAGGGAGGAGGGGTTGGGAGGAGGGAGGAGGAGGAGGAGGAGGAGGGAGTAGAGAGGAGGAGGAGGGAGGAGTAGGGAGGAGGCGGACCAAGGAGGAGGAGGGGGGATGAGGAGGAGGAGGCGGCATGAGGAGGAGGAGGGCAGGCGCGGCAGGAGGAGGAGGGAGGGGAGGGCCAGCCGGAGGAGGAGGGGGCGGCCAGACGAGGAAGGAGGAGCGAGGAGGGGGCGGCCGGAGGTGGAGGGAGGGGCACGGTAGGGAGGAGGGATTACCTCAATGGAGGAGGAGCAAGAGCGTCGGCGGCGGCGGGTGACGATGGTGGTCGGGGAACAGCGGCGGACGGTGGGAGGGGGTGCGGGGGGGGGGGGGGAGAGAGAGAGGAGAGAGGGAGGCGGGCGGTTGGGGGAAGGTAAAATTGAACTTAGCAGTAGCGCTGGATAGGAGAAAGCGCTACTGTTAATCCCCATAGCAATAGCGCGTTTAGCGGCGAAGCGTTCTTGCTATGCTGCATGCAGAGTGCCTGCCAAACGCGCCATCTTTGCTAAGACTAGGCATGTAAAAAAATTCAAAAATACATTAGTCATCAATGATCTTTTTGTGTATAATCTTAGTTGTCAATAGGATCTTCGCCGGTTTTAAGAACCGGCGAAGATTCCTATTGCGGCCATAGATCCTACACATAGAGTTCAATGAAGACCAAGTGCTTGTGATGGTTTGTGAAGTAACGTATTTAAGGTGGTAAACGCCCTATTCGCTTAGCAGTATGGGACTAAACTTCAAGAAGAGGGATGGGACTTTAGCGATGCAGTGTCTTGGCATAACGCTGCTTCGCTAGGCTAGTTAGCGATAGCACTGTCTTGGGATGGCCACTACTACAATACATAGTTTGAAGGCAACTCCCTGGCAATTGTAGTAGTAGCGCTCTTTTACCTTAGCGCGCTACTACTAACTGGGTGTTAGTAGCGTGCACTTTCGAAGCGCGCTACTGCTAATTAGCACTAGCGTTTGTTTGTAAACCGTGCTGCTGGTAAGATTCTATGTATAAGGTCTTCCCTAGTAATGTGAACAAACTCACACCTACTGAAATTTCTTTGCAAATGGCTGACAAGTCAACTGCCATACCTATCGGTATCTGTGAGGATGTGCCCATTGTTGTTGCTAATGTTACTATTTTGACTGACTTTGTTATACATGAGATGCCCGAGGACGACAACATGTCGATTATCCTTGGTAGACCCTTCTTGAATACCGCAGGGGCTGTTATTGATTACAATAAAAGCAAGGTCACATTTCATATTAATGGCAATGAGCATACGGTGCACTCTGAAGAAACAATTCCAAGTGAATGGTATTAATGTTATTGAAAAATCTCCGACAATCACTATTGGAAGTTTTCAAATACCTCTACCTACTATCAAAAAGAAATATGAAATGCCTATTGTTGGGGACATTCATATCCCCATTGAGGTAACTTAGTGATTTACGAAAGCTCTTTGGTTTCACGCTAATCGAAAGTGGTTGTTAATAAGACTTGATCAACCTTATTAATGAATCATATTTAAGCCGTATGAAGTTGATGAATTTATTATGCACTACCTTCTGTCTTTACTTTTTGTTTTCTGTTTTTATTAGTTAAATAAAATAAAATGCCATGTTTAGTCTATTTTCTAAATTTCCCGTACAATAAAAAAATGACCCAAAAATAAAAGTGCTCAGAATGCCCCGAAAATTTATACGATTTTTTCTGAATATTTCTGAATTTTTGGTGCAAATAATACCAGAGGGAGGAGCACCAGGTGGGCACAACCCACCTAGGCGCGCCAGGACCCCCAGGCGCGCCCTGGTGGGTTGTAGTCCCCACGTGGGCCCCCTCACTTATCTCTTTAGCCCACATCATCACTTACCTCCAGAAAAAATAATCTCCATTGCTCTTTCTCTCTCCCGTGTTCTTGAGCTCAAACCCGCGGATTTTGATCTCTTTGCTCGAAGCTCCATTTCCGAAACTGTTTCGGGGGATTGTTGCTTGGTATGTGACTCCACCATTTGTCCAATTAGTTTTTGTTTTAGTGGTTTATACTTTGAATAATTAGCTACTCTTGGTGCTGCTGTAGATGACCTTGAATGTTGAATTCTTAGTGTTCTAAGTAGTTTGAATGCTTGCTATGGCCTCTATGTATCCCTATGAGTAGTTGCTATCAATTTTGTGAAGTTTTGTTGGGAAAATTTTATGAACTAAAAATTCAGATTTTTGTTCATAGGAAAAATTGTACGCGGACATGAATATCTTCAGGAAGTTTGGCTCTAAGAAGAAGTCCAAGGGTGTTATTGGGGAGTCTTCTGACAGTGATCTCCACCCTTGGAGGTTGGCGGAAGTACGGCCGTGCGAATGGCTGCACACCCCGTTCCTGCAAGAGGCTGGAATTCTTGAGGACTTCACGCAATATATTGCTAATGCCGGCCTCACCGACTTCATCGCAGATGAGTGTGACAACCAGCAAATCCTCACAAGCATCTTTGTTCAAAGTTTTACTTTCCTGCCTAGGAATAATCCTCCTGAAGTGAGCTTTGACTTATATGCTGAAAATCATCAGATACCACTTACTGAATTTTGTGACATATGCATGATCCCATCTGATGGGAGCTTGGCTGAGCCTAGGCCGGCCGAGTTTGAGGCCTTTTATCGCACGTTGACAGTGGGTGATGAGAGAGGAGTGTCATCCATCATTGCCGTTGGCTTACATTTTCCTACTGTTCGTTACTTCGCACTTTTCATTACCAAATGCTTGCTTGCTAGGGAGAAGGTGGGTGCACTTAGTTCACTAGACCTTGCTGTTTTACGTCGTGTACTTGAGGGCGACAACACGCATAGCTTGGGAGCTATCATGGCTTGTCGCCTGCATCTTAATAAATCCTAGGGTAAAATACATGGTGGGATTTTTGCCACTCATTTGGCAGCTCGCTTCAATGTTGAGATACGCCCTCATGATTACCCCCTGACCAAGGTTTAACTAGACCGTGCAGCCATGGAACATCATCACTTTCTTGCACATGATCGTCCTAACATCGCCATTCCTTACAACCTGGTCTATGGCGTTAAAACTCGTGTTGTTATTCCATTTCCTATGCCTGCTTTGTTTGATTCTGCTGCCAGGGGTGAATACCGGATTATGCCTGTAGACATCATCGCCTACTGGAACGCTCACGCTGCTGTAGAGGCTGCGGAGGAGCCTCAGTAGTGGGATGAGCAGATGCCTGCTCCTCAGGATCCCTACTACCATCCAGGCTACGGATTGACTACCAAGCTAGGCCAAAAGCCTAAGCTTGGGGGAGTACGTGTTCTCGCCAACATTATATTCATGTTCACTCATGTCATTCTACTTGTCGGTGTTCACACTTTTTCATTGTATCATCCATGCTTAGATTTATTTTCTTGCTTTCTTCTTGTGTGTTTGAAAAACTTTAGAAAAACCCAAAAAAAATTAGTTGTAGTAATTTACTTTCTATGCATGCTTAGTAGTAGAACTAAAAAGAAAATCCAAAAAGATTTCCTTGTTTTTCTTTTGCTTGTTGGGAGCTTTCCCGTGCAAATAGTTTTTCTCGTTTTTGCTTTTCCCTTTTTATTTGCTTGCTAAAGAAAACCAAAAACTCCAAAAATATTTTAGTGTGTTTCTATGAACTTCTTTTATTTTTATTCGAGTCGTACCAAGGAGAAGACCACGATGAAAATGTTGAGTGGCTCTCATATGAATAACTGTTGAACTAATAACAGCACATTTTACCTTGTCTTCTCCTGTTGAATAAAATGTCTTGCAGATTCCAGCTTAGTCCATGGCACTCTTGCACTATTATTATTTTCATATCATTCAGTCGTGCAAGTGAAATGCAATAATGACGATATTCGATGAACTGGCCGTGGCAAAGAGAAACTGGTATGAACTCGACTTGTTCTGTTTGTGTAAATATGTTTAACCTAGTATACATGATTCAGCCTATTATGATTAAAAATGTTTGCAACGACAATT
This sequence comes from Aegilops speltoides, assembly GCA_021437245.1. Taxonomy (NCBI): domain Eukaryota; kingdom Viridiplantae; phylum Streptophyta; class Magnoliopsida; order Poales; family Poaceae; genus Aegilops; species Aegilops speltoides. The sequence continues at coordinate 101,190,147 of CM038145.1, forward strand.
ATAGATTATAGTTCTCATGCCAAGCATAAGTAGCTAGGAGTGAACAAGGATTTATCTTGGATATCAACATAGCATTAAAATGATTGTGATGTAGTATGATGATATGGTATCCTCCTCTGAATGTTTGAGTGGCTTGACTTGGCACATGTTCATGCATGTAGTTGAATCAAAACCAACATGGCCTCTATGATATTTATGTTCATGGTGTTCATATCCTACTCATGCTAGTGTCCAATGTTACTTATGCATAATGCATGGTTATGATCGTTGTTGCTCTCTAGCTGGCCGCTTCTCAATCTAATTGCTAGCCTTCTCTTGTACTAAGTGGGAACTCTGCTTGTACATCAAAAATCTTGAACCCAAATTTATTCCAGATGAGTCCACCATACCTACCTATATACGGTATTACCCTGCCGTCCTAAGTAAATTTGCATGTGCCATCTCTAAAAACTTCTAAAAATAGTATCCTCCTCTGAATGTTTGAGTGGCTTGACAGTAGGTGGTCGATATCTTCCATGCTAAGCGGGTTATTCTCAGGTCGAGTGTTTATTCACTCGCCATCGCACGAGAAAATGGGTGGTAATAGGGATTCCCAGTCCCAAACTCAAAAATGCAAATAATTAAAAAAAACTCCCCCAGGACTGATGTTGGTATGGACGCACCCGTTGTTTCGAACAAGCAATGGAGTGTGATTGATGGTGGAGGGGGAGTAAACCTTTACTTTTATTGCTTGGGAACCGCCACTAGCATGCTTAGCATGGAAGATGTGGATAACTAATGGTCGTGAAGTGAATAAGAAGGGTGCATGTCTCAAAATATCATTTATATCTATTTTAAAAATTGAGCTCTGGCACCTCTGCAAATCATTGCTTCCCTCTGCGAAGGGGCTTTCTATTTACTTTTATGTGGTGCCATCGCATTCTAAAACAAGCGCTAGAAACTGAGAGAGCACAACTGTCATGATTTATGCGTTGTATGTAGCTAATGTTGGGTGCATCATGACTGGATCTTCTCTACCATGAATTACAATGTCTAGTCGCTATTTGAACTTTGGAGGTGCTCTGCATTTATGTTTTGCGGTCTCAAAAAGGGCTAGCGAGATACCACTATTGTCATATTATATCATGGTTGTTTTGAAAACGAGTTGCTGTTTGAGATCTCTTATTATTGCTTGCTAGCTGATTATGTCATCGATATGAGTTAATTTAATCTTTAAATGTTACTGTCGACATGGTTAGTTATAATGCTAGCTGAAAACCTGGGTGTTGTTTAAGCTCATTTATGCAAACAAGAGCAAAAGAGTTCGTAAAAGTTTTTCTTTCTCACTTTCAGTTTATCAACTGAATTGCTTGAGAAAAAGTAAAGTTTTAAGCTTGGGGGAGTTGAAATGTCTCCAACGTATCTACTTTTTCTCACGCTATTCCTCTTGTTTTGGACTCTAATTTGCATGATTTGAATGAAACTAACCTCAGGCTGATGCAGTTTTCTGTAGAACTACCATGGTGTTGTTACTGTGCAGAAATAAAAGTTCTCAGAATAAAACGAAACTTTGCGAGGAATTTTTATGGAATAAAAGAGGATTTTTGGAGCCAAGTACCACCAGAGAGGGGCCCCTGGGTGGGCACAACCCACCAGGGCGCGTCCCTCTCTCCTAGCGCTCCCGGTGATGAACGTAGTTTGAGGAGTTCATGTATTCACCGTGTGTTAATGCTTTGTTCCGGTTCTCTATTAAAAGAAGGCCTTAATATCCCTTAGTTTCCAATATGGCCCCGCTGCCACGGGAGGGTAGGACGAAAGATGTCATGCAAGTTCTTTTAATAAAGCACGTATGACAATTTACGGAATACATGCCTACATTATATCGATGAACTGGAGCTAGTGCCGTATTGCCCTAGGTTATAATTGTCACATGATGAATATCATCCAACAAGTCATCGATCAAATGCCTACGAATTTATTTATATTGATCTTGCTGCGCTACTATTGCTATCATCACAGTTACACTTTCTACGAATTACTGCTATCACTGTTACTGTTAGCGTTGCTGTTGTCACTATTATCAAAACTATCAAACTACCATGCTACTGTTTAGTTGTTGCAGGTAATTAATCTCCAGGTGTGGTTGAATTGACAACTCAGCTGCTAATACCTTCAAATATTCTTTGGCTCCCTTTGTGTCGAATCTATAAATTTGGGTTGAATACTCTACCCTCGAAAACTGTTGTGATCCCCTATACTTGTGGGTTATCACTCGTTACAAATTATCTTGCTATCAAACTACTACACTACTTACAATTTCAGCAATTACAGACATTACCTTAGTGAAAACTACTTGTCATTTCCTTCTACTCCTCGTTGGGTTTACTTATCGAAAAGAGCTACAATTGATCCCCTATACTTGTGGGCCATCAAGGCTATTTTCTGGCGCCGTTGCCAGGAAGTGAAGCGCCTTTGGTAAGTGGAATTCGGTAAGGAACATTTATATAGTGTGCTGAAATTTATTATCACTTGTTACTATGGAAAACAATCCTTTGAGGGGTTTGTCTGGGGTATCTTCACGTCGTCCGGAACCACAATTAGCTACCCCTCAACCTACTGCACCTACTGAAAATATTGAATATTAAATTCCTTCGGGTATGATAGAACAACTGCTAGCTAATCCTTATGCAGGAGATGGAACAGAACATCCTGATATGCACTTGATATATGTGGTGGATTGTTTAAGCTTGCAGGTCTACCCCGTGATGAGGTGATGAATTTTTCCCTTTATCTTTGAAGGGAAAATCATTGGCATGGTATAGGCTATGCGATGATATTGGATCATGGAATAGGAATCGTTTGAAATTGGAATTTCACCAAAAAATTTATCCTATGCATCTAGTTCATCGTTTTCGAAATTATATATATAATTTTTGGTCTCGTGAAGGAGAAAGTATCGCTCTAGCTTGGTGGAGGCTTAAGTCAATGTTATATTCATGCCCCAATCATGAGGTCTCAAGAGAAATTATTATCCAAAATTTTATGCTCAGCTTTCTCGTAATGATCAAACCATGCTTGATACTTCGTGTGCTGGTTCTTTTATGAAGAAGACTATTGAATTCCGATGGGATCTTTTGGAAAGAATTAAACGCAACTCTGAAGATTGGGAACTCGACGAAGGTAAAGAGTCAGGTATTAAACTTAAGTATGATTGTGTTAAAACTTTTATGGGTACTGATGCTTTTCAAAAGTTTAGCACTAAATGTGGACTTGACTCTGAGGTAGTAGCCTCCTTTTGTGAATTATTTGCTACTCATGTTGATCTCCCTAAGGAGAAGTGGTTTAAGTATCACCCGCCTATTAAAGAAGAAATTAAAGACCAGTACCAGATAAGGAAGGAATTATACTTTATAATGTTGATCCATTTGTTCCTTCTGCTTATATTGAGAAACCACCTTTCCCTGTTAGGATAAAGGAACATGTTAAAGTTTCAACTGTAGTTAACAAAAGCTTTGTTAGAACACCTAAACCAGATGAAACAAATTAAAGTAGAACCTAGCATTGCTATGGTTAAAGTTCTCCTAGAGGATGATATGGATGGGCATGCTATTTACTTCTATAATGAAGCTGCTAGAATTGCTAAACCTGATAGAAAAGATAATCATAGACCTGTTGTTGGCATACCTGTCATCTCAGTTAAAATAGGAGATCATTGTTATCATGGTTTATGTGACATGGGTGCTAGTGTGAGTGCTATTCCTTATACTTTATATCAAGAAATTATGAAAGACATAACACCTGCTGAGATAGGAGAAATAGATGTTACTATTAAACTTGCTAATATAGACACCATATCACCAATTGGGATTGTTAGAGATGTTGAAGTCTTGTGTGGGAAAGTAAAATATCCTACTAATTTTCCTGTTCATGGTTCCCCACAAGATGATTTCTGTCCCATTATTTTTGGTAGACCTTTCTTGAACACAGTTAATGCTAAGATAGATTGTAAGAAACAAACTGTTGGTGTTAGCTTTGGTGGTGAGTCCCATGAGTTTAATTTTTCCAAGTTTAGTAGAATCTTCATGAAAAGGAATTGCCTAGTAAGGATGAATTAATTGGTCTTGCTTCTATTGCTGTGACACCTACTGATCCTTTAGAACAATATTTGCTAGACCAATATAATGAGTTACATAGCATGAAAGAAATGAAATAGATAAGATTTTCTTTGAACAACGTCCTCTACTTAAACGGAATTTGCCTGTTGAAACTCTAGGAGGTCCTCCTCCACCTAAAGGTGATCCTGTGTTTGAATTAAAATAATTGACAGACACTTTGAAATATGCTTATATTGATGAAAAGAAGATATATCCTGTTATTATTAGTGCTAACCTTTCAGAACATGAATAAGAAAGATTGTTAAAAGTTCTAAGGAAGCACTGAGCTGCTATTGGATATACTCTTGATGATTTAAAGGGCATTAGTCCCACTCTATGTCAGCACAAAATTAATATGGAACCTGATGCTAAACCCGTTGTTGATCACCAACGTTGGTTAAATCCGAAGATGAAAGAGGTGGTAAGAACGGAAATATTAAAACTTCTGGAAGCAGGTATAATTTATCCTATAGCTGATAGTAGATGGGTAAGTCCGGTTTATTGTATCCCTAAGAAAGGAGGTATTATTGTTGTTCCTAATGATAAGAATGGTCTTATTCCACAAAGAATTGTTACAGGCTATAGAATGGTAATTGATTTTAGAAAATTACATAAAGCAACTAGAAAATATCATTACCCTTTGCCTTTTATTGATCAAATGCTTGAAAGATTATCTAAGCACACACACTTTTGCTTCCTTGATGGATACTCTGGCTTTTCATAAATACCTGTTTCTCAACCTGATCAAGAAAAGACCACTTTTACTTGTCCTTTTGGAACCTATGCTTATAGACGTATGCCTTTTGGTTTCTATAATGCACCTACTACCTTTCAAAGATGTATGACTGCTATATTCTCTGACTTCTGTGAAAAGATTGTTGAAGTTTTCATGGATGACTTTTCTGTTTATGGGAAGTCTTTTGATGATTGTTTAAGCAATCTTGATCGAGTTTTGCAGAGATGTGCACAAACAAATATTGTCTTGAATTGGGAGAAGTGCCACTTTATGGTTAATGAAGGCATTGTCTTTGTCGGGTGGTAGGTGCGACATATGCCAACAGGTGGCTTATCATTGTGGGAGCCAGTAAGACATCGCCGGTGCCTGGAAACGGGATAAGGCGAAGACATGCACACCAGCGAATCTTACCCAGATTTGGGGCTCTCCGTGGAGATAACACCCCTAGTGCTGCTCTGCGGGGTCTCCGCATGGTCACTAGATCAAGAAAAGTAGCTACAAGAGGCTCCTTGAGCTGTTTGGCTAGAGGAAGAAGAAGGGCAAGGCTAGCTCTCCACTTCTCTCTATATGGTGTCTAAAGATCTCAGAGATCCACCCTTTGCATGGGTGCCCAGGGGGGTTTATATAGGCCTACCCCCCAGGGGTACAATGGTAATCCGGCTGGATGTGGGTCCAGGCCATCAGTGTCTATAGTCACCGGCTTCTTCGCTGACCGCTGGGGCCCGCCGACTGGTGGGTCCCGCTGGCTGCTGGCCTCTTGGTCGATAGGCCGGGCCCACCATGTGGGAGTCTTGTCGGCTGCTGGTTACTGTAGCCTTACTCTCGGTGACGATGGCTTTGTCGGGGTAAGCATGGCTACATAGCCTTACTCTGGCGGGCTCTCACTGTAGCCTTACTCCGTCTTATCTGCTTAATGGTGCACAAACTTCCAAGGTGGGGGTGAGCCAACTGTTGGGAGCCGGCCTCCCCCCAGGCCGACTGGCGAAGCTTGGCCGCCTTCTGGTATGTCTCTAGCTCGAGGGGCCCGCCACCTGCGGGCCATACTGACAGCCTGCCGTGGGTGATGTCATGGTGAACATGGTAACAGTGTCGCGCCAAACGGGGAGTGGCCGCCCCATACGACGCACTGTGGCCACGCTTGCTCCGAGATTCAGGGGTGGCAGGCTTCACTGTAGCCACGCCCCATCCTATCACCGTTATGTGGGTGCAAACTTTGAGGGTGTGAGCCGGGCCGCCTGCTAGGAGCCGGCCTTCAAGACGAAGCATATTGAGATTCGGTATCACTTCATCTAGGATCATATTAGGCGAGGGGAAATCGAGCTCAACTATGTCAACACTCATGATAACCTTGCAGATATCTTCACGAAGCCCTTGGATGAAGCAAGATTTAGCAAGTTAAGGCATGAGATAAATATCAGTGATTCGAGCAATGTGGCTTGAACCCTTGCACACCCCACCATACTCATCTTGATGTCTTGTTTAGATGTAGGCATGGACATAGGGGGAGTGTTGTCCTCTCAATGAACTCTCCCACCCCCCATTATGCATAAATTGATCAACTCTTTCACATTATCCATTCTTGATGGTACTTGTGCTTCAAAGACGAGTTTTGGTCATGGTCCCAAGGATAATTCTTGGCGGTGCCATACCAATTGACTCAAGCATCGGTGGCTTCGGCCACTGCCCTCTCCTTTAGAGAGGTTTTGGTTAATGTTTGTTCCTTGTTGCCTTTTACCTTCTTGTTGAGCCGTGTTTTGAGTTGCCTCGTGTGTGTGTGTGTGTGTGTGTGTGTGTGTGTGTGTGCGTTTGCGTGTCCGGTCCTTGAAGGCTGCTGTGCAAAGGCCGTGTTTCTCTGTTTTGTCGAAACATGCACTTTCTTGGATTTACGGTACTACCATGGCAAGCCACGGTACTACCGCCGGAGATGAGCACGGTACTACTGCTACCAACACGGTAGTAATTTTTTACTGCCGCTGGAAGAGCGATACTACCACCCTGCGTGCGGTACTTCCGCCCGGGCGGTACTGTCGGCATTCTGGGAATGGGGGTCCCCAGACTAGCCTGCCTGCGGCCTGCGGCGTGGCTCAAGTGGTGGCCCAGTATGGCCCATCTTCATCAACGCAACTCAAGACCCTCACGAGGGGCCAGGACTCGCGGGGCGGAGGACGCAAGGCTTCCTCAGGAGCGACCTCACCTGGCAGGCTCGCGAGAAGGCGAAGAGATCAAGGCAAGGGTACCTCGCGAGGTGCCCGTGACGCAAGCCATGAAGATCAAGACCAGGCGGGCGCCGGCCTGTGCAGTGTCCTCGTTTCCTCTTTGGTGCAAAGGGGGCAAGCATAGGAGTGGAGTACCAAGGCATCAGGCAAAGGTTACCGTTTCGGTGCAACGAGACCAAGACCAGCAGAGCGGCTGGATGGAGGTCACCGTGGAGCCCAAGACGGCGTCATTCCAGTGCCTTTGGTAGCCGAATACCAACTTTAGTCAGGATAACTTGTACTAGATGTTCCCCTTCGAAATGGCCGTTGTTGGCTCCCTTCCCGCTCAATATTTGGGAAGAGGACCAGGGCCTCTATAAATAGGGATAGCCACCACAGTAGAGGGGGATGGGATCCTTCCATATGAGAACACCACACTAGCTCAAGACCACCTCTCGCGAGGCTGTTCTTCCCCTTTACTGTTCATCATCAGCCCCCGAGGCAATCCACCACACCACACACTGGAGTAGGGTATTACACCACAACGGTGGCCCGAACTAGTATAAATCTCGTGTCCCTCGTGCTGTTCATCGATATAGCTTAGATTCTCGCGAGGTGATTGGACGTGGATTGGTAGGGGGAAGATCTTCGCGCGCACTCGAGAGTTTGAACCTCAAGGGTCTGTCGGAACCCCACATCCTACATTTGGCGCGCCAGGTAGGGGTGTGCCGAAATCTTCCTTCTTCCATCCTGTGTTCCGTCGCTTCGCCGCCTCCATGTCCGGCGACCTGATGGCCAACTCTGACCGCTAGGCGGCATGCCCTGCTCATGCCGTGCCGCCTGCCCAAGGTTACCTCAACCCCGCACCTCTGGCAGCCCGCGCTCTGCAGAGCGCTGCGGGGCGCGGGCGACGCGGTCAAGCGCTGCCTGCCCTCACTCCGCGGCAGGCGCGATCAGCAGCAAGGGCCTCAAGCCACGCTGCGACCACAGCGCTGCACACCCGACGAGAGCAGGCGAACATGAAGGCCACGCTCACTGTGGCGCGAGAACTGATGTGGTGCAGACTGCAAGAAAGTGGCCACGATGTGTTGCTGGAGTGCGTCGCTGAGCTCCTGGATGTCGCTGCTTCAGGCACCCCTGCTTCAAGGCCCAGCTTCCACCCCAAGCCTCGGTGGATCACATCGCGGGCCTATCCAGGCCTACGCGCTTCGGCGCACCACAAGGCTTCATCAACACCAGCCTGGCCGTCAGTGCCGGGCGACAAGCTGCATCGGCACCGCCCCTGGTAAGAGAGGGCACGTGCATCACTGCCTACGGCCCTGGCGGGCCGCCGCCCTACCATCCCCAAGATGGAGCTTCAAGTCGAACTGCATGGCGCGTGGGGCACTACGGCGAGGCCTTTGGGGCGGTGACCTCGGAGGCCTATGTGCCCCACATGGTGGATCAAGAGTACGCACTGGAAGAAGACTACGACTCATTCCTCAGGCCAGGCTGGGAGGAAGAGGTGCCAGAAGTAGAGCCCTTTCAGGAACCTCACGGAAGCCTTGACAGCCGTGCCGGCGGCAGAAACTATCGGGTACCGCTAATTCCTCAGGAGCAAGCTTAAGCTAACCATGGGTCGCATGAGGTTCAGGTCGGTGCAGCGGATGGCTGCCCCAGTGCAGCAGCCTCCCTCCCCTCGGGAGGAGGGCGCTGGGGGCAGAAGGAGAGGGGTCGGGAGCCAGGCTCCTCCCCTTGGCGCGCGGAGCAAGGCGTTCTTCGGAGATAGGCCCTCTGTCGGGGAGGTGCCCCAAGGCCTTCCCTCGGCAGAGGACCCATGGTCGTCGGGGGAATCGTTGGCGTCCCCTTTTCCCCATTAGCGTCGTCCTGGTTTCCGGTCGCCGTCAATGGTGGTCAAGGGTGGCGCAAGGCGGGGCCCTCATCTGGCGATATGAAGCAAGGCCAGTACCTGTGAAGAAGGCCCAGTGCCTGTGAAGCTCGCCGCCCATGACACTCTCACATAATAATGAGTTGGGGTTGTACACGCCCCGGAGTCTCCAGAGAGCCGCCCTCAGGCCTCGGGGGCTCCCTCCCACGCCCAATGGCAGCACTTAGCTCCGCGCTGGTGAGAAGACGTCGAAGACTAGACTAGGTGCTGGATGTGGCCTTTTGCTTTTTCTTCCTTTTGTGCGAAAAAGCTTTCTCGTTTCGGATCTAAGTTGAAGTCGAATTTGTGTTTGCGTATGCAGGGAGGGGTGTCTTGTCTTATTTGTGTGCTTTCTCGTGTTTTGGTTTCTGCTCAAGTTGGAATTTGCACTAGCTGCCCCTCCTCTCGCGAGCCCCTCGCAATCAGGGCCGGGCCAAGCACGCGCGCCTGTCGGCGCTCGCTCTCGCCAGGCTCTCGCCGCATGGCCAAGGTCTCCCGAGGGACCCTCAGGATGTTGCCGCTAGCCTACTCGAAGCTCGCCAAGATAAAGGTAAAATCACGACTGCCAACTCATCATGGAAGCCATCATACGGGCGCCCATCTGGCGCCGACCTCAACAACACATAGGCAACAATCTTTTTTACATGAGGGGCTTCCCCTCCCAAAATGCTCTTACAACCTTCAGGGTCACGCCCGAGTCTCTTCCTGCGCAGGATAAACAGCAGGGGGAGTGTGGGATCAATCGGACATGTCGCTCACCGCATCCCCCTGGGCGTCTCCAGAGGCGTCGCTGGCGCCACTGTCGCTGTCGCTGGCCTCCCCACATCCGTCGTTGGCACCATCTTCACCACCGTTCACCACGTCGCCTTCGTCAGCAGCGACGATCACCCCATCCTCATTAGAAGTGAAGGCCCGGACGAGTGCATCCACATTGTCCTCCACCCATCACGCTACGTCGCCTCGAACAGCCTCAGGCACCGGGGCGATGGCAGCGTCGAAGTTGAAGAGGGGGTCGATGTTCTGGAGATGGCTGAAGACGCGGGAGAATGCCCGTGCGAGCAAGCCGCGGCTCCATTCCTCTACCAGTTGGCGAGACCTCTTATAGCGGCCCTCCAGATGCGTCACCATGTCAGTGAAGAACCGGAGATTGCCGGCGTAGTTGGTCGCATGCAGCTCGTCAGCGGCTGCCTCACAGATGGTGCCCAAGGCCGTGTTGGCCCTTTCCTTGAGTGTCCAGAGCATGGGGCCATGCATGTGCTCCAGCGTCTACTGCTGGCGAATCTCATCCTTGTTCCACTGCACAATAGCCTCGGCGTCATCGACCCGCCGTTGAAGAAGAAGCAACTCGACGTGGGAGGAGGCCATCTTAGCATGCGTTGTGCCTAGGGCGGCAGCAGTGGCCTCAACTCGATGCGTGGCTTCGGTCAGCCTGGTTGTGAGAGCAGCAGTCCTGCCCACGGCTTCGGCCTTGATCAGCTCCAACCTCTCTTCATACTTGCGCTCAAGACCCGCGCGATCTTTCGCCACACGGCAATCGATCTCTTCTTGGATCCGGGCCTCCCGTGCACCGACTTCATCCTCCTCCTGGGTGACCTGGCGCACCCTCGTCTCCAACCGTTTAAGATTGAGATCGCGCTCGGCAGCCTCCAGTGTCAGCGCTTCCTCGCGCCTCCGGAGCTCCTCCTCTTCGGCGGGCGCCCCTTCCAGCGATGCAAGGGCAGCTCGGCGCAACTCCACTTGCCGCTCCAGGGAATTGCACCAGTCTTGGAGCTCCCACGCGCACTCCTCCGCAGCTTCGCGTCGCTGGTCTGCCTCCTAAGCCTCCTCAATGGCTCGGGAGCGGGCCTCCCGTGAGGCCACCAGAGATGCCTCGGCCTTGGCATTGTCGAGATCACACTGGTGGAGCGCGAGACCAACAGCCGCCTTCAGCTTGCGTCGCTCCTTGATTAGCCGCAGGGCTTCAGCTTCAAGACGCGTGTCCTCGCCCGCAAGCTCTGCACCAAGATGGCTCATTGCATCTGTCGCCCTTTGGAGGAACTCTCGGCGGACAGCGATGCGCTCCCGCGCACGCCTGAGCACGTCGTCAATGTCATCCTCCGCCATCGGCGCCGGCAGAGGACCCTGAAGTGGCTCGCCCCCTCTTGGCAGGGGGCTGGGGGCCGGTGCCCGCACGATCGTCGGACGGGCCCTGCATGGGGCCCAGCCCCGCGCCGATCCACCCCCTGAGGAGGAACCGAAGATCGACTTCAACCACTCGCCACCTAAGATCAGCGGAGGAGCCCGGGGCAAGCTAGTTGTGCCCAGGGAGAGCTCCCGAAGGAAGAGCGGCGTGCCCACGGGCTCAAGGCACGCCGCGGGTCGGCCTACCTCTCCAGTCGAACTCGCGCCAAGGGTAGCGCATAGGCTCGGGGCGATCAAGGTCGGCGGTGGAGGTGAAGCCTGAGGAAGCGGCTCCTTGGCTGGCTCAGCAGGAGGGATCCTGAAAGGCCACGACCAGCGAAGGGGACGGAAAACAAGGAACTGTAAGAAAGAGGGACTTACTCGTCCACGGCGAAGTACTTCCTGTGCTTCAATGGGCGGCACGGGCGATCATCACCACCCGAAGCCTCCTTCCTCTTGCGGAGGGCCTCGAAATCTATGCAGAACCGGCCCAAGCTCTTGACGTGAGGGCTGGCGCGCGACATAGGAGCAGAAGCATCAGGACGACCTACATCAAGGGCGCTAGTCTGAGAGGAGCGATCAGGTGCCACCTCTTGGTGGCCTACCGAGGCCTCGGGGGCTTCGGCCTCAGGAGCCGCAGGTCGCGCCCCCTCGTCTGCCACCACCTTAAGATGGGCTCCGTAAGCTCCCGAGGATGACGACTCGGGAGCCCCGCGCGACATCGGCACCTCAACGTTAGGCCCCTCAGCTCCCGCCGATGCTTGCCTCCCTGCACCGACTCCTGAGGCGGGACCGGCGTGGGCGATCGGGGGAGGAGCCACGGCACCCGGATTCTTGCGGGGCCCCACAAGGCCAGCCGGGCGCAACCCCCATTCGTCGAAGTGGGGCATCCGCCTCATGAACTCGACCCTGTTTGAGCAAAGATACAAGAGGGCGCCCCCATGTCAGACACTGCCTGGAGAGGGGTTGCCAGTCAGGACTCTCAGCACCTTCCTCAGCATTTCAGGCGCAAGATCCCCTTCCTGGAGCCTCATGCGGTCCTGATGCCCGGAAAAAGCCCACATTGGACGGGAATGGCGCTGGAGAGGAGCGATGCGGTGCTGGAGGAACTCCTTCACCACCTGAGGTGCCATCGCACCAAGTGTCCTCAACCTCTCGAAGCGATGCCAGGCGAATGCAAGCTGGGGGATCGTGAGCTCCTCGTGACCCCAGTCGGGATTGGGAATAATAGGCAATGTCGGGTGCGCAAGCAGGGGGCTGGGCACCCCAACGTCCACATACAACCATCGCTCCCGGAACCCGCTCACAGAAGACGGGAGACCAAAATCGATCCCCAAGGTGGCAGTCTCCAGCACGGCCTGGAAGCTCACGCATCCCGAGCATTGGGAAGGGTCAGTCAGGCACAGAGAGAAGAAGTGTTGCAGAAGAGCAATGGAAGGAGGAATCCCTACCATGGCCTCGCAGGCAAAGGCGAAGACATCAAGAAGAGTAATGGATTGGGGACCGAGATGCATCATATGGATCTGGTAATGGGAAAGCACCGCATTGAAGAAGGTGGAGAAGGGGGGAACCAGGCCCGCCCACAGGGCGTCGGGGAAGAATCGGACCTCCGTGACGATCCTGTCGAAGGAGGCATGGGATGCGGCCTAGGATGTGGTCCTCCCGCACTCGTTGAAGCTAGAGGCGAGCACGGAGCGGACCTTGTGCAAGGCTTCCAGATTGAGTATGAGTGACTTGTCGATGACGGGAGCAGCTGCCGAAGGTGAGCTGGACGAAGGCGCGGGTTTCTTCCCCTTTTCCTTTTTCGTTGGCGCCATGGCAATGGAAAGGAGGAAGAACCCAAGATGGATTGGAGACGGGAGCAGAGGCTCAAGGAGGAAAGGGGAACAAGAAGTGCGCGGGCAGCAAGGGGAGAATAACTGTGTACAAGCCTCGTGGTCGCCTAGCTAGGCGCATAATGAGGGAGCATGGGGAAGCGATGACGCCCACGTCCAATCAACCGCCATGCGGCGCCCAAGGCCGCAGGTTGTTGGGGCTTGCAGCGCTCCGCACTTGCCCCTTCGCTTCTCTGCTAAGCCAAGTCAGAGCGTGCCTTGGGCCTAGGGGCTACTGTCGGCGTTCTAGGATGGCTTTGCCTGCCTGCCTGCGGCCTGCGGTGTGGCTCAAGTGGTGGCCTAGTACGGCCCATCTTCATCAATGCAACTCAAGACCCTCACGAGGGGCCAGGCCTCGCGGGGCAGACGATGCAAGGCTTCCTCAGGAGCGACCTCACTAGGCATGGTTGCGAGGAGGCGGAGAGATCAAGGCAAGGGTACCTCGCGAGGTGTCCGTGACGCAAGCCATGACGATCGAGACCAGGTGGGCCCCAGGCAGGCGCCGGCCTGCGCGGTGTCCTTGTTTCCTCTTTGGTGCAAAGGGGGCAAGCACAGGCGTGGAGTACCAAGGCACCAGGCAAAGGCTACCATTTCGGGGCAACGAGACCAAGACCAGCAGAGCGGCAGGATGGAGGTCACCATGGAGCCCAAGACAGCACATCGCCAAAGGCCTTTGGCACCAAGACCAACTTTAGTCAGGATAACTTGTACTAGATGTTCCCCTTCGAAATGGCCGTTGTTGGATCCCTTCCCTCTCAATATTTGGGAAGTGGACCAGGGCCTCTATAAATAGGGATAGCCACCACAGTAGAGGGGGATGGGATCCTTCCCTACGAGAACACCACACCAGCTCAAGAACACTTCTCGCGAGGCTGTTCTTCCCCTGTACTGTTCATCATCTGCCCCAGAGGCAATCCACTAAACCACACACTGGAGTAGGGTATTACACAACAACGGTGGCCCGAACAGTATAAGTCTCGTGTCCCTTGTGCTGTTCATCGATTTAGCTTAGATTCTCGCGAGGCGATTGGACGTGGATTGGTAGGGGGAAGATCTTCGCGCGCACCCCAGAGTTCGAACCTCAAGGGTCTGCCGGAACCCCACATCTGACAGGTACTACCACGATGACCCACGGTACTACCGCGCCGTCGTGAGCGGCTGGGGGTCAAAGGTGGGCAGGGGGAGTTCCAACTCCCCCATACCCATTCAACTCAGTTTCCCCCACTTCGTCTCTCTCTCTCTCCTGCCCAAGAATGGCATCGGAGGACCTCCTCGGATCTCCGTCTCCGGCCGCTCTCCTCGTATTCCAATTGGTGGGATTGATCCCCACCTCGGCCTCTTTCCATGGAACAAGGTTTCTAACCAAAGCCCTCTCTCTTTGCTTCGTAGTTTTGCGTCTAGGTTTAGAGGAGATGCATGTTGTTCTTGAGATTTTAGGCCAAATCTTTGCAAGAGAAGGACGTAGGAGAGTAGTAGTGCAGTAGAGATGCTATTTGGTATGTTGCCACACGGTATTTTCGATCAATTGTAGTACCGATCTAAAGTTGTGGATATGCCTAGATCTGTTTCATGCTGGATTTGATTCCGAGCGGTACTACCGCACTTCCCATGCGGTACTACCGCTATGGCCGCATCCGCCTCGTGCGGTACTACCGCTCCTCTGGAGTAGTACTACTGCTCGGGGCATGAAAGTAAAATTTTACTTCCTCTCTAGGCGCGGTACTACCGTGCCATCCCGGTGCGGTACTACCGCGGCTAGAGCAGCAGTAAACTTTTACTTCCGCTTAGTGGTGAGGTACTACCGTTGACTTCGAAACTACCTTGTGTTTCGTTTGTTTTGGCTATGGTCTTTGCATTGATCCTTCTCGTTTCTCTCGTGTGTTCTTGTGTTTTGTGTCATAGGTGGTGGCTCCAATGTACGTCGCTCAAACCAAAGCCGCGACACGAGCTCCAAGCGTCTTCGCAATCAAGAAGCTCCGGAGGGCTCCAGTGCCCAACAATGAAGTGTCAAGAAGACTGCCAACAGGTACAAGGAGCCAGTTCAGGGCATGGATGAGATGCATCTATCTGAGTTCATCATTCGAAGGAGGATCAATCCCTTTGTGAATCCTCATGAGAATGTTAGAGGGAATGAGTTGTTTTGGACCAAGCAACAGAATCTCATATACGTCGATGTGATCAAGTCGAAGCACAACCTCTATGTTCCAATGCAGTGGATTGATATGAATCATCTGAGGAAGGACCGGAACTACTTTGGTGAGGCACTGGACTTGGTGGAGTAGTTTGGCATTGAAGACTTCATCATGTTCCATATGGACTTTGACCCGGAGCTAGTGGCGTAGTTCTTTGCCTCCGTCCACTTTCACACGGATGGGGAGCAGACTATGTCTTGGATGACCAATGGGAAGAAGCTGTCTGCTACTTGGATGGAATTCATGACGCTGCTGCATGTCCGTGATGAGGGGCCCGATGTGCCCATTGGCGCCAGCCCTCACGGCAACACCGAGTCCGCCAACAAGGACAAGCATATGCCGTATCTTGTGGAGAAGAAGCTTCCCAATGGCACTCAGCCTTGGGTGCTAAACCCCTTACTAGATGCCGTGCACCGAATCTTCCGCAACACTCTTTTTCCATGCATCAGTGACAAAGATAAGGTGCATGCTTATCTCGTGGATATGATGCTTTTGTGTGAAAAGGCGCGTCTTCATGCTGCCCAGCCTCTGGACATATCTCATATCATGTGGAATGAGCTCAGGTTTGCGGTCTACAGTCACAAAGTTCCCATCTATGGTCCATGCCTGCACCTTCTGATCTCAATGACTTGGGGCAAGATGTTTCCAAAGGAAGACTTTTCTGCTCCAAACTGCATCCGCCACGAGACTATCAAGCCGTGTCAAAAGAACAAGTGGAAAAATACCACTACCAGGGCTGAGGCTGAGGCTGCGAGGATGAATGTGGATGAGGACGAGGTTGAGGAGGAGGAGGCTGAGGACAAATCTGCTGGGTATGCCCCTCCATCTACTGAGCCATCTTGGGCTAAGAAGCTGAAGGCAAAGATGAAGACCCTGTTCTATATGCAAGCTAAGGGGCAGTACAGGACCCATGCTGCTTCAAAGGAGAGTTGCCAGCGTGACAAGAGGATCTTGAGGACATTCGCCGAGATCGTGGAGAGCGGGTCAGAGGTGAACATCACGCTGGAGGCTGAATGGTTAGCCAAGCGGGGCTATCAGTGGACCGAGTCAGAGGCAGAGACCATCCCAGCTGCCGGGTCCGATGAGGAGCATGCTGAGTGATCTCTACAGAGGATGCTACCACCTGTGTCATAGGTGTCTTCTCTGCCTTTTGGTGTCTCGATGCCAAAGGGGGAGAGAGCATAGTATTTTCTTTCGGGTCCCTTTGTGTTCGTTTCGTTGGACCTTCGTTTGTGTTTCTTCGGTTTGGTTTGTGCTCGTGAGACCTGGTACCCTATCATATGGTGTAAGACATAGGCACTCTAGCTTATTTTACTGTCTTTCATGCTTAGTAGCTCCTGAGCGTATGCTATCTTGTGCCCTTTACTTTATGCTCACATTCGTTGCCTTGCCTCCTTGCTTAGTGTTAGTTATGTTGTTGCAAGATATGCCTCGTCTATAAAATATAGGGTGAGTATTGATCCTATTATGTGTGTCATGCAATCCAAAGCATTTATATAGAGTGCACACATCTAGGGGGAGCCTGTCTATATTTTGTAGATGGTGGGTTTGCTTATATTCATTTGTGTACTCTTATGTGCAAATCCCGTATTGTCATCAATACACCAAAAAGGGGGAGATTGTAAGAGCATATTTCACCCCATGTGGTTTTGGTGATTGATGAAAATGCTTTTGCGGACTAGTCGTGTGCATTGAGCATTTCAGATATCTCATGTTTAAGCACAAGACGATTCGTTGCCCCTCGGAGTCTAGTGAAGATGGAGTTTTCTCTACGTTTCTTTTCGGTGGATTTGAGTCGTAAGAAAGCCGTACTATTAAGAGGGGGTCCGCTTTGGAAAGGTTTGGGTGGAATCATCACGTACACGTCTATTCCTTTTGCACCACCTTTCCTTTGCATCGTTAGAGCAACGACCGTTTATCCGTGTCTCTACAAAATGAAGGACTCTTAGTGATTGTTGTGCTGTGGCATGCGGTAGTACTTCTCATGGGAGCAATAGTATCGCAGAGGCCCATGGTAGTACCAGCCAGGGACGCGGTAGTACCGCTCCCCGGGCGCGGTAGTACCTTGACCTCGGGCCGGGCACAACAGCACGAGCAGAAGTAGGGGCAGATGTAATTTTTTACATCCGCGCCCTACGCGGTAGTACCGCTCCCGGTTTGCGGTAGTACTGTGTTGGATTTTTGCACAGATCAAAACTCTGCAGAAGTAGCCACAGACGTATTTTTATTCGTCCGTGACTTCCCATCCCAGACAAACCCTGCCTTGCGGTAGTACCGCATGGGCGAGCGGTAGTACTGCTCCGGCGGTTCTATCGCTCTTTGCTTCAACGCAACAGGGCTGGTCTAGCTCCTTCCGCGCAAGCGGTAGTACCATAGTGCCCCGCGGTAGTACCGCAGGCCCTTGCGGTAGTACCACATGTCTGGTGCGGTAGTACCGAATGTCGCAGACTGGGTAAGTTGATAACGGTTGGATTTGTCCTATCACTATATAAGGGGAGTCTTATTCTCCGAGTTGACTACCTCTACCCTCTCTAAGCTCCATTGTTGCTCAAAGCTCCATCTTCACCCGATCTCTCTCCCTAGCCAATCAAACTTGTTGTTTTTCTAGGGATTGGTTGAGAAGGTCCCGATCTACACTTCCACCAAGAGAAATTTGATTCCTCCCACTAATCCCTTGTGGATCTTGTTACTCTTGGGTGTTTGAGCACCCTAGATGGTTGAGGTCACCGCGGAGCCATATTCCAATGTGGTGAAGCTTCGTGGTGTCGTTGGAATCCTCCAATTAAGTTGTGGAGATAGCCCCAACCTTGTTTGTAAAGGTTCGGTCGCCGCCTCCAAGGGCACCAATAGTGGAATTACGGCATCTCGCATTGTGTGAGGGCGTGAGGAGAATACTGTGTCCCTAGTGGCTTCTTGGGGAGCATTGTGCCTCCACACCGCTCCAACGGAGACGTACTTCCTCTCAAAGGGAAGGAACTTCGGTAACACATCCTCGTCTCCACTGGCTCCACTGTTGGTTATCTCTTACCTTTACTTGTGCAAGCTTATATTGACTTGTATCCCTAGCTTGCTTGTGTGCTTGTTGTTGTTGCATCATATAGGTTGCTCACCTAGTTGCATATCTAGACAACCTACTTTGATGCAAAGTTTAAATTGGTAAAGAAAAGCTAAAAATTGTTAGTTGCCTATTCACCCCCCTCAACTATATCGACCCTTTCAACCACCAAAGGAGAATTAAGTCTTGGGTATGGGCACTCCCCTTGGCTTTCGCCAAGCTTGGGGGAGGTGCCCCGGTATCGTATCATCCCACTATCTTTTTGCATTTACTTATCTTAGTTTGATCTTTTTGCTTTAGATGAAATAAAGTTTAGTTCAATCCTTTCTTTTCGAAAGTTTTCTTAGTGATCTATCATTGTAATCATGTGCAAGTTATATAATAAAGTTTAGTTTGAGTTTTTGCTTTCTTTACCTTCTTGTTGCAAATAAAGAAAAGAAATAAGAAAGAAGATGTGAATGATAAAAGAAAGGAAACATATCAATAGATCATATACTAATCCTATGGTAGGTGATGGCACCACATAAGGAAAAGTATAAGTAGAAAATTTTATTAGAGATTGACAAACATAGCATTACTCAATAATGCAACTCATGAAAGAATTAATAAGGAAGAGAAGATTCACATATAAATATACTAACCTAGAAATATTTTGTGATTGTGAGCCCTTATCAAAATATTATATGCCAAAATTGTTGACGTTGGACAAGGAAGACAACTTAATGATTTATGTTTGTTTATATTCACATAGAAGTCATATTGTCATAGATCCTTCAACATGTGGTGCTTGCCCCTATCTTTGCTAGCCAAGAATTATGCACTAAGTAGAGATACTACTTGTGCATCCAAAAACCCTTAAACCCAAAAAAAATTCAAGTGTCCACCATGCCTACCTAGGGATTGAGTAAGATCCCTCAAGTAAGTTGTCATCGGTGCAAAGAGGCAATAAAATTTCTTCTAAACATGTGAGATCATTTAGTGTAAGAGAAAATTAAGCGTTGTACGATCTTGGATGACAAAGAATAAAAGCGACAGACTGCATAATAAAGGTTGTCATCTTAAGGGGCAATACAACGTGATGTTATCTTGCACTAAGGGATTGAGCATGCAAACAAATAAGCGCATGGCAACCCTCTGCTTCCCTCTGCGAAGGGCCTATCTTTTACTTTCATGTATTTAATTTTATGCAAAGAGTCAAAGTTTACCCTCTATTCCCTTTTATTTTTCTCTTTTGGCAAGCATCATCTGGCGAGGAAAGATCTAGGCACATATGTCCAGTTGAATATAGATAGCATGAGTTATTATTGTTGACATCACCCTTGAGGTGAGTATGTTGGGAGGCGAAACTATAAGCCCCTATCTTTCTATGTGTCCGGTTGAAATGTTTTGATCATGAGTACAAGGTGAGTGTTAGCAATCATAGAAGACTATATGATGGTTGAGTATGTGGACTTGCCTAAAGGCTCCAACAGGCGACTCTTCCTGAAAAGATGATGAATTGTAGCAAAGTTGACTGAGAACATAGTTTGTTGGTGTCTAATAGATTTTTTGCTTTATACTTCAGTTATGTGATGAACTAATTACTTATTCATGAGAAGTATATGATAAAAGTTCTATTATAAAAGTCCTACGTTTAATTTTGTTGTTGTTATAATAATCAACATGATGCTTCTATATCTGCATTTTGTTTTTATCGACACCTCTCTCTCAAAGCACGTGGACATGTTTTTCGATTTCGATTTTCGCTTGAGGACAAGCGAGGTCTAAGCTTGGGGGAGTTGATACGTCCATTTTGCATCATCTTTTCTTGTTGTTATTTATGATGTTTTTATCCATAATAATGCTTTTTGGAGTAATTCTAATGCCTTTTCTCTCATAATTTGCAAGGTACACACCAAGAGGGAGAATTCTGGCACCTGGAAATCCGGACCTGAAAAAGCTACATCGGGCTACTGATTTTGCACAACTCCAAACAAGCTGAAACTTCACGGAGAATTTTTTTGGAATTTTTAAGAAATATTGGAGCAAATAACTACCAAAGGGGGCCCACCAGGTGGGCACAACCCACCTGGGCGCACCTTGGTGGGTTGTGCCCTCCTCGGCCCACCTCCGATGCCCATCTTCTGGTATATAAGTCATTTTGACCTAGAAAAAAAATAAGGAGAAGGCTTTCGGGACGGAACGCCATCGTCCCGAGGCAGAACTTGGGCAGGAGCACTTTTACCCTTCGGCGGAGCGATTCCGCCAGGGGAACTCCCCCCCCCCCCCCGAAGGGGGAAATCATCGTCATCGTCATCACCAACAACTCTCCCATCATGGGGAGGGAAATCTCCATCAACATCTTCAACAGCACCACCTCATCTCAAACCCTAGTTCATCTCGTGTATTCAATCTTGTTACCGGAACTATAGATTGGTGCTGGTGGGTGACTAGTAGTGTTGATTACATCTTGTAGTTGATTACTATATGGTTTATTTAGTGGAAGATTATATGTTCAGATCCATTATGCCATTTAATGCTCCTATGATCATGAGCATGTTTATCATTTGTGAGTAGTTACTTTTGTTCTTGAGGTCACAGGAGAAATCATGTTGCAAGTAATCATGTGAAATTGATATGTGTTTGATATTTTGATAGTATGTATGTTGTGATTCCCTTAGTGGTGTCATGTGAATGTCGACTACATGACACTTCAACATATTTTGGGCCTAAGGGAATGCATTGTGGAGTAGCAATTAGACGGTGGGTTGCGAGAGTGACAGAAACTTAGACCCCAGTTTATGTGTTGTTCCATAAGGGACCGATTGGATCCTAGAGTTTAATGCTATGGTTAGAATTTTTTCTTAATACTTTTCTCGTATTTGCGGATGCTTGCGGGAGGGTTAATCATAATTAGGAGGTTTGTTCAATTAAGAACAACACCTAAGCATCGGTCCACCCACATATCAAATTATCAAAGTAGCGAACACAAATCAAACCAACATGATGAAAGTGACTAGATGAAATCCCCATGTACCCTCAAGATTGCTTTTCTTATCATAAGAGACCGTTTTGGCCTGTCCTTTGCCTCAAAAGGATTGGGCTACCTTGTTGCACTTTTGTTACTACTATCGTTACTTGCTTGTTACAAATTATGTTGCTATCAAACTACTACGCTACTCACAATTTCAGCACTTGCGGACATTACCTTACTGAAAACTACTTGTCATTTCCTTCTGCTCCTTGTTGGGTTTGACACTCTTACTTATCGAAAAGAGCTACAATTGATCCCCTATACTAGTGGGTCAGCAATGGAGTGGACATCAACATAGAGATTCTTCTTTGCTTTGACCACATCAAAATAGACTGCCCAATGAAAACGGTTCCAGAACGGGCGGTTGATCAAAGTGGGTTCTTGATATTCCGCATATGGGTTGCGCCGGTGCCTTTCCCAGAATTCCTTTGCAGTCGTCTTTGTCACAGACTTGGCCCTAGGCTTGGGCTTGTTCGCAATTGTCTTCTTGGGCTGAGGAGGAGGAGGAACACTTGAGGAAGCAACCCCTGACTCAGAAGTGCGATAGCGCTTTGAACTAGTACGCCCGGGGTTGACACGACGGACAGGTTGCTCTGAAGGGCCATCACCTGGAACCAAACACACAAACACAAGAAACAACACGAGAGAACGAGCATAAGCCACCAGGAAACAAAGGAACAAGGATCAACATTTGGTACGAGTATGGTGGAAGTTGAGATCCAGTGGTGGTACTGTGCTCTGGAAGCGATAGTACTGTCCAAGCGGTAGTACCGCTCCAGGCGGGGAACGACGGTTTTCCTACTGCCGCAGCCAAATCCGGTACTGCCTGGATGCCAAATTTGGAAATAAACCTACCAAACATCAATCCAAACAGTCTAGTAGCCTTCACCATCCTACTCAAGCCTCGATTTGGCCAAAAATCGATGAATGCAAAGCCTATTGCCCCTAAAAACTAGATTTGAAACCTAGAAGCAAAGATAAAGAGATCGGGGCCAATACCAGCATCCATGGCTAGAGGAAGGAGTGGGGATTGATCACACCGGAGGAAAAGGTGAAAGACGGCCCAGAGGAGGCGGCCCACTGGCGCCCTCCCGCGGCGAGTTTGTCGCTGGCGCACGAAGAAGACGAGAGGGTCAAGTGAATGGGTATGGGGGAGAAAGAAACTCCCCCTACCCCAGCATAACCCCCCAGTCCCGCCCCAAAGCGGTAGTACCGCTCGGGCGGGCGGTAGTACCGCTTGATGTCCATCAGTGGTAGTACCGCGCTCCTCCAGCGGTAGTACCGCCCAGCCAACAACTAGAAGACTAGACAGAAAACAGGCTTAGCTCAAGCAAGGAGAACACACGAATAGGCGAGGGAGAAAACACAAAGGCAGAAAAGCACCCACGAGAGGACAAGGAACAAAAACCACACAACTCTCAAAGAGAGGGCGGTGGCCGAGGCCACCTATGTTTGAGTCAAGTGGTATGGAACCACGAAGATTTTAACCTTGGGCCCATGACCAAAACTCATCTTTGAAGCACAAGTACCATAAACAATGGCTAATGTGAAAGACGTGATCAATTTATGAATAATGGGGGAGGAAGAGTTCATTGAGAGAACAATACTCCCCCTATGTCCATGCCTACATCTAAAACAAGATATAATGATGAGTGCGGTGGGGTGTGCCTAGATTCAAGCAACATTGCTCAAATGAATGATATTTAGCTCATGCCTTAACACACGAAATCTTGCTTCATCTAGAGGCTTCATGAAAATATCCACTAGTTCTCTTGAGTGTTGATGTAGATGATATCAATATCTCCCCGCTTGATGTGATCTCGAATAAAATGGTGGCGAATCTCAATATGCTTCGTCTTGCTATGTTGCATAGGATTGTGAGAAATCTTGATTTCACTTTCATTGTCACATAGATGAGGCACTTTGTCAAAAGTGACACTGTAATCCTTTAAAGTTTGCCTCATCCATAGCAATTGTGCACAACAACTTGCGGCGGCTACATACTCGGCCTCGGGGGATGAGAGAGATATACAATTTTTCTTCTTTGAAGACCAAATCACCAAAGAGCGACCAAGGAACTGGCACCCTCCAGAAGTTGACTTCCTATCCACACAATCTCTCGCCCAATCCGAATCCAAGTAACTAATGAGATCAAAGCTTGCTCCTTTGGGGTACCATAAGCCAAAGTTTGGGGTATGAGCCAAATATCGAAAGATTTGCTTGACCGCCACATAGTGGCTTTCCTTAGGTGCGGCTTGAAGCCGTGCACAAATTCCCACACTCAACATGATATCCGGTCTAGATGCACAAATGTAAAGCAAGGATCCAATCATGGAACGATATACATTTTGATCCACTGCTTTACCATTGGGATCACTGTCAAGCTTGCAATTGGTGGGCATTGGAAACTTGATCGGTTTGACATCATCTATCTTGAATTTCTTGAGCATGTCTTGGGTGTACTTGTCTTGGTTGATGAAAGTTCCTTCTCTTCTTTGCTTGATTTCGAACCCGAGAAAGAACTTGACCTCTCCCATCATAGACATCTTAAACTTCTCGGTCATTAGTGCGGCAAACTCATCATTGAAAGATTTGTAAGGAGAACCAAAGATAATATCATCAACATATAGTTGGCATATGAACAAATCCCCTCTGACCCTCTTAGTAAAAAGAGTGGGATCGATTTTCCCAATTTCAAACCCACGATCTTGCAACAAATCGCTAAGGTGTTGATACCACGCACGTGGGGCTTGCTTAAGGCCATAGAGCGCCTTTTTGAGTTTGTATACATGAGTGGGGAATTCGGGATCCTCGAATCCCGGAGGTTGTTTGACATATACCAACTCATTCAAAGGACCATTAAGAAATGCACATTTCACATCCATTTGTTGCGATTTAAAGTCATGATGAGAAGCATAAGCAATCAACATGCGAATGGATTCAAGACGAGCAACGCGGGAAAAGGTTTCACCGCAGTCAATACCTTCGACTTGGGAGTAGCCTTGTGCCACCAACCTTGCCTTGTTTAGAACAACCATACCATTTGCATCTTGCTTGTTCTTGAAGTCCCATTTGGTTCCAATGACATTATGTTCCTCCGATGGCCTTGATACTAAATCCCAAACCTGATTGCGCTCGAAGTCGTTGAGTTCATCATGGATTGCTTCAAGCCAATCCTCATCATCAAGTGCCTCATGTACCTTTTAGGGTTCAACATGCAAAAGAAATGCGTGATGCTCACAAAAGTTTGACAATTGTTTGCGAGTAGTTACCCCTTTTCTCAAGCTTCCAAGCACATTCTCCATGACATGTTGTTGATGCTTTAGTTTGGAAGCCACTTTAGCGGCACGACGCTCCAAAAGTTCCTCAATGGGCATTTGAGGATTATCTTGCACATCTTGATCACCGTCTTGAGTTTGGTCTTGATCTCGAGCAGCGTCCTGAGCTTGCTCTTGGCCGTGGTTGGCTCTTGATCTTGCACATCTTGAGCACCATATTGAGCTTGCTCTTGACCTTGAACGCGCTCGGAGGCATGAACTTGATCTTGGGCATCATTTGTCACATCACCCCTCCATGGGGTTGATCTTGCCCATGATCTTGTTCATTAGGTTGAGGGCCTTCATTTTGTTCTTCGAAAGTGTGTGGGCCTAGTGTAGGTGATGGCTCCACTTGAGTAGAGAATCGTCCTTCTCCTTCGGCCACAAGGAGTTCCTCAATGGGGAGTATTTGACCAATCCCCATTCTTCTTATGGCTTGAGGAGGAATTTCATCACCTACATCACAAAGACCACTTTGCTCCACTTGAGAGACATTATTCTCATCAAACTCTACATTACACGTCTCCTCAATGAGTCCGGTGGACTTGTTGAATACACGGTAAGCATGAGAGTTTGTAGCATAACCAACAAATATGCTCTCTTGAGCTCTAGGTTCAAATTTAGATGAACGGACACCTTTCTTGAGAATGAAACACTTACAACCGAACACCCGAAAGTACTTGAGATTTGGCTTGTTGCCAGTAAATATCTCATATGGAGTCTTGTTCAAGCCTTTGCGGAGGTAGAGCCTATTGGATGCATGGCATGCGGTGTTGATGGCTTTGGCTCAAAAGTTGTACGGAGACTTGAATTCCGCCATCATGGTCCTTGCCGTATCCATCAACGTTCGGTTCTTCCTCTCCGCCACACCATTTTGTTGAGGGGTATAGGGTGCGGCATATTGGTGCTTGATCCCCTCGTCACTAAGAAACTCATCCAAGGTGTAGTTCTTGAACTCAGTGTCGTTGTCACTTCTAATCATCAAGATCTTTGCATTGTGTTGACGTTGAGCTTCATTTGCAAAGTTGATGATGGTTTGTTGAGTCTCACTCTTCCTCTTGAAGAAGTATACCCATGTATATCTTGAATAGTCATCCACAATCACCAAGCAATACTTTCTTCCACCAAGACTATCAAAGGATGGAGGTCCAAAGAGATCCATGTGAAGATCTCCAAGGGCCTCGTTGAATAGATGATAGTTGTGGGACAGTGAGCCGTTTCATGAAGCTTTCCTTCAGCACAAGCACTGCAAGCACGGTCTTTGGCAAAACTCACATTTTTTAGTCCACAGACGTGATCCCCTTTGAGGAGACTTTGCAAAGTTCTCATATTGACATGGGCTAGTCGATGATGCCAAAGCCAACCCACATCAACATTAGCCATTAGGCAAGTCGCGATCTTAGTGGGATGCTCCGAAAAGTTCACCACATAGAGAACGTTCTCGACATGCCCAACAAAGGCTACTTTAAGAGTCTTGCTCCACAAAAGGGCCACGGTATCAAGATCAAATAATGTTGCAAAGTCCATAAGTGCAAGTTGACGAACAGAAAGTAAATTGTATGCAAGGGACTCAACAAGCATGACTTTATCAATAGTTAAATCTTGAGAGATGACCACCTTGCCAAGTCCCAATGCCTTACAAGTTGAGGCATCACCAAATTGGACATGGGTGGACATAGATGGAATTGGATGCACATCCACCACCAAGTCCTTGCTCCCGGTCATATGATTTGTTGCTCCACTATCAAACAACCATGACACTCCATCGAAAGCAAACTCCTACAAGAGATCAATGCTTGGATTTAGGTACCCATTCTTGAATGGGTCCTTTGAGGTTAGTAACAAGGGTCTTAGGAACCCAAATAGACCATTCAATGTACTCATAATAAGAACCAACAAATTTAGCATAGACATGTCCATCATGAGCACGGCACAAAACATAAGAAGGGTTAAAGTCGCCGGCTTTGTTGGTAGGAGTGG
The DNA here is from genome assembly GCA_021437245.1 of Aegilops speltoides. Classification (NCBI taxonomy): domain Eukaryota; kingdom Viridiplantae; phylum Streptophyta; class Magnoliopsida; order Poales; family Poaceae; genus Aegilops; species Aegilops speltoides. The sequence continues at coordinate 101,216,708 of CM038145.1, forward strand.
TTTTTCCCTTCTAGGTTCCACTATCCACTTCCGTGTTCTTCTTCTTCTTCCCATGAGTACCCTCACATGCCTTGACAAATGTCTTCTTGAGCGGAGGAGGTTGTTAGGTCTTGTTCTTCTTCTTCTTCTTTAACGTGGGTGCAAAACCAAGTCCTTATTTTCCTACAACTTCCTTTTGATTGCTCAAAAGGTTATTAAGATTCTTTTCACCTTGTATGCAAGACACAAGGCCTTTCTCAAGTTGCTCTTTCAACCTAGCATTTTCCTCGACAAGATGCACATGCTCACAACAAGGGTTAGTAGCATGAACATTATCAATTAGAACAAAAGGAGGACAAGTGGAAATCTCATTGGTTAGCTTCACTTGGAGTTGATCATGAGACTCTTTGAGAGAGGCATGAACACCCGTCAAGACCTTGTGAGCCTTGTCAAGTGTATCAAACTCTTCCTTGAGTCTAGCATGGCTAACCCCAAGTTCGGCTTTCTCGGATTTAAGCACACGAGTAAGAACAATAGCATGATCAAGATATTTTTGCAATTTAGCATGACCAACGTGGTGTGACTCCTCAAGAGTCAAACGAAGATCCTGCTCTTCCTTTAGAGCAATGGAAAGATCCGCAATTTCATCGGCATAGTCACAACTATGCTCCTACAACTTGGAGATAGTATCCTCATGAGACTCAATGATATCATTGGCCTCACCAAGTTGTTCCAAGAGCACAACAAAGTGCTTCTTGTACTCACCGTTGAGCTTGCTCACAAACTTGGTGAACTCATTCTCATCAACTTTCTCCAACACGCTATCATCAACACAATCTAACAATGAAGGAGTGGTCACTACAAAAAAAAGACACATCCGTGACATTTTGGGCCAAACGATTTTTTTCTGTCATACTTATGACACTTCTATGACGATAATTGTGACCAAACCCGGTATCATCATAGATGTGGTGAGGTCCTACTTCTATGACAAAAAATCATGATAGAAAATGGGATTTTCATCTTGGGCGGGCCAGAGACGCAGCTGCATGACATTCTTTGGGCCGTCCATGACGAAAAAACCGTGGTAGAAGCGAGGGCGAGGAAAATATCGGGGAGCTCCCGGTTACGGTGGGTGGTCGTGGGCCGACCGATGCGCGTTTCTCTCGTACGTACGCATGTGTGTGCGAGGCTTTGGGCTCTAACTGAACCCGAGCGATTGCACTGCAGGCTACGCATTCCTGAACCCGAGCGATCGATCGATCCCTTGCTGTTAATTGAACCCGAGTGATTCCTTTGCTACTGCTGCTAACTGAAGCCGATCGATGCTGCCTCTAGATGAACAGTGAGCATTGTTGGGGGGGGGGGGGTTGGATGAACAGTTCCCGGTGGGGGGTTGGATGAACAGGACCTTGTGGTAGTAGAGGCCGTTGCCGCTGGATGAACAGGACCCTGATCGATCAAGCCGGTTGGGGGCTGGATGAACAGGACCCTGTGGAGGGCTGGATGAACAAGACTCTGTGGAGGGCTGGTTGAACAGTAGCCGGTGGAGGGCTGGATGAATAGTAGCCCGTGGAGGGGTCCTTGAACAGGACCCCGTGGAGAGGGCTGGTTGAACAGTAGTCGGTGGAGGAGCGCGCGGTGGAGGCTGGATGAACAGTCGCAGGTGGAGGATGGAGGAGGTTGACGGTGGATGAACAGTAGCCTGTGGAGGCAGTCGACGGTGGATGAACAGTAGCCCATGGAGGCAGTCAACGGTGGAGATGAACAATATCGTATGGAGTCCCATTTTGCGGTACCCCACACCCCTCTCGATGAACAGGACCCCCGTTTCGAACGTAGCGCTCCAACACAAGTCTGTTTCCTCTGTTTTGCGGTATGCCACACCCCTCCCGATCAACAGGACCCGTTTCAACCATTTTGCGGTGCGCCAGACCCCTCCCGATGAACAGGATCCCATTTCGACCATGGCCGGTCGAACACAAGGCCATTTCCTCCATTTTGTGGTACGCCAAGCATCATTTCCATCGGCTGTTCTGTCCAAGCCGGTTGGCTCCCGATGAACAACAGTGTTCAGTTGCCTCCCGATAAACACGACGCATTCCGTTGCCTCCCCATGAACACGACGACGAGGCAGTTTCTCCGTTTCGACCCAGCCATGTACACGAGCCCTAGCCGTACATATGCGCGAGTAGGCGTTCGAGACCCCGCCCATATGTACGTACGTGGTCGTATTTACTTTCCTGCACCCAGGCCGATGTACGTACGTGTACATGCTACGTGTGTGCCTTTACTATGTTGTCATGCATGATACTACCTATGGACGGTTTGGCTATATGTAGGGAGATCGGTACATATACATGCATGCATGTGTTGGAAGCAAATAAGGTCCGGAGAGACAGGCAGGGGGAGAGGGTGCGGCTAGGAGGTGGTGCGAGAGGCCTACCATGTCGAGGGGGAGGAGTGTGCGAGTATGAGATCGATGAAAAGAGGGGTGGTAGTGTGCACCTGCATGGAACCGTATTGGAAATAAGGGGGCATGGACGGTGAGAAGAGAAGACGGGAAGTATGTGTTTGTGGTAGGCACACTTGGCTAGAGAGGTATATCGACCGGTGTGTTCCGGAAAGAAGGAGCCGGGGGGCCTAAACACACCGCGGGTGAACGACCTAATTAAAGATAAATAATGAACGTGCGCAATGGAGGGGACGCTGAGGGAGGGTGAGAGGGGGGCGGGCGTATGCATGCACGACAGAAAATTAACGCTAGCTATCTATAAAGAGAAGAGGATCGTGAAGCTGTTAAAGACGAACATAGATCATAATTCATTATTAAAAAGTGGATATGGATACTTGACAAAGATATCGTAATGTAGAACATTGATTATAATTTGGGATAATGTGTGGCTTTTGCAGCTCAGGGCTAAATATATACTTGTCATACTATAGGGGGCGGGGCACTATACATTGTGTGATAAACACGGTGTACGTATGGAACATGGTTTAGAATATGAATATCTAGTTAGTACATCAAATGTACTATTATTTGGACTCAACATCAAGTGTATTCAAAAAATTGAATTCGAGCTCATATAGTACACATAGTTCATATCTATCTGTATAGTAATCATGTGGCATGTTGTTAAGGTAATACACGAATGATGGTTGAAGTTGGCAACAATCATGATTGTAGATTCTTATTGAAATAGAGAAACAAATTCAATTTCAGTTTGAATTGCAGCGGTAGTATAGGCATTTGGAGTGCACTAAAATGTTGGCATGAGTAGGTTACATGCATTCTATAGCTAGCGAAAAACTTTAATTGGACATAACATGGATTCATACTCCCTCCTTCCATCTACATAGGGCCTAATGCGGTTTTTAAGACCGCCTTTGACTATTGACAAGATTAATTGTACATGACATGCACAATGTGAAAATTATATCATTGAAAGCTCCTTCCACACATGAATTTAACGGTGTGCTTTGTGTAAGTTGCATGTCCTATATTATTGCTCTAATATTTGGTCAAAGTTAGCCTCGAAAAACGCATTAGGCCCTATATAGATGGAAGGAGGGAGTAGCTTTGAATAGCATTTGTATAGCAAACGGGACAAGACTCTCTTTGTGTGGTTGAGTAGTTTTTATTTTTTTTTGTTTTTTTCATTGAGGGAAGTGTGAATTGATTTGGTACGTACAAGTACAATATTACACGTTAGGATTGTCCCTAAAATTCAACCCACGCCTTGTTATATCCCAAAAATTCAGATATCGTGCTCCCAAAACTGGTGCCTTCACAACCCCCGTCTTGCTATCCCGAAATTACAACGCGCGTGAAAACTCCCTCCAGCTGCCAAATCCTGACACGCGAAATCCCCCTTCTAACCCTGAGCTGAAAGGGCCGCTAGTTCAAATCGGTGGGGGTACTTTTGTAACACACCCTACATTTTGGACAAGCGCGTCCCTAAGTCATGGTCCCCCTTCCCATCGCCTCCATTTCGCCATTCGAAATCTGGCCGCCATAACTTCTCCGCTCCAGCCGCGAAACCCGACCCTCCTCCATCCGCCACCTCACCGCTGCCCAGCCGGAGCCTCTTCCCCGACGACGTCGCCCGTCGCAACAACTCGACGTCCCTCATCCACCTCCTCGGATGAGGATTCGTAGTCCACCCCGTTGTCCCGCCGGTTCAGCTGCCCCGTCCTCCACCTCCAAGGAGTTGCTCCGACGATCGCCGCGTCTATCGCGGCCACTCCATCCTCATAGCGCCACCTTAACCTGCTCCACCGGAACCGTAGCATCCTTACCAACTTCTCGGACGAAGCCGAGGCCTACTCGGCGCCACCAAAGAGGTTGTACACTCATCACATCACACCTTCTCCTTAACTCGACCTCCAGGCGCCGACTGTGCTCCATCCTGCACCCCCATGGAGCGGCTACCTCAAAGCCGGCACTGCGGGCGACATCTCCACGGCGGCTCTCCCCCAGTGCGAGGCCCCTTCGGCGGCGGCGGCCATATCAGCCGGATCTGCTGCTGCTGCTCTGGCTCTCGCTCGCTCGCTCGCCCAGCTACTGCTACTCCGGCTCTCGCTCACTCGCTCGTGATGCTACTGCTACTCTCCCCCTTGCTCGTGCTGCTGCTCTACTCCGATTTAGCTACACTTCAGTCGACTGAATCAACTTTTGGGTCACTCGATTTTCAGGGGGTGGGGGGTCTCACCAGAGTTAAGGAAGAACCACCCACAGCGGGGAGGGGGCCTCGCCGGGGAGGTACCACACTATCTTAGGGTTCTGGGTGGGGTGCTGCTCGCTGGCGGTGGGAGGGCGGTGGCGTGGGGATCGCCAGAGAAAAATCTTGGCGCGGGGGGTGGGGGCTAGAGGGCTGGCCGGGGCGGCAGCGGTGGACTGGCGGTGGGGAGTTGTTTCGGGGCGGCGAGGCAGTGGCGGACTGGCGGTGGAGAGTTGTTTCGGGGTGGCGAGGTGGCGCGGGGTTCGGCCGGTGGCTGGCGGCTCAGGGGGGTGCAGGTTGAAGATGAACTACATGCCCTCCCTAAACTATCCCATGTGAAGTGCCTCTCTTCTACCATTGCGTTCAGTTTCGACAGTAACATTCAGATTCCACAGTAAATTTCAGTTTCGAGAGTTAAGTTCAGAGTCAATAGTTTTTTTACCTCATCCGTTGTAGTCAGTGGTTTCTGGTGATGTAAATTTTACATCTATCACTTTTTGGTAATTCATTTTACATCATCTATTGGAGATATTATTAGAATCCCACCTGAGATTAACGATGTCTGTCTTGTGCTGCGTCAGCCTTGATGTCTTACGGCTCACGGAGCTGCTCCAATGACGGAACGATCCATTATAACAGAGCAGTGCCCTGGACGCCGTCTACAGATTCCTCAGATCTTCCTCCACACCTCCGACAACCACCTCTGCCTCAACTTCTTCAGCGACCAACCCAATGATGCTGAGGTCGACACGGCTACGGCAAATAGGTTGTACACTTGTCGCATCACTTATTACTCTACATTCATGACGATCCATTAGGGCTATTTTGGTTCAACGGAAAAACATAGCAATAGGAAATTTCCTTTGGCACTCTACTATTCAATTATTCATGCATTTTGTTGAAAGGAATGGAGCAAAACATCCAACTGGACCTACTTTTCAAAATCCTATGCATGAAAACAAGAACAAGTGCATTAGTGGCAGAATAACATTCTAACTGTACACGCTTTCAAATGGTTTCACTTTATTTTCGCCATGTTTCTTTGCATTCCTCTGCTCCTTGATACGTCTCCAACGTATCTACTTTTCCAAACACTTTTGCCCTTGTTTTGGACTCTAACTTGCATTATTTGAATGAAACTAACCCGGACTGAAGCTGTTTTCAGCAAAATTGCCATGATGTTGTTTTATGTGTAGAAAACAAAAGTTCTCGGAATGCCCTGAAAATCCACGAAGGCACTTTTGGGAAAGTATAAAAAATACTGACGAAAGAATCAAGACCAGGGGGCCCACACCCTTTCCACGAGGGTGGGGGGCGCGCCCACCCCCCTGGGCGTGCCCCCTGTCTCGTGGGCCCCCTGAGGCTCCACCGACCTCAAGTCCAACTCCATATATTCCGTGTCACGGAGAAAAAAATCAGAGAGAAAGTTTCATCGCGTTTTACGATACGGAGCCGCCGCCAAGCCCTAATCTCTCTCAGGAGGGACGATCTGGAGTCGGTTCGGGGCTCCGGAGAGGGGAATTCGTCGCCATCGTCATCATCAACCATCCCCCATCACCAATTTCGTGATGCTCACCGCCGTGCGTGAGTAATTCCATCGTAGGCTTGCTGGACAGTGATGGGTTGGATGAGATTTATCATGTAATCAATTTAGTTTTGTTAGGGTTTGATCCCTAGTATCCACTATGTTCTGAGATTGATGTTGCTATGACTTTGCTATGCTTAATGCTTGTCACTAGGGCCCAAGTGCCATGATTTCAGATCTGAACCTATTATGTTTTCATGAATATATGTGTGTTCTTGATCCTATCTTGCAAGTCTATAGTCACCTATTATGTGTTATGATCCGACAACCCTGAAGTGACAATAATCGGGATACTTCTCGGTGATGACCGTAGTTTGAGGAGTTCATGTATTCACTATGTGGTAATGCTTTGTTCCGGTTCTCTATTAAAAGGAGGCCTTAATATCCCTTAGTTTCCACTAGGAACCCACTGCCATGGGAGGGTAGGACAAAAGATGTCATGCAAGTTCTTTTCCATAAGCACGTATGACTATATTCGGAATACATGCCTACATTACATTGATGAACTGGAACTAGTTCTGTGTCACCCTATGTTATAGCTATTACATGAGGAACCGCATCCGACATAATTATCCATCACTAATCCAATGCCTACGAGCTTTTCACATCTTGCGTTTCGCTTATTTACTTTTCCGATGCTATTGTTACAATCACTACAAAACCCAAAAATATTACTTTTGCTACTGTTACCTTTATTATCATACCACTTTGCTACTAAATACTTTGCTGCAGATACTAAGTTATCCAGGTGTGGTTGAATTGACAACTCAACTGCTAATACTCAATAATATTCTTTGGCTCCCCTTGTGTCGAATCAATAAATTTGGGTTGAATACTTTACCCTCGAAAGCTGTTGCGATCCCCTACACTTGTGGGTTATCAAGACTAATTTCTGGCGCCGTTACCGGGGAGCATAGCTCTATTCTTTGAGTCACTTGGGATTTATATTTGTTGACCACTATGAGGAACTTGAAAGACAAAAGAAGCAAGATTTTCCCTCAACTACGAGGGGAGGTAAGGAACTGCCATCTAGCTCTGCACTAGATTCTCCTTCTGTTATTAGTAAGTTTGCGACACCTAAACCTGCTACTGCTATGAATTCTGATATGTCGCATGTTATTGATGATGCCACTTCTGCTATGCATGATACTTATGATGAAACTACTTCTGTGCGTGATACTACTTTGCCATTAGGTGAATTTCTTGATGAACAACTTGCTAGGGCTAGAGAGACTGAAATTATTGAAGATGCTATTATTGATGATAGTTATGATGAAAGTTCTCCCCCTGATTATGAATTACCTGTTGTTCCAGAGGGTTATGTTTTGGAAGAGGAAGCTGCTAGAGCTATCTTTGCTTGTAAAGATAGATATGATCTTAAAAAGTTATTAGCTAAATGGAAGCAGCAATCTCTTAATGCTAGAATGAAACCTGACCCTACTTTTGCTACTTCACCTATTTGTGTTACTGATTAGGATTATGAATTCTCTGTTGATCTTGAAATAATTACTTTGGTTGAATTTGATCCTTTTTATGGCCTTGAATCTAAAACTGTTGTGGCACATCTTACCAAGTTGAATGATATAGCCACCCTGTTTACTAATGATGAGAAGTCTCGCTATTATTATATCCTTCAGATATTTCCGTTCTCATTAAAGGGTGATGCTAAGACTTGGTATAATTCTCTTGCTCCTGGTTGTGTGCGTAGTCCCCAGGATATGATTTATTACTTCTCTGCTAAATATTTCCCTGCTCATAAGAAACAAACTACCTTGCGGGAAATATACAATTTTGTGCAAATCAAAGAAGAGAGTATCCCACAAGCTTGGGGGAGGCTTCTCCGATTACTTAATGCTTTGCCTGATCATACTCTTAAGAAAAACGAAATAATTGATATCTTTTATAATGGACTAACCGATGCTTCCAAAGACTACTTGGATAGTTGTGTTGGTTGTGTTTTCAGGGAAAGAACAGTCGACGAAGCTGAATTACTATTGAATAATATGTTGACTAATGAAAATAATTAGACTCTTCCTGAGCCAATTCTTGAGGCAATTCCTGATCCAGTTGAGCCAACTCCGGAGCCTATTCCTAAACCCACTTCGAATAATAGAGGTGTTCTATTTCTCAATCCTGAAAATATGCAAGAGGCAAAGAAATCAATGAAAGAAAAAGGTATAAAAGCTAAAGATGTTAAGAATTTACCACCTATTGAAGAAATACATGGTCTTAATATACCGCCTATCGAAGAACCACATTGTCTTGATAACCCGACACATGTAGTAAAGGTAAATTCTCTCTATACATATGATAAAGTTGAAATTCCCTCTACTAAATTCCATAGCCCATGCTTAGATGAATTTGATGACTTTATGGCTAGACAAGAAAGCTTTAATGCTTATGTTGGTAAAGAGTTAAATAATAATGCTTTCGAGATAGGATGCGTGAGTGATCATATGGCTAGAGTTAAAGGTGAACTTAGACTCATTAGCAAATATGCTTCTATGGTTGCTACTGAAGATGAGCAAGTACTTAAAGCTCAAAGTGATTTGCTTGATGAATTAAATAGTAAAAATGACTTTGCTGTTAGAGTGGCTACTAGAACTGGTAGAATGACTCAGGAACCTTTGTATCCTGAAGGCCACCCTAAGAGGATCGAGCAAGATTCTCAGAGAAACAATTTAGAGGCACCTAGTTCTTCTAAAAAGAAGAAAAAGAAGAACGATAGGACTTTCCATGCTTCTAGTGAACTTGTTATAGACACACCTGAGAATCCGAATGATATTTCTATCTCTGATGCTAAAACACAATCAGGTGATGAACATGAACCTAGTGATAATGTTAATGATAATGTTCATGTTGATGCTCAACCTAGCAAAAATAATGAAGTAGAGATTGAACATGCTGTTGATCTTGATAACCCACAATCAAAGAATCAACGTTATGATAAGAGAGATTTTGTTGCTAGTAAGCACGGTAGAGAAAGAGAACCATGGGTTCAGAAACCTATGCCCTTTCCTCCTAAACCATCCAAGACAAAGGATGATGAGGATTTTGAGCGCTTTGCTGAAATGATTAGACCTATCTTCTTATGTATGCGCTTAACTGATATGCTTAAAGTGAATCCTTATGCTAAATATATGAAGGATATCATTAAAAGCAAAAGAAAGATACCGAAAGCTGAAATTTCCACCATGATTGCTAATTACAGTTTTAAGGGTGGAATACCAAAGAAACTTGGAGACCCCGGGGCACCAACTATACCATGCTCCATTAGAAGAAATTATGTTAGAACTGCTTTATGTGATCTTGGAGCCGGTGTTAGTGTTATGACTCTCTCTTTATATCGTAGACTTGAATTGAATAAGTTGACACCTACTGAAATATCTTTGCAAATGGCTGATAAATCAACTGCTATACCTGTCGGTATTTGTGAGGATGTGCCTGTTGTGGTTGCAAATGTCACTATCTTAACGGACTTTGTTATTCTTGATATTCCCGTGGACGATAGTATGTTGATTATCCTTGGTAAACCCTTTTTGAATACTGCATGGGCTATTATTGACTGCAACAAAGGCAATGTCACTTTTCATGTTAATGGTAATGAGCGTACGGTACACTTTCCAAGGAAACAATCTCAAGTTCATAGCATCAAATCTATTGGAAAAGTTCCAACTATCATTATTGGAGGTTTTGAATTTCCTCTCCCTACTGTCAAGAAAAAGAATAATATTCTTATTGTTGGGGATGTTCATATCCCCGTTGAGGTAACTTAGTGTTATTCAAAATTTCTCCGGTTCCGTGTTATTTGGAATGAGTTTGTTAACAAGACTTGATCAACTTTGTTAGTGGATTCATTTTGATGATCATGAGATGGATGAAAGTAGAAGGCACAACCTTCTGTATCCTCTTTTCACTTTTTGTTATTTACAATAAATAAAGAAAAAATAGTATTTTCTGTCTGTTTTCTGAATTATCCGTGCAAAAAAATATCCCGAAAATAAAAGTGCTCCAAATGCCCTGCAAATTTAGTTTGATTTTTTATGGAATATTTGAGGATTTTAGGCAATGAAATCACTGCAGGAGGGGCAAGCACTAGGCCACGAGAGTGGAGGGCGCGCCCACCTTCCCTGGGCGCGCCCCCCTGCCTCGTGGGCCCCTGGTGGCCCCCCTCCACTTATGCCAGCACCCACACACTCCATCTTCTTCCCAAAAAAATCCCCATCCAGCTCAAGCACGAGTTCTAGCTCATTTTGCTGCGATTTTCAATCTCCTTGCTCAAAGCTCCATTCACAAAACTGCTTTGGGAGAATATTGCTTGGTATGTGACTCCTCCATTGGTCCAACTAGTTTTTGTTCTAGTGAGATCGGTACGTATAAGAATGCGGCATCCTCAAATTGTACGTACGTGTATAGCGCAACTCCGACATGATCAGTCTCCCATGTTGTCACTTTCATATACTAGTGGGAATTTTTCATTATAGAACTTGGCTTGTATATTCCAATGATGGGCTTCTTCAAAATGCCCTAGGTCTTCGTGAGCAAGCGAGTTGGATGCACACCCACTTAGTTTCTTTTGTTGAGCTTTCATAACATTTATAGCTCTAGTGCATCTGTTGCATGGCAATCCCTACTCACTCACACTGATATCTATTAATGGGCATCTCCATAGCCCGTTGATACGCCTAGTTGATGTGAGACTATCTTCTCCTTTTCGTCTTCTCCACAACCACCATTCTATTCCACATATAGTACTATGTCCATGGCTCACGCTCATGTATTGCGTGAAAGTTGAAAAAGTTTGAGATTACTAAAGTATTAAACAATTGCCTGGCTTGTCGTCAGGGTTGTGCATGATTAAATAATTTGTGTGATGAAGATAGAGCAACAGCCAGACTATATGATTTTGTAGGGATAACTTTCTTTAGCCATGTTATTTTGAGAAGACATGATTGCTTCGATTAGTATGCTTGAAGTATTATTATTTCTTATGTCAATATGAACTTTTATTTTTAATCATTTGGATCTGAACATTCATGTCACAATAAAGAAAATTACATTGAGAATTATGCTAGGTAGCATTCCACATCAAAAATTCTGTTTTTATCATTTACCTACTCGAGGACGGGCAGGAATTAAGCTTGGGGATGCTTGATACGTCTCCAACGTATCTATAATTTTTTATTGTTCCATGCTATTATATTACCTGTTTTGGATGTTTATAGGCATTAATTACTTTACACTTTTATATCATTTTTGGGACTAACCTACTAACCGGAGGCCCAACCCGAATTGTTGTTTTTTTTTCCTATTTCAGTGTTTCGAAGAAAAGGAATATCAAACGGAGTCCAAATGCGATGAAACCTTCGGGAACGATCTTTTTGGAACAAATGCAAACCTGGAGAATTGGAGTCGAAGTCAAGAAACAAGCGAGGCGGCCATGAGGGTGCCCGGCGCGCCCCCTACAGGTGGGCGCGCTCCCCACCATCGTGGGCCCCTCAAGAGTCCACCGACCTACTTCTTCCTCCTATATATACCCACGTACCCTAAAACCATCGAGGAGCACCACGAAAACCTAATTCCACCGCCGCAACCTTCTGTATCTGCGAGATCCCATCTTGGAGCCTTCGCTGGTGCTCCGTCGTATGGGGAATCGACCATGGAGGGCCTCTAGATAATCTCCAATGCCTCTCCGATGAGTTGTGAGTAGTTTACCACAGACCTTCGGGTCCATAGTTATTAGCTAGATGGTTTCTTCTCTCTCTTTGAATCTCAATACAAAGTTCTCCTCGATATCTTGGAGATCTATTCGATGTAACTCCTTTTGCGGTGTGTTTGTCGAGATCCGATGAATTGAAGGTTTATGATCGAGTTTATCTATGAGAAATATTTGAATCTCCTCTGAATTCTTTTATGTGTGATTACGTTATCTTTGCAAGTCTCTTCGTATTATTAGTTTGGTTTGGCCTACTAGATTGATATTTCTTGCAATGGGGGAAGTGCTTAGCTTTGGGTTCAATCTTGCGGTGTCCTTTCCCAGTGACAGCAGGGGCAGCAAGGCACGTATTATATTGTTGCCGTCGAGGATAAAAAGATGGGGTTTATATCAAATTGCATGAGTTTATCCCTCTACATCATGTCATCTTTATTAATGCGTTACTCTATTCTTTATGAACTTAATACTCTAGATGCATGCTGGATAGCGGTCGATGTGTGGAGTAATAGTAGTAGATGCAGGCAGGAGTCGGTCTACTTGTCACGGACGTGATGCCTATATACATGATCATGCCTAGATAATCTCATAATTATTCGCTTTTCTATCAATTGCTCGACAGTAATTTGTTCACCCATCATAATACTTATGCTATCTTGAGACAAGCCACTAGTGAAACCTATGGCCCCCGTGTCTATCTTTTATCATATAAGCTTTCTATCTACTTTTATTTGCATCTTTACTTTTCCAATCTATATCATAAAAATACCAAAAATATTTATCTTATCATATTATCTCTGTCAGATCTCACTTTCGCAAGTGGCCGTGAGGGATTGACAACCCCTTTATTGCGTTGGTTGCGAGTTCTTGTTTGTTTGTGTAGGTGCGTGGGACTTCTGAGGAGCCTCCTACTGGATTGATACCTTGGTTCTCAAAAAACTGAGGGAAATACTTACGATACTTTGCTGCATCACCCTTTCCTCTTCAAGGAAAACCAACACAAGCTCAAGACGTAGTAGCCGCCGATTGTATCCCATGAAGGCCATCGCCGAGGCGACGCCGGTGAATACAGCCGGCGTCTTGCTCGATTCTTCTTCTGCCGGATGCTGGAGGAGGTCAAAAAGAGATCGGGCGGCGACCATTTACATTAGGTATTTTAATTCTACCATGTTGGTTGTAATGGGAGTATTATAGGTAGTATCATGCATGGCAACTACTCCCTCTGTTCTTAAATATAGGAGTATTATAAGAGCATGGTTAATAGTATAGCCAGTTGATGGCTACATGACATTGCCACGTCATTTATAGCCAACCTTGTAGCCTTCAAGTATAATACTCCTATTTCAACATAGTTTTCAATGATATAATTTTTGGTAACATGCACGAACGTTCTATTAGTTCAATCTATAGTCAAAATTTGACACAATATACAATGGAGACCAATAAACCAGGACGGAGGAATCGATGCCACGTCAATGTACCCACTAGAAACAAGTTAGACTTGTTCGGTTCAATAGCCTCCCTAGGTGTTTGGAGAGGAATTGGCCAGCGAGGCGGTTCTATAGGTGGGCAGATGGCTTAAAACAAGGGAAAACACGCGAACTAGCTAAGACGAGGGAGGGAAGCTTCTACATTCGCAGGGGACATGGCATTGGCTATTGGGCGGCAACATGCGAGTAGATGTACACTCTTCATCGGAAGGAGGGAGTAAGTCATCTTTGGTTGTGCACCGTGACCAAGGAGGAGGGAGAAACAAGAGAACTTAATGTTTATTTGCTAATTAATAGCATTGCATGCAATGAACTAACCACTGCATGTCATGTTTGGTAGTCTCGAGTCATTAAAAACATGCACGCCCACATCTCTTATTGGTTGATATGTCAAGAAACAAGAAATGAGTTGGGAGTTAATGCACCACGCCTAAGGCTTCCCGTAATGGGAGTCTCATAAGTAGTATCATGCATGCCAACTAAGCAATGTTGATGAGGTGGCATAGAATTAAATGAAGAAAGAGATGGTTGAGTATCATATCAAGATACCGTATCATATTAAATGATGTGCTACTTTGTGTCATGCATGGTAATAAATGTAGTCACCTATGATACCAACACATGATAGTAGGCATTATGGATGTAGTATAATACACTAGTATCATGTGCATGATACTAATACATGATACTCTCCCTTACAACCAGCCTAAGTGTTTTGGGATTATTTGGTTTTCGTAAAGTGACTTATACACCTAGACGGAGGGAGTACCTTGCTCATGCAAATATTAAATACTTAGAGCCAATCTAAATAGCCATTCTAAGAGCCAACCTTTGATATGAGTATTTTTATGATGACTCTAAGTGAGGTGGCATCTCCTTATAGCCGACAGCCGGCTACATTGGAGCACTCCTGCAAGGCCTAGAGGTTAATATTAGAACAAGCACCTCGGGGTTGATTTGACACACATTACTTATAAGTCGACAGAGGTCATATGACCTTTTTTGGAAACATGTCATAATGTAACGCGATAGACCTTCTTTCAAGTCAATTAGCATGTGTTCAAAAAATAAAAATTATTATAAAGTAACATAATAGACCTTCGATTAACATGTCTTCAAAAAAACAAAAAATGTCAAAAAACACAAAACAAAGACCTTGATATTAACTAGATGGTATGGGTCACCCATCTCATGACTACTCCAGCCTCAACATAGTTAACTTGGGAGTTCTATTAGATGAGCTATCGGTAGGGAAGTTGGTCCTTGATGATATAACATGCCTCTTCATATCATTTATGGCATACCTGGATAGAATGTAGAAGATTCCCTCCCAATAGCCAATGCCACGTCCCCTGCGAATGTAGAAGCTTCCCTCCCTCATCTAGCTAGTTCACACGTTTTCCCCTATTTTTTGCCGCCTGCCCACCTATAGAACTGCCTCGCGCTGGTCAATTCCTCTCCAAACACCTAGGGAGGCGGTTGAACCGAACAAGTATAACTTGTTTCTAGTGGGTACATTGACGTGGCATCGAAAGGGGTGATAGCTGACTCTTGCAAAAGAATTAACTACCATGTTGGCATACATGAGCATTGTGCCCACTTGTCAGCATGCTGGACGGAGGAAGGAACGAAAGACAAAATGGAACGTGGAAGGGTGCGAATCGATTGGCTCACGTGTGATGACCACTGGAGCAATACACTCAGGTACTATGTTAAAAAATTAGTGCAAACACGGCCGGTTATACTGTGAGTAGGTGACCGTGAGCTTGGCTCTCCGCCTCTTCCGAAAGTCGAACAATGATGATGGTACTATAGTAGATAGTGTACTACTAGTAAGCAAAGCTTCTCCTCGTTTGCGAGTAGACCGGACACATCAAAAGTAGTGCATTAGTCTCCAAAAAGGGCCAAAAAGGGTTGACCATCTCCGTGGCTACCATCCCGTGCTCCATCATTCCGTGTGTGCTTCTCATCGTTCTGTGAGTTGATGGGACACATCAAATTTAATACGTATTTAGTACTCTCTCCAAAAAGGGCCGACCATGTCCATGGCTACCATCCCGTGCTCCATCATTAAGTACATGCACTATTCTCGTGCCATCGAGGAGGAGAAATATTTCATAGTACTAGGTGCCATCGTAGTGCACGACTCACTTACGCACTGCTTATCTCCATTTTCTTGCATGACACGTGCACCTTGATGCTAGATGTCCCGCGTGTTGGCAAAAGGATGAACAAAGCTCATGTCAAAAAAGAGTGGAAGAACATAGATTCCCGACGACCGAGAAGGAGCAAGGAACCTCGTGGTGGAGCGTCTGCACCCATAATATTTTATATTATTTAGCGATATAAAATCAACCAATCATCTCCATAGTAGACAGAAAGAGTATGAAACACGGCAGCCTAGTGTAGTTACATCATACTGTACATGGCCAACCCATGATATCACCATATTTCTTGGCCTCCGTGCGACACCTAGCTCTAGTAATCCACCAGCCCGTATTGCTTCTCGCTCCTTGTCTCTCTCAAAGTGCGCCAGGCCGGCGTGTTTGCCGTCTATTGAGGTCGGTTAACTCATCACATGTTAGCGACATGCCAATAGCATTCTAAAAAAATTACTGTACTCTATTGTTATGCCAAGAAGAGGAAGCGCTTTGACCGACGGACCAAACAAGATAGACGTGCCATGCCGTGAGTGGTTCCAGTTTCTCGTTTAACTTGTTTGGTGTTGTAGTAACACTTGGTTTTGACTATTGGTAAGATTTTATATACTCCCTCCGTCTAGTGAATAAGTCATGTTAGATTGTGCACCGTGACCAAGGAAGAGGGGAAAAGGAGAGAAATTAATATTTATTTGCTAATTAATAGAATTGCATGCAATGAACTAACCATTGCATGTCGTCTTTGGTAGTCTAAGTCACTGAAAACATGCATGCCCCACTTCTCTTATTGGTGGATATGTCAAGAAACAAGAAACGATGTGGGAGTTAATGCACCACGCCTAAGTATTTTGGGATTATTTTATTTTTTGTAAGGTGACTTATACACCTAGACGGAGGGAGTAGGGCCTAATGTATTCTTCGAGGATGCCTTCGACTATTGATAAGATTTTATATAATTTGAAAATTATAACATTCAAAGATCCTTTCACGTTCCGTTTTCAAAAAGAAAAAAGATCTTTTCACGTATGAATTTGACTGTATGCTTTGAGAAACTTGCATGTTCTATACTGCTCCTGTTTGGATACTCTAACTTAGCTAGAGGTTAGACTAACTCATGACTAACCCTGAACTAACTATAGCCAAAGAGGTGTTTCGGTGACAGGGTTAGATTGACAATAAGTGCACTTGATGGAGAGAGAAAAGGGATTTTTCAGTGGGCCCAAGGAGGTACTTTTACTGTGGGAAAGGTGAAGTGATGGTTGCTTCGCCCGAGCAACTTATTACTCTGGGAATATGGGAGTACCAGCGGATTCAAGGAAAAGAGAAATGATGGTTGCTTCGTCCGAGCAACTTACTGTGGCGAAGTGGGGCTCCATGATTTGACTGCTCACTAGTCATTACTAATGCAGTGCAACGACCAGCGTGAATCTTTCCCTGTAGTTGTGCACTCAATATTGCTGCACGGAATGTGGAGCCAGATGAAGGATGTCCCACATGTCGGCGAAACGAAGTTGAATTGTTTCTGGCATTGCTATCAATCCTTCAGGATTTGTTTATATGTATGCATAATTTTAATGAAATTGTACTATGATGATATGAAGGTTTCAACTTTGGTTCTCGCAGGAAAAAAAGGGTTTCAACTTAGGATTCATGTGTCCTCTTGCCTCAAGATTATCTCATTACAACATTCCATCAAATACAAATGAAACTACCATGGCTGCTAATGCATCTCAATAGTTCGCAGTTCAGCGCCAATATTCACATCACAACTGAAGAGAAGGTTGTGAGAAGGTGTATAAATAAAGAAAAATATATAATTGATCGATGTTGTTCGTAGGCATGGGTCCATTTCCTGGGCACAATGTTCATTGCTTGGTAGCTACTTTCACCCAGCTCTGTAGCCAAAAAAGGGGTGTACGGAGGACACCATAGTCCGATCATTTTGTGCAGCTCCACTAAAATCGAGCTGACCATCCTTGTTTGCAAAGATATCCAGTTAGTGTGATTACAATAATAGTGGAACTAGATGATGAAACATAACACACACAAATAGAAGCCGATCACCTACGTGATCTCTCTTTAGGACTAACTACTTGTTGGAGAAGATTCGGCACAGAGTTGGATGAGGAGGATAGCAAAACCAATCTCCCTTTCTGCAGTCCCACAGAGATGTAAAAATGTTGCCCGTGTGACATTTTGGAGGAACTGCACAAAACAAGAAAAAAAAGTGATTTGTGCAGTTCACCAAAAGATTGCAATAGCAACGACGTGAAATGGATAGCCCTGTTTGCAAAAAAGAGGTAGAAAGGAAACAATTATTGGCCAATAACACAAGTTGAAGACACATACGCCGACAAAAAAGAATCATATTCCATGTAATAAGGGAAAGATAGCAGCATGGTGGTTTATCAAAAATGGTTTGAGGACGAGATTGCAAGATGGAAAGTACGCCGGCCGAGATACGTTTTAAGCAAACAACTAAAGAAGATACACATGCAACAACATGGGAAGATGGGAAGTGGAGTAAGGCCGGAGGAAGCTGTACCTGAGGGTCGTCGGGATGTTACTAGGAGGGCGCCGACGGCCAGGATCTGCCCATACTACAACATCGAGCAAGTGGCGAAGGCCCTACTGCGCCAAAGCTTGATCAGAGAGAACGGCGGGTACCGCAGATTGGGACGTGCTGCCTCAACACCGTCGAACGGAGAAACGATGCACGTCCTCCCTTTCCGCCGGCGGACGGGATGCGGCCGGATCACTGTCCAACAGTGAGAGAGAGAGGCTACCGCCGCCTTGTGTGAGATGCTATGACGAGAGACAAACACCGGCAGGCAGGCTCCGTTGTATATAGTGGAGCGGATTTTTCCATTTTCCCCACGGCAATCGTTTCATATTCTGTACTACATGCCATTGAGGAGGAATATATAACATTATTTAATACTAACACGTCAAGTCGAACTTAGTTCCGTCTAGGCGTGGTATCCGACCCTCCTTTGGGTAAACAACCGCTACATGCGTCAAATTATCACGTGGGCTGCCTTTGTGTACAAAAACGAACTCAACCGTATACCCGCGCGGGTGTGGCCAGGAATGAGATGTGAGTACGTGCGTCCTGCATGCACCTCTTCTTTAGGTGTCGGTACGTACGTGGGCGGGTGTGAGAGAGATGGTTTGTGCTAAACCGAGGCAATGTGTCGATGATATCTCAAACAAAAAATGTAACATATGCAATGTGTGTGAAACAGAGTCATGGATATATCATATATAGAGGGAGCGATCCACGAGAAGAGAGTGGAGGGATCATCTGTTGGGGATCGTTGCAGAAATTAAAATTTTCTACGCATCACCAAGATCAATCTATGGAGTTTACTAGAAACGAGAGGGGAGTGCATCTTCATACCTTTGAAGATCGCGATGCGGAAGCGTTGCAAGAACGCGGTCGGTGGAGTCGTACACGAAGCGATTCAGATCGCAGCTGAATCCAATCTAAGCACAGAACAACAGTGCCTCCGCGTTCAACACACATGAAGCCCGGTGACATCTCCCGCGCCTTGATCCAGCAAGGGAGAGGGAGAGGTTGGGGAAGACTTCGTCCAGCAGCAGCACGACGGTGTGGTGGTGGTGGAGGAGCGTGGCACTCCAGCAGGGCTTCAGCAAGCACTGCGAGAGACAAGGAGGGAGAGGGGTAGGGCTGCGCCAAGAGAGAGGGAGACTCGTGTCTCTGGCAGCCCCAAAACCCCCGCTATATATAGGGGAAGGGGAGGGGGTGTCGGCCCCCTAGTGAGGAAGGCGGCCCCTCGGGGCGGCAGCGGCCCCTTAGGGTTTCCAACTAGGGGGGGCGCCCACCCCCGGGGGGGGGGGGGGCAGCGGCCCCTTAGAGTTTGCAACCCTAAGTGCCTTGGGCCCTTGGGAGGGAGCACCAGCCCACTAAGGGGCTGGTTCCCACCCAACTACAGCCCATTAGGTCCTTTCGGGCAGGTGGACCCCCGGAACACCTTTGGTTGTCCCGGTACAATACCGATAAACCCCGAAACCTTTCCGGTGACTGAAACTGGACTTCCCATATATAAATCTTCACCTCCGGACCATTCTGGAACTCCTCGTGACGTCCGGGATCTCATCCGGGACTCCGAACAACATTCCGTAACCACGTACATCTATTCCCTATAACCCTAGCGTCATCGAACCTTAAGTGTGTAGACCATACGGGTTCGGGAACTATGTAGACATGACCGAGACATCTCTCCGGCCAATAACCAACAGCGGGATCTGGATACCCATGTTGGCTCCCACATGTTCCACGATGATCTCATCGGATGAACCACGATGTCAAGGATTCAATCAATGCCGTATACGATTCCCTTTGTCTACCAGTATAGCACTTGCCCGAGATTCGATCGTCGATATACCGATACCTTGTTCAATCTTGTTATGGCAAGTCTCTTTACTCGTTCCGTAACACATCATCCCGTGACCAACCCCTTAGTCACATTGAGCTCATTACGATGATGTCTTACCGAGTGGGCCCAGAGATACCTCTCTGTCATAGGGAGTGACAAATCCTAGTCTCGATTCGTGCCAACCCAACAGATACTTTCAGGGATAAATGTAGTGTACCTTTATAGCCACACAGTTACATTGTGACGTTTGGTACACCCAAAGCATTCCTACGGTATCTGGGAGTTGCACGATCTCATGGTCTAAGGAAATGATACTTGACATTAGAAAAGCTTTAGCAAACGAACTACGCGACCTTGTGCTATGTTTAGGATTGGGTCTTATCCATCACATCATTCTCCTAATGATGTGATCCCCTTATCAATGACATCCAATGTCCATAGTCAGGAAACCATGACCATCTATTGATCAACGAGCTAGTCAACTAGAGGCTCACTAGGGACTTGTTGTGGTCTATATATTCACACATGTATTACGGTTTCCGGTCAATACAATTATAGCATGAACAACAATCAATTATCATGAACAAGGAAATATAATAATAACCATTTTATTATTGCCTCTAGGGCATATTTCCAACAGTCTCCCATTTGCACTAGAGTCAATAATCTAGTTACATTGTGATGAATCAAACACCCATAGAGTTCTGGTGTTGATCATGTTTCGCTCGTGGAAGAGGTTTAGTCAACGGATCTGCGACATTCAGATCCCTATGCACTTTACAAATAGCTATGTCTCCATTTTGAACATTTTCACGAATGGAGTTGAAGCGACGCTTGATGTACCTAGTCTTCTTGTGAAACCTGGGCTCCTTAGCAAGGGCAATAGCTCCAGTGTTGTCACAGAAGAGAGTCATCTGCCCTGATGCATTGGGAGAACTCCTAGGTCGGTAATGAACTCCTTCATCTAGATTGCTTCATGTGCTGCCTCCGAGGCTGCCATGTACTCCGCTTTACATGTAGATCCCGCCACGAAGCTTTGCTTGCAACTGCACCAGCTGACTGCCCCACCATTCAAAATATACACGTATTCGGTTTGTGACTTAGAGTCATCTAGATCTGTGTCGAAGCTAGCATCGACGTAACCCTTTACGACGAGTTCTTCGTCACCTCCATAAACGAGAAACATATCCTTAGTCCTTTTCAAGTACTTCAGGATGTTCTTGACCGCTGTCCAGTGTTCCATGCCAGGATTACCTTGGTACCTTCCTACCAAACTTACGGCGAGGTTCACATCAGGTCTGGTACACATCATGGCATACATAATAGACCCTATGGCCGAGGCATAGGGGATGACACTCATCTTTTCTCTATCTTCTTCCGTGGTCGGGAATTGAGCCGTGCTCAATCTCACACCTTGCAATACAGGCAAGAACCCCTTCTTGGACTGATCCATATTGAACTTCTTCAATATCTTATCAAGGTATGTGCTTTGTGAAAGACCTATGAGGCGCCTCGATCTATCTCTATAGATCTTGATGCCTAATATGTAAGCAGCTTCTCCAAGGTCCTTCATTGAAAAACACTTATTCAAGTAGGCCTTTATGCTTTCCAAGAATTCTATATCATTTCCCATAAATAGTATGTCATCTACATATAATATGAGAAATGCTACAGAGCTCCCACTCACTTTCTTGTAAACACAGGCTTCTCCATATGTCTGTGTAAACCCAAATGCTTTGATCATCTCATCAAAGTGAATGTTCCAACTCCGAGATGCCTGCACTAGCCCATAGATTGAGCGCTGGAGCTTGCACACCTTGTCAGCATTCTTATATGCATGTGTTGGAGACTGATCAATTAGTTTTTGTAGTGATTGTTGCTTGGTACTGATCTCCCTATTTAAAGTGAATGCGGCAGTCTCTAAAGCATAACCCCAAAATTATAGAGGTAGATCGGTAAGAGACATCATAGATCGCACCATATCCAATAAAGTGCGATTACGACGTTCAGACACACCATTACGCTGAGGTGTTCTAAGCGGCGCGAGTTGTGAAACAATTCCACATTTCCTTAAGTGCGTGCCAAATTCGTGACTCAAATATTCCCCTCCATGATCTGATCGTAAGAACTTTATTTTCCTGTCACGTTGATTTTCAACCTCACTCTGAAATTCCTTGAACTTTTCAAAGGTCTGAGACTTGTGTTCCATTAAGTAGACATACCCATATCTACTTAAGTCATCAGTGAGGGTGAGAACATAATGATAGCCACCGCGAGCCTCAATGCTCATTGGACCGCACACATCAGTATGAATGATTTCCAACAAGTTGGTTGCTCGCTCCATTGTTCCCGAGAACGGAGTCTTGGTCATTTTGCCCATGAGGCATGGTTCGCACGTGTCAAATGATTCATAATCAAGAGACTCCAAAAGTCCATATGCATGGAGTTTCTTCATGTGCTTGACCCCAATGTGACCAAGGCGGTAGTGCCACAAGTATGTGGGACTATCATTATCAACCTTACATTTCTTGGCATTCACTCTATGAATATGTGTAACATCACATTCGAGATTCATTAAGAATAAACCATTGACCAGCGGGGCATGACCATAAAACATATCTCTCATATAAATAGAACAACCATTATTCTCGGATTTAAATGAGTAGCCAACTCGCATTAAACGAGATCCAGATACAATGTTCATGCTCAAAGCTGGCACTAAATAACAATTATTGAGGTTTAAAACTAATCCCGTAGGTAAATGTAGAGGTAGCGTGTCGACGGCGATCACATCGACCTTGGAACCATTCCCGATGCGCATCGTCACCTCGTCCTTCGCCAGTCTCCACTTATTCCTCAGCTCCTGTTTTGAGTTACAAATATGAGCAACCGCACCAGTATCAAATACCCAGGAGCTACTACGAGTACTGGTAAGGTACACATCAATAACATGTATATCACATATACCTTTGGTGTTGCCGGCCTTCTTGTCCGCTAAGTACTTGGGGCAGTTCCGCTTCCAGTGACCGTTTCCCTTGCAATAAAAGAACTCAGTCTCAGGCTTGGGTCCATTCTTTAGCTTCTTGCTGGCAGCTTGCTTACCGGGCGCGGCAACTCCCTTGCCGTCTTTCTTGAAGCTCTTTTTACCCTTGGCTTTCTTTAACTTAGTGGTTTTATTCACCATCAACACTTGATGTTCCTTTTTGATCTCCACCTCCGCTGATTTCAGCATCGAATATACCTCAGGAATGGTTTTCTCCATCCCCTGCATACTGAAGTTCATAACAAAGCTCTTGTAGCTAGGAGGAAGCGACCAAAGGATTCTATCAACGACCGCGTCATCTGGGAGATTAACTCCCAGCTGAGACAAGCGGTTGTGCAACCCAGACATTTTGAGTATGTGTTCGCTGACGGAACTATTCTCCTCCATCTTACAACTGTAGAACTTGTCGGAGACTTCATATCTCTCGACCCGGGCATGAGCTTGGAAAACCATTTTCAGCTCTTGGAACATCTCATATGCTCCATGCTGCTCGAAACGCTATTGGAACCCCGGTTCTAAGCTGTAAAGCATGCCGCACTGAACCAGGGAGTAATCATCAACACGCGACTGCCAGGCATTCATAACGTCTGGATTCGTTGGGATGGGTGCTTTACCTAGCGGTGCTTCAAGGACATATGCTTTCTTGGCAGCTATGAGGATGATCCTCAAGTTCCGGACCCAGTCCTTATAGTTGCTACCATCGTCTTTCAGCTTGGTTTTATCTAGGAATGCGTTGAAGTTGAGGTTGACATTAGCGTGGGCCATTTGATCTACAAGACATATTGTAAAGATTTTAGACTAAGTTCATGATAATTAAGTTCATCTAATCAAATTATTAATCAACTCCCACTTAGACAGACATCCCTCTAGTCATCTAAGTGATACACGATCCGAGTCAACTAGGCCGTGTTTGATCATCATGTGAGACGGACTAGTCATCATCGGTGAACATCTTCATGTTGATCGTATCTGCTATACGAATCATGTTCGACCTTTCGGTCTCTTGTGTTCCGAGGCCATGTCTGTACATGCTAGGCTCGTCAAGTCAACCTAAGTGTATTGCGTGTGTAAATCTGGCTTACACCCGTTGTATGCGAACGTTAGAACCTATCACACCCGATCATCACGTGGTGCTTCGGAACAATGAACCTTCACAATGGTGCACAGTTAGGGGGAAGACTTTCTTGAAATTTAATCGAGGGATCATCTTATTTATGCTACCGTCGTTCTAAGCAAATAAGATGTAAAACATGATAGATATCACATGCAATCAAATAGTGACATGATATGGCCAATATCATCTTGCTCCTTTTGATCTCCATCTTCGGGGTGCCATGATCATCATCGTCACCGGCATGACACCATGATCTCCATCATCATGATCTCCATCATCGTGTCTTCATGAAGTTGTTTCGCCAACTATTACTTCTACTACTATGGCTAACAGTTTAGCAATAAAGTAAAGTAATTACATGGCATTATTCAATGACACGCAGGTCATACAATTAATTAAGACAACTCCTATGGCTCCTGCTGATTGTCATACTCATCGACATGCAAGTCGTGATTCCTATTACAAGAACATGATCAATCTCATACATCACATATATTTCATTCATCACATCCTTTGGCCATATCACATCACAACGCACATGCTGCAAGAACAAGTTAGACGTCCTCTAATTGTTGTTGCAAATTTTTACGTGGCTGCTATAGGTTTCTAGCAAGAACGTTTCTTACCTACGCCAAAACCACAACGTGATATGCCAATTTCTATTTACCCATCATAAGGACCCTTTTCATCTAATCCGATCCGACTAAAGTGGGAGAGACAGACACCTGCTAGCCACCTTATGCAACTAGTGCATGTCAGTCGGTGGAAGCTGTCTCACGTAAGCGTACGTGTAAGGTCGGTCCGGGCCGCTTCATCCCACGATGCCGCTGAATCAAGATAAGACTAGTAACGGCAAGTAAATTGACAAAATCGACGCCCACAACAACTTGTGTTCTACTCGTGCATAGAAACTACGCATAGACCTAGCTCATGATGCCACTGTTGGGGATCATTGCAGTAATTAAAATTTTCTACGCATCACCAAGATCAATCTATGGAGTTTACTAGCAACGAGAGGGGAGTGCATCTTCATACCTTCGAAGACCGAGATGCGGAAGTGTTGCAAGAACGCGGTCGGTGGAGTCGTACACGAAGCGATTCAGATCGCGGCCGAATTAGATCTAAGCACCGAACAACGGTGCCTCCATGTTCAACACACGTGCAGCCCGGTGACGTCTCCCGCGCCTTGATGCAGCAAGGGAGAGGGAGAGGTTGGGGAAGACTCCGTCCAGCAGCAGCACGACAGCGTGGTGGTGGTGGAGAAGTGTGGCACTCTAGCATGGCTTCGCCAACCACTGCGAGAGAAGAGGAGGGAGAGGGGTAGGGCTGTGCCAAGAGAGAGGGAGACTCGTGTCTCTAGCAGCCCCAAAACCCCCACTATATATAGGGGAAGGGGAGGGGGGCGCCGGCCCCCTATATCCATCTAGAGGGGGGCGGCCCCTCGGGGCAGGCCCTTAGGGTTTCGGCTAGGGGCGGTGGCCCCTAGGGTTTCCAACCCTAGGTGCCTTGCGCCCTTAGGGGCGCACCTGCCCGCTAAGGGGCTGGTTCCCACCCAACTACAGCCCATTAGGTCCTTCAGGGCAGGTGGACCCCCGGAACCCCTTCGGTGGTCCCGATACAGTACCGATAAACCCGAAACCTTTTCGGTGACTGAAACTGGACTTCCCATATATAAATCTTCACCTCTGGACCATTCCAGAACTCCTCGCGAAGTCCAGGATCTCATCCGGGACTCGAAACAACATTCGGTAACCACGTACATCTATTCCCTTTAACCCTAGCATCATCGAACCTTAAGTGTGTAGACCCTACGGGTTCAGGAATGTACGAGAATGAACGAGAAATTTTGTAGTACTAATACAACTGTCATGTCAAATTTTGGAAAATTTCAGGGGTCATTTGACCTTTTAAGACATTTAAGTGATTTTTGTCACGCCCAATATGCGATACTATTCTAAAGATACTCGAAGGTCCCACCAAGGATAGAACCGCATATTGATACGCTTTTGCAAGGTGGATATCATTAGATCAACATTACATAATAGATGGGGATACATACATAAGGCATACAATGCCACACGAATACAACATCATCTTACATAAGAGCATCATCCGACTATGGATGAAACATAAACAGAAACTCAAACGACATCCACCCTGCTAGCCCAGGCTGCCGACCTGGAACCTATCCCCTGATCGAAGAAGAAGCAGAAGAAGAACTCCAAAAGAAGCAAACATCGCTCTCGCGTCATGATCATCGCATAACCTATACCTGCAACTGTTGTTGTAGTAATCTGTGAGCCACAAGGACTCAGCAATCCCATTACCATGGATATCAAGACTAGCAAAGCTTAATGGGTAAGGAAGGGGTAAAGTGGTGAGGTTGCAGCAGCGACTAAGCATGATATGGTGGCTAACTTACGCAAATAAGAGCGAGAAGAGAAACAACGGAACGGTCGTGAAACTAGCAATGATCAAGAAGTGATCCTGAACTCCTACTTACGTCAAACATAACCTAGAAACCGTGTTCACTTCCCGGACCTCGCCGAAAAGAGACCATCACGGCTACACACACGGTTGATGCATTTTAATTCGAATCAGGTGTCAAGTTATCTACAACCGGACATTAACAAATTCCCATCTGCCACATAACCGCGGGCACGACTTTCGAAAGTTTATACCCTGTAGGGGTGTCCCAACTTAGCCCATGATAAGCTCTTGCGATCAACGAAGGATATACCTTCTCCCAGGAAGACCCGATCAGTTTCGGAATCCCGGTTTACAAGACATTTCGACAATGGTAAAACAAGAC
This sequence comes from Aegilops speltoides, assembly GCA_021437245.1. Classification (NCBI taxonomy): domain Eukaryota; kingdom Viridiplantae; phylum Streptophyta; class Magnoliopsida; order Poales; family Poaceae; genus Aegilops; species Aegilops speltoides. Next base: position 101,243,727 of record CM038145.1, read on the forward strand.
CAGAAAAGCCGCCCAATGTGCCGACAAATCCCGATAGGAGCTGCACATATCTCGTTCTCAGGGCACACCGGATAAGCGAAGCGTACAGGTACCGACGAATCCAAGTTGCCAAGGAATGGTCCCACATGGTGCTCTAGTTTGGACCAACAGTCGGAGGAGCACTGGCCCGAGGGGGTAAATAAAGATGACCCTCGGGCTCCGGAAACCCAAGGGAAAAAGGGCTAGGTGAGGCAAATGGTAAAACCAAGGTTGGGCCTTGCTGGAGGAGTATTATTCAAAACGAACTGTCAAGGGGGTCCCATAAATCACCCAACCGCGCAAGGAACGCAAAATCCGGGAACATAACACCGGTATGACGGAAACTAGGGCGGTAAGAGTGGAACAAAACACCAGGCATAAGGCCAATCCTTCCACCCTTTACCAAGTATATAGATGCATTAATAAAATAAGAGATATTGTGATATCCCAACACAATCCTGTCCACCATGAAGCAATCTTCAACTTCACTTGCAACTAACAACGCTATAAGAGGGGCTGAGCAAAGCGGTAACATAGCGAAACAACAGTTTGCTAGGAAGGGTGAAAAAGGTTAGAGGCTGACATGGCAATTTGGGAGGCTTGAAGAGCAAATGATAGGTAGCGCAGCATAGCGATAGAACAAAGCAACTAGCATAGCAATGATAGTAGTGAGATCCAAGGTGACGGTCATCTTGCCTGAAATCCCGCTAGGAAGAAGAACGAGTCCATGAAGAAGATGAAGCCACAAAGACGAACCAAGCGTAGACGAACGAATCCTCACGATCGCAACAAAAATGGGAACTATCAAGAAGAAGCACACAACATGGTAAACACACCACACATAGACAAGACATGATGCACATCCAAGCATGATGCATGACAAAGCTAGATGAGGCTACTCATGGCAAGAGATGATGCATACTAGAGCAACACATCAAAGCAAGTTTAAATGAGGCCGGAAACAACATATAACAAATCCGGTAAGTCCTCATATGCAAATTTAGAAGTTGGACCAGATCTGAATAAACCTTAAGTTCAAGTAGTTAAGCAGCAAGTTAAGATGCACCAAGATGATCTACACGAAATTCTAGTCAAGTTACATATAAAGTTCATTTAGTTCGGAGCTACGGCCTAGAAGATATGAGCAAAACAAGTTAAACATGTCATTGATGCAAAATGCATACCAACATCAAGCAAACACCTCAAAACAAGGATGCAACATGATAATATGAAACTACATGCAAAATCAAGCAAGTTTCATATAGAGCACACTCAAAACGGAGCAACGGTTCAACACATACACTCTATACAAGTTTAAAGGGCATGCTGTCCAAAACAGCAACTAGGCAACTTACAAGCATCAAAGCAATATGCTACAGAACCTCAACATAAGAACAAAAGGCATGGGCATGAAGTACAGATAAAGCATAACAAAACATGAACACTGAGCTATCTCCAGGAAACTGAACTTAATGTTAACAGGCTAACAACAACATTATTTAGCAACTTTGAAGCAAGATTACAACAAGTTACAACAGGCTATAAATGCAACCAAGGGCATGGATGGATATATCATGACATGTATAACAAAAAATCCTTAGTGAACATCTCCAGATTATGCATAGAATGACTTGTAGCAGCAGGTTTACATAGCAACATGATATAACAGAAACAGACTAGCAAAACAGCAACAGCAAGTACCCTACTTCACGAGCTCGATGCACTCAGTACAAGACTCACAAAAATACATGGATGGCACTACTGTGAAGATGGCATGATGTAGCACAAAACACATGTAGAGCTCATGCTCATAGGATGCACACACAAAATGCAATGAAAAAGACAAAGCAGCAAGTTATAACAGTTTCAGCAGGTTAACATCATATAGCACTCATGCAACGATGATTAGGGCATGAAGATGGACTCAAACAAGCATCTCACAATGGAATGAAATGGAGAGCATCTCATGATGAACATTTTGATATATTATGCATGCAAAACGGAGTTACGAGCAGGAAGTTAAGCTAGGTCAAACAAGTGCACAGAAGATGAAAATCTGGGGACTTAGACGTTTTTTCACCTCACGAAAAAAACTGGCAGGTCGGGGTTAGGCGCCTCCCTCATACAGAACCACTCCGGCGGAAGTCAACGGCTGTGGTGGGGCGACGTGGGACTCCGGCGAGGGTCGGGGAGGCCGTGAACGGGTAGATCGGGCGCGGGGCAACCCATTCCCGGCGATGGGGCGGCTTGGGGCGGCGCGAGCGCGGAGATCAGGGCGGCCATGGAAGCTCCTGGTACATGGAGAGAGAGAGCTGCGTGAGGGAGAGAGAGCTGCGCGAGGGAGAGAGCAAACGGGAGAAGGAGAGACACGAGGGCAGGGGAGGCGGGGCCTGGCCTGCTGGAGGTCTCCGGCGAGATCCCGGCGGAGCTCCGGCGAGCGGCGGCGGAGAATACGACCGGCGGCGGGGCTGGATCAGGAGGCCAAGCACGCGCGCTCGGGCGCGCGGGATCGGGCAGCTCCGGGCCCAGGGTGGCCCGACGCGGGCTCCAGATGAGCTTCACGGGCCGGCGGCGGCGGGAGGAGAAAGAGGAGGTGCAGGGGACACGTGGCGGCGGCGGAATGGCTGCGGGGGCGGCTGGACGCGTCCGGACGGCGGCGGACGTGTCCGACGGCGCGGAGGAAGGTGGAACTAGGGTTTGGACTGCGATAATTTCGGGGGAGAGGCATATTTATAGGTAGAGGGAGCTAGGAGAGTCCAAATGGAGTGCGGTTTGGATGGGTTATTGGGCCATTTTGGAGGGGTGTTGGGCTGCACACAAAAGAGGCTTTTACGGTTCCCCGGTTAACCGTTGGAGTATCAAACGGACTCCAAATGGCACGAAACTTGACAGGCGCTCTACCGGTGGTGTACCAAGGCCGCTTGGCAAACCTCTGTCCATTCCGAGAATGTTTAACACCCGCTCATGAAAAGAGACAAGAAGTGGACGCCGGATGACATAGGAGTGCCGGATTGCAAAACGAACAACGGGAAAAATGCTCGGATGCATGAGACGAACATGTATGCAAAAAGAGATGCACATGATGACATGATAATATGCAACACGCAAGCAAATGACATGGCAACGACTTCGAATAACTGGAAGGCACCTGGCGCATCGAAACCGGGGCGTTACAATTTTCTAGCAGCGAGGAATTGGGAAGAAGTATTTTTTGGCTTGTATTAACGAGGCACCTGCTTGCGTAATGCAATGACCCTGGTGGGTCCCTACTGGTAGCCTCTCCTCGTACAGTCATCTCCTGATTCCTCTTGGTTGTTGACCATGTTGACAACGCCAGACGGCGGCGGGCACAGTGAGCGAACCAAGGCGGAGAACGATGGCGAGGCCTCGGACGGGAACAAACAGCAGCAGTGGAAGATGCGGCAGTGTAGTGGCAGATGGAGGGGAGTACGAGGGCAACAACATTCAACTCAAGCTTACAAACTGTACAAAAAGCCCAAAGATTAATTGTTCATCAAATTTTTAGACAAAACCCAGATTGAACATGGCAATAACATCTAACCCAACCACTCTTTTTCGCAGTCACAAACGAATGGATCAGTCTGATTCATGAAATCAACATCATGTGCAAAAAAATTATTCGGGATGACTACAACTTGTTGTAAAGAAAAGCTGAGCACGTTTAGAAGCCCATTTGTCCACCTGAAACTTCTTTTTTTTGCTGTTCAACGTGTCCGTCCGTGAGAAATCTCTTACGGTAAAACTTAAGCCTTACGGACAATAGTAACCTCGCATTCAATTGGAAGAATGTGACAAAGCTTCTGTTTGCCTGGTTGGATGCATATCTTTCCATCACTATTGTCCTCAAACGAATGTTATGAGAACTAAGAAAATCCCGGTGCTTATTACGCCACCGATTGGTTATACGTTTTTCTCCATGTGGCCGCAGTACCTAAGTAGACATGAAGATTGAAAACAGTTAAGGTCTGAAAAAAGAGTATGTCGAAAGAGCGACAGCTGAACGGTTAATTCTAGTACAATATATACGGGCTTTCAATGTGCATGAAATCATCACCCCTATATATAAATTGTCCAGAGATCGAAAGCATTGCAGCAAGCCAATAATTATGTTCAGATCAAAACTAGACATTCCGATATATAAGATCTTGACAGAATCCAGCAGCATTGATAGGCTATCCATGGATGAACTCTTCATTGAGCATATAACATAATATTAGTACCCAAAGTGTACTCCAAGATGATATAAAACTTATGCGCACAAATGAAAAATTCACTTATGATTACAAATGTGTATATGATAATATACGGTACCTGAAAAAGTGAGGAGCCAAACACCAACTTCCTGTGATCATTAAAGGATCATGAATTACACCCAAGGTCTCCAGTTTGGACAGATAGATGACAGTTATTTGCGAAGGTTTATAAAAATTATCAAGGAGCAACGTTTGAAGTGAAGGGGCATCTTCGATGATGAGCTGTTGTCCTTCAAAACAAATTCCAATGCTTTTAAGGTGAGGTGACTTTATTTGTAGACAACAAATAGGGATTTCTATTCACAAAACAATCAACAAGCGCTCCAGGGCAGGGCAACTGGAGTGGATGATGTTGTGCAGTGAGGCCTCCGACAGATAAACCACCACACGCAAAAGTTTTTTAGCAGTGGGAGTCGAAGCATTTATACCGATCGTCTGGTAGATGGCACCAGGCGAAGGTGGCGGTGTGGAGAGAGGAGAAAAACCGCAAGATGGACAATAGTGGTGTGGGCACAAATTCTTGGTGTTTTCGTGGTATGAAACTTTCGTGGTAATGGTAGAACTCAAACTGCTAGAGTTTTCCGAATTCAGGGGATGTCAGCCAAGCGTCCACCATGCCGGGCATGGACAACGGGTAGCGTGTCTGGACGCAGAGGCGTTGAATAGGGCCCTGCTGGTGAGAGGAGACGATGGCTCTGAGGAGATCAAATTAAGGAGGGACAAATATCTGACGACTGTCGAGATTGAGGGGCGCGGTACGCCATAGAGGGCGCCACCAAGTTGAGAAGACTTGTGTGCGACAGCAATCCTTGGTGGGGAGAAACGAGATGATCTCCTCAAGGATGACATCGGGGACATCACTGATGCGGTCCATCGGAGATTCTAACGGTTTCTCAGATCCGGGTGGGGGGAGGGGGGCTCGCCGCTTCTCCCCGCGATGCCGGGTGCGGGATCTACAACCGGTGTTGTCGCTGGCGGGAGCCTCATCTTCTTCGTGTTGCGACTAGTCGACTCCATTTTCCTTGTGGGCGTCGCGCTGAGCTCGCGGGTTTGAGAAGAGTAGCCATAGACGAGCCTAGTGGCAGTGCGGGTGGGGAAGAAGGAGGGCTGGATTTTTTGTAGAAGTGGAAGAATAGGAGCAGACGTTTTCTGGATGAGTGAGGAAGAAGCTGAGTGGGGGTTTTCTGGAAGAGTGAGGAAGATGGGGAGCGGGGGGAATTGGGGCAAGACGGAAGCATAAGTGGAAGCGAGGAGGAAGGAGGGTTTTCCTGGGATCGCCCCCTCTTCAAGAAATATGGGCTTATCCTCGCAAAAAAACAAATGGGATTTAAGATGGATAGGCTTTTGTATCGGCCCAGTCGGCTGCCCGTGTTTGGTACTGGAGGGCCTTGTGCTAGAGGTAGCCTGAGACACTCTCCAGCTTATTGCCTATTCGAAAGAAAAAGAGACGCCTCCAGCTTATGGCTACTCATCGGTAACCTTTTTCAACTTGGCATCCACCAAATTAGAGGATGCGGTACTGGATGCAGACACTCACATTGGTCGTGTAGCACGGCAAAGTGAGGTGTCAAATAACAGGCCTAATATATACTTACTAGATTGTGAAGGTTCACAGGCTAGTCAACATTTACATTAAACTAAGCTTGAGAAGATACGGTATGCATACTAACATTCAGAAGAACAGAAGTTCAACATGTTTATGCATCTCAATGATTCACCATACTATAACCAATACAAAGCTGTGAGAAGGTGTGGAAATAAAGAAAATCAGTCGATGCTTCTCTGAGCAAAGGGCCTCCCTGCGCACGCATTAATTTCCTGGGCATGCTTGTTTCTTCTCAATGTTGCGAGCACTTTGAGCATGTTGGCAACTCCATAGCTAGCTAGCTGCCTCATCTTGCAATTTATGCTGACACATTTGCAGCAAACACATGAGACAATAGAGATGACTCAACATGAGTCCATATTGTGCAGTTCCCCTGAAATAATCTTCATTGTCCTGAAGCCGAAAAGATAGGAAAACAATAGCTATACTTAAACGGTGTTGCAAAATAGTAGCACATATCAATAGCTCGGCATGACAAAACATGATCATCTCGACGAAAGGGATACTGACCTGCCTGAGGAAGATTATATATAATTTCATAAGTCCTAGGTTGATTTCCACCTTCGGCCGCACCGCTTGTTTGCTAATCCACACATGACAGGATCCTTCCGCACTATAATCAGCAAGTCAATGTACGAATAAGCTTATTTCATCTTGATGTGGTCATTGTACCTAGTTGTGAATGTAGGAATACTTGGAGCACCATGAGGCTAGCTGACAGCAGGTAGATGCAGCCATATAAGTTTTGTGCGGTGCTACCAAAATTGAGGTTTGCATCCCTTCCCGTTATGAGAATGCGTCTTGAAGTTGGTAGAATGTGACGGCTTATTCTTTGCATCAAACTTGCCTTTCCCCTGAGATTTGTTCTTGTTGTTTCGGGGCTGGTTGGGCTGCGAGTTCTTCTCGTGTACCATGTGGGCACTAGAAGCTCCCTCAGCGACCCGATCACGTGTGTCTTTTGCTCTCGCCTTCACTTCAAAATGAAGAGTGCTAATGAGATCCGAAACAGAAAACTCATGTCTCTTGTTTTTCAGAGAAGTAATAAAATCGTCACGAAGGTGGAAGCTTGGCAATGATTGTCCCAGCAACAAATTTGTCTGGCAACACACACTTGAAGTACTCAAGTTCCTTAGCGAGTGACTGTATCTCATGAGTCTGCTGAACAGCAGAGCGCTCATCAGTCATCTTGTAGTCACAGAATTTCTCCATGACGTACAACTCGTTGACAGTGCCCGAGGCCCCAAACGTGGCCTCGAGCGCAGCCCACATGTCTTTGCCACTGTCAAACGACATATATGAATCCAAAATGGAATCGTCAAGAACACTCAGTCAGGCGGCTTTGAAGAGGGTATCCATGTTCTCAAAAGCTTCCTGCTGTGTAGGACTAAGATTGCCCTCTGGCTTACCCTTAGTGGCGTCATAGCAGTACATGATCTAAAACCAATATACTGCTCTTTTGCGCCACCTTTTTATATTGCACCCCCTTAAAAGTAGGCGGATTCAAAAGCGAAGAAAAACCACTCAAAGTAAATTGCCTATAGTCAGGTTTCTGGATTGGATTGTTGAATATATGAGCAATTTACTATGAGATCTAATGTGAATCAACAGTAAATAGATCATGACGACAATTGCAAAGATCAAAGTAATGATGAGGACATAGCCAGGAGGACAGAATCACATATTGTACAGTGGGAGCAGAACCGCCGTGGTTGATGTTGTCACTCATGTCGTTGATGAAGAGGTTACCAAGGTAGGGGAATAAGGCTGTCGTTGAGGAAGTCGTCGCTGGCAGCAGTCACAGGAGTGTGCTCCCCAAAAACCCGATCGCCTCTCTCCCGTACAGGATCATGAAAGGCGGGGTTTGGAGGACTGCTGTCCCTTCTCGTGGTGCACGCTGGAAGGAGGGATGGAGAAGAATTGCGTGGCGGCACTAAGATCTTTAACGGTGCGAAACCATATGATACATTGGTGTCTAGGGTAGAGCCTGTCAGCTCGGTCGTGCGAGTAAGTCTAAGTATATTAGTAGGCCTTTGGCCCAAACCCCACGTCCAAGTATAATAGCCCCACTATCCAAAAGAATCACAAACGGCTGAGTAATTAAGGCATCTGTTAATTATTAATTAATGACTTAATAAATTTTTCGACTCACACCACACTTAGAGCATGGTTAATAGTATAGCCAACATCTGGCTATATGAAGTTGACACATCATCTAGAACCAACCAAATACGTAGCCTGCTTACAATAGTTAGTCCCTTTAGTATAATACTATGTCATTAATAATGGCCCCACCTTTTGTCTCACAAAGTATGTCTTGTTGGAAATATGCCCTAGAGGAAATAATAAATTGGTTATTATTATATTTCCTTGTTCATGATAATCGTTTATTATCCATGCTAAAATTGTATTGATAGGAAACTTAGATACATGTGTGGATACATAGACAACACCATGTCCCTAGTAAGCCTCTAGTTGACTAGCTCGTTGATCAATAGATGGTTACGGTTTCCTGACCATGGACATTGGAAGTCGTTGATAACGGGATCACATCATTGGGAGAATGATGTGATGGACAAGACCCAATCCTAAGCCTAGCACAGAGATCGTGTAGTTCGTATGCTAAAGCTTTTCTAATGTCAACTATCTTTTCCTTAGACCATGATATTGTGCAACTCCGGATACCGTAGGAATGCTTTGGGTGTACCAAACGTCACAACGAATCGGGTGGCTATAAAGGTGCACTCGGTATCTCCGAAAGTGTCATTGGGTTGGCACGAATCGAGGCTGGGATTTGTCACTCTGTGTAAACGGAGAGGTATCTCTGGCCCACTCGGTAGGACATCATCATAATGTGCACAATGTGACCAAGGGGTTGATCACGAGATGATGTGTTACGGAACGAGTAAAGAGACTTGCCGATAACGAGATTGAACAAGGTATCGGTATACCGACGATCGAATCTCGGGCAAGTACAATACCGTTAGACAAAGGGAATTGTATACGGATCGATTGAGTCCTTGACATCGTGGTTCATCCGATGAGATCATCGTGGAACATGTAGGGAGCCAACATGGGTATCCAGATCCGCTGTTGGTTATTGACCGGAGAACGTCTCGGTCATGTCTGCATGGTTCCCGAACCCGTAGGGTCTACACACTTAAGGTTCGATGACGCTAGGGTTATAAAGGAAGTTTGTATGTGGTTACCGAATGTTTTTAGGAGTCCCGGATGAGATCCCGGACATCACGAGGAGTTCAGGAATGGTCCGGAGGTAAAGATTTATATATTGGAAATCCTATTTTGGCCACTGGAAAATGTTCAGGATTTTTTAGTATTGTACCAGGAAGGTTCTAGAAGGTTCCGGAGTGGGGCCCACCTGCATGGGGGGACCCACATGAACGTGGGTAGTGAGGGCAAGGCCCCACACCCCTGGTCAAGGCACACCAAGATCCCCCCTTAGAAGGAATAAGATCATATCCTGAAGGGATAAGATCAAGATCCCTAAAAAAGGGGGATAACAATCGGTGGGGAAGGAAATGATGGGATTTCTTTCCTCCCACCTTTGCCAACGCCCCAATGGACTTGGAGGGCAAGAAACCAGCTCCCTCCACCCCTATATATAGTGGGGAGGCGCATGGGAGCTTTACCCAAGTTCTGGCGCAGCCCTCCCCCTCTCACAAGTTCTCCTCCTCTCCCGCGGTGCTTGGCGGCCACAGGATTGCCACGCCTCCACCACCACCACGCCTGTCGTGCTGCTGCTGGACGGAGTCTTCCCAACCTCTCCTCTCTCCTTGCTGGATCAAGGCATGGGAGAAGTCACCGGCTGTACGTGTGTTGAACGCGGAGGTGCCGTCTGCTCGCACTAGGATCTCCGATGATTTGGATCACGACGAGTACGACTCCTTCAACCCCGTTCTCTTGAACGCTTCCGCTTAGCGATCTACAAGGGTATGTAGATGCACTCTCCTTCCCCTCATTGCTGGTTTCTCCATAGATAGATCTTGGTGACACGTAGGAAAATTTTGAATTTCTGCTACGTTCCCCAACATGTCTAGTCTGAAATGTCGGGCGTGCAGCGGGCGGTGCCCTTGGTCGGCGCACCGCTTCAACGGCGGAAGCAGTGAGAGGTCGCGTCACCCTGACTTGCCATCAATGTGGAGTGGCAGGCTCAGCTGGCGCTAGGCGGGAAGGTTTCGATTTTTGATTCAGTTGTTATGCTACTAGCGTCCAATATTCGCATCTGGTTGTTTCTAGAATAAAGAAAAGGAGGTACTCCTACTTACTCCCTCCCTTCCGATTTATAGGACTCAAATCTCAAATATCATCAACCAAGGCATTTTGTGAGTGGAGGAATGTATCTCGTACTTTACAAAACTACCCCAATTAAACTCATGCATTTTGGATTAATTACATTGTATGCATGTTTGGCCACTAGATGAGTACGAACATTACATGCATTGGTGTGTTCCTTTTTAATTCTTGCATGCAAAGATTTAATGCGCATTGGAAACTACTATCTCCGTTCCAAAATAGATGACCCAACTTTATACTAACTTTGTACTAAAGTTAGTACAATGTTAAGTCATCTATTTTGGAACGGAGGAAGTAGAAATGAGATGGAGATGAGCCCTCTAAATTGGAAAAACAAAAAAGTTGAGATAAGCCTTATAAACCGGAAAGGAGGGAGTATGTTACTCCCACTATGGCTAGCCTAAGGTTAGTGGTGACCTTGCGCTTGGCTCTTCGCCTCTTCCAGAAGTCAAACGATAATGGTGGTACTACACTAGTACTTCTGGCAATCTGACACCAAATGAACTGCTGCACGTCCACCGCTTGTAAGCAAAAGTTTCTCTTTGTGCTACGAGCCACCATGCACGCGTTGGCAAGAGAGAAGGTGTAGTAAGCAAGCTTCTTGTTGTTCTGCGAGTTGTCGGGACGCATCAAAGTTATTTAGTATGTACTCTCTCCAAAAAAGGGCTGACCATGTCATGGCTACCATTCCGTGCTCCATCGTTGAGTACATGCACTATTCACGTGCCTTCGAGGAGAAAAAATATTGCGTAGTAGGAGTAGGTGCCGTCGAAGTGCACGACTCGCTTATGTACTGCTTATCTGATTATCTCCATTTTCTTGCATGACACGTGCACCTTGATGCTAGATGTCTTGCATGTTGGCAATGATGAACAAAGCTCACGTAAAAAAAGAGTGGAAGAACATAGATTCCCGACGACCGAGAAGGAGCAAGGAACCTCGCAGTGGAGCGTCTGCAAGGAATCTTGCGCATTTTCCCCTTTTTTACTGCCTGCCCACCTATAAACAAATAAAAGAACATGAACTCTTCGCTAACCACTAGAGACGATACATCAGGATGTGAAGTTGAAGATATTTTATTAGTTTATATTGATAACCATGCAAGAAGCCACGCATGTACAGGACGCATGCAGCCACGCATGTACACACGTCGATGCACTAACTCATGCCGATCCAACTCATGCTCAAACGGGCACAGCATGGAGCACACAACGCACGTACACACCACATGCATGCACACACACTCGGCCGCAGAATGCACGTGAATAACACATGCATGCGCACACACTCGGCTGCATGGAGGCGTGCGCCATCTGCGGCGACGTCCTTTTTGTCGTGCTACGGTGAAGCTCGCACACAACGGCGCCTACGCATCTCTTGTAGCACCTCTTTGCTGTCGTTGCTCAATGACTAGCCAGAGACGAAGACTACCGCAGCCTCGGCCTTAGAGCTAGCACCGATGGAAAAGCACACTCGCTGCACACACACGAGCACGTACGGAGTGCCCACGACGTGGTGCATCCCCAGTCGCCTCTACTCCTTCTGTGCACGTTGTCTATGAAGGCCACTGCATGCCTAATGATGATGTGGGTGAGATTTCTGGGACTCAGATGATGACGAGGAAAATTATGGGGGGGGTCTCCAACAGTGTTCCTCGGCTCGCACCTCTTGCATCACGGTGGTCGAGCTTGGAGTCATTCATCTGGTACACGTGGCATCTCAGATCTGGAGACAAGGTGATGTACACTGTCAAGGTCCACGATCAAGGGGGTCAGGGCGGACACGACCTCTCACTGCGTCCGCCATTTTAAGCGGCGCACCGGCCCAGGGCGCCGCCCACTGCACTTCCATCTGTACTCGCCTTCTCGCCGCATTCAAAAACCTATATTTACTAGTATGTATACACGTGCAAGGAACGTCTTAATATAACAGAGTTATTTTGGTAAAAGGGAAAAGAAGTAATATATGTACTAATAGATTCAAAGAAAAAGAAATTATAGTGATGTATAAATGCTGATATTAGTTCAATGTTGTAAAAGCGGGAAGTAGTATTCATGCCATAAAACTGTACGTTCATTTAACAAACTGCATGTTGCTTCACTTTTTCCACGTGTTCTTTTTTTTGAGAAATATGCACATTCTCCTACTAAACCATCTCGACTGGGATCGATCAAACCATCTGGTGGTCGTGTGGCAACACAGCCCATTGGAGCTAGTTATGGGCTTCTTTTTTCTAGAAAGGGTACATGATTGTTCTAGGACACATGTGAGGTAGCAGCAGCGTACTATTCATGTGAATCCTACTGATATTGGTCGTTGGATCTACAAGATCAACGGTTATGATTGATGTTCTTAGTCCTACTTAAAATTGGTACACTATATAAATAGTATAGATATAGAAACCCGCGTGGAATGCGAGAAACCAACTTCGGCCACACACGTCCGTTCAGGAGCAGGACGCCGGCCAAGCTTCTCCTTCCACCATTTTGTCCACTCTTTCGGCGGCATCCAATGAGCAGGAAGAGCAGTTCTCCGGCATAAAAGTCGTCTGGGTGGCCCGCCGAGCCCGGCAGCTCACTTGTCCACCTACCTCGCCTAGCCCGTTGGAGACAGTTGCCGAACTAAGCCAGCGCGTGGTTCTGCAGCTGGCCTCTCCAATATAGCTCGAGGAAGAATGCTGACTTGCTCCATGCTAGCTTGTCGGGGAGCATGGAGGCACGGGCATCATTGCTGCCTCGACGTCGCCGCGTCGTACAGCGCCTCAAGTGTCTGTGACTGCGCCATCCGCCGTCGACGCGCGCATTGCCGCAACATGTAGGTAGAGAAAGAAGCCACCGCGGATGTCAATAAGGTGATGCGGTTACACGGATGTGGACGAGGTGATGGGTAGCACGTCCCTGCCCGCCGCTATCATCGAGGAAAAGTAGAACACGAGAGGCCGCCACTGATACATCTCCAACGTATCTATAATTTTTTATTGTTCCATGCTGTTATATTACCCGTTTTGGATCTTTATGGGCCTTACTTTACACTCTTATATCATTTTTGGGACTAACCTACTAACCGGAGGCCCAGCCAGAATTGCTGTTTTTTTGCCTATTTCAGTGTTTCGAAGAAAAGGAATATCAAACAGAGTCCAAACGCGATGAAACCTTCGGGAACGATCTTTTTGGAACAAATGAAAACCTGGAGACTTGGAGTGGAAGTCAAGCAACAAGCGAGGTGGCCATGAGGGTGCCCGGCGCGCCCCCTACCGGTGGGCACGCCCCCACCCTCGTGGCCCCCTCAAGCATCCACCGACCTACTTCTTCCTCCTATATATACCCATGTACCCTGAAACCATCGAGGAGCACCACGAAAACCTAATTCCACTACCGCAACCTTCTGTATCCGCGAGATCCCATCTTGGAGCCTTTGCCGGCGCTCCGCCGGAGAGGGAATCGACCATGGAGGGCCTCTACATCATCTCCAAGGCCTCTCCGATGAGTTGTGAGTAGTTTATCATAGACCTTCGGGTCCATAGTTATTAGCTAGATGGCTTCTTCTCTCTCTTTGAATCTCAATACAAAGTTCTCCTCGATCTTCTTGGAGATCTATTCGATGTAACTCTTTTTGCGGTGTGTTTGTCGAGATCCGATGAATTGTGGGTTTATGATCAAGTTTATCTATGAGAAATATTTGAATCTCCTCTGAATTCTTTTATGTGTGATTAAGTTATCTTTGCAAGTCTCTACGAATTATCAGTTTGGTTTGGCCTACTAGATTGATCCAAAGGGTATCTGATTACACCTCCCAAAGACACCGGGAGAGTAGCAATGTCCTTGGCATTAGACCAACTTAGGCCAAAAGCCTAAGCTTGGGGGAGTACGTATTTCTCACCGACTTTACATTCATGTTCACACACTATTCTAGTTGTCGGTGCTCATATTCTTTCATTGTATTATCCATGCTAGTTTAATTTTCTTTTTCTAGCCTTCTTGTGTGTTTGATAAACCTTAAGAAAAACCAAAAAAATTAGTTAGTTCAATTTCAATGCTTGTAGTAGAAATTAAAATGAAAACCCAAAAATATTTCTCGTTCTTCTTCTTACTTGTTGGGAGCTTTTCCGTGTAAATATTTTTATTTTCTTTTCTTTCCTTTGGGGGTCGAGAGTAGAAGACCGTATTGAAAATGTTTAGTGGCTCTCATATGCATGATTGTTTATTTAACTTAGAGATCATATTACTTTGTCTTCTCTCTTGAGTTGAATGCTTGCAGATTCCAGCTTAGTCCAATGCACGTGCACTATTATTATTATTATACACATCATTCGGTCGTGCAAGTGAAAGGTAGTAATGACGATATATGATGGACCGATTGAGATGAGAGAAGCTGGTATGAACTTGACCTCTCTTATTTTTGTAAATATGATGAGTTCATCGTTCCTGATTCAGCTTATTATGAAGTAAACATATTTGCAATGACACTTAGAGATTATAGTTGCTTGTTCCATGCTTGATTAGCTATGAGTTATAATGGTTTACCTTGTGTGCCAACATGCTATTAGAATGATTATGATGTGGTATGATGGGATGGCATCCTCCTTTGAATAAATTGAGTGACTCGACTTGGCACATGTTCACGCATATATTTGAAACAAATCAACATAGCCTTCATGATATTTATGTTCATGATATATTATATCCTACTCATGCTTGTATTCGGTGTGAATTAATTTTAATGCATGTATATGACTGTTGTCGCTATCTCAGTTGGTCTCTTCCCAGTCTTTTGCTAGCCTTCACCTGTACTAAGCGGGAATACTGCTTGTGCATCCAAACTCCTTAAACCCCAAAGTTATTCCAATGAGTCCACCATACCTTCCTATATGCGGTATTTACCTGCCGTTCCAAGTAAATTTGTATGTGCCAAACTCCAAACCTTCAAATGAAATTCTGTTTTGTATGCTTGAGCAGCTCATATTTCTACTAGGGCTGCCTATATCTTCCATGCTAGGTGGGTTATTGATGTCTACTACACAACCTTCTTCTTGTAGACGTTATTGGGCCTCCAAGTGCAGAGGTTTGTAGGACATTAGCAAATTTCCCTCAAGTGGATGACCTAAGGTTTATCAATCCGTGGGAGGCGTAGTATGAAGATGTTCTCTCTCAAACAACCCTGCAACCAAATAACAAAGAGTCTCTTGTGTCCCCAACACACCCAATACAATGGTAAATTGTATAGGTGCACTAGTTCGGCGAAGAGATGGTGATACAAGTGCAATATGGATGGTAGATAAAGATATTTGTATTCTGAAAATATAAAAACAGCAAGGTAACTAATGATAAAAGTGAGCGTAAACGGTATTGCAATGATAGGAAAAAAGGCCTAGGGTTCATACTTTCACTAGTGCAAGTTCTCTCAACAATAATAACATAGATAGATCATATAACAATCCCTCAACATGCAACAAGGAGTCACTCCAAAGCCACTAATAGCGGAGAACAAACGAAGAGATTATGGTAGGGTACGAAACCACCTCAAAGTTATTCTTTCGGATCAATCTATTCAAGAGTTCGTACTAGAATAACACCTTAAGACACAAATCAACCAAAACCCTAATGTCACCTAGATACTCCATTGTCACCTCAAGTATCCGAGGGCATGATTATATGATATGCATCACACAATCTCAGATTCATCTATTCAACCAACACAAAGTACTTCAAAGCGTGCCCCAAAGCTTCTACCGGAGAGTCAATAAAACGTGTGCCAACCCCTATGCATAGGTTCATGGGCGGAACCCTCAAATTGGTCACCAAAACATACATCAAGTGGCACGTGATATCCCATTGTCACCACAGATAAACACGGCAAGACATACATCAAGTGTTCTCAAATCAAAGACTCAATCCGAGAAGATAACTCCAAGAGGGAAACTCAATTCATTACAAGAGAGTAGAGGGGGAGAAATATCATAAGATCCAACTATAATAGCAAAGCTCACGATACATCAAGATCGTGCCATAGAGAGAACACGAGAGAGAGAGAGAGAGATCAAACACATATCTACTGGTACATACCCTCAGCCCCGAGGGTGAACTACTCCCTCCTCGTCCTGGAGAGTGCCGGGATGAAGAAGATGGCCACCGGTGATGGGTTCCCCCACCGGCAGGCTACCGGAACGGGCTCCCGAGAGGTTTTTGGTGTCTACAGTGTCTTGCGGCGGCGGAACTCCCGATCTATCTTCTCTGTGGATGTTTTTAGGGTACGTGGGACTATATAGGCGAAAGAAGTCGGTTGGGAGGTGCTTGAGGGGCCCACGAGATAGGGGACACGCTCCCTATCTCCTGGCCTCCTCAAGGATCTTCTGACGTGAACTCGAAGTCTCCAGGATGATATTCTTCCAAAAAAATCACGCTGCCGAAGGTTTCATTCCGTTTGGACTCCGTTTGATATTCGTTTTCTTCAAAATACTGAAACAGGCAATAAAACAGCAATATGGGCTAGGCCTCCGGTTAATAGGTTAGTCCCAAAAGTAATATAAAAGTGTATAATAAAGCCCGTAATCATTCAAAACATATAGTAAAATAGCATGAATTCTTCATAAATTATAGATACTTTGGAGACGTATTAGCATCCCCAAGCTTAATTCCTACTCGTCCTCGAGTAAGTAAATGATAAAAGAAAGAATTTATGAAGTGTGAATGCTAGAAGGTGCACAAGTTTGATCGATGATAATTTCAATCACCTTTCCTAGCATGATTATGTGTCATAACAGTAGTTCATCTCATAAAACTTCTCACGAACAAGTAACAGGCAATTCACATGTTAAAGCATAGACCATAAACATTCTTGAAAACTAGCAAACTTCATTCTTAGTCATCAAACAATTGCAATTCCTCTTATTTTCAGGAAGGGTCTATGTCAGAGCTTTAATTTAGCAAACTTCACATACTCAACTATCATATAGTCTTCCACAATTGCTAACACTCATGCAATACTAATGGTTATGGAGTTTTAATCGGACACTGAGAAAGATAGGGGTTATAGTGTTGCCTCCCAACGTATTCACCTTTGGGTGATGTCAACAATAATAGTTCATGCTAACTTACATCCAATTGGATATATATATCAGGATCACCCCAACACAAAGTGCTTGCCAAAGGATAAAATGAAAAAGGGAAAGGTGAAGATCACCTTGACTCTTGCATAAAAGTAAAAGACATAAAGTAAAAGATAGGCCCTTCATA
Source organism: Aegilops speltoides (assembly GCA_021437245.1). Lineage (NCBI taxonomy): Eukaryota > Viridiplantae > Streptophyta > Magnoliopsida > Poales > Poaceae > Aegilops > Aegilops speltoides. Next base: position 101,261,168 of record CM038145.1, read on the forward strand.
GAGGGAAGCAGAGGTTGTCATGCGCTTTTAGGGTTGGATGCACAAAATCTTAATGCGAATGAACGTCACATTATATTGCCACTTGTATATGGACCTTTATTATGCAGTCCGTCGCTTTTATTTCTTCCATAACAAGATCGTATAAAGCTATTTTCTTCACACCAAAATATCATACATATTTAGAGAGCAATTTTTATTGCTTGCACCGATGACAACTTACTTGAAGGATCTTACTCAATCCATAGATAGGTATGGTGGACTCTCATGGCAAAACTGGGTTTAAGGATAATTGGAAGCACAAGTAGTATCTCTACTTGGTGCAAGGAATTTTGGCTAGCATGAGGGGGAAAGGCATGCTCAACATGTTTGAATGATCCATGACAATATACTTTAACTGAGATGTGCGAAAACATAACCCATTATGTTGTCTTCCTTGTCCAACATCAACTCTTTAGCATGTAATACTTAATGAGTGCTCCCAATTATAAAAGATGTCTAGGATAGTGTATTTATATATGAAATCTCTCTTCCTTCAATATTCTTTCATGAATTGTTCAAATGACCAATACAATGCTTGCTAACCTTCAATAAATTTACAACCTCTACTTTTTAGATGTGAAGTCATCACTCCCCAAGGGATAAGAAAATGAGACATATATAATTTCAGATTTATGACAATCAACTCATTCAACAATTTACTCATAGGATATAAGTGAAGCACACGAGTAAATGACAAACTACCCCAAAAAGATATAAGTGAAGATCAATGAGTAGTCGAATAATTGTGCAACTATGCGAAGACTCTCTAACATTTAAGAATTTCAGATCTTGTTATTGTATTCAAACAGCAAGCAAAACAAAATAAAATGACATTGCAAGGATAGCACAACTCATGTGAAGAAGCAAAAACTTAGGCTCAACCGATACTAACCGATAATTGATGAAGAAGAAAGGTGGGATGCCTAACGGGGCATCCCCAAGCTTAGATGCTTGAGACTTCTTAAAATATTATCTTGGGGTGCCTTGGGCATCCCCAAGCTTGAACTTTTGTGTCTGATTAATTCCTCTCATATTATGGTTTCTCTTTTTATCAAAAGCTTCATCCACACCAAACTCAACAAGAACTCGTGAGATAGGTTAGTATAAACCAATGCAAAACCTTATCATTTTCTACTGTAACAAATCACTAAAATTATTATTCAACATTTCATACTAAATGCCTTTGCATAGTTAATACTCCTATCCTCAAATAGAATCATTAAACAAGGAAATATATGCAAACAATGCAACCATAACAGCAATCTGCCAAAACAGTACAGTCTGTAAAGAATGCAAGAGTATCAATACTTCCCTGACTCCAAAAATTATGAAATAAAATTCCCACTGTAGTAAATTTTTAAGATCTCACTATGCAAAAAGTTTCAACATTATATCATGCTCTGACTTTTCTAGGGAATTTTTGCAACAGCGGTAAACTTTCTGTTTTCAAACAGCAACATGTATACTAGCAAAATAAGCATGGTAAAGGCTATCCTTGACTTGTTTATTGAAAATATAGATGCAAAACATTATTCTAAATAACAGCAAGCAAATACTAACAAGAGAAAATGATGCTCCAAGCAAAACACATATCATGTGGTGAATAAAAATATAGCTCCAAGTAAAGTTACCGATGAACGAAGACGAAAAGAGGGGATGCCATCCGGGGCATCCCCAAGCTTAGGCTCTTGGTTGTCCTTGAATATTACCTTGGGGTGCCTTGGGCATCCCCGAGATTAGGCTCTTGCCACTCCTTATTCCATAGTCCATCGAATCTTTACCCAAAACTTGAAAACTCCACAACACAAAACTCAACAGAAAACTCGTAAGCTCCGTTAGTATAAGAAATAAAACCACCACTTATCTACTGTAATGAACTCATTCTAAATTCATATTGGTGTAATATCTACTGTATCCAACTTCTCTATGGTTCATACCACTTAATACTAGCCATAGATGCATCAAAATAAGCAAACAACAAACGAAAAACAAAATCTGTCAAAAACAGAACAGTCTGTAGTAATTGTTCGATCATGCCCATGCATGGCACGTCTACAGGATAACTCTTCACGACCGGTTCAGTAGGAAGTCTAACTACACTCGTGCTACATGCGCATTACGTGCACCAGCACGTCCTGCATGCTAGGCATGCAGTTGTACTCTCACCCCACTCTCCGCATCTCCTCTTGTAATATGCACTTAAAGCCCAAGAAACAGAGCAATGGAACGGTGTGTGTGAAATATACAATTCAACTTGGTATCAGACTTCTCTCCGATCCTCCTCGCTTCCGCCATGGATCGTCTTCTCCAACGCACCCGATCGGCCGACCTCGACTCTCCTGCCTCGTCTCGCCCGATCGCCATCACCCCCTCCATTGCCCACTACTTCTCCTCGAAGCTCGCTCCTGAGTCGGGTTCGTACTCCAAGTGGCGTCAACTTTTCTATGTGATCTGCTGCAAATACAATGTTCAGGGCCATCTCGACGACGCCACCAACCCTCTTCATGAGAGCGCCGTGTGGCGCAATGACGATCTCACGATCGTCCTGTGGATGTACGGCGTCCTCGCCGAGGATCTGCAGGAGGTCGTCATGTCGCCGACGAGCACTGCCAACGACGTGTGGGCGAACCTCTACCTTCTTTTCCGTGAACCCCAGGCCGGGCGGGCCATCATCCTGAGCGCCGAGTTCCGCAACACGGTCCAGGGCGACCTCTCCGTGGCGGAGTACTCGCGGCGCCTCAAGGACCTCACCGACGCCCTCAACGATGTCGGCGAGCACATCTCCGACCACACCCTGACCTTGCAGCTCATCCGCGGGCTCAACAGGCGCTTCCAGGTCATGGCGACCCTGCTGCCCATGCAGGACCCCTTCCCGTCATTTGTCCAAGTGCGTTCCCGCCTGCTGCTGGAAGAGATATCCGCCAACGAACGGTCCCGCATCAACGGCAGGCCGGAGTCCTCCCCAACCGCTCTCACCATCGACCAGGCGGGCGACCGCAGCTCCACTCCCGATCGCGCCAACCTCACCACCGACAGGGGGAAGGCGCCTGTCTCCTCGCCCACCAGCGACAAGGGCGGGCGGGCGGCGCGCCGGGCGCGACCGTGGCATGGGCGGCCTCGCTCTCGGCCGTGGCGGCCCTACACCTCCTCCCAGCGCCCCCACTGCCGGCTACTTTGCTCTGTACGGGGCTCTGATCCCGTCGCCGCCGGCCCCTCGAGTGGGCTGGGCCGCCCCCAACGCGGCTGGCGTCCTTGGGCCTTGTCCTCCTCCACCGCAGCAGGCCTACCCCATCGTCACCCCGTCTGCTTCGACCAGCGGGCCTACCTGGGAGCAATACAACCAGCTCTACGCCGCCCTCCAGAACCTCACGATGCAGCAGAATGCTGGCGGCGGGCAGGAGTGGTTCCTCGACACTGGGGCGACTTCCCACGTGGCTGGTAAGACCGACCTACTCACCAAGTTTTGTTCTCCATCTTGGCATTACTCTCATGGCATTGTTGTTGCTGACGGTTCCCATCTCCCTGTAACGGCCGTCGGCTCCACCTCCCTTTCCTCTTTTCCCCTCAATGATGTTCTCATATCTCCCACCATCATCAAAAACTTGATTTCTGTCCGCCGTTTTACCATCGATAACTCATGCAGTATTGAATTTGATCCTTTTGGTTTCACCGTGAAGGACCTAGCCACCCGACGGATCATCATGAGGTCCAATAGCCATGGCGCGCTTTATCCGTTCTTCAACAACTCCACGGTCCAGGCGGCGCTCTCGGTCATCGGCGATGTGTGGCACCAACGCTTGGGGCACCCTTGCAATAAAACCACTTCCGTTTTAGCTAGAGATTTACTTCCTGCATGTAATAATGACACGTCCAAACATCATGTATGCTCCTCGTGTCAATTAGGCAAGCAGCCACGGCTGCCATTTTCTGATTCAACTACTCATACTACTGCCCCGTTTGAGTTATTGCATTGTGACTTATTGACATCACCTGTATGTAGCTTCTCCGGATATCAGTACTACCTCGTGATACTTGATGATTTCTCTCACTTCTCTTGGACCTTCCCTCTGCGCCAAAAATCCGACACCATCGACACCATACCTCGCTTTCATATTGTATGTCCGCACCCAATTTGACACGTCCATCAAGTGCAAGCAATGCGACAACGGGGGCGAGTTTCTCACCACATCCCTTCATGACTTATTCTCACATTATGACGCCTCCTTCCGTCTATCTTGCCCATACACATCCACACAAAACTGGAAAGCTGAACGACACCTCCGCACCACCAATGATGTTATTTGTGTCCTCCTAGTTCACGCCAACCTACCACCACCATTCTGGGTCGAAGCTCTCCACACCACCACGCATCTCCTCAACCGGCGCCCCTCCACCACCATCGCATCCCAAACTCCCTACTTTCGCCTCCTAGGGCAGCACCCATCCTACGACCACATGCGCGTTTTTGCATGTCTCTGTTTCCCCAACACCCTCGCCACTAGCCCGCATAAACTCGCTCCTCGATCTACATGCTGTGTTTTCCTCGGATACGCCCTGGAACACAAGGGCTACCGGTGTCTCGACCTCCAATCACACAAAGTCCTCATCTCCCGTCACGTTACGTTTGATGAGACCCAGTTTCCATATTTTGCCCCCGCTGCAGCCCCACCCAACGCGGCCACAGAAAATCCTGGGCTTGAGATCTTCCCCGAGTCGCGCGCCCCAACTACCTCGTACCGCTCGAAATCCACGCCCCGCACGCCCGTCGTTCCCGCGTGTACTTCCGCCTCGGGCGGCGCCACCAACCAAACCAACCCTAGCAGCCAGTCCCTCCCCCTCCCCCGGATCCACGCCACCCACCAGTCCCCCCGCATCCACCCCATGCGCTACGCCCCACTCCCCGTGCATGCAACCCGCTGAGCCCACGCAGTCTCCCATGCCCATGCATGCAACCACCAACGTCCCTGCCCTAACCCTCTCGCCCACGCATGCCCCATCTGCTGCAGCTCCTACCACCCTCCCATCTCTCCCAGCCCGTGCAGTACCCGTGCGTCCTCCCGTCAATACACACGCCATGCATACGCGCGGTAAGGAAGGGTTTGCTCAACCCAAAGCCCTTTCCACTGCTCACTCGCCACCCGCTACCATCAGTCCCATTCCTTCGTCCTACCACATAGCCCTCAAAAACCCGAACTGGCGCAATGTGATGCGCGAAGAGTATGATGCCCTGATGCAGAATAACACCTGGTGTTTAGTATCTCGTCCTGCAGGTGCTAATGTGGTCACCGGGAAGTGGATATTCCGGCATAAGTTCAACCCTGATGGCTCTCTCTCCCGGTACAAGGTGCGGTGGGTTCTCCGTGGCTTCACTCAGCAGGCCGGCGTCGACTACGACGAGACCTTCAGTTCGGTGGTGAAACCGGACACCATCCGCACCGTGCTGAGCATCGCTGCTGGGCGCCTTTGGCCGATCCACCAGCTGGACGTCAAGAACGCCTTTCTTCACGGGCACCTCGCGGAGACGGTCTACAGCACGCAGCCATCCGGCTTCGTCGACACCACCTCGCCCTCGCATGTGTGCCGGCTGAACCGTTCTCTTTACGGTCTCAAGCAGGCACCCCGGGCGTGGTTCTCGCGCTTCACCACCTACCTGCGGACGCTTGGCTTCGACGCTTCTCAGTCCGACTCGTTGCTCTTCATCCTTCGTCGTGGCGAGCATCTCGACTACCTCCTACTTTACATGGACGACATCATCCTCACCGCCAGCTCCGTCGCCATCATTGACTCCGTTATCCGGGCACTCCACCGCGAGTTCTTGATGACGGACCTCGGCGCTCTACACCACTTCCTCGGCGTCAACGTCACCACCAGCGCACGCGGGCTGTTTCTTTCCCAAGAACAGTACACGCTGGAGATCCTCGATCGCGCCGGGATGTTGAACTGCAAGCCCATCACTACTCCGGTCAACACGCTGGCCAAGCTCTCCTCCGACACCGGGCCGCTCTTCCATGACTCGTCGCTATATCGGAGCCTGGCTGGTGCTCTTCAGTACATCATGCTGACTCGCTCCGACCTCTACTACACCGTCCAACAGTGCTGCTTGTTCATGCATGCACCGCGGGACTGCCACTTCCAGCTCGTGAAGCGCATCCTCCAGTACTTGCGTGGGACGACGCACCTCGGGCTTCGGATACATCGCGACGTCTCCACAGAGCTCGTTGCCTACTCGGACGCCGACTGGGTCAGCTTCCCCGACACACGCAAGTCCACCTCCGGCTTCTGCGTCTTCCTCGGCGGCAACCTTCTCACATGGTCATCCAAGCGGCAGAACACCGTCTCCAGGTCCAGCGCTGAGGCGGAGTACCGGGCGGTCGCCAATGCCGTCGCCGAGTCGGTCTGGCCACGTCAGCTCCTCGGTGAACTTCACCAACCCCCTACACGTGCTACGATGGTCTACTGCGACAACGTCAGCGCCGTGTACATGTCCAGCAACCCGGTGCAACACCAACGCACGAAGCACATCGAGATCGATCTCCATTTCATGTGTGAGTGTGTAGCACTTGGCGAGGTGCGGGTGCTGCATGTACCCACGAGCTCGCAGTTCGCTGACATCTTCACTAAGGGTCTTCCGACGAGCCTCTTCCACGACTTTCGGTCCAGCCTGAACATCGGCGAGCCCCACGTTTCGATCGAAGTGTTCGATCATGCCCATGCATGGCACGTCTACAGGATAACTCTCCACGACCGGTTCAGTAGGAAGTCTAACTATACTCGCGCTACGTGCACATTACATGCGCCAGCACGTCTTGCATGCTAGGCACGCAGTTGTACTCTCACCCCACTCTCCGCATCTCCTCTTGTAATCTGTACTTAAAGCCCAAGAGGCAGAGCAATGGAACGGTGTGTGTGAAATATACAGCTCAACTGTAATCTGTATCAAACGTATACTTCTGGAACTCTAACAATCTTACCAAATTAGGAAGACCTAAAAAATTTGTGTACCAATCCATAGCAAAAAGAATCAGATCAGAAAAATGTTTCTGTGAATTAACAAAACTAATTTACTGGGTGCAAAAGTTTCTGATTCTCAGCAGGATCAACACAACTATCACCATAAGCTATCCTAAAGGTCTTACTTGGCACTTTATTGAAACAAAAGCTATAAAACATGATTAATACAGTAGCATAATCATGTGGACACACAAAAATAGTAAGGATGAATATTGGGTTGTCTCCCAACAAGCGCTTTTCTTTAATGCCTTTCTAGCTAGGCATGATGATGGCAATGATGCTCACATAAAAGATAAGAATTGAAACATAACGGGAGCATCATGAAGCATATGACTAGCACATTTAAGTCTAACACACTTCCTATGCATAGGGATTTTGTGAGCAAACAACTTATGGGAACAATAATCAACAAGCATAGGAAGGTAAAACAAGCATAGCTTCAAGATTTTCAACGCATAGAGAGGAAACTTGATATTATTACAATTCCTACAAGCATATATTCCTCCCTCATAATATTTTTCAGTAGCATTATGAATGAATTCAACAATATAACCAGAACCTAAAGCATTCTTTTCATGATCTACAAGCATAGAAAATTTACTACTCTCCACATAAGCAAAATTCTTCTCATTCGGAATAGCGGGAGTATCATAAGAGACTTGAACACTAAAAATTGTTTCCACATTAAAAGAGTAATGTTCAGAAAAAGGGTAATCATACTCACGACAAGATTTGTAAATATAATCATCACTACTTTTTATAGCATAAGTTTCATCACAATAATCATCATAAGTAGCAACTTCGTTCTCATCATAATCGATTGAAACCTCTCCCAAGATAGTGGAATCACTAAATAAAGTTTACACTCTTACAAATCCACTTTCGTATTCATCACAATAAAATTCAACATCTTCCAAAATAGTGGGATCACTACTTCCTAAAGTTGTCACTCTTCCAAACCCACTTTCATCAATATAATCATCATAGGTAAGAGGCATGCTATCATCATAACAACTTTGCATATCAAAACATGGGATGCTAAAAATATCATCTTCATTAAACATAGCATCCCCAAGCTTGGGACAAACATTAATTTCAGCAAATATATTCTCAAATATTTCATCCTCATCAAACATAGCCACCCCAAGCTTGGGCCTTTTCATATCATAAGCATAATCACTCTCATCATTAATAGTATGGATAGCACCAATAGTATAGCAATTAGCATCATCACAATGAGTAGTAGGAGCAACATCATTTGGGAGGGATACCTTTTTACCTTTGTTGCCCTTTCTTTTCCTTTTCTTTTTCACATTATGTGTGGGTTCAACCTTCTTCTTTGAGCTCCTTATTGATGAGATTGGTTCGATAGAAAGTTCCTCCTCGTCACCTGATTTATCATAAGAAATAATAGGAGGATATTGGGAAGTCTCTTCCCTTTCATTAGTATTCACTTCATCTTCTATTTGCTTTCTTTTCTTTATCTAATTGGCAATATAAGGATTTTCAATGCAATTCTCCGCACAATACAAATAACTCTTCTCTAGATCAAAATCAAGAAATCTATCAAGATTAAATTTTGGAATACCCTCAGTTATACGTTTCATTTCTTCATACCCCAAAAGAAGACTAAGCTCTTTATGATGCCCAAGGGTAATCAAGTTATCACAATTTTTGGACACGATTCTATCATGAAACAATTTGCATTGGAGATTTAAATGACCACGCTCATTGCAAAGTTCACAAGGGGCACGAAAAATATTGAATTTTTCAGCACAAACATCAAGACTTTCTTGCAACCTTTTAGTCTCTAAATACTTATGCCTCTTGCAATATATCTTCTCTATTTGGTGTGTTCATGCAAACATGCACTCCACAAAAGTTGACATGCTTATAAGAGATATTTTCATCATAACTAGTGCAATCATCATTAGTACTATGGATATTCAAAGAGTTCATACTAACAACATTGCAATCATGCTCGTCATTCAAAGATTTAGTACCAAGCATTTTAATGCATTCTTCTTCTAGCACTTGAGCACAGTTTTCCTTTCCATCATACTCACGAAAGATATTAAAAAGACGAAGCGTACGAGACGAACTTAACTCCATTTTTTTTGTAGTTTTCTTTTATAAACTAAACTAGTGATAAAACAAGAAACAAAAAGATTCGATTGCAAGATCTAAAGATATACCTTCAAGCACTCACCTCCCGCAACGGTGCCGAAAAAGAGCTTGATGTCTACTACACAACCTTCTTCTTGTAGACGTTGTTGGGCCTCCAAGTGCAGAGGTTTGTAGGACAGTAGCAAATTTCCCTCAAGTGGATGACCTAAGGTTTATCAATCCGTGGGAGGCGTGGGATGAAGATGGTCTCTCTCAAACAACCCTGCAACCAAATAACAAAGAGTCTCTTGTGTCCCCAACACATCCAATACAATGGTAAATTGTATAGGTGCACTAGCTCGGCGAAGAGATGGTGATACAAGTGCAATATGGATGGCAGATATAGATTTGTAATCTGAAAATATAAAAACAACAAGGTAACTAATGATAAAAGTGAGCGTAAACGGTATTGCAAGATAGGAAACAAGGCCTAGGGTTCATACTTTTACTAGTGCAAGTTCTCTCAACAATAATAACATAGATAGATCATATAACAATCCCTCAACATGTAACAAAGAGTCACTCCAAAGCCACTAATAGCGGAGAACAAACGAAGAGATTATGGTAGGGTACGAAACCACCTCAAAGTTATTGTTTCGGATCAATCTATTCAGGAGTTCGTACTAGAATAACACCTTAAGACACAAATCAACCAAAACCCTAATGTCACCAAGATACTCCATTGTCACCTCAAGTATCCGTGGGCATGATTATACGATATGCATCACACAATCTCAGATTCATCTATTCAACCAACACAAAGTACTTCAAAGAGTGCCCCAAAGTTTCTACCAGGGAGTCAAGAAAACGTGTGCCAACCCTTATGCATAGGTTCATGGGCGGAACCCGCAAGTTGGTCACCAAAACATACATCAAGTGGCACGTGATATCCCATTGTCACCACAGATAAACATCGCAAGACATACATCAAGTGTTCTCAAATCAAAGACTCAATCCGATAAGATAACTTCAAGGGGGAAACTCAATTCATTACAAGAGAGTAGAGGGGGAGAAACATCATAAGATCCAACTATAATAGCAAAGCTTGCGATACATCAAGATTGTGCCATAGAGAGAACACGAGAGAGAGAGAGAGAGAGAGAGAGAGAGAGAGATCAAACACATAGCTACTGGTACATAGTCTCAGCCCCGAGGGTGAACTACTCCCTCCTCATCATGGAGATGATGAACATGGCCACCGGTGATGGGTTCCCCCTCCGGCAAGGTGCCGGAACGGGCTCCCGAGAGGTTTTTGGTGGCTACATAGGCTTGCGGCAGCGGAACAGGCTTGCGGCAGCGGAACTCCCGATCTATCTTCTCCGTGGATGTTTTTAGGGTACGTGGGACTATATAGGCGAAAGAAGTCAGTCGGGAGGTGCTCAAGGGGCCCACGAGACAGGGGGGCGCGCCCAGTAGGGGGGCGTGCCCCCCTATCTCCTGGCCTCCTCGAGGATCTTCTGACGTGAACTCCAAGTCTCCAGGATGATATTCTTCCAAAAATCACGCCGCCGAAGGTTTCATTCCGCTTTGGACTCGCTTGATATTCCTTTTCTTCAAATACTAAAACAGGCAATAAAACAACAATATGGGTTGGGCCTCCGGTTAATAGGTTAGTCCCAAAAGTAATATAAAAGTGTATAATAAAGCCCGTAATCATTCAAAACAGATAGTAAAATAGCATGAATGCTTCATAAATTATAGGCACGTTGGAGACGTATCAGTTATTCTCAAGAGGAGTGGACTCCGCTCCTCATTCACGAGAAAGGGACGGTAACCGGGATGCCCAGTCCCATGATCCAAAAAGATCAAGGCAAATCAAAATAAATAAACAAAACTCCCCCAGGGTTGTTGTTAGTTGGAGGCACTCGTTGTTTCGAGCAAGCCATAGATTGATGCTTGTTAGTGGTTGGGGGAGTATAAACCTTCACCATTCTGTTTGGGAACTGCCTATAATGCATGTAGTATGGAAGATACAGCCATCTCATAGTTGTTGCATTGATAGTGAAAGTATGCTGCTCAAAATGTTATTCAATCTCTATTTTAAAATCGAGCTCTGGCACCTCTACAAATCACTGCTTCCCTCTGCAAAGGGTCTATCTATTTACTTTTATGTTGAGTCATCACCCTCTTATTTAAAAAGCACCCGCTCGAGAGCACACAGTCATTTGCATTCATTACTATTGGTTTATATTGGGTATGACTTGACTGGATCTCTTTTACCATGAATTACAATGTCTAGTCAGTCCTTGATCTTTAAAGGTGCTCTGATCACGCTTTCTGGTCTCGTAAAGGGCTAGCGAGATACCGTTTTGTTATATCATGTTATGATTGTTTTGAGAAAGTGTTGTCATCCGAGTTTTATTATTATGGCTCGCTAGCTGATTATGCCATTGATATGAGTAATTGTGAGACCGAGGTGTTATTGTGAGTACGGTTAGTTCATAATATTTGCTGAAACCTGAATGCTGGCTTTGCATGTTTACAACCACAAGAGATAATAGAGTTTGTGAAAGTTTTTCTTTATCACTTTCAGTTTATCAACTGAATTGCTTGAGGACAAGCAAAGGTTTAAGCTTGGGGGAGTTGATACGTCTCCAACGTATCTACTTTTCCAAACACTTTTGCCCTTGTTTTGGACTCTAACTTGCATGATTTGAATGAAACTAACCCGGACTGACGCTGTTTTCAGCAGTATTGCCATGATGTTGTTTGATGTGTAGAAAACAAAAGTTCTCGGAATGCCCTGAAAATCCACGGAGGCACTTTTTGGAAAATATAAAAAATATCGGCGAAAGAATCAAGACCAGGGGGCCCACACCATGTCCACGAGGGTGGGGGGCGCCCCACCCCCCTGGGTGCGCCCCCTGTCTTGTGGGCCCCCTGAGGCTCCACCGACCTCAACTCCAACTCCATATATTCCGTTTCGCGGAGAAAAAAATTAGAGAGAAAGTTTCATTGCGTTTTACGATATGGAGCCGCCGCCAAGCCCTAATCTCTCTCGGGAGGGCTGATCTAGAGTCCGTTCGGGGCTCCGGGGAGGGGAATTCATCACCATTGTCATCATCAACCATCCTCCATCACCAATTTCATGATGCTCACCGCCGTGCGTGAGTAATTCCATTGTAGGCTTGCTGGACGGTGATGGGTTGGATGAGATTTATCATGTAATCAAGTTAGTTTTGTTAGGGTTTGATCCCTAGTATCCACTATGTTCTGAGATTGATGTTGCTATGACTTTGCTATGCTTAATGCTTGTCACTAGGGCCCGAGTGCCATGATTTCAGATCTGAACCTATTATGTTTTCATGAATGTATGTGTGTTCTTGATCCTATCTTGCAAGTCTATAGTCACCTATTATGTGTTATGATCCGACAACCCCGAAGTGACAATAATCGGGATACTTCTCGGTGATGACCGTAGTTTGAGGAGTTCATGTCTTCACTATGTGCTAATGCTTTGTTCTGGTTCTCTATTAAAAGGAGGCCTTAATATCCCTTAGTTTCCACTAGGACCCCTCTGCCACGGGAGGGTAGGACAAAAGATGTCATGCAAGTTCTTTTCCATAAGCACGTATGACTATATTCGGAATACATGCCTACATTACATTGATGAACTGGAGCTAGTTCTGTGTCACCCTATGTTATAGATATTACATGAGGAATCGCATCCGACATAATTATCCTTCACTGATCCAATGCCTACGAGCTTTTCACATCTTGTGTTTTGCTTATTTACTTTTCCGTTGCTATTGTTACAATCACTACAAAACCCAAAAATATTACTTTTGCTACTGTTACCTTTATTATCATACTACTTTGCTACTAAATATTTTGCTGTAGATACTAAGTTATCCAGGTGTGGTTGAACTGACAACTCAACTGCTTATACTCAATAATATTCTTTGGCTCCCCTTGTGTCGAATCAATAAATTTGGGTTGAATACTTTACCCTCGAAAGCTGTTGCGATCCCCTACACTTGTGGGTTATCACTCCTCCAATTCCTGTGAACCAAACACCCAAGTTGACAGAAATCCTGTGTTCACAAATGCTCTCTTTCCCATGTGCATTCCTATCCTATTCCAGTGTTTTTCCTCCTATCCCTGCATTTTTAGAATCATGCAAGCCAAATGAGCCCTTACAGAATTACTTTAGTTACAGTTAGGTGTCGAAGAAAACTTTGTGTGATTTGTCCTGCTCCTGCCACGACGTCGCCCACCTCACCTGAGCTGCTCCATCGACAGAAGCATCCACCAAACCAGACATCATGACTCCTGGCCGTCTTTTGCCTCCTCAAATCTCCTTCCCTGCCGCCGGCACCCACCGCAATGGCATCACCATCATCGACTCAGCAGATGAACCTGAGGAGTACACGGGTCCAAAAGAGAGGTCGCACTCTTTTGTTTCTGCTTATGTTATGCATTGCTTAATATTACCTGCTACTTTATTGTCCTGTTCACCTCTTAGACTCCAAGTCAGGTCCAAATTGATGTTCAAACTTGAGTTCTAAATTAGTTGTGGGGCACATATCAAGGTAGCAATGAATAGTATCTCTATCTAATATCTGGTTCACCTAGGGTATGCCTATGTTGTTCATCTTGGGTGGGAAACGAATAGTAAAGCAATCATCATCTTTTGTTTATTAAATTAAAGCAATCATCAGCATGCTATCATTATTTTTGGATCCATCCACTGGTTGTTACCATTACTCTAGATTTCTGCATGCTCTCCTTACATAATCTCACTATTTTTTTGTATGCATGTCAGATATTGTACACAGTCATGCTGAACATGTAGAGAAAAATAGAAGAGTTTTGCGCGGCAATACAATGTCATGCGGACATCACACCATGGTGGGTTCAATGGCAAACCCTCCCCCCTCTCCAGATTGTAATCCAGAGGAAGAAATCTGTTTTGAGGCGGATTCAGACGCAGTTGACCACTCCTGTTTACCCCCCAAGGTGTTTGCTCTAACTTGGCATCATGATGTTAGTCATATCATGCATATGTTGCCTTGCAGTGCCTACTTTCGACATCATATATGTCATCTGCTTAGTTTAGACATGTTATGTAATGCCACATGTTTAGTTTCAATATCATATATGGGAATTATGCAGTCTCATGTCTTTTAGCCAGCCATAATATATGTGAAATGTGCAATGCACATCCTGTTTAACCAAGCATCATATATTTGGATGATATCTAGCCCATCCTTTTCTTCATTAAATTTTCATTTGTCGACTATGTTTATACATTAACCTACTCTTCATGTGAATTAGCCATTTGAGTGGGTGATGGAAAAATCTGGAGTGAAAACATGGCCTTCGGAGCAGACAGTGCTACCTGTCGAAGCAGATCTCTTGCTGGGTCCCGATAGCTCCTTAGAGATGGACTCAGAGACAGATGACCAGTCATATTCCCCCAGCGAGGTGTATGCTCTAACTTGGCACGGTTCTACTGCTCATATCATGCATATGGTGTCTTTCATTGCATAGTTTAGACATCATATACACAATATTCAACACCATGTTCTTAGTTCAGACATCATATATGCAAATGCCCTCCGCTTAGCATATAAATCACATATGTGAATTAGATCATGCGATCCTGGTTACTTAGATAACCTGTATGTGAATTATGTCATGCGATCCTGTTTAGTTAGTCATCATGTCTTTGAATTATGTTATGCTATGCTATCCAGTTTAGATAGACATCATATATGTGAAATTATGTCATGCTATTCGTTTTAGTTAAACAATATACATGTCAATTATTTAATGCCCTCTTTTTTCCACACTATGTATTGCATCTATCTCTCATACAATGTCTTCACATTCAACTATGTTTCCTGATTATCAGCCATTTGAATTGGAGCGTGCGATGGCAGTATCTAGCGGAGTAAAATCACAGTCTCCAAATAAAACAGTGCTACCTCTTGGTGGAGATAGCACCCCCGTTGTACATGCACGAGAACCAGCCCTACCACACATAACCCAGACTGTCGCAGATTTTACCCCTACTGTGATGGATAGAGAACCAGCTTCACCCAATCTAACCCCAACCCCAGCAGATAGTAACCCCAGTTCCTGTTGACACAACACCATCTCCACCACAGATCTCCCAAACAAGAGCAGTTAGTAAGGCAGCTCCAGTGCCCAAAGCGCTAGTACTACCATGGCGAACCCCAACTCCACCCGTTAGTACACCTATTCATGTGGAGAAAGCACAACCAACCATTCATAGTTTAGCATCTATCGCATTTGATGTTGTTAAATCCTATGTGTGTATCTTCCCATCATGGAAATATTATACTGAAGATGAAGGAAAATGCCAGTTGGAGGTGTTTGTCCAAGAGTTATGTGCAAGTAATGTTATTCATGGCAATTACTTTGCTTTGTCCCATACATTCTACCTCCATGATGGTTATAATACAGCAAATTTTCCCATTTTTCTCTATAGAGAAGGACCGATTTGGAAACTCAGGATGAGGTAACCTGTGCTAATACCTCTGCTGTCTTCAAGAATGCTTGGTGGCAGTATCGGAATTACCTGAATAAAACGTACTTCACTCGCAAAGAAACTCATCAAATTCCCTTGCGTTCTCCTGAGACACATTTACTGGACGATGACTGGGAATGCCTTGTTCTTTACTGGTCCCGAACCAAGAATGTGGTAAGGTCTATGAGCTCATTTTATTTTAAGTACTATATGCTTGCGTCTTCTTATCAGACTGCTCATGTAGAACAAGTGCTTAACCCTGAAGAACAACTGTTCTCATTTAAGATTCCATTGCTATCGTGCATACTGCTTTGCTCTTGTATCATTGTATTTACTCATACAAACTTATTTTTAAATTGAACGATCCAATGGAAACTCTAATGGCACAATAGGTATGTTTACACATGTTTCTTTAATAGGTTTGCTCTTATAAATAACTTTGTTGATTTCAATTTCGATTGTGTATACAGTTGACTTATCATATCATGCACATTACTAGCATCGTAACAGGGCCAACAGTGTTGTTGTACATGTAGACCCATGGTACCCATCTGAAATCTTGTTGTGCCATTTAGTTTCCCATGCTTTAAATTCTTTCAGTGTTGCTTTCTCTTGAACTGATATGATTTGAACCGTGTCTCTATTTTGATTTGGGAAGACAATGCACTGACCATAGGACATAGGTATATGTTTGTTTGATGATTTTATGATGTACTACTTGGCAATAGAAGACTTGGTAGTTTACTCTTGTCCACCTTACTAATGAATGGGTTCACCGAAATGAGTTTCATATACTAGTACATGCTAAACATGTTATGTGTCTGCTTGTTTCTTCTTTTAGAATGCTGACAGAATATTGGGGAAGAGTGCCTTATTAAGCAATGATAAAGCAAGTAATGCAGATAAGGTTCAGGATCGTGAGACATCCTTGTTGGTCTCCAACAAAGATGATAAAACAGCTAAGGAAAACTATCTTTAAGACAGTGAGGCAACCCCAAAGTCCTGTCTTGGTTTACTATTCGAGTTACTAGCCACTACTGCTTGCACAAGCTATTCAAACTCACTGTCTGAATCAGTTAGGTTTCTTGAGTCTCAACTACAAGCTGAAAGACATCGATCGGTTGTCTTTGCGACAAGAAGCGGAAGGATCTGGAATTCCTAGAGCATTAAGATGCATACTTTCCGTGCAACAAAGCGCGTTGGAGGATTTTAGTGCCAACAGATAAAGCTAATAAGCTTGCTAAGCTTATTGCCGATGGTGGATACCGTGATAACGCTTGAGCTCTTCAAGTCGCTTCGCTTATGGACTTGTTTTGCTGCTGCGTTTATTTGCAGTGGTGGCCAATTTTGACGGCCAGTGTATGTAATATGCTGCTTTGTTCCCTATATTTGCACTGGTGGCGAACTTTGATGCCGAGTGGATGTATTATGTGTAATAGCTGTAATAGGCTAGCGTTAGTTGCTTGCTTATTTATTTCCTTATTGTCATGTTTAGTTGTTTGGTTGTAGTCACTGCAGTTCTTTTTCTGCGTTTTTCTAGTGGCCACAATAACCTATTTTTGGTAACTAGGCCACAATAATCATGGCAACACACGGACTGTTGTAACCATGGGCCTCCTACGGGTCGTAGGATCCGTGGGCCTTCAACAGGCCGTAGGATCCATGGGCCTTCTATGGGCCGTAGGATCCATGGACTTTCTACGGGCCGTATGATCCATGGGCCTTCTACGGGACGTAGGATCCATTGGTCTTCTACGGGCCGTAGGATCCATGGGCCTTCTACGGGGCGTATATTCATTTCGCTAAACATGGGCCGTACTATTCGTGGACCATAACGGGCCATTAATAGGCCGTATTTGATAAAGCTATGAAAACAGCCCAACGGGTTAATGGGCCACAAACGGGCCGAATGTAACCACGGGTTGTATTTGGCCCACAAACGGAACAGGCCAGTAACGGACCGTATCTAACCGAATTCTAGAAATGAGCCCAACAATAAATGGGCCCTTCGAAGGCCGAAAGTTAACATGGGCTAGAAACGGCCGACGGAATAATGGGCCGTTAATGGGTATAAAGTGATACACTGTTCATTATGGGCGAGTTTCATATCGGTCTTTTAATGGGCTGAGAGTTACAAAGGGCCTCATATGGGCCGAAAGACATCATGGAACATACATGGGCCGGAAGTTACAATGGGCTGGAATCATATTGGATGGCCCAGATGAAGCTATTGGTCTTAATTCCGATAGGCCGTAATGGGCCGGTAGTTAGCAGGCCGTAAATGGGCTATATACGAACAGGCCGTTAATAGGCTTTCCGTGGGCCGGCCCGTTACCTTTTGACCAGGTAAAACGGGTCGGCCTTTTCACCGAAATGGGCCTCTATTGAGTCGTGCCACGTGTCGACGTATCATATGCACCTCCTGTCCAATGAGTGGATGACATCTGTCCCAACGGTGAGCCAACACGTGTTTCCTCTGGCCAATGAGAATTTTACACGTGGAAAATACCCATTGGTCCGGGCTGTTAACGGGTTATCGGATCCAAAACCGGACCCGATAGCTTAACGGTGACCTGTTACGGTGGATGCCATGTGTCGGTCACCCTTGACAAAAGCACTTCTATGACACACGATTTATCGTCATGGAAGTGGACACTTCCATGATGATAATTTTCATAATGTCATGGAACACTTCTACGACAACACATGTATGACTATCTTGATTCTGTCATAAAATCATCATGGATGTACATGCATGACAAAAAACGTGACCTATTGTGACAAACACATATCATCATGGAAGTGTATTTTTTGTAGTGAGTAATGATGGTGGTTTTGATGTTAGGAGTTACCTTGTTGATACCTTTGGCAATGAGACACTTGGCAATGGTGTTTTCGTTGGGGGCGCCGAAGAGAGACACCTTGGAGGGGGAAGACGTTATCATTCCTTCTCCACTTGTATCTTCATCATCATCATCGGAGGCGTACTCTTCTTTTGCCACCAAGCCCTTTGGAGGAGGCTTCTTAGTGAAGTTGTTCTTGCTAGGGAAAGACTTGGGTTTATCCTTCCGAATGAGTTTGCCACCATTGTCTTCCCTCTTCTCGTATGGGCAATCCACCACAAAGTGACTCATATTGCCAAAATTGTAACAAGTTCTTACACGTTGCTTGCTCTTTGACCCACTTGAGTTGTTCTTGGTGAAGTTGGGTCTTGAGTTCCTCTTGTTGCTCCAAACTTACCTTGACGCAAGAGCTATGTGCTCATGGTAAGCATAATTAGTGTCCTCGAGGCCACACTCTTCTTCTTCTTCCTCTTCTTCTTTTGAGATTGCCTTGGCCTTCAAAGAAAGGGATGGAGTGATTTTCTTTGACTGAACCCGAGCAAGAGCATTGTTGGCGGTCCTGTTCATGATGTTCATGGAAATAAACTCATCCAACACTTCACTTGAGGTTAAGGAGTGAAAGTCCGGCCTTTGACGAATCACGGAAGACATGGCCTTGTTGAAGGGCATGATGGCCTTGAGGAACTTGCGCTTGATCCAAGTGTCATCCGTATCCTTGCTTCCATGGTCTTGGAGAGCAACTACAAGAGTAGTCACCCTTCAGTAAATATCATGTGGATCCTCATCTTCAAGCATCACAAATTGGTCGACCTCATTAAGGACCACTTCAAAGTTGGACCGTTGAATGCTTCAGCTCCCCTTGTACATTGAAACAATGTGCTCCCAACAATCCTTTGCACGAGTGAACGGGCGTAGGTGTGCTAGGTCTTCGGGAGGGACCGTTTCTTGAAGGATGAACAATGTGGAGTGATTGTATTTATTGTCCACTTCTTCTCTTGGGGTGAAGTTGTTTGGATCGTGAGGGTAGAAACCTTGCTCAATAACTCTCGAAAGGTTAGTTGAGTAACGATTCAAATGAGACTTAATGCGAAAGATCCAATAGCAAAATCACCCTTGACAAGCGTGGGAGGAGGGCCATGAATATTAATGCGAGCGGTAGGGACCGGTCCTCCATAGACCGGGGGAGGGGGAACCGACGCAAAGGTTCCCGTCCCATTCTTGTCATGAGGGGAAGGAACATGAGTACCTTTAGCCGCTTCCATGGCGGAATTGGCCTCCGACTCCAATGACGTGGGATTAACCACAAGCAAGGGGTCGGGATTGGATTTCATCCCCTCAAGTAATTCTTTAAGCATGGACTTGACTTTGGCCGTCATAGACATCTTAAGTGAAGCCATAGCTTCATTTAAGTCATCTCGAGTGATCAAAGTCAACTCCACGGCCTCGGGCACTTGCTCCTCGGTGTCAACCATACTCTTCGGGTGGTGAAACCCTTAATAAAGAGGCGAGGCTTTGATACCAATTGAAAGGATCGATATGGTTGACTAGAGGGGGGTGAATATGCAACTACCAATTTTTAGCTTTTCTTTAAGATGTGGCCCTACGGCGTCTTCGCAATGTACTACCGTCGCCCTGAAGATGAAAGGGAAAGAGCAAGGCCAAATGGTGATGCATTTTGCTTTTTATATGATTTAGCATGATCTAGTAGTTGCAGTATGAATTACTAGTTGTAGTACTATATGCTAACTATAGACTATACCATATATGAACTTCCCCTATGCTATATATGAACTATGCAATGTCCTGTCCTATGTTGATTTTATGGAATGTCGTATATGTGATCTACGTGCATATGAATTTGCATGGATTTAGGGGTGGGCAAATGGGTGACGGCCCCCTCTGTCCGCAAACAAATGGTGGGCCATATTTGCTCAGCCTGATTGGAGATACCTTCATGCCATTATTAAAAAGTGGGAGATCTAGCATTTTTATTATTTCATAAGAATGACTATCATGAGTGCTCTAAATCGCCATAAAAAACTAGTCATGTTTAATTAACAGTTTATATGATGCTAACACATCATATCCTCTTCATTTCAAAGGATTTTCATTACAATTCTGGACATAAGTAGGCATTTTCGTGTATCTCATTCACTTTAACATTGTTACAAACTAATCAGTTTATCAGAGAAGGGCCATCACTAGTGAGTGGGCTGCACCATTCGGAAAATCTCTTGTCTTTTTCTTAGTAGAATATCTTTTGTCTCACATGGTAGATAGATGTACCCGTTGCGATAAGCCCATGAAGGAAAACTGTGCCCAGGGTAGTCAAGCAACGGGAATCCTAATCCAGGGGGGAGGGGGTCTATGTCTCGCTTTATGCGAGAGAGAAGACTGTGTTGCCTACATGAAGTTGTTACTCCGCCGACCAGTAAACAAGTGTTGTTGTCACGCTGATGTCCACACGTGCTTTTTGACCTTTTTATATATTAAAATATAATAAATACATATATTATGCAAAAGTAATTTTGTAATTTTAAAAAAAATGTTCATCGCACATTTTTAAATAAGATCATGTAGTGTAAAAATGTATGCGGCATTTTTGAAAATGTTATTCATTTTAAAAAGTGGCCTTGTAATTCAAATGGAATGTTTGCTACCATTTTAAAAGAATGTACGTTACATTTCAAAATGTTCACACGTCCCCGAAAGATGTTTGTGACATTTAAAAAATGTTTATACAATACAGAAAAAAAGTTCATAAAGATCTAAAAATTGTTTAGTGTCATAGAAAAGTAACATGTATTTAAAAATATATTAATCATAAATTTAAAAATGTTAAATGTATATAGAAAAATGTTTCACAAGTATACTGAAGAATGTACAATGCGTATTGAAAAAAGTGGGCATAAAATTATATATTTGAGAATTTTATAATCATGTATTTGAAATATTTTAAATGGGTAAAAAGATCAAAGAATACTGGTGAAAAACAATGAAAACCCCGATAATAATCCGTTGAAAACAGACACAGAAAACTGAAAAGAGAAAAAGAAAAATGTGTATATAAAAAAAAGAACAAAAACAATAAAAACTATAAATAAAAACAGTATAAAAAGTAAAATAAGATAAAAATACTTAACAAAAGCTAAAGAAACTGATGTAAATAGTAAGGAAAATATATAAAAAGGAAAAGAAAAGGACTAGTCTAGCACGAACACGTTGGGAACCTGATTCATGGAGCGGCGCAACGCGCAGAGGCTTAGAGGGACTCCCACGATCTGTGGTACCGCGTCACATAACTTTATTTTAACATAGTACAAACGCAAACGCTTGTATACACGTGCATACACTTACCCCTATAAACACAAACATGCTCATCCTACCTTTCTGAGCACCTCCAAGAGACTGAGTCGGCATTTTATTTTGAGTTACGAAGTCACCGTAGGTGCCTCATGGTTGATGAAAACGTCTCCTTTTCACTGAATGTGTGTCGCCGGAATTTCTGAAACAAATCTAGAATAAATGCAAGCACGAGGATTTGAACGCTGAGGGGCTGGGATATCACTGTCCTCCTAACCATCCAATCAGGTTGGTTCGCGCGCCTCACATAGCTAGCAAACCTGTACCCTCTCAAGAGTGACATGTCCAGCCCAATTCAGCTTTTTCTGTGTCTTTCCATCGACTTTAATCATTTACTATTTTTTATGGATTTCTTTGTCTTATTTATTTTCGTTTTCTATTTCATTTGTGAACTGTTTTTCAACTCCCAAAACATTTTTTAAAAAAAAATTCATGAATATTTTTTAAATTCTGAAAAAATATTTGGATTCACAAACATTTTGATTGTTCAAGACTGTTTTTAAATTCATGAACAATTTTTTAAAATCATGAACGACTTTTGAATTTACAATTTTTAATACTCATAAACATTTTTGAAATTCATGAATGTTTTTTAATTCATGAATACTTTTTGAATGCACGGATAGTATTTGAATTCGTGAATATTCTAAAATTAGGATCTATGTGTATATTTTCTTTAGTTTGCATACATTATTTAGAATTAAGAAAGTATTTATAATATAGAACCATTGAAATAAAGAAAATAAATGAAAATACATTCACTAGCCTATAACAAGCCTAGTTAATGGTAATGGAATAGAGTAGCCCTAAGCGTTGGATTCAACCCTAGTTAAATGGTAATGTAATAGAGTAGCCCTAAGCATTGCATTCATCATGTTTAATTTGAATGAATTACTATGAAACAGAGGGAAATTCAAAGCCTCGTGTTTAATAAGGGCTAAAACCCAAAATAATTTTCTCAATGAATCCAAAATACCCTATTAAACACTAGGATTTTTGTATGAGCTTGTATTAACCATTTGGACTCACTTAAAAATATTACAGTTTAAAAAATATATATTTCACGAATTTCAAAATTAAATCATAATGTATTTGAATTGATATTATATCTTTAGAAATAAAAATATAATTCGAAAAGTCCTGAAACTTATTGTGTAGACTTTGATAGGTCTGGGGGGGCTACACTTCCGAAGATTTGTCTCTCTTTTGAATCTTGAATTAATTCAAATCATTTTCAAATAAATTAAAGTTAAAAATAGAGAGAGAGAGAGAGAGAGAGAGAGAGAGAGACTAGCCCAGTTGGCCCAGCTCAACCCACTAGGGTAGGGTCATCTTCCTCCTCTAAGTAGAAGGACAAGAGCGTGTGCTCTTCGCATAGACGTCGCTCCAACACCACCTCTTGCTTGCATCCAAAGCCCGCCTGTGGAGGGATAAGGTCACCACTACCCAGATTGAACACCTCTCCGTGGTCAGTTTACCTTCCTCCACCGCTCTCTCTCTCTCTCTCTCTCTCTCTCTAGAAGCCTCTCTCTCTCGATTAGCATTTAGAAGCATCCATTATACATCCATTATACACCGACGCCGGTTCGAGTGTCTTGAGCCTGCATCGACAACCTTTTCCTCCACGTCGAAACAATCGAGTCGAATCATTGTGTAATGCCGCCATCGACCCGTCTTCTTTATCTACATCTGCCATGTGCCATCACCTATTCCACCTCCAACAGAGCTTCCCCAATGAAAGGATTGATATGGTTGACTAGAGGGGGGGTGAATAGGCAACTACCAATTTTTAGCTTTTCTTCACAAATTAGGTTTAGCAACAAATAAGTTGTCTAGATGTGCAACTAGGTGAACAACCTATATGATGCAAACAACCACAACAACAAGTGCAAGCAAATGATACAACACAATATAAACATGCACAAAGTAAAGGGAAGAGATAACCACAAGTGGAGCCGGTGGAGACGAGGATGTGTTACCCAAGTTCCTTCCCATTGGGGGAAGTACGTCTCCGTTGTGGCGGTGTGGAGGCACAATGCTCCCCAAGAAACCACCAGGGCCACCGCATTCTCCTGACGCCCTCACACAATGCGAGATGTCATGATTACACTAGTCGTTCCCATGAAAGCGGCGATCGAACCTTTACAAACAAGGTTGGGGAAATCCCCACAACTTGATTGGAGGCTCCCAACGATACTACAGAGCTTCACCACAATGGAATGTGGCTCCAAGGTGACCTCAACCATCTAGAATGCTCAAACACCCAAGAGTAACAAGATCCGCAAGTGATTAGTGGGGGGGGGTCAAATTTCTCTTGGTGGAAGTGTAGATCTGGACCTTCTCAACCAATCCCTAGAAAATCAACAAGTTTGATTGGCTAGGGAGAGAGATCGGGCGAAAATGAGCTTTGGAGCAACAATGGAGCTTTCGGGAAAAGAGGTAAGTCAACTTGGAGAAGAAGACCTCCTTTTATAGTGGGGGAACCAATCCAACCGTTACCCCCTCTTCAGCCTGCACAGAGGGTACTACTGCTCACTAGAGCGGTACTACTGTTGGTAGCAGCGGTACTACCGCAACCACCAGCGGTACTACCGCAGAGACTAAGAGCGGAGGCATAAGAGGGAGAACGGGAGAGAGAAAGAGGGTTTGGGCGGCACTAGTTGCAGTGGTAGCCGCAGTACTACTGCTCACGGGAGGTACTACCGCTGCTACCGCCACTACTACTGCCGCACAACCCGACACGAGAAGAGACATCCTCGAATCGAGGCGGTAGTGGTTCCAAACCAGGACAATACTGTCGCCCATGGACCCAAGCGGTACTACCGCTGTAGGACAGCGGTACTGCTGCTTGAGGACCATGGGCCGTACTACCACTCTGGCGGTGGTACTACCGCTATCTCCTCACAATCTCCACTTCCATCGAAACAACAAACTCTAAGGAGAGGAAATTAACTGGGGTGCAAAAATGAAGTGTACATGTTGATTCCACTCTAGCCTTTCCAATGCGGACCCCCTCTTGATAGTACGGTGTCTCCTATGACTCTAGTCCACCAAAACGGAAACGAAAGAGACTACACTATCTTCACTTAAAGCTCAGAGGGGAAAGGATTGTCTCATTCCAATGAATGAATCTTTGATAAACTCAGCGCACACGATTAGTCCGCAAACACATTGTCATTAATCACCAAAACTAATTAGAGAGAGACATGCCCTAACACCTGACCTAGACCAGCTGCTCTTCTACACCACCGTGAGCTCCTCTATAATTCCTGCCATTCTCTCCCGCTCGGGTACAACCTCTATCCAGGAGTTCCACCATGTCTAGACCTTGTCGTCGCCATGCCATGTCATTATCATTGCTAGAGCTAGCAATCGTCGCAGCCGAGCATGCCATTGTGCTCGGAGCTCTCTCTAGATGGCATAGGACACCTTAACCAGCCCTGTAGCACACCATAGCATTACAACCATGAAGACCATGCTTCGGCCGCTACCAGTAGCATGTTTCCGATGAGATCAGACAACCCTCGATTCTCCTACTAGTACTAATTGACATGGCTCACTCTCTAGAGCACATAGGTAACATCTACCAGTTGAATGGTCGTCGAAGGAGCAATTCTTACGACCTCCGCCATGCATGTGCATTGCTAGTGATTAGTCGTCGATGCGGCATCATTAGGTAGGCACCAATCAGTCCTGAGTCTGTTAGGTGGGTACCACTGGTTAATTAACTAGTTAATACTTTTTGTTTAACAAAATAGTTAATCACAACCACTCTAGTGAGTTTGACAATGTTGGTGCAAGCATCGTCCAACCCCACTGCTAATGATTAATGCATTCACCCTTGAATAATAACATAAAATATGATAATGTTACTAGTCACGTAACGTTATTCCGTTAACTCGAAATATCCCGGCTTGAGTACTCGAACTACATCCCAAGAATCGTTGAACTTTCGGATTTTTTGTCTGAACGAGGCGTCCAATATACATTGGAAAGATGTGGACAAGGCAATGACTTCTTATGTTGAACATTTTCATAGAATCCTAACAGTTTATTTAATAAGGCATTTTTGTATTAAAAATGTGAATCATATTTTCAATGTAAGTTTCAAAAGTTGTTCAAAACAGGGCAAATGAGATGGCATTGGACAGTTCCTGCAAATCCACTCCTTTTCATGTATAATGTTTTCCCAAATTCCATACGATTTAAGCATAATTTGAGAAATGACCAAATTTTGGCCAAATATATATTTTTGCTCCTACTATTAAACGGGTTGTGAGAGTGCTGCACATGATTTTACCATTAAAAAGCTATAGAAATTACGAAACGTTATTGTATATAATTTTTTTACAAATTGAAACTTGAATATGGCCGAATTTTTTTAGTCACAAAATAAAAAACAAAACTTGTAGGGATTAGGCAAATAATATACCATTGGAAAGCTATCGGAAATGCATTTATGTTTCATGTTGAACATTTTCTCAAATTTGCCAACATTTGCTCTTTTTCCTTCCCAAAATAGAGTACTCGAACTGAGCCATGTGCGAGTTTGAACCGAGGTCTTTTCATAGCCAAACTTCACTCTGTTTCTTGGTTGGTTTCTTCATAACTAGGAAAGCTATTGAAAATTGTCGGTGTACTAAGGTAGGGGTACCTCAGTACCCCAACTTGTGCACGGGCAGCCCCAGCTCCCCGCAACCAGATCCATCAAATGCTTGCCGGAGACCATCTCCGCTCCACACCAAGCCGCTCAAGAACAAAGTATATAAGATAGAACTCAAGACCCGGCAAGAGGAGCTTGCCGGAAGGCCATTCCAGTGCTCAAGGCTACATTACTCCTGCAGATCCCGGCGAGAGGAGCTCGCCGGGAGGACCAAGATCACATCACGAAGACACGCCTCGGCGCCAGCGCTTCCGGGCGAGGACCCGGGGCGGTAAGTCACAGAGCCCGGCAAGCCCCGGGCCCGCAAAGATCAAGGCCCGGCAAGGTGCTTGCCGGGAGAGATATGCTACGTGCCGCACTCCAGCTCATTTGCCCACGCTACGCCTCCGGCCTTCTCTAGAGACGCGTGGCGGGTGGTCAGGCCGCATGAAGAATGCGGCACTCCACGGTGGTGGCTTCGCCGCCGTGGCGAGAAAAGACGCAATGGCGGAGCTTTTGGGCGACGGCGACGGGCATTTAATGCCCTTGTCCCCTCTGTCAAAAGTAGGTAGAAAGCACTCGTAGTCTGCACTGCTCCCGCACTGCTCCAACTACCACCTCTTTTACGCTTTTACCCTCTACCTCACGCTGACACTGTCGGTGACCCTTGCCCTATAAAAGGAGGCCCATGCACAACGAGAGGGGGTTGGGGCAACTAGCTACTCTCGCGAAGGGTTCCGCAACTAGCTACTCTCGCGAGGGGTTCCGCGAACTAGCTACTCGCGAAGGGTTCCGCAACTAGCTACTCTCGCGAGGGTTTCACACACCACTCCACCGCTTTTGCTCGCATTCTTGAGCAAGATCAAATACAACACAATGCAGCAAGAGGGTTTACGCGACCATCGCGCCCGGCTGGGTAAAATCCCCGCGTGCATCGCCTCGATCGCTCTCCGCGCAGCCTCCGCCCGCATCAACACACGAAGGGCCCGGCCCCATAGGTGCCGCGCCACCCATCGTCGCGACATCTCGGCGCGCGCCGTAGGGGCGCCGAGGTTGTGCGAACTCGATCCGGCGTTCGCGGCCAAAGACTCTTCATCAACCTCTCCGGCCGTCGCCAGCTTCGCCGACAATCGCGTCATGGCCTCAAGACGAGAGCTTGAGGGTCGCAGACCCATCTCCGCCTTCCACGCCGCCACCGGAGCCAACGGCGGGGGGAGACGCCGATGGAAGGGTGGACACCGCGAGGGCGCCGCGGTGCCACCGGATCAGGGATGTGACGGAGGACGCGCGCCGCCTCCGTAGATCCGCGGTCCACTCCAAAGATATAAGCGCCCAGCGGGCGACATACCGCGAGAAGGTGGTATCCGCCACCGGGCAAGAGCAAGGGGTTCGCGGGATGCTCGGATCGCTGTCCATGCATGAGCAAAGCGAAGAGGTCGAGGCAGATTCTCTCCCCTAACATTATTAGGGACCCGAGTGTATCCGCCCCTCGCACCGCCGCTCCGCTCCCCTCGCCCCGCAAGCGCCTATCCTTGAGCGCTACGATGTCGCCGAAAGACGCGCTTATCGAGCTCTAAGTCCGCAAGGACGGCTCGTGCTCCACCCGACAAGCGCACCTCCTCGAGCGCGGTAAGCCCGTGAGGACAGCTTTGGTGCTCGCCCCGCAAGCGCGCCTCCCGAGCGCCGCGCCACCGCCATGGACACACCATTGAGCTCCACCAGCGAAGCAAAGAAAAAAAGAAAAGCTAAGTCGCCGAGCCTTCGTGCAGAGCACTCTTTAATTTCATACTTTTATATGTTATACTCTCGCGATTCGCCCTTTGTGCGCGAAACTCAGGCGCGGAGGAGCTCGCTTGTGGATGGTCGCACTTTACTTCGCTTCAACACGCCAACGAGTTAAGAGTAAGCCGCGACCAGCTTCAAGGCCTCGCTTCGCTTCGAGCCTGCTCAGCAAGTTAAGTGCGTCGCGCGACGCTGCAAGGTTGCTTGCCGGAGGCGACACCAGCCAAGCGGGCTGGCCGACGCCCGCACTCAGCAAGCGTGTTGAGCACCGCAAGTTACCTAGAAGCGAGGGTGAAAGCACACAAAGGGTGTAGGGCGAGGGTATAACGTGGCGAGGCATGCCGTGAAACGTCGTCCGTATGAGAGACTTGGGCGCAAGAGGAGCCAAGTCGTGGCCCGATTATGCATTTTGTTTTGTTTCCGAGTCCGCTCAACAAACACAAGTGTGCTGCAGCACCCTTATCTTGCTTCCGAGCCACGCCAGACAAGTTAAGCGTCAATCGCCCGACAAGGTTGCTTGTCGGAGGCGACGCCACCAGCGGGCTGTCCCGCGGTCACTAAGCGTGTCCGCCCGCAAGCTCCCCAAGAGCGAGAGTACAAACATACGAAGGACAAAGCCCGACATCGCATTGCTTAGCCAAGATTTATATACACATATACATACATGTGCGCTGAGCAATTGCATATCTACCTCAGCTATTTTCATGGCTAAAATTGCAGCAACAAGAAGGAACCAAAGATCGCACCAGCGCCGGGGCCCGGCGAGTCGTGGTCGCCGGGCTGCGGATGCCAAGGTTCTTCTTCGGCGAGCCAGCCTCATTGGGGCTGCGAGCATCGAGATTCGCCTCCGCGAGCTAGTGTCGCGGGCTGCGATTTCAGATAAGTTTTTCATCCTCATCATGCATCCTCTCATGGACCGGAGATGCGGATCGCGTCTTTGAACGATCGTGTCTTGTAAAACCCGACGTGGAGGAACCGAGTCGTGACCCGATTATGCATTTGGTTTGTTTCGAGTCCGCCAACAAACCCAAGTGTGCCGCTGCACTCTATCTTGCTTCCGAGCCTGCTCAAGAAGATAGGCGTCAGAATCGCCCGACAAGGTTGCTTGCCGGGAGTGACACCACCAGCGGGCTGTCCCATGATCGCTAAGCGTGTTCGCCCGGCAAGCTCCCCGATAGCGTAAGAACACACAAGGCACGCAATCAAGTAAAAGACTCGATCCGCAAGCTTTCCCTCTTTTCATTAAAAACATCCAATTTAGTACAAGTCCATAGAGGATGAAAAACATGATAGAGAGGATTACAAGTTCTTAAATGCAGCTAAATGCCCGAGGGCTTACAATCAAAAGATAAGGTGCCCGTGATCCTCTCCTGCTTTCTCTGCTCAGAGTTCAGGAGGTAGGTCAGGAGCCCCTGCAAGATAAGCTTGCCGGAGAGGAGACCCCGGCAAGAGGAGCTTGTCGGGGAAGGGCGAAGGGAACGCCTAAGAGAGCGTGGCGGTGACGCCGCCGTGCCGCAGGAGCTGCGCAAGGTGACGGGCATGGGGAACGCATGCCCGGAGAGCCGGCGACAAGCCCCTGAAGCCCGCGAAGAGCCACGGCGCCAAGACCCCAAGAGAACACCCCGGGCCGCCAGAGCTTGGCGGAGTCGGAGGCGTAGGAGGCAGAGCTTGAAGACGGGGTAGTGGGACGTCAGCACGATGTCGAAGGCTACTCGCCCTCGTGCCGCGACGTAACGGCCTTGCCGCCACTCCCCTCTTCCTCTTCCGCAGCCTCGCGCGCCGCCAAGAAGACGGCCCGGGAGTTCAGAGCCCGCAACCCGAAGAAGGGGTTGCGGTGGCGCGAGGCAGCGGTGTCCGACGCCTAGTCGGGCCCGCCATCCCCTCGCCGCCGCTGCCGCTCTCCTCCTCGCTACTTTCGCCGAGGAGGAGCCTTCGCTATCCGAGGAGCTGTCCACACAGCAGCGCACCCGGTTCCATAGTCGCCAAGACCTTGACGGCGAGGAGGTCACCATCCAATAACTTGAAATGGAGGGTGAACCCCGCCGCAAGCTATGGATCCGGCGAATGTCTTCCACCCTCGGTCGAAGAACATCACGCCGGGGCTGGGACACGACACTCACCCGAGTGCCGCTGATCCCGCAGCCCCTCATGCGTAGCTCCATCACGCCGGGCGGATCCGCCCCATTGCGCCCGCGAACGGGCCGCAACCGGCGACGACGAGGCGCCCGGGCGGCTTGATGAAGAACTCCTGGGGTCATCTCCGGTGGGACCGCGCCGTGGTCGAGACGCCGGAGGAGACGGGAGGCTCACCACCACGACCGCCTCTCCCTCGACCGCCTCGCCACGCCGGCCTCGATCATGCCACGCCCCTCCCTCTCCCTCTCGTGGCCGGCTCCACCGCCACGGAGCGAGATGGGGAGCGGCGCGTTGCCTAGAAGCAACCAGCGCCGCCACCGCCGAGGAGCCGGGATTCCCTCCTTCCATGGCGGCAAGAAGAACAAGACGAAGGCGAAGAAGAAATGGATGAGTATGGCGTTGCCAGCACCCCTTCCGCCCTATTTAAAGGGCGGGGTGGGGACTCAACCGCCCGCCAACCAATCAGAAGCAAGGAGGCCAGAGGAGCGGGCCGACTCGCCTCTCCGCCTGCGTGACGGCTCGGTCTCCCACTTCGCCGCCCACGACCCCCATGCATGAGGGCGTGGCAAAAAGCAGAGCGAGCGACAGTGACGCGACCCGCCTGCGCCACGATCACGGGTGGTGCCTTAAAGGCTGCATGCGCCGCCCACTCCTCCCACGACGCCGCAATCAACGCGCCGTTGCGGGGAGGGGAGACGACAGATGCAAAGAAGGATTCGACGCCAGTAGGCTTCAAGCGCCGTGCAGACTGCCTTGGGCCTGGCCCAACAGCGACGCGCACTGTATGGCCCAGGCCCGGGCTCCTGTCGGGTGTACTAAGGTAGGGTACCTCAAGACTTAACTTGTGCACGGCAGCCCCAGCTCCCCGCAACCAGATCCATCAAATGCTTGCCGGAGACCATCTCCGCCCCACACCAAGCCGCTCAAGAACAAAGTATATAAGATAGAAACTCAAGACCCGGCAAGAGGAGCTTGCCGGAAGGCCATTCCAGCTCAAGGCTACATTACTCCTGCAGATCCCCGGCGAGAGGAGCTCGTCGGGAGGACCAAAGATCACATCACAAGACACGCCTCGCGCGCCCAGCGCTTCCGGCGAGGACCCGGGGCGGCAAGTCACAGAGCCTTGACAAGCCCCGGCCCCGCAAGATCAAGGCCCGGCAAGGTGCTTGCCGGGAGAGATATGCTACGTGCCGCACTCCAGCTCATTTGCCCACGCTACGCCTCCGGCCTTCTCCAGAGACGCGTGGCGGGTGGTCAGGCTGCATGAAGAATGCGGTGGCACTCCACGGTGGTGGCTTCCGCCGTGGCGAGAAAAGACGCAATGGCGGAGCTTTTGGCGACGGCGACGGGCATTTAATGCCCTTGTCCCCTCTCAAAAGTAGGTAGAAAGCACCGTAGTCGCACCGCCTTTGTTCCCTTGCTCCAACTACCACCTCTTTTACGCTTTACCCTCTACCACGCTGACACTGCCGGTGACCCCTTGCCCTATAAAAGGAGGCCCATGCACAACGAGAGGGGGTTGGGGCAACTAGCTACTCTCGCGAAGGGTTCCGCAACTAGCTACTCTCGAGGGGTTCCAAGAACTAGCTACTCGCGAAGGGTTCCAAAACTAGCTACTCTCGAGGGTTTCACACACCACTCCACCGCTTTGCTCGCATTCTTGAGCAAGATCAAATACAACACAATGCAGCAGAGGGTTTTACGCGACCATCGCGTCCGGCTGGGTAAAATCCCCGCTGCATCGCCGATCGCTCTCCGCAGCCTCCGCCTGCATCAACACACGAAGGGCCCGCCCCATAGGTGCCGCGCCACCCATCGTCATGACATCTCGGGCGCGCCGGTAGGGCGCCGAGGTTGTGCGAACTCGATCCGCGTTCGCGCGCCAAAGACTCTTCATCAACCTCTCCGGCCGTCGGCAGCTTCATCGACAATCGCGTATGGCCTCAAGACGAGAGCTTCGAGGGTCGCAGACCCATCTCCGCCTTCCACGCCGCCACCGAGCCAACGGCGGGCGGGGAGACGCTGATGGAAGGGTGGACACCGCGAGGGCGCCGCGTGCCACCGGATCAGGGACGAGACGGAGGACCGCGCCGCCTCCGTGAGATCCGTGTCCACTCCAAAGATATAGCGCCCAGCGGCGACATACCGCGAGAAGGTGGTATCCGCCACCGGGCAAGAGCAAGCAGGGGTTCGCGGGATGCTCGGATCGCTGTCCATGCATGAGCAAAGCGAAGAGGTCGAGGCAGGATTCTGCCCCCTAACATTATTAGGGACCCGAGTGTATCCGCCCGCACCGCCGCTCCCGCCCCCTCGCCCCGCAAGCGCCTATCCTTGAGCGTTACGATGTCGCCGAAAGACGCGCTTATCGAGCTCTAAGTCCGCAAGGACGGCTCGTGCTCCACCCGACAAGCGCATTTCCTGAGCGCCGGTAAGCCCGGTGAGGACAGCTTTGGTGCTCGCCCGCAAGCGCGCCTCCCGAGCGCCGCCACCGCCATGGACACACCATTGAGCTCCACCAGCGAAAGCGAAAAAGAAAAGCTAAGTCGCCGAGCCTTCGCAGAGCACTCTTTAATTTCATACTTTTATATGTTATACTCCTCGCGATTCGCCCTTTGTGCGCGAAACCCATCGCGGAGGAGCCTGCTTGTGGATGGTCGCACCTTACTTCGCTCAACACGCCAACGAAGTTAAGAGTAAGCCGCGACCAGCTTCAAGGCCTCGCTTCGCTTCGAGCCTGCCGGCAAGTTAAGTGCGTCGCGCGAGACGCTGCAAGGTTGCTTGTCGGAGGCGACACCAGCCAAGCGGGTTGCCGACGCCCGCACTCAAAGAAGCGTGTTGAGCACCGCAAGTTACCTAGAAGCGAGGGTGAAAGCACACAAAGGGTGTAGGGCGAGGGTATAACGTGGCGAGGCATGCCGTGAAACGTCGTCCGTATGAGAGACTTGGGCGCAAGAGGAGCCAAGTCGTGGCCCGCTTCGCATTTGTTTTGTTTCCGAGTCCGCTCAACAAACACAAGTGTGCTGCAGCACCTTATCTTGCTTCCGAGCCACGCCAGCAAGTTAAGCGTCGCAACTGGCCCGACAAGGTTGCTTGCCGGAGGCGACGCCACCAGCGGGCTGTCCCGCGGTCACTAAGCGTGTCCGCCCCGGCAAGCTCCCCAAGAGCGTAGAGTACAAACATACGAAGGACAAAGCCCGACATCGCATTGCTTAGCCAAGATTTATATACACATATACATACATGTGCGTTGAGCAATTGCATATCTACCTCAGCTATTTTCATGGCTAAAATTGCAGCAACAAGAAGGAACCAAATCGCACGCACCAGCGCTGGGGCCCGGGCGAGTCGTGGTCGCCGGGCCGCGGATGCCAAGGTTCTTCTTCGGCGAGCCAGCCTCGCTGGGGCTGCGAGCATCGAGATTCGCCTCCGCGAGCTAGTGTCGCCGGGGCTGCGATTTCAGATAAGTTTTTCATCCTCATCATGCATCCTCTCATGGACCGGGAGATGCGGATCGTCTTTGAACGATCGTGTCTTGTAAAACCCGTGACGTGGAGGAACCGAGTCGTGACCCGCTTGCATTTGGTTTGTTTCCGAGTCCGCCAACAAACCCAAGTGTGCCGCTGCACACTCTATCTTGCTTCCGAGCCTGCTCAAGAAGATAGGCGTCAGAATCGCCCGACAAGGTTGCTTGCCGGAGTGACACCACCAGCGGGCTGTCCCATGGCGCTAAGCGTGTTCGCCTGCAAGCTCCCCGATAGCGTAAGAACACACAAGGCACGCAGTCAAGTAAAAGACTCACCGCAAGCTTTCCCTCTTTTCATTAAAAACATCCAATTTAGTACAAGTCCATAGAGGATGAAAAACATGATAGAGAGGATTACAAGTTCTTAAATGCAGCTAAATGCCCGAGGGCTTACAATCTGAAAAGATAAGGTGCCGTGATCCTCTCCTGCTTCTGCTCAGAGTTCGGGAGGTAGGTCAGGAGCCCCCGGCAAGATAAGCTTGCCGGGGAGAGGAGACCCCGGCAAGAGGAGCTTGTCGGGGAAGGGCGAAGGGAACGCCTAAGAGAGCGTGGCGGTGACGCCGCCGTGCCGCAGGAGCTGCGCAAGGTGACGGGCATGGGGAACGCATGCCCGGAGAGCCGGCGACAAGCCCCTGAAGCCCGCGAAGAGCCACGGGCGCCAGAAGACCCCAAGAGAACACCCCGGGGGCCGGCCAGGAGCTTGGCGGAGTCGGAGGCGTAGGAGGCAGAGCTTGAAGACGGGGTAGTGGGACGTCAGCACGATGTCGAAGGCTACTCGCCCTCGTGCCGCGACGTAACGGCCTTGCCGCCACTCCCCCTCTTCCTCTTCCGCAGCCTCCCTACGCCCGCCGCCAAGAAGACGGCCCCGGGGAGTTCAGGAGCCCGGCAACCCAGAAGAAGGGGTTGCCGGTGGCGCACGAGGCAGCGGTGTCCGACGCCTAGTCGGGCCCGCCATCCCCGCCGCCGCTGCCGCTCTCCTCCTCGCCACTTTCGCCGAGGAGGAGCCTTCGCTATCCGAGGAGCTGTCCACACAGCAGCGCACCCGGTTCCATAGTCGCCAAGACCTTGACGGCGAGGAGGTCACCATCCAATAACTTGAAATGGAGGGTGAACCCGCGCCAAGCTATGGATCCGGCGAATGTCTTCCACCCTCGGTCGAAGAACATCACGCCGGGCTGGGGACACGACACTCACCCGAAAAGCCGCTGATCCCGCAGCCCCTCATGCGTAGCTCCATCACGCCGGGCGGATCCGCCCCATTGCGCCCGCGAACGGGCCGCAACCGGCGACGACGAGGCGCCCGCGAAGCTTGATGAAGAACTCCAGGGGTCATCTCCGGTGTGGACCGCGCCGTGGTCGAGACGCCGAGGAGACGGGAGGCTCTCACCACGACCGCCTCTCCTCGACCGCCTCGCCACGCCCTCGCCTCGATCATGCCACGCCCCTCCCTCTCCCTCTCGTGGCGGCTCCACCGCCACGGGAGCGAGATGGGGGCGCGCGTTGCCTAGAAGCAACCCGCGCCGCCACCGCCGAGGAGCCGGGATTCCTCCTTCCATGGCGGCAAGAAGAACAAGAAGACGGCGAAGAAGAAATGGATGAGTATGGCTGTTGTGCACCCCTTCCGCCCTATTTAAAGGGGGGGTGGGGACTCAACCGCCTGGCCAACCAATCAGAAGCAAGGAGGCCAGAGGAGCGGGCCGACTCGCCTTCTCCGCCCGTGACGGCTCGGTCTCCCACTTTCGCCGCCCGACCCCCATGCATGAGGGCAGCGTGGCAAAAAAGGAGCCGAGCGACAGTGACGCGACCCGCTCTGCGCCACGATCACGGGTGGGTGCCTTAAAGGCTGCATGCGCCACCTCCTCCCACGACGCCGAATCAACGCGTGCGTTGCTATGGGAGGGGAGACGACAGATGCAGAAGGATTCGACGCCCGTAGGCTTCAAGCGCCTGCAGATCGCCTTGGGCCTGGCCCAACAGCGCCGCGGCACCGTGTATGGCCCAGCCCGGGCTCTGCTGGTGTACTAAGGTAGGGGTACCTCAAGACTTAACTTGTGCACGGGCAGCCCCAGCTCCCCGCAACCAGATCCATCAAATGCTTGCCGGAGACCATCTCCGCTCCACACCAAGCCGCTCAAGAACAAAGTATATAAGATAGAAACTCAAGACCCCGCAAGAGGAGCTTGCCGGAAGGCCATTCGTGCTCAAGGCTACATTACTCCTGCAGATCCCCGCGAGAGGAGCTCGCCGGGAGGACCAAAGATCACATCACGAAGACACGCCTCGGCGCCGCGCTTCGGCGAGGACCCGGGGCGGTAAGTCACAGAGCCGACAAGCCCCGGGCCGGCAAGATCAAGGCCCGGCAAGGTGCTTGCCGGGAGAGATATGCTACGTGCCGCACTCCAGCTCATTTGCCCACGCGTCGCCTCCGCCTTCTCCAGAGCGCGTGGCGGGTGGTCAGGCTGCATGAAGAATGCGGTGGCACTCCACGGTGGTGGCTTCGCCGCCGTGGCGAGAAAAGACGAATGGCGGAGCTTTTGGGCGACGGCGACGGCATTTAATGCCCTTGTCCCCTCTCAAAAAGTAGGTAGAAAGCATCGAGCTGCACTTTGCTCCCGCACTGTTCCAACTACCACCTCTTTTACGTTTTTACCCCTCTACCTCACGTTGACACCTGTCGGTGACCCCTTGCCCTATAAAAGGAGGCCCATGCACAACGTAGAGGGGGGTTGGGGCAACTAGCTACTCTCGCGAAGGGTTCCGCAACTAGCTACTCTCGCGAGGGGTTCCGCAACTAGCTACTCTCGCGAAGGGTTCCGCAACTAGCTACTCTCGCGAGGGTTTCACACACCACTCCACCGTTTTGCTCGCATTCTTGAGCAAGATCAAATACAACACAATGCAGCAGTAGGGTTTTACGCGACCATCGCGGCCCGAAGCTGGGTAAAATCCCGCGCATCGCCGATCTGCTCTCCGCGCAGCCTCCGCCTGCATCAACACACGAAGGGCCCCGCCCCATAGGTGCCGCGCCACCCATCGGGTCGCGACATCTCTCGGGCGCGCTGTAGGGGCGCCGAGGTTGTGCGAACCTGATCCGCGTTCGCGCAAAGACTCTTCATCAACCTCTCCAGCTTCGCCGCCAGCTTCATCGACAATCGCGCATGGCCTCAAGACGAGAGCTTCGAGGGTCGCAGACCCATCTCCGTCTTCCACGCCGCCACCGGAGCCAACGGCGGGCGGGGGAGACGCCGATGGAAGGGTGGACACCGGCGAGGGCGCTCGCGGTGCCACCGGATCCAAGGACAGGACGGAGGACCGCGCCTCGGCCTCCGTAGATCCGTGTCCACTCCAGCATATATAGCGCCCAGCGGCGACATACCGCGAGAAGGTGGTATCCGCCACCGGGCAAGAGCAAGGGGTTCGCGGGATGCTCGACTGCTGTCCATGCATGAGCAAAGCGAAGAGGTCGAGGCAGATTCGCTCCCCTAACATTATTAGGGACCCGAGTGTATCCGCCCTCGCACCGCCGCTCCCGCTCCCCTCGCCCCGCAAGCGCCTATCCTTGAGCGCTACGATGTCGCCGAAGACGCGCTTATCGAGCTCTAAGTCCGCAAGGACGGCTCGTGCTCCACCCGACAAGCGCATTCCTCGGGCGCGGTAAGCCCGGTGAGGACAGCTTTGGTGCTCGCCCCGCAAGCGCGCCTCCCGAGCGCCGCGCCACCGCCATGGACACACCATTGAGCTCCACCAGCGAAAAAGAAAAAAAAAAAGCTAAGTCGCCGAGCCTTCGTGCAGAGCACTCTTTAATTTCATACTTTTATATGTTATACTCTCGCGATTCGCCCTTTGTGCGCGAAACTCATCGCGGAGGAGCCTGCTTGTGGATGGTCGCACCCTTACTTCGCTTCAACACGCCAACGAGTTAAGAGTAAGCCGCGACCAGCCAAGGCCTGCTTGCTTCGAGCCTGCTCGGCAAGTTAAGTCGCGCCGCGCGACGCTGCAAGGTTGTTGTCGGAGGCGACACCATAGCCAAGCTGGCTGCCGACGCCCGCACTCAAAGAAGCGTGTTGAGCACCGCAAGTTACCTAGAAGCGAGGGTGAAAGCACACAAAGGGTGTAGGGCGAGGGTATAACGTGGCGAGGCATGCCGTGAAACGTCGTCCGTATGAGAGACTTGGGCGCAAGAGGAGCCAAGTCGTGGCCCGCTTCGTGCATTTGTTTTGTTTCCGAGTCCGCTCAACAAACACAAGTGTGCTGCAGCACCCTTATCTTGCTTCCGAGCCACGCCAGCAAGTTAAGCGTCATAATCGCCCGACAAGGTTGCTTGCGGAGGCGACGCCACCAGCGGGCTGTCCCGCGGTCACTAAGCGTGTCCGCCCGCAAGCTCCCCAAGAGCGAGAGTACAAACATACGAAGGACAAAGCCCGACATCGCATTGCTTAGCCAAGATTTATATACACATATACATACATGTGCGCTGAGCAATTGCATATC
Source organism: Aegilops speltoides (assembly GCA_021437245.1). Taxonomy (NCBI): domain Eukaryota; kingdom Viridiplantae; phylum Streptophyta; class Magnoliopsida; order Poales; family Poaceae; genus Aegilops; species Aegilops speltoides. The sequence goes on from CM038145.1 coordinate 101,299,660, forward strand.
TACCTCAGCTATTTTCATGGCTAAAATTGCAGCAACAAGAAGGAACTAAAGATCGCACCATACTGGGGCCCGGCGAGTCGTGGTCGCGGGCCGCGGATGCCAAGGTTCTTCTTCGCGAGCCAGCCTCGCTGGGGCTGCGAGCATCGAGATTCGCCTCCGCGAGCTAGTGTCGCCGGGCTGCGATTTCAGATAAGTTTTTCATCCTCATCATGCATCCTCTCATGGACCGGAGATGCGGATCGCGTCTTTGAACGATCGTGTCTTGTAAAACCAGTGCGTGGAGGAACCGAGTCGTGACTCAGCTTATGCATTTGGTTTGTTTCGAGTCCGCCAACAAACCCAAGTGTGCCGCTGCACTCTATCTTGCTTCCGAGCCTGCTCAAGAAGATAGGCGTCAGAATCGCCCGACAAGGTTGCTTGCCGGGAGTGACACCACCAGCGGGCTGTCCCGCGGTCGCTAAGCGTGTTCGCCCCGGCAAGCTCCCCGATAGCGTAAGAACACACAAGGCACGCAGTCAAGTAAAAGACTCACCCGCAAGCTTTCCCCTCTTTTCATTAAAAACATCCAATTTAGTACAAGTCCATAGAGGATGAAAAACATGATAGAGAGGATTACAAGTTCTTAAATGCAGCTAAATGCCCGAGGGCTTACAATCTGAAAAGATAAGGTGCCCGTGATCCCTCTCCTGCTTTCTCTGCTCAGAGTTCAGGAGGTAGGTCAGGAGCCCCGCAAGATAAGCTTGCCGGAGAGGAGACCCCGCAAGAGGAGCTTGTCGGGAAGGGCGAAGGAACGCTTAAGAGAGCGTGGCGGTGACGCCGCCAGCCGCAGAGCTGCAGAAGGTGACGGGCATGGGGAACGATGCCCGAGAGCCGGCGACAAGCCCTCAAGCCCGCCAAGAGCCACGGGCGCCAGAAGACCCCAAGAGAACACCCGGGGCCGCCAGAGCTTGGCGGAGTCGGAGGCGAGGAGGCGAGCTTGAAGACGGGTAGTGGGACGCCGGCCGCGATGTCGAAGGCTACTCGCCTCGTGCGACGTAACGGCCTTGCCGCCACTCCCCTCTTCCTCTTCCGCAGCCTCCCTCGCCCGCCGCCAAGAAGACGGCCCCGGAGTTCAGGAGCCCGCAACCCGAAGAAGGGGTTGCCGGTGGCGCCGAGGCAGCGGTGTCCGACGCCTAGTCGGGCCCGCCATCCCTCGCCGCCGCTGCCGCTCTCCTCCTCGCCACTTTCGCCGAGGAGGAGCCTTCGCTATCCGAGGAGCTGTCCACACAGCAGCGCACCGGGTTCCATAGTCGCCAAGACCTTGACGGCGAGGAGGTCACCATCCAATAACTTGAAATGGAGGGTGAACCCCGCCGCAAGCTATGGATCCGGCGAATGTCTTCCACCCTCGGTCGAAGAACATCACGCCGGGCTGGGGACACGACACTCACCCGAAAGTGCCGCTGATCCCGCAGCCCCTCATGCGTAGCTCCATCACGCCGGGCGGATCCGCCCCATTGCGTCCGCGAACGGGCCGCAACCGGCGACGACGAGGCGCCCGCGAAGCTTGATGAAGAACTCCTGTGGGTCATCTCCGGTGTGGACCGCGCCGTGGTCGAGACGCCGGAGGAGACGGGAGGCTCCTCACCACGACCGCCTCTCCTCGACCGCCTCGCCACGCCCTCGCCTCGATCATGCCACGCCCCTCTCCCTCTCGTGGCGGCTCCACCGCCACGGAGCGAGATGGGGAGCGCGCTGCCTAGAAGCAACCCGCGCCGCCACCGCCGAGGAGCCGGGATTCCCTCCTTCCATGGCGGCAAGAAGAACAGAGACGGGCGAAGAAGAAATGGATGAGTATGGCTGTTGTGCACCCCTTCCGCCCTATTTAAAGGGGGGGTGGGGACTCAACCGCCTGGCCAACCAATCAGAAGCAAGGAGGCCGAGGAGCGGGCCGACTCGCCTTCTCCGCCCGTGACGGCTCGGTCTCCCACTTCGCGCCCACGACCCCCATGCATGAGGGCAGCGTGGCGCAGAGCCGAGCGACAGACGCGACCCCGCCTCGCGCCACGATCACGGGTGGGTGCCTTAAAGGCTGCATGCGCCGCCCACTCCTCCCACGACGCCAATCAACGCGTGCTGCTGCGGGAGGGGAGACGACAGATGCAGAAGGATTCGACGCCCGTAGGCTTCAAGCCCGTGCAGATGCCTTGGGCCTGGCCCAACAGCGCACGGCACTGTGTATGGCCCAGTCCGGGGCTCTGTCGGTGTACTAAGGTAGGGGTACCTCAAGACTTCCCCAACGGGCAGCCCCAGCTCCCGCAACCAGATCCATCAAATGCTTGCCGAGACCATCTCCGCCTCCACACCAAGCCGCTCAAGAACAAAGTATATAAGATAGAACTCAAGACCCCGGCAAGAGGAGCTTGCCGGAAGGCCATTCCAGGCTCAAGGCTACATTACTCCTGCAGATCCCCATGAGAGGAGCTGCCGGGAGGACCAGAAGATCACATCACGAAGACACGCCTCGGCGCCAAGCTACGCTTCCGGCGAGGACCCGGGGCGGCAAGTCACAGAGTCCGGCAAGCCCCTGGCCCGCAAGATCAAGGCCCGGCAAGGTGCTTGCCGGGAGAGATATGCTACGTGCCCGCACTCCAGCTCATTTGCCCACGCCGCCTCCGCCTTCTCCAGAGACGCGGGCGGTGGCTGTCTGCATGAAGAATGCGGTGGCACTCCACGGTGGTGGCTTCGCCGCCGTGGCGAGAAAAGACGCAATGGCGGAGCTTTTGGGCGACGGCGACGGCATTTAATGCCCTTGTCCCCTCTCGTCAAAAGTAGGTAGAAAGCACCGAGCTGCACTGCTCCCGCACTGCTCCAACTACCACCTCTTTTACGCTTTTACCCTCTACCTCACGCTGACACCTGTCGGTGACCCCTTGCCCTATAAAAGGAGGCCCATGCACAACGTAGAGGGGGGTTGGGGCAACTAGCTACTCTCGCGAAGGGTTCCGCAACTAGCTACTCTCGCGAGGGGTTCCGCAACTAGCTACTCTCGCGAAGGGTTCCGCAACTAGCTACTCTCGCGAGGGTTTCACACACCACTCCACCGTTTTGCTCGCATTCTTGAGCAAGATCAAATACAACACAATGCAGCAGTAGGGTTTTACGCGACCATCGCGCCCGGCTGGGTAAAATCCTCGTGCATCGCCTCGATCCGCTCTCCGCGCAGCCTCCGCCTGCATCAACACACGAAGGGGCCCCGGCCCCATAGGTGCCGCGCCACCCATCGGCCGCGACATCTATGCACAACTTTTTGTGTTGAGCATTTTTCAAAATCATAATGGTTTAAATCAGATTTTATTATGAAATTAATTTCGAATGACACACATCGATATCTTGATCTGTTTTTCATAATGAAGCATATTATATACCATTGGAAAGTTGTTGTATAGTAGAAACTTTTTCAAATAGAAAGATTTTCAGAATTCATCATGGTTCAAGGGTTATGTTGGATAATATCAAAGGACAACAACTTTTTTTAACTCACCAATGAATGGTGGACTTCTATGACCAAATTGTTTGAACGCCTCAGGATAAGCACATTAACTTATATAAGTGAAATTGAATAGGTTTTTATTTTATTCATTTTGTCGTTTGAACTGGCGTTGTCATCATCTCGAACTTAGTTTATATCATTGAACTGACTGGATTCTTTTCCCAAATTTTAATAGATGAACTTCTAAAGTACATAGGCATAAAATTTTCTCAAGTTTTTTGATAAGTGTCCCATTCTGGTACGAGAACTTCCAGCATTGAATGTGTTACCTTTCTCTATTTTCTAACTTGAACCTCCTGAAATGTTTTTATTTTAATATTTTTAATGTATTTGAGTTTCTTGATAACAATGTTGTAAAAAGTAGTACTGAGTTTCCTGCAACCTTTTCACACTTTGAACCATCACCCTCTGAAGGGGTGAACCACACTGGAAGCTTGACCAAAATCATCATGTAGTGCACCACCGCCACTAATTGAACATTTTTTTATTTTCTTATTCAAACTAATAGAAATCGATAACATGAACTGTTCATAAAAGAATATCTAGACTTTTCGATAACACTTTTGATCTTTTCAGAATTTTATCTATGAACTCCCATAATACAAGACGACTCTTTTCATTTCTTTGGCAATAACACAAGTACAAAACTGGCAACAAATCGCAAATCCGTAGCAAGACAAAAGTAGTAGGACATTATTGGCTATTTGCATCGAACTAGTGCAATCTATTATAGAGGATCAAAATTATCCGACCAATGTGTGTGTTAGAATTCAGTAGAGAGGATATAAATAAGAAACCATCTCTTGAGGCTAGTACAAAAAACATGTTTTCTCCTCTTAGGCATTAAAACAAACACATGTTAGAGAACAAATGCAACACATGTTCATCTCTTCCCATGCCAATAGATCTTGTGACCTTGGATTCCATTAGGACTGGGTAGCGGGAAGGAGATGGAGGAACTCGCCTATGGTGATGAGGTGAGGTGGAGGAGTACCTCGTTCGGTAATTAATGAAGCACACACGACTAGACGTGAGTTCGTTCCCAAACAGCGACGAGGTCGGGTGGGCGGATGTGTACACAAAGCCATGACATGAGTGGTGGTGCCTCCCCCTTTATCTGTCACCATTGAGCTCAGGCCACGAGTCAACAAGACTTGACCCATGTGTCCCCAAATTCAGACACGCTGGCTCAGTGCAAGGATCAGACACGACAGGTGGCAACGCTTGGTGGCGCACCCGGCTGGGGCACATTGGTGCTGGTCGTTACTGCAATGGGTGTAGGTGCTGGAGGTGGGTGCGGGTAGACGCAACCACTGTGAGTCGCACGAGCATGGGGTTGCTAGGGACATGGCGCTCTGATAGATGACGGTGGCGGATTGGAGGCAGCGGGCGACGTTGGGTGCGTCGGGGCTAGCGACCAATGACAGTAATAGTGGGAGGGAAAGGTTGGGTGGGAATTTTGGGCGGGACGATGGTTTCCGGGAAGGTAGAAGATGGGATTGGGGTGGGATTTATTAGTGAGCACACTTGGTAGTTTTACTGTGGGATTCGGGAAATTGTCGTACGGGTGTTGTAAAGGGTGGACGTATACAAAATATATCATTTTACTTAGTAACAGACATATATCCTCACACGTAGGAGCAACATTCCATAGTGATGACTAATACACTTTAAATTTACTTATAACTCGATACAAGTCAAGTGAACAAATAATAAACATGAGTTAGAAACTCTAATGAATGCATCTAGCTGTGTACCAGGATGTGCAATGATCAAGAGTAGGATATAAAAAATAATGGTGAATCGTGGACTTTTCACAATAATAATGCCAGTTGTATATGATTATGCAAATCAATATGGCAATGAACGATGCCATCTCTGGTCATGTAATGAAAATAACGATGGATGTTGCATGATAATATATGTTGGATTAGATATGAAAATGCCATAATAGATAGATAAGGTGTTGTTTTAAGGAAGATAATGTTGTGGGCTTATGCATAGGAGAACAAGAGGAAGTCCTCCAATAGCACTTGGATGCATCAGTGAAGTATGCGCCTAGCACTACAGGAATCTGCTACTTTGCCATCTGCCACGGCGGACGGCAAAGGCATGGATGGCGGACGGCAAAGACCTTTGCCGTCAGCCGCGGACGGCAAAAGGTGACGGCAAAGTAGGGGACGGCTAAGAGCTGCGTTGCCGCCTGCTTGAGGTACCGACGGCAAAGGGGCCTTTGCCATCGCGGCCGGACGGCAAAGAAGACGGACGGCAATAAATGCGCTGTTATTCGTCAGTGGTTAACGGCAGACCTTTGCCGTCATCGCGGACGGCAAAGCCTTTGCCGTCACCATCATAACAAACCGACCAAATTGGTCACCTCCCGTAAGCACGCTTGCTCGCCACGTGGCCTCTTTGTCGTCCGCTGCCGATGGCAAAGATCTCTTTGCCGTCGGTGGCGCATAAACAAAGATCCCGTGCATATTGTCTCTTTTTTCTGTTTTTTACTCCAACAAATTTCACAAAGAAATATATATCACATATCCAGACATAAGTTTCATATCACATATCCAAAGACATAAGTTTCATATCACATATCACATCAGTTTCACACATCAGTTTCATCCATACACATCAGTTTCACATATCACATCTAGAACAAGAAGTTTCATACATAAGCAAAGCTAGAACAAGAAGTTTCATACAATGCAAGTTTCATACATAAGCAAGTTTCATCAAAGGAAAAGCAAGCACTCCATCATAGCAAGCTAGCTTCCATGAAGTGAATGAAATCTGCAAAATGGTAAATAAGAAAGTTAGAAATAGGTGACTAGAACAAGAAGAAGACTAGAACAAGAAGTATATGTCATTTATGAGCTAACTTAGGTGAAATTGATCATATATGAGCTAACAAAGTTGAAATGGGTTGTTTATGAGCTAACTTAGTTGAAATGGATCATTTATGAGCTAACTTAGTTGAAATGGGTCATTTATGAGCTAACTAAGGTGAAGGGCATCGTTTTTGAGCTAAGTAAGGTGAAATGGATCGTTTTTTAGCTAACTTAGGTGAAATGGATCATTTATAAGCTTTTATGAGCTAACTTAGTTGAAATGGGTCGTTAATGACCTTACTTAGGTGAAATGGATCATTTAAGAGCTAATTTAGGTGAAATGGATCATTTTAAGCTAACTTAGGTGAAATTGATCGTTTAGGAGCAAATCTAGGTGAAATGGATCATTTTGGAGCTAACCTACGTGAACTGGGTCATTTTGGAGCTAACCTAGGTGAAATGGGTCATTTTGGAGCTAACCTAGGTGAAATGGGTCATTTTAAAGCTAACGTAGGTAAAATGGATCATTTACGAGCTAATCTACTAAAATGGGTCATTTTAGAGCTAACTTGGATAAATTGGATCACTTGTAAGCTAACTAAGGTAAAATGAGTCATATTAGAGCTAACTTATGGATCGTTTATGAGCTAACTAAGTTAATTATGCAATTTTTGACATAAGTAAGCTTATTAAGTCATTTTGAAGGAAAAGAAGCTAACTCTAGGTCATTATGGTAAGCATATTGGAGGAAATAAAGCTAAGTCTAAGTCTAGAGAAACTTACCGTGATCAGGGAGGTGTAGGAGTGGGTTGGCTCGTGCCGGTAGCTGGAGAAGGATCGTGCGATGCATTTCTGGAGTTAAGCTGCACCAAAGATCATTTCCAATGTCTCGTTAGCATTATGACACTCAAATGTTAAGACTAGCAAGTAATGTCCATTCAAATTAAACTCACCGTGCTCCCAGGAGCAATCACTGGCATCGGCGGAGCGGTCTGACCGGACTTCTCGCACACAGACTGCACATTTGGTTTTTACAACAGAGTCATACTAGTTAGTAATGAGACTCAAATGTTAAGACTAGCAAGTAATCTGCAGAAGAAACTTACCACAAGGAGCTCATACATGGCCCTTGCCTTCATGTCATTCTGTGCCCTCTGCTCCTCCAACATCTTTGTCATCCTCTCCTCCAACTCCCGCTGCCTCTCCGCCGCCTTCGCCAGAAGTTTCTCCATTCTATCTCTCTCACTCCGTATAGCAGCCTGCAACACCACTCACATGACCATTTGTAATCATTGATGGAAGCGCACACAATGTAATGGAGAAAGATAGCTGAGTACGTATAACTAACCTTGATGGCGAGTTGACCGGCCGCTCACGAGGCCTTATCTCAGAGCGGAGCTCGATTGCCGCGCTTTGATCTCCGGAGAGTGCTAGGACAACGGATAAGTCCATATCCCATGGCTATGGAGCCATGGGACCTCCCGCCACCGAGATATCATCAGAACTCAGATCAATGGGACCTGCTCGGGTTAAAGTCCTCCCTTTCTCGCCTTCCCTGATCTCTATATTGCACGAGCTTGTCGTGGGCGGAGATGTTGGTGAAGTTCTTTGGATCATCGAGGTCGACGCAGAGAATGCCTTCACTTTCTTGTAAGAGCCAAGCAGGGCCATGGCATACAGGTCGTACACCTCGCACCTTATCCGCCTTATTGTAGCGTGCTCGAAAGAGAGAAACAAAGTAAATTAGTAATTAAAGGGCTAAAGCTAGCATGATGAATGAATTGCATGAATCATGAAGCAAACCACATACCCAGTTCCACCGTCTTCAAATAAGTTGAGCTGCCTTGGTGGTGTGGCACACCTTCCATTTGGGCACGCTTGTCCTTGGCCTCGTTGTGGGTGGCCCGCCATTCTTTGAGCACCACCCATCGACCAACACCTCCCAACAATCCATCCGATCCGCACACCATTTCGAGGGGCCTAAGTTAGCAATAGAAACTTCAGCGCCACGGCTATGAATTACTAAATAAAGGAATTAAGTACAAGGCCTTAAGAATTACCTTCATGTACTGCTCCTTACTCAAGAACTTATCGCGCACTCCTGCTTGGACTTCTTGATACCACGGTCGGCGAGTAGTCTCGAACAGATCGCACCCGAGCCTCATGCCGTAAGTTCAAGTAGGCGCTTGCACTCCTTGTGGATAACATCCCGCCTCCTCCTCGTATCCTCCTCACACCAGTAGAATGTCTGCAATCAAATGAGACAATATTGATTAGTACAATTAATAACTAGCTAGTTGAAGATTTTAATTGTGTAAAGGAGAAATTACCGAACTTTCGATCACCATGTCCGCCTCGCCTTGCACAAGACACCGCCGATAATCTCACCCGGGGGCCGGGCAGCCAAGTAGTGCTCCCAACTCAATCCAACCTCTGGAAGCCGACCCTCACCAGGCAACGAGACAAACCCCGGAAAGTTTTGCCGAATCAGAACTCCAAGGACGGAGTTGGGCCGGCGGACACTTTCATGGTGGTCCCAACCCCTGCAGCATGACAAGGCCAACGCATTAGTTATTTGAAGAAACGTGAATGCAGAAGGTACAAAAAGATTAAATGCACTTACCTCTCCCCATCAGGGAAAATCAACCACCTCTGCTCGCGGGTCGCCGGCACGGACGGGAGCCGTGTAGCACCACGCTGGTAGACGTTGCCCCCTCCTCCCCCTCCTCCTCAAAACCAGTCGGCTCCCCGCCATCATCAGCATGGCCACTCGGCTCCCTGCCATCATCAGCATGGCCACTCGGCTCCCCGCCATCATCAGCGTGGCCACTCGGCTCCTCAGGCAGACCCGACCAAGTACCCCATCCAGACGTGTGCTCCTCCGGGTTCTCGTGGGCCCAACTCTCGTGGACTGAAGGCCCGTCGACCCGAGGCTCGTGGGCCAAAGACCCGTGGACCGGAGGCCGTGTAGCCTCCTCCTCAGACGAGTCCACCCTAGCAGTCACGTGCTCGGGTGAAACAGCTGGGGGCGGCGGCGAGGAAGGCGCCATAAGAGTCACCTACCTCTCCCGCGACCACGTGCTCCACCTCGGCCCTTCTTCTTACCTCGTCCCCTGCTGGGCACCGCGACGACGAAGAAGGGCCCGACGGTGTCGCCATACTGTCCAAAGAACGCCGGCGGAGAGGTGCGTCTGAATGGAAGACCTCACACTACGCTACGACGAAGAAGGGGCTCGGCGCCTCGACCAGCGCCCACCATCTTTCAACACCTCCCATGACAAAGAATAAACGAAATTAGTACAACATGAAAAAAAATCGACATGAATAATAATATGTATATCACTTAAGTGTATCATCATCAAGGGTCGGGTCGGGTCTCGGGGTCGGGTGTGGTGTCGGGTCGGGTGTCGGTCGGTGTCGGGGTCGGGGTGTCGTGTCGGGTCGGGTGTCGGTCGGTGTCGGGATCGGGTGTCGGGTCAAGCTCGGGTCGGGTGCCATGTCGGTGTCGGGTCGGGTGTCGGGTCGAGCTCGGGGTCGGGGTGTCTGTGTCGGGGTCGAGGTCAGGGTCGGGGTCGGGGTCTCGGGGTCGGGGTATCGGGTCTGGGTGCCGGGTCGGGGTCGGGGTGCCGTGTCGGTGTCGGGGTCGGGGTGTCGGGACAGGCTCGGGGTCGGGGTGTCGGGGTCGGGGTGTCGGGGTCGGGGTCTCGGGGTCGGGGTGCCGGGTCGGGGTCGGGGTGCCGTGTCTGGTCGGGGGTTTTTCCTCTTTTTTCCTTTTCTTCTTCTTCCTCTTCTTCCTTTTCTTCCTTTTCTTCCTTTTTTTCCTTCTTCTTCTTATTCTTCTTCTTCTTCCTCCTTTCCTTTTTCCTCTTCTTCTTCTCCTCCTCTCCTGTTTTTTTCTTCTTCTTCTTCCTCCTCTTCTTTTTTCTTCTCCTCCTCCTCCTCTTCTTCTTCCTTTCCTTTTTCCTCTTCTTCTTCTCCTGCTCTCCTATTTTTTTTCTTCTTCTTCTTCTTCTTTCCTAAAACTGAACTAAACCTAAAACTAAACCTAAATCTAATCTAAACATAAACCTAAAACTAAAAAAACAGAAAAAAGAAGGAAAAAACTAAATCTAAACCTAAAACTAAACTAAAACTAAACCTAAACCTAAAACTAAACCTAAAACTAAAACTAAATCTAAACTAAACATAAACCTAAAACTAAAAAAATAGAAAAAAAAGGAAAAACAGAGGAGAGGTAGAGCTCACCTGGGCCGATGGAGGAGGTGGCCGGTGGAGGAGGAGGCGGGCAGCTGGGTGGCGGCGTGGGCCCAGGCGGGGAGGGGGGGGGCGGGGCGGCGCCGACATGGCTGGGCGGGGGGCGACGGGCGGAGGGCGGGGCGGCGGCGCAAGTGGCGAAGTGCAGGCGGGGCCGGTGGAGGAGGGGACGGGCCGCGCGGCGCCTGGCGCGGTGCGGGGGCGCTGGGGTTTAGGCACGGCGGCGCCGAGACGGGCGGGGGTCGGGCGACGGGGGGCGGGGCGGCGGCGGGCGATGGTGCGACGGGCGGCGGTGGTGGGGGGGGCGCGCGTGTCTGGCAGGGAGGGAAACAGAGAGAGGGCGGGGTGAAGGCCGCCGTTAGATATGTTTAATCTTTGCTGTCCGCCACCTTTGCCGTCCGCTAATGTGCTCTTTGCCGTCCGCTAGCGGACGGCAAAGAGGGGGGCCGTTAAGTATTTTTTAACCAGCTCCTCAGGGGGCCCCCCTCCCTCTTTTCCGTCCGCTAGCAGACGGCAAAGATTCTTTGCCGTCTGCTAGCGGACGGCAAAGAACAGGCTGATGGCAAAGGCTTTCTTTGCCATCAGCCTGTTCTTTGTCGTTCGCTTTCAGGTAGCTGATGGCAAAGAGCTTCTTTGTCGTCCGCTAGCTGACAACAAAGAGCTGGCAGATGGCAAAGTAGCTGATTCCAGTAGTGTAGTCTCAATGTGAGAGTGGACAATTCTCAATACCGAGGAGGCTAGAAAAATAATGAAAGTACATGAAGCAATGTGGCATGAACTTGCATCAGTCATAAAGAACTAGAGAACCTATGAACATGGTATGGTTGTCTCATCAATATCATGTAATTGATAAACTCCTAGGATATAGTTTGGTGGTGCCGAAGCCCATCACGTGTCCCGGTCTAACCTCAGCGCCGGCTTACTTACAACTACCCCTCAACTTGGCTTCATTGCAATACCAGAAGTTCCCAATTTTTTAGTTCATTAATGAAGAAAGGCAATGATTTCACATAATTTAACAAGATCTCTTCATTACTCTATTCAAGGACATTTACCAATGGATTCATCTATACTCCGAAGTTATCTCAAGGCTCATTCACTTTGGAGGAAACTAAAAATAGGAATTAGGAATGGGAATTTGATAGGATGGCACCTGTCATCCTAAGGAATTTCTTGCCCGTTCCTATGAAAAAATGAGCTCTGAGTTGATGTGTAGTTTCCTTAAAAACAAAGGAAATGGATAATATTCCTATGGAATTCATGTACGTGTTTCCATCTAATCGAATGCATCTACATGAAATTTTCCAATGTAATCCTTGTTCCTGTGTTTTTCCTATGAAATCCTCCAAATCAAAAGAGGGCTCAAACTATTGCAAGGAATCATCTCTTCAAGTTTTGTCACTCTAGAATTGTTCATGCAATTTTGATTGTACCACCAATGCATACATATTACTTTTAGCACCAAGGTATTAATGTCATGCCAACATACATTCTCTACTAAACTTTCTATTCAAATATTAGTGAATCAAAAAGGAGTATAAAATGTAGGGATAATTGATTTTATGCCCCTAATTAGGTCACACTCGGCAGGTTTACCCCTAGTTTCCGAAAACACTTGTTCCTGCCCAAACCACTTTGCTCCTCTTATGCTTTTGCCCTTTGACCGTTTGACCATCACTTTGAAAACTTCATAAAAAATTCATACTAACTCAGAAAAATTCAAATAAGTTCTCAAAATGTTCAGAAAAGCATCACCTACATGTGCATGTCATTTGCATTCATGAAAAAAAAGTGTTGGCCAGTCTCCATCTCAGTTTTAGCTCATATGATCTTAGCATGAATAGTAAAATCTAAAAAAAAAATAAAAATATTCTAAAAAAATTGGTGGCAAAGTTTGACCAATGTTTTGAGTGCTTGCCAAGTTTCATAAGGGAATGACATTCGTGGAAGTCGTGGCAAAAAAACAAAAATCAATGCTCCAAAATTTCATTTTTTGCCATGACTTCCAGGAATGTCATTCCCTTATGAAACTTGGCAAGAACTCAAAACATTGGTCAAAGTTTGCCACCAATTTTTTTTAGAATTTTTTAGATTGTATTGTTCATGCTAAGATCATATGAGCTAAAACTGGGATGGGGACTGGCCAACACTTTTTTGATTAATGCAAATCACATGCACATATAGGTGATGCTTTTCTGAACATTTTGATATCTTATTTGAATTTTTCTGAGTTAGTATAAAATTTTTATGAAGTTTTCAAAGTGATGGTCAAACGGTCAAAGGGCAAAAGCATAAGAGGAGCAAAGTGGTTTGGGCAGGAACAAGTGTTTTCAGAAACTAGGGGTAAACCTGCCGAGTGGGACACAACTAAGGGCACAAAATTAATTATCCCTAAAATGTACTGCTAAAAGGAGTCATGCTTTAAGAATTATAAGTGAAGCAATAGAGCAATTCTATAGATGCATGACCATGCATGAGTTCTCCCAAAGTATATTCATTCGTATGTGATTATTGTACATATCAACACACAAAATTAAACGACGCTCCAGGAATAACACATATCATGTGAACAAATAAAAACATAGGACAAACCGAAACAAACCGATATACCCTGGGATCCAGGTGGAATGATCAAATATAGTGATCATGGTTGTTTATATACATGCAAAACTTGTTATCTGTCCTCTTGTTTCTCTTTCAGAATGCTAATTCAGATTTGATGGCAATGTCTCCTAAAGATAGTAAGATAAACCATTGTTTCTCTCTCTTAAAGCTAATGCATATATCATGGCAAAGTCTCTTCAAGACAATGTGACAAACCCATGTTTTCTTTCCCAGAAGCAAATGCACATAAGAATGCAGAACATCTTGAAGCTAGTGAGACAACTAAAAAGTAAAGTCCCAAATGTAGTGTTTGAGATACTCTCCACTGCCAGTGATGCAAGCTTTCTGAAGTCAACGCCTGAATCAGCTTGCCTTCTTCAGTCTTAACTCCAAGCAGAAACACAAGGTTCAGTTGTGCTCTGACTAGTCGAATCACTAAGGAAGATGATTGAAAAGTCATATTTGCACATTATCGCTAAACATCTAGTGATGGAGGATATATAAGCGTCAAAAAGGCAGTCTCATCATCTTGCTCAACTTCTTGCGCTGCAACTTTGCGGCAAGGTTAACGTTTCTTAAGCTCTATCGGAATGGTCTAACTTCTTTAAACTTGTTTGCTTGTTGCATTCATTTGCACTTGTGGCAAAATTTGATGCCCAACGGATAAAATATGCTACAATGTCCTATTGTAATGTACATATTTATTGTTAATTGCTGTATGTTTCTTCCCGCGGTCTGCTAATGAGTTGACCCAACCATGGGTTATTAACGGGTTGACCCAACCACGGGCCACCAATGGTCCTAAATAACCACTGCCTTGGTCCTAAAGCACCATGGGCCACAAGCAGACTGAAAGCACTGCGAGCCATTGATGGGCCAAAAGCACCACAGTCTAGAAACGTGCCGACATTATAGCATGTCGTAATATGGGCCCGAAGAAACGTGGGGAGTTGACGGGATGAAATAACCATTGGTCACATACATACCATTAGTACCACATGTTGCAAATGGGCCGGAAGAAGCAACGTACCTAAACCATACCGACAAACCCACTAGGCGGTGGTGAGCCAGATCCACACAGGATGTCAATGGGCCATATAGACCCGGACTATTAATGGTCAGGCGCACGTAGGACTTTAACGGGCCTTCCATGGTCCAGAAGCACCAAGGTTTGATAGAAGCACGTAGGCCTTCACCATGCATGGCTGCTACCTCTTGAGAACTGCGTTGGATTTCCCCGAAGAGGAGAGGATGATGCAGTAAAGTAGCGTAAGTATTTCCCTCAGTTTTTGAGAACCAAGGTATCAATCCAGTAGGAGACCATGCACAAGTCCCTCGTACCTACACAAAACGATAGCAACTCGCAACCAACGCTTAGGGGTTGTCAATCCCTTCACGGTCACTTACGAGAGTGAGATCTGATAGAGATAATATTTTTGGTATTTTTGATAGATAGATGCAAAGTCAAAAGTAAAGGTAAAGTAAAAACAAAGCAAGTAAATAAAGTTATATAGATTGATATGATGAGAATAGACCCGGGGGACATAGGTTTCACTAGTGACTTCTCTCAAGAGCATAAGTATTCTACGGTGGGTGAACAAATTACTGTTGAGCAATTGACGGAATTGAGCATAGTTATGAGTATATCTAGGCAATGATCATGTATATAGGCATCACGTCCAAAACAAGTAGATCGAAACGATTATGCATCTACTACTATTACTCCACTCATCGACCGCTATCCAGCATGCATCTAGAGTATTAAGTAAAAACAGAGCAACGCCGTAAGCAAGATGACATGATGTAGAGGGATAAATTCGTGCAATATGATAAAAACCCCATCTTGTTATCCTCGATGGCAACAATACAATATGTGCCTTGCAACTCTTTCTATCACTGAGTAAGGACACCGCAAGATTGAACCCAAAGCTAAGCACTTCTCCCATTGCAAGAACTACCAATCTAGTTGGCCAAATCAAAAAGGATAATTCGAAGAGACTTGCAGAGATAACTCAATCATACATAAAAGAATTCAGAGAAGAATCAAATATTTTCCATAGATAATACTGGATCATAAACCCACAATTCATCGGTCTTAACAAACACACCGCGAAAAGAAGATTACATCAAATAGATCTCCACAAGAGAGGGGGAGAACATTGTATTGAGATCCAAAAAGAGAGAAGAGGCCATCTAGCTACTAGCTATGGACCCGAAGGTCTGAAGTAAACTACTCACACTTCATCGGAGGGGCTATGGTGATGATGTAGAAGCCCTCCGTGGTGGATGCCCCCCCGTGAAGCTCTAACAGCCCCCAAGATGGGATCTCGTGGATACTGAAGGTTGCGGCGGTGGAATTTGGTTTTGGCTCCTGCTCGATCGCTCGGGATACGAGGTATATATAGGAGGAAGGAGTACGTCGGTGGAGCTCCGAGGGCCCACAGGTAGGGGCGCGCCTGGGGCGCGCCTCCACCTCGTGACCTCCTGCACCGCTTGGAGTAGGGTCCAAGTCTCCTGGGTCGCGTTCGGTTGGAAAATCACGATCCCGAATGTTTCATTCCGTTTGGACTCCGTTTGATATTCTGTTTCTTCAAAATACTGAAAAAAACAAAAAACAGCAATTCTAGGCTGGGCCTCCGGTTAATAGGTTAGTCCCAAAAGTAATATAAAAGTGGAAAATAAAGCCCAATATAGTCCAAAACGGTAGATAATGTAGCATGGAACAATAAAAAATGATAGATACGTTGGAGACGTATCAATGGCCTAGGTTGGGCTAGCCTTTTTTACCTCAATGGGCCTCCAGTGGGCCACGTGACATGTGCCGACGTGCGAAAGCTACACTAAGGCCATCTAATGTGTGATGCTTGTTCCAATTAATAGCAGACACATAGTTGGCTTAGCCCAATAGGATGCCAAAACGGGGGCAAACAATAGGAGGCCACATTGTTAACTAATATATGATCTTGTACCCCGCACCTGTTAGCTTAAAGACGGCATGTTATGGCGGTTGCCATGTGTTGATGTTGTCCCGGTTGAGCCGGTCCCCCGCGATGGAAACCACTTTCATGATGTGTCATTTTTGTCATGGGAGGGCACACTTCCATGAGAAAAAACGACTTTTCCATGGAAGTGATGTACGATAGCACATGTACGATTATGCCCCAAACCCGCCATGGATGTACATTGATGATAATAAAACAGACTTACTATGATGAACGTGTATCATCACAGATGTGTCTTTTTCTTGTAATAGGAGCATGAGCATTTCCAGCGAGAGGGCGGCGTCTGATTGTCATTATTGTTATTTTGCTAGATGTAGCTCCAAACCTAGTTTAGCTAGGTGGTTGTTCCATTGTTAGGGTTTTGTACAATTGCCCTCTAATCAGTCGTACATTGTTTCATTTTTATCGTGTTTTTTATTTGTAAACCAGTTCATTCTTTCTCCTATATGAATTAGCAAGAACACATTGTTCTCGTCACATAATTCCATTACAGAAACATACAAACATAATTTATAATCACACATAGCCAATAGCCATGTAGCACGTGCAAAATGGGACAAGTACATGCGGACACATTAGATTAGGGTAAGAAGAAGGCGCAAAAGCAAGATATATGCATAAAAACCATGCACATAGCTTACTACTTACACCAATCCAAAATTTGTTGAATTACCATATGCATGCGTGATGATATGGAACGTGTGTAAGGATGATATTTATGCTTCTTTCATTATGATATGCCAATATATATTCCATAAACCGACTAGGCCATCACTGATCGGTCAGCTACGCCGTCAATGATGACATATTCGTCACCGACCGAGAACTGTTCATGGGTCAGAGGCGACTCAGCGATGATATGTCTTGGCCGGTCAGTACCAACAACCCTATAGTAGTGTTACCGGAGTAGGGCATGGGAGAGATAACCTAGGGAATGGAGAGTGAGAATAGAGGGATTTATAGGAGTGTTCCTGTAAAAATAAATAAACCGCTTGGAGCGGGAAAACTCCTGCCACGGCCCTCCTGTCAATGTGTCATGCGAGCAGGTCAGACGATGCTCGGGGGAGAAGGAACAATGTTGGGCAACTTACTCCACAAATGAGACCTAAACGTGCATTTCTAAAAGAACTATAACCAAACCGACACTATCAGAAAAGTGTTATGACCTCCCATGCATTTTATATTATTATAAACCGTGTCATTCTATCTTCCATTTGAATCACTGGGATCATCACATTATGCTCTTGACAAGGTTCCACGATAAAAAAAATACAGATATACTGCGTAATAAATAATTGACACTCCATACACATATCCAGTAGCTCTATAGCACGTGCAAAAAGGGTGAGTAAAATATAGATGGATACATAGATTGGGGTAAGAATAGAGGGCAAAAAGCAACCTAGCTATATGCATAAACCATGCACATAGCTTACTACATATAGTGATCGAAAATTTGTTGTTAGAGTAGGACTTAAAAAAACCTATCTCGACGTACTACTTAGGCTCTTAGGTTATTCTACGACGTCCCACACTCTTCGACTATTTATTTTGCCGAGTGGTACCGGAGTTAGGCTCTGTAAATATCCATCCCTCCGACTATATTGACCGTGTAGAATGCCCTCTACAGCCATAGGGCACCTGCATTCCGTATCATGGGGACCAGCTCACCACCAAGGTGCAGAGACATGACCTTATTGGTGCCGCCCACAAGCTTTCCACCGATGAACACTGCTGGGACGGGTGGCCCCTTCCCGAGAAGCTTGAGGAGCGCCCTCTCCATCTCCTTGCCCTTGGGATCATGGTCTAGCTCATGAACCAGAGCATTGACACCGAGGTCGGTGAAGAGGCGGGTTACCGTGTGGCACATGCAGCATGAATTCAAGGTGAAGATCACCACCCCCCGCTCTGACGCCATCTTCATCACACGGTCCATCTCTGCCCCTGACACTAGCTAGATCAAGAACCTCGAGGCAACCTGGTATCAACGAGCTTGCTGCTAGCGTACTCCTAGCTAGAGAACTTGCGAGTAGTTTGTGCTTCTGTGAGACGAAACTTGGGATGGTTTGGTAGCATGGAGTCCGTGGGTTCCTTTTATAGCGCTGCGCAGGTTGGTTGAAAGAGTGTGTACGTATTCAGGAGATCAACCTGGATAGTGCATCAATCAGGCTTTTCATTAGGAGCCAATGGACTTCGGAATATTAGCTTGTGTCGACCTATAGAGGAATCTCTCATATCTGGCTATCGGAAGTTCAAGGGCCATCTACTTTTCTGCATGGATTTGGCCATGTGCGCGCAGCAATATTGACGAGATCAGTCAAATAGCTGCATGTTGTCCCACAATTCCGCTGTGACAACGACGGGGAATACCAAATTAACGATATTGTACGTACGGCCAGTGCGTTGCCATGAAAACCAGCCAAGTATGCAGCCGGTGACGAGTCGCCTCGGTTTCAGAATAACATCTAGATATCTCCCTCCATCACTTATCTGTAGGCACAGAATCGGTTCAAGTTGCCTACTTTCTGAGTGCATATTTAGATGCTTCAGCTTTGTGAACCCCATCGTAATCGATCGACGGCCTGATCTTGCCGGATACGGAGGCGTCGCGACGCCACAGTCCGATGACTTTGCAATCTTTGCATTTTATGTGACACATCTTTACCGAATTAATCGATCCTGCAAAGATCAGCTAGAAAGCGAGGAAAATACGAACAAAGAAGGCGCACATGTGCTACTTTTATTTATCTTTTGTCAAAACCTACTTCGACATCAAATTTCGGTCCTATATGAATCTATTATGATCTATTTATTTATCTCATGTCAGACTGTATTTGTTTGACTGTGTGCATGGTAGTTATGCAAAGCTCGGATGTTGCTCATTATGCTTTGTATCCTTTTGATGCCGGAAATGCGCACAATTATTTAAGTGCGGGTACACTCACCTGCCAAGTCATACCGCCTGCTCGTTTTGCCTTGCGATTCACCAGTAGTTCGATCCCACACAAGGGCACAATAAAAAGCAAAAAATCCTTTAAAATCTTTTAGGTTTCAACGATGAAATTTATGGTTTTTACATCTAAAACTGAAAAATTTCAACCAGTTTCAGACATATAATGTTAAGCAATTTTTTAGTCGGTTGTAGACACAAAATAATTGATTTTTATCGGTCACTCATACTAAGTTTCAATATTGGAACTTAAACATATTTTTTAATCATCAAAATATATTCAAAATGGATCTTATTTGAAAGCTCTGGTCACGAGTACACGAATATGAAAATATAACTTAATTTAGAAAAATTTTTAAATGACATAAAACTTTGAAAATCAGAAGTCAAATAAAAAGCGGGCACATGAAAAAAGTGTGCCACAAATCCTCTCCCCGTTTGATGCTATATTTTGAGTTAAGCGTCCTTTATCGAAAAATGTGTTACCTTTTGTTTTGCGATTACACAAGGAAGACCAGCGATTGCTTTACGAACAGATTTTAGTAGTCATCACTGTCGGATTTCTGCCCACGGATCAATCAACTACACCAAAATGCAACGAACACACACGCACAAAAGTATATACTATATAGCCAAAGGGCTCTTGTCTAGTCCTTTCTTTTTTGCGTTTCTTTTCTTCTTGATACAATGTTTACACAACCTGATAGCACGAATATCCAGCGAACGTCAGATTTTAGGCGTGACAACTTGATTTTTTTTATCGCAAGTTGTGTCCGTCGAGAATTGCAAGTTTAGTTAGCAAGCATGACAAATCCATTTTATTTTATTTTTACTATAAATTACCATGCTTGCAAATTTAAAAAAGCGCTTATGCAAATATAATTTGCAGGAAAAAACATTTGATTTATCATGTAGTATAAATTTTGACGTCAGATTTTTAACTTTTCTAACCACCAACCCCAACACAAACCTAAACTAGACAGACGTCCTAGCCCTACACGGACTCTACAGACACCTAGCACAGTAGTACGGCATACAAACCGATTCAAACACAAACTACTAATAGTCGTAGGTACTAGCCAGCTTAGTTTATGCAAACTAACAAGACTACAAAGTAAGACAATTCCCAAGTCTTCTTTTAATCTTGACTCTCCATCTTTTGTGCTCATCTCGATCCTTGATGGCTCATGAATCATCCCTTATCAACTAATCCTCTCGCGCCCAGACAAATCTAATTTTCATACAATTCAACAACAACAATCTATGCATTAGACTACCCAGCCATGATATCGACCTCATAGAATGCACCACCTTGTGAATTACACCATCCACCCTAACCAGATATATCAGCTACCTTGTGGAACATGACTAGTACAGAAAACGATAGTAGTGGCGTGCCAAAAAACACATAGGAAGTGGGGTCCCCACACCACCAATATGATGCCACTAATAAATGTTACTGGTGGCATCTTGTTGCACGTCACCCGTAATAGAAAACGATAGTGCACATTGAAAAAACAGAAAACACTAACAGCGTACCAGTATAGAAACACAGCACTAATGTAATTTTCAGGCTAAAAAATGTTGTCGTGACATCATATTCCCAGCAAAATGGCTATATTTTTTTTGCTGTCCCGCCCGCATTTTGAGAGCTTTGGCTACAAGACCAAAATTTAGCTAAAAATTCTGCCAAAAGAGCAAAACCTGGCAAAAAAAATTGCTTCCATGGCTTCAAAATGAGCACGTTGGCTCAATTTTGCTGCTATGGCATCATTTTTCAGTTTAAAAGAAATCGCACATATATAACATGTTCAACAAAGTACTAACATAGCATGACTAGTACTGTTCAAAATAGTACTAACATCGGATGATTAGTAGCATATAACATGTTCAACAAATTACTAACATAGCAAGACTAGTAGCATATAACATGTTCAACCAACTACCAGCATAGTATGACTAGGTAGCATGCCTACTAACTAGAGTGAAGACACAATTAGGGTTGCAGTTAGAGCATCTCCAATAGGCGCGCAACATAAGCGTCGTGCCGGATATTTTTGGTTTTTAGCGTGCGCAACCGCTAAGCGAGCTCCAGCGGAGGCGCAATAACCGCGCACGCGGCATAAAGAGTTCGGCGCGCGGTCCGAAATGCCATCGCGCGCCGTTAATTTGCTGCGCCCGCTTCCGTGTGCCGCACCCTCTTCGTCGCGCCACTTTCGCCCCGCCCGCGCCGCCGCCGGTGAATTGGCCCGATGGACGGACACGCCGGCACCCCCTCACCCCTTCCTACACCCGCGACCCCTCTGCTGGCACCGCCGGCGCCGCCGCAAACCCTACTGCGGGGAGCTTTGGCTTCGCCTCCGCCGGTGCTCCTCCAAGCACCGGCATCGCGCGCGGCCTTTTCATGCCGCCACGGACGACCTCGGCGGCGGGTGGCGTCGCGTCGGCGCCCGCCGTGAAGTCTCGTGTCCCCCTCTTGAAGCTCCCAAATGCGGCGCGGGCGAAGAAGGGAAAGGTATCCGTGAAGAAGAACAAGGCGACAGACGGCTCCTCTAGGCCGTCGAGGAAGAAGCTTGTAGGGCGTGCGACGGACGCGGTGGCGACCGAAGCGCCGGCGATCTCACTTGTTGAGCCGGCGGCCGACACGCACAGGGTGTTCGATGAAATGCCCACAAGGTAAAATTTCACCAACTTTTTTGTTGTTGTTGTTTTTTGAATGCATGCATATGGATAGCTTATTTGCTTTGTTGTATATACTTTGTAGTTTCAATGATGAGGCATATATGTCAACTATGGGTGTTGGCTCCAACAATTCTCATTGGTCTCAAGCCAATGAGAAGCATTTCGATGATCATGAGTTTGAGGTGGATGAGGTGGTGAGGGCATTGTCGATGCACCGAAAGGAAGAGGGGGCAACTACACCTTGGATGAAGACATCTTGCTATGCAATACTTGGTTGCATGTGTCGAGGGATCCCCCCGTTGGAGGGGATCAAAGTAGATATGCATATTGGCTCCGGATGAAGGAACACTTTGATCTACAAAACAAAAGTGGAATTGACCGCTCTGGCAGACCTCTTCGCTCCCGGTGGTCGACAATCACCCGAGATTTTCGAAGGTGGGCGGCCGCACTTAAGGCGGTTGACAAGTTGAACCCAAGTGACACTAATGATATAGATAGGGTAAGTGCCATTTCTTTCATGATTCTTCCATGTTCATCATGCGTCTTCTTGGTGTTTGTAGTGCTAACTTGTTTTTTTGTAGCTCAATATTGCACATAACTTGTTCCAAGGAGAGGAGAAGAAGACCATGAAAGGAAAGATCAAGAAAGGAGACCATTTACCTTGCCTCATTGCTATGAAGAATTGAAGGATGATGACAAATGGAAGCCCCGTGATGCTATCGATGATGATGATCAGAGCAACAAGCGCAAGCGAACTATTGATTTGGATGATGATGAGGAGGAGGCATCAAGTGATGACGCAAGAGAAACCCTACACCAAACTTGGTTTCGTACTGCAAGCCAAAAAGACCAGATGGATGCAAGAAAGACGCAAAAGAAAAGAAGAAGAGGAAAGGAGATGACGAGCTAAAAAATGCTATGGAAGCTCTTGTGAATGCAAGAAAGGAAGCGAACGAGGTGAGGAAGATGGCAAGGAACCAAGATGCCGCGACCGAGCAGAGGAGGGTGGCGCCAAGGAGAGGAAGGTGGCATTGGAGGAGAGGAAGGTGGCCATGGAGGAGCGAACTAGGTTGTTGAAATGGCAGAAGTACTTGTTCTTCATGGACACATCTACCCTCGATGAGAAGCAAAAGGAGTACGTCAATCTTGCCCGGGAAGAAGTGTTGGTCCAAAAAAGGGCCATGGGAGGCGGTGGCATGGGCGGCATGGGAGGCGGTGGCATTGGCGGCATGGGAGGCATCGGTGGCTTTGGAGCTACCATGGGCGGCATGGGTGGCATGGGTGACTTCGGAGCTACCATGGGCGGCGTGGGTAGCATGGGCGGCTTCGGAGCTACCATGGGAGGCATGATTTTTGCATCTCTCATGGGAGGCATGGGAGCACCTCCGGGCGGCATGGGCAGAATGTCCTCTGGTGTGCCTCATCACACACCTTCCGTTGAAGATCTTGCCAACACCTTCCGAGCTCCACATGATGATGCGGCGCGCGACAATGAAGAGGAGGAGGAAGAATCATCTTCGGATGAGGATGATGAATCGGAGGAACAAGAGGATGAAGACAAGGACGCGACATGATTGTTCATGGCCCATTCGTTTGTGTGAACTTTTATCTCATGAACTTGGTTCGGATTTTGAACTTGGTTGGATGATGTTGTGGGCATGAATTTGAACTTTTATGTCATGAACTTGTTTGGGTGATTTAAACTATGCCATGTCTTTGTTTTGATTTTTGAAATATCATCACCGTCTTCAAAATGCAAAATACTGCAAGCGCCGACTGCTCGCGCGCGCTGCAGTTTTAGCGCATTTGTTGGAGCGGCTCGGGCTCGCTATAATTTACAGCGGCCGCTGGAGCACGCGCTCCTCTCTGCACAAAATCTCGCGATCAGCACGCTGCAAACGCTTTTTTAGCGTGCCACGCGTTGCACGACTGTTGGAGATGCTCCTAGGGATTCGGAGTCAGAGGAGTCCGAGGAGTCCTGGTCATGGTATTTGTGGTACACCATGATCTCCCAACATTCATGGTCAGGTAGAATGTAACCCTCTCCACATCTACCATCCCGAAGGCATCTAATAGGTCTCTCCAACTAGGGTAACCGAGATAGGTTCAGTCTTCCTCGTTGGTGAGAAACACAGTGAGGTTCCTGTCCTTCGTCATTTGCATCTGGGTAACTTCAAATGTACCATCTCAGCAATGCCAACATTGACCTTCTCTAGGAAGTCATGCCTTACCCTACAAATGATGGTCTGAGCAAAATTATAAGAACAAAAAAGTAGACAAATTTTTGGCGTGCAGCTATGAAACTTAGTCACAACATGTTGAATTGAAACATATTGTCCAAGTTAGGAAGTCGTTGGGAAGATCCATGAAGAACTTTTTGTCCTTTTGGTAGTTGTCCTTGCTACAGTTGGCGCACATGTGATCGAATTACTGCATTCATGTTGACAAATTAAACATGTAGTGAAATGGTCTTCACACAACACACATGCATCTATGCCAAATGAAATTACCTAAACTTGAATTTGCAAAATGAGAAGTAGCATATACTTAAAAAAAGTTGACAAATTAGTATGTGAATAATTTAGACACTCTAGTAGTTCATTACATAATTTAGACACCATAGTATGATCAGTTGCATGTTAAATAAATATTCTAAATTTAAACACCATAGTATGATCAGCTCTGGCGTGAGGAATTTTACGGTGTGGTCCATCTCGGGGAAGTTGAGCTCTGTCTATTGCCGAAGACTTGTAGCGAAAGTTAATTGTAGGCGTGTTCCTCCATTTATGTGGTCTTCTGTGTTCCAAGTCAACATTCTTGGCCATAAAAGGAGACCCCCCCCCCCACCCCCAACATGTTCTTCTCTTTCGCCATCACACCACAGTACGTCACCATGTCAGACGGTGGGGAAGCTCACACGAAGGAGATTATCGGCCCAACCCTCTGTGTTTTCTGGATTTCTTTTGCTGCTTTTGCTTGGAGTTTTTGGACTAGTCGGAATAAGTTTGGTTTTAGCATATTTTCCCTAACTGCCATGCTGATTGTTTGTTTAAAATGGTTGCACTCTTATAGCAATGGAAGCCACTGGCTAAGGCGGTTGATGATGATGCGCTCACCTCACTCATTGTCAAGATCAGAGTGTTGGCCTGTTTGCTTTTCCCTGCCTCCCATGCAATTCCTGCGACTGGAGTTTAGTTACTTCTTTTATCGCTTATTGACCTGCACGCCGTAATAGCTGGGATGGTTGTAATGTTATTTTTTACCTTCTTGTGGCACTGGATATTGTTATTGTGGTCGTTGGGCTTTATTTATAAAGCCGGACAGTATTCCTTTTCTCTAAAAAAGAAACATCACTCCATCTGTTATGGGATGGTTCCGTTGCTCTTGAATGCTGGAATTCCATCGTCAAAGAAAATATGAGGACTGTCTCAACAATTGGATTATGAGTCACGTCTTAGTTAATCCATAGTCAAGACGCATACAATGATTTCCAGAGCTGGCATTGGCTGATTTGCTTTGTAACGTTTCCTGTTTTCTTTTCTTGATGTACATACTTTGTTTTAATATATGGAAAATACCATAGAACGATTGTATGTGTAGGTTCAAAAAATGACACAAACCTCCCGGTGAGAGCATAAGACACTGAATTTTCGGAGAACTTGTCCTTTGTATCTGGCTTGATACATCTCCCATGGAGTAGAAAACAAGAAAGTACAAAGAAAAATAATAATATTCTTTTGTGCAGTCTCCATTGATCTAAAATCTTACGATTCTTCATCAACTCTTGGCTCTTCACCATTTCAGGTGGTAGTAATCTAGCATGAGACTCGTGGTGAAATGCAGAGTAAGTTCAATTGCGCATCGTCTCTTTACTCTTGGAATCCTGTAGCAACCAGATTAAGGCAAGTAGCTAGCTAATAATGGGCGTCTACATGGCTGGAGCGTACGGCCAGGGAGGTTTTCTATCCCCATGGATGGCGGTGTGATTTATGGATAAGATCTACCGCTCCTAGGCTGGACACGGTTTATTGCTTGGCATTGTATCAAATTATTTTATTTTTAGGATGCTCTGGACTTTTTGACTGTGTGCATCTAGCTATGCAGAGGCCGGGCTTTTTTTCGATACGATTGTATCACCTCGATATATCTATTCAATGAAAAGTCCTTTATTGAAAAAGCTAATAATGGGTGAGGTCTTCTTTTCTTCACATAGATCAATGAAAATAATGTGGACATGAACTGAGCTCGCAGTTTGTTTAAGCTTTAGGTCGAAAATAATGTTATCCAAATTCATCTGTGGCATACTAGATGGCAAAATTCTGTAGAAAAAACATCAGTGACGACAAGAACCATGTCGAGATGTTGTGAAATGCGGTGAGATGTTGGCTTGACACGCCGGAGCTCGACACCGCTGATTGGGTTGGAATCTCTTCGGTCCATGAGTGGTGGACTAGAACGATCCTTGGCCACGGACACCGGAGGAAGACGATCTCTTCGCTTGTAATGCTAGTCTCTTGGGAGGTTTGGAAAGAGAGAAACGCGAGGGTGTTCCAAAAGAAATCCTCAATGCCAACCACGGTGCTAGAGGGCATCAAGGTGGAGGCCAGGAATTGGGTTCTGGCCGGGGCTAAACACTTGGGATCCTTGATGCCGTGAGAGTAGTCCGTTTTGTTTTCGCATTTGTTGATGAGTAATGACCCTCATTGAGACTTTGTTCTATACTCCTTTATTAATGAGATGAGGCAAAGCTTTTGCCTCCGTTTCAAAAGAACCATGTCGAGAACGATGAAGAATACCAGTACAGTACGGCAGACGCAATGCCAGGAACCGATTCTGCGCCGACTAGCTGAGCTGGTTTCCGAGGAACCATGGACAAGTCGCCTTGGTTTCACAATAGCATCCACATAGTTCCTCTCGTCACTTATCTGTTGGCATAGAATCCATCCAACTGGCTGCTTTTTCCTGTGCATATTTAGCTACACTTCTACATTGGAACCACATAATCAGATATGGAGATGTCGTGATGCCACGATAGATGAGTATGCAATTCTTGCTTTTCCTTCATCAGCATCAAATTCTTCCCTTCTTAGCAAGATGTTGTACTCTTCCTACAAAATCCTGATGCTTAAGCTTCTTCAGAAAGTAAGATATATTATTTTAAAAAAAGTAAGATATATATTATCAGATCTTTTTTCATTACCATTTTTTCATTTCTGACACGACCAGAGAAGGATGGATTTTCCGGTGAAAAGGAAAATAGGTATCTCATGAGAATGAAAAGTAAGTATTCTTTAGAGAGCAATCTCCATTGATCTGGAATCTTATGATTCGGCACAATTTCTTGGCTCCTCGCCTTACCAGGGGTGATAGTGGCTCTTGACTCCTGAAACTGGAATTCACAATGTAGCTCTTCAATTAAATCTATGAACTGGGTGTTGAAATAAATTGTCCGTCTTGTTGAAATATATTGTCCGTCGGACCTAGTCTGTACTTTAAGGGCCTCAGTTTAAGGCTGGGCAGATGCCTCTTATCTGAAAAAATAATATTGTCCGTCTTTCGTCATTAGTGTTAGATAATAACGAGAAATAAACGAGACAAAGAGACACGGATTTTTACGTGGAAACCCTTGCGGGAGAAAACCACGGACGCACGAAGGCGCAATCACTATGATGGAGGAGTATTACAAGCACGAGACGACAGGCCGTCTGAGGTGCGACTACGTGGGGTATATATGAGGGCAATACATGAGAGTCCTTGGAGGACAAGTAAACGAGTTGTACTCGTACGCGTCGGTACCAACGCAAAAGGCCCACACCGTATGTACTACGTCTAGTCCAATACGGTACTAGAATTTAGATCATAATTTAACAATCTCCACCTTGATCCAAATTCCCTCCAGTAGTCGATGAAAGTGAATAACTTCATCCAAATCAGCATAAACACCTTGTGCGTCAAAGTCCATAGGACTAGTGAGAAATACCAATTAAGCCTGAGCAAAGCTCAAACTTATTGGTCGGAACTGGCTTTGTCATCATATCAGCAGGATTATCATGAGTACTTATCTTGCATACCTTCAAATTGCCTTCAGCAACAACATCTCGAATATAATGAAATCTGACATCAATGTGCTTTGTCCTCTCATGATATATTGGATTCTTTGTAAGATATATGGCACTTTGACTGTCAGAAAATATGGTAGGGCAAGATGAATCTCCACAAAGCTCAGTGTACAAACCTCTTAACCAGATAGCTTCTTTGCATGCCTCAAAAATAGCCATATACTCGGCATCAGTAGTGGAACAAGCCACAATAGACTGTAAAGTTGCTCTCCAACTCACAGCACAACCACCAATGGTGAAAATATAACCTGTGAGCGATCTTCTCTTATCCAAATCACCAGCAAAATCAGAATCAACAAAACCAACAAGTCCATCTCCAGTTTTCCCAAACTGTAAATAAGCATTAGAAGTACCACGCAGGTATCTGAAAATCCACTGAACTGCTTTCCAATGCTCTTTTCCAGGATTAGCCATGTATCTACTAACAACACTCAATGCATATGATAAGTCAGGACGAGAACAAACCATGGCATACATAAGTGAACCAACTGCACTTGAATAGGGAACTCTAGACATGTACTCAATATCGGAATCTGACTTAGGACATAAAGTTGATGACAATTTGAAGTGTGCAGCTAACGGTGTACTCACCGGCTTGGCATTATGCATATTAAAACGACGAAGAACTTTATCAATGTATCCCTTCTGACTTAGATATACTTTTCCAGACGGTCTATCTCTGGATATTTTCATGCCAAGAATTTTCTTTGCTGCACCCAAATCCTTCATCTCAAATTCATTACTCAATTGCTTCTTTAGTTCATTAATCTCTGACATACTCTTTGCAGCAATAAGCATATCATCAACATAAAGCAGCAAGTAAATAGTTGAACCATTGACAGTTTTCAAATAAACACAACTATCATAATTAGACCTTTTGAAACCTTGAGAGAGCATAAAGGTGTCAAATCTCTTGTACCACTGTCTAGGAGATTGCTTCAGTCCATACAGAGATTTCTTTAACTTACAGACAAGCTTTTCTTTTCCAGGAATAACAAAACCTTCAGGTTGTTCCATATAAATATCCTCTTCTAATTCTCCATGTAAGAATGAAGTTTTAACATCCAATTGTTCAAGCTCAAAATCATGCATGGCAACAATACTGAGTAAAGTGCGAATAGAGCTATGCTTCACAACAGGAGAAAAGACTTTGTTATAGTCAATACCTGGAATCTGGCTATAACCTTTAGCAACTAACCTTGCTTTATATCTTGTCTCATCATTAGGAGAAACACCTTCTTTCCTCTTGAAAACCCACTTGCAACGAATAGGTTTCTTCTCTCTAGGCAATTTTACTAAATCCCAAGTGCCATTCTTTTCAAGTGATTCCATCTCATCATGCATAGCGGTCATCCACTTATTACTATCACCAGAAATAATAGCCTCGGAATATGAAGAAGGCTCAGCATTACCTTCAATTTCTTTAGCAACAGAAAAAGCAAAAGAAACAATATTGCACTCTTCAATTAACCTGTCAGGTTTATTAATACCCCGTCTAACTCTGTCACGTGCAAGATTCCAACTGGGTGGAACAATATGCTGATTTGGAGTGGGAGTGACATGTTCATTATCAACGACGAGTTCATCATGTGCATCAACAATTTCATTACCAGATGTATCACCAATAACATGCTCCACATGAACAGTAGGCTCCTGAACAATAGGCTGATGTTCACTCTCAACGGGAACATTAGTAGATGAAACATCATGTAACATAGCAGATTCATTAAAGATAACATTTCTGCTAATAACAACCTTCTGGGTTTCCGGATTCCACAATTTAAAACCTTTAACACCAGACTTATAACCAAGAAAGATGCACTTAACAGCCCTAGGCTCCAACTTTCCATTACCAACATGAGCATAAGCAGTGCAACCAAAAACTTTCAACTGTGAATAATCAGCAGGTGAACCAAACCATACCTCAATTGGAGTTTTCTTATTAAGAGCAATAGATGGTGAACGATTAATGAGATAACAAGCAGTGGAAGCGGCTTCAGCCCAAAAACGCCTATGCAAACTGCATTGGACAACATGCAACGGCTCGAAATAATGGTCCTGTTCAGACGCTCAGAACACCGCTTTTGTTGAGGAGTATAAGGAACGGTGCAGATGTCGACAACGCCTTCAGACTTGCAATAATTTTTAAATTGCTTAGAACAGAATTCCATACCATTATCAGTGTGAAGTATTTTTACCTTCCTTTCAGTTTTCCTTTCAATCATAATCTTCCACTCCTTAAATGCTGAGAATGCTTCATATTTATGCTTCAAGAAATAAGGCCAAACTTTTCTTGAATAATCATCAATAATAGTTAGCATGTAACTTGCACCACCTAATGACTTCTTGCGAGATGGTCCCCATAAATCAGAATGCACATAATCAAGAATACCTTCAGTTGTATGGGTTGAAATATTGAACTTCACCCTCTTGTGCTTGCCGAAGATACAATGCTCACAAAATTTCAATTTACCAGGTTCATATCCATCAGGAAGACCTCTTTTATTTAACTCTGCTAAACCAAGTTCACTCATATGTCCAAGACGCATATGCCAAAGGTTAGCAGCATCACAATCAGAATTCTTTGAAATAACTGGAGTAGCGTTACCTGAAACGGTAGAACCTCGAAGGTAGTAAAGACCATTGGTCGAACTTAAGTCACCTTTCATCACAACAAGGGAGCCTTTGGTGACCTTCAAAACACTATCTCCACCTGAATACTTGTATCCCTTTGCATCAAGGGCACTAACAGAGATAAGATTTCTCTTCATCTTCGGAATATACCGAACATCTGTCATAGTTCTGATTATGCCATCAAACATCTTGATTCGAATAGAACCTATGCCTTCAATCTTGCATGGTGAATTATCAAAACCCAAAATGGAACCAGCAGCAGTAGTGGAATCAAAAGTATTAAACCAATCTCTATGTGGACACATATGAAAAGTGCATGCAGTGTCAAGTACCCACTCATCATTGGTCTCAAAGACATCCAAAGAATAATGACAAGAGCATCATCGAACTATCATCACCAAAGAACGTTAGCGAATTTTCACCTTGTTTGTTACCTTTCCTCTTTTCCTTATTCTCGCAACTTGAAACACTCGAGATGTCATGCCCATCTCTCTTGCAATATCTGCAATATTTCTTGTCTTCGATTGCGACCGCCCCGTGGCCGTTCTTACTTTTGCCTCTGCTTCCATTATTGGAGTTCTTCTCCTTTGTCCTGCCACAAACAGATAATCCCTCGGCTTGGGATGAACTTGAACCATCATGAGGCACCATCAATTTCATCTTCTCCTTAGAGTTCAAAGCTTCATAAACTTCATTAAGTGTGAGAGTATCATGACTGTATAATATGGTGTCTCTAAAATTGGTATAAGAACTTGGCAAAGGAACAAAGTAACATTAAAGCAAGATCTTCCTCTTCATACTTAACCTCCATTGCAGCTAGATCAGATATGATCTCTTTAAATTCTGAAATATGATTCAAAACATTACCTCCCTCGGGTAACCTGTGCAGGAATAATTTTTGCTTCAGATGCATCTTGCTGGTGAGATCCTTGGTCATGCAAATCCCTTCCAGCTTTAACCATAGAGCGGCGGCAGTTTTCTCGCTCAAAACTTCCTGCAAAATATTATTATGCAAATGGAGTTGAATTTGTGACAAAGCCGTACAATCAATTCTTTTCTCCTCATCAGTCCAATCTTGAATTCGGTTCTTCCCAAAACTATCCAGTGCTACATCATAGTCGGCCTGTGCCAACAACGCCCGCATTTTGACTTGCCATAGGGTAAACCTTGTGTCACGGTCCAGCAGCGGAAGATCATACTTCATGGATGCCATGAGTCGATAAACTGTGCACAAAGTAGTACAAGCCGGTAGAAAAATTCTTGATAGAATTTAATATGCGGATCAAAGGAGTAAGATAAATAGCACCTGGTTGCTTTTGGAGTGGCCATAGCAATTGAAGAACCAAACTGTAGCTTGATGTGACAAATAGTACTAATAGCTGGCTATCTAGTACCAGCTCTTGATAGAGGAGGGATTAAGAAAAAACGAATCTGGACCTGGTGGCTTCACGTGGAAAAAGTACTGATGGTCTTGCCTTCACGTGAACAGTACTAGTCAAACTAGTACTAATCGGGAGGCTCCGGTCTCCAAGTAGTAGTAGTAGCCACCGATCAATATTCCTTGGAAGTTGCAGCGAACAGGAATCAGCAACTCGCGATTTGACGAATCGCCAGCGCACAGCAGCCTTCGAGAAAAGTTAAGCGCGTCGACCCGATTGCTCGGTGACGCAGTAGCGAAAATCTGCACCGTGTTGCAGCGGGATCTCCTATCGGTCTCGGCTCCGTACAACATAGCAGCGGAAATCGATCCATCTTCGGATCGCCTGGTCACGCGGGCACCGGCGAACGCGACCCTAATCTCTTGTCACAAACTCGTATCTGTAAACTTGGCTCTGATACCACTTGTTAGATAATAACGAGAAATAAACGAGACAAAGAGACACGGATTTTTACGTGGAAACCCTTGCGGGAGAAAACCACGGACGCACGAAGGCGCAATCACTATGATGGAGGAGTATTACAAGCACGAGACAACAGGCCGTCTGAGGTGCGACTACGTGGGGTATATATGAGGGCAATACATGAGAGTCCTTGGAGGACAAGTAAACGAGTTGTACTCGTACGCGTCAGTACCAACGCAAAAGGCCCACACCGTATGTACTACGTCTAGTCCAATACGGTACTAGAATTTAGATCATAATTTAACAATTAGTTCGGTTTTGAACAACTGCCTGCAGGATGATTTCAATATGGTATTAGAGACAGTAGGTTTTTATGCCTCTCTAAGCCCTGGATTGAGTTTTCTATGCACCATCCAAACCATTCAAAGGAGATTAAATATACTGCTCGTTTCTTTGGAACTGTTGGTAGACCTCAAATGGCTCATGATGTCCTCTCTGTTGAACATGAACACACCTATATAGGTCTGGGTACTGTACGTTGCACCTGTCACGTCTCTCTTCCCTCTGTAACTTGTTGTATTTTGGGAGACAAGACACCAGGCGCACCCTTGTATCTATATATGTGCCTAGTGCATGATCAATGAGAATTATCGATGCACACAATCCCTTTCTCCCAAACTTACATGGTATCAGATACCGTATTGATCCCTACCTAATCCATCTTCCGCAACTCTAGCCGCCGCCTGGGCCGCCGCCGCTACCTCCCTCCCACGTCGATGCTCCCCCTCCCCCCCCCCTCGCAGCCGCCCCACCCGACAGCCGCCGCGCCGCCGCTT
Organism: Aegilops speltoides; assembly: GCA_021437245.1. NCBI lineage: Eukaryota > Viridiplantae > Streptophyta > Magnoliopsida > Poales > Poaceae > Aegilops > Aegilops speltoides. The sequence continues at coordinate 101,332,942 of CM038145.1, forward strand.
CTCCCTCCCAAAACCCTAGCCGCCGCCACATCTCCTCCCTCCACCCATCACGCGCCGTCACCCCTCACCATGTCCGTCCATTCATCAATCTCCGGCGCCACCAACCCCTTCGTTGGTCCTGACCCCGCTGACATCCGTGACATCAACATTCATGACCACTTTCCCGTGATCCTCGATACCACCAACTCCACATACTACGCGTGGAAGACCTATTTCTCTCTGCTCTTCTGCGAGAACAATCTCGTGGATCACGTCGACGGCTCCGTCGACTCTCACGCCATGGTGGACGACTCCGAGTTGACCGCGATCAACGATACGCTCATCCGGCGGTTCTTCACCACCATCTCGAAGGACATGTTTCACACGGTCGTGAGCGATGGTGATGACACACGCACCGTGTGGGTCAAACTCAACGGCCTCTTCACCGACAACAAGCTTTAGCGACGCGTTTTTCTGCAACAGAAATTTTTTGACTGTCATCAGGATGATCAATCCATCGATGTTCAAGATAGTGTCGGATGAGCTCCGTGACATCGGCGCCAAGATTGGTGATGATCTCCTCCTCAGCAGGCTCACCGTCGGCCTCAACGAGGACTTCGGCAACGCTACCGCTAACCTCACCTTGATGCCGGAGCCCTCCTTCCCGAAGTTTGTGGCGTACTTGCGGTTGGAGGAGCGTCGGATGAAACATGTGAAGAAACGCGTGCAACACCACACCCTCACAGCCGGCACTTCGCACGGCACTCCATCACCGCCCGCCCCATCCGTGTCGCGTCACCCACCGCCCCCCGTGCCCCCGGCGTACTATCCCCTCCGACCCGCGGCCCCCGCCCCTCCTACTGCCCCCAGCAGCTTGCGGCGGACGACGCGACAACCGCCATGGGGGCGGGCGCCCCAAGCAGCCGTAGCAGCAAGCGCACGGGAGGGGGGCAGGCTTACTGGGGGCCCCTCGTCAGCAGCAGCCTACTCCGCCGTGGACGTACGGCACCAACCCGTGGACTGGTGTCGTCCACGCGTACTCGATGCCGGTCCCACGGCCTCCTGCACCGGGCATTCTCGAGCCTCGTCCGGCGAGTCATCAGGCATACCTTGCCACGCCCGGCGCCGCCACCTACCCGGCCCTTCCTGCACCGCCGGTCGCTGGTGGTTATGGCGCCGTTCCGGCGCCCTCTCATGCTGGGTTCTACCCGCCCCAGGTGCCGCCGCCGTGGGATCCCACCCTCCTGGCTGCCTTGCACTCGTCCCCGTCACCCAGTTCATACGGTGGCGGCTATGTGACTTTGCCGTGTGGCTTTATTTATAAAGTCGGGCTTAGGCCTTTTCTCTATAAAAATTAGTCTAAATTAACTACTCCCTCCGTCCGGAATTACTTGTCATCAAAATGGATGAAAATGGATGTATCTAGAACTAAAATACGTCTAGATACATCCATTTCAATGACAAGTATTTTCGGACGGAGAGACTATTAGTTAGGGTTTAACTATAAGTGTTTGAGAGCCACATCAACTTTAGTTATGCTGCTACAAAATAAATCCTTTTAATCCTTAATAGAATTTGGGAGTGCCCACATGACGACATGAGGTCATGGCCAAATTATTAGGGTTTATGAGGCCATTTTGGACAATTAGTAAAATTTAGAATTTTAGCCCTTATTATTAGATGGGGTTGAATTAATCACCATTTTCAGATTAAAAATCAATGTAAAATGATGATTATGAGATGCTCATGGCACAATCAATTCCTAATAGAAGTTGCCCTCTCTGGACTGTTACACCCGTCGACACGGAGCCGTCAACTACGGGGCGAGGGACATATGTCTCCTTATTTGCTGAGTGCCGCTAGAAAGAAACTTGGCAAAGACTGTGTAAGCTGGTGTGTTTGCTTTGCCAAGTGTTTTTTTTTTACCACGCTCTCGTCAAAGGCACTTCTTTTCCGCGTTTCTACCTTCACTGAGTGTTATACTCCTAAAAGGCCATCTTTGCACAGCACTCGTGGAATGGAACATGGCAAAGACGGCGACACTCGGGGAAAACCGAATTTTGAGTAGCATTTGTGAAACCCTAATCACAACTGTTGGAAATGGACGTAATAAATTGCATTTCTCATTCAAAGACACCTGTATGCGTTATTCCATAGACTCACACTGTTATCTCGCCAACGACTAAACAAAACTTCTTGTGTTCCCGTCATCTTGGAAAGAGGAACTACGCTATGCTCATGTGGCGACCAGCCCAATAACCAGTACAAGCAAAAATTTCCCTACTTGTGTTAAGCGCGGCGGATACATGCTTGCATGGCGAGGTGCGAAAATTGCCAAAGCTGGGATGAACTGATGTTGCACCCATGGTCAGAGCCACATGGCTCCTGCGGCCTTGAGCATGACCACGAGCTTCCCGCTGAGATGCAAGGACATGATCCTGTCTGTGGAGCCGACGAGCTTGCCGCCGATGAAGACTGCCGGGACAGGCGGCGTGCGCCCAAGGCGTCTGGCCAGGTCGCGCTCCATGTCGCGGCCGCGTGGGTCCTTGTCCAGCTCGTGGACCGCGGCGCCCACACCGATGCTCGAGAAGAGGCTCGTCACCGAGTGGCTCATCGGGCAGTTGCTCATGGTGAAGATCACCACCGCTTTCTCGGACGACAGCTTCGTCACCCTCTCCATCGCCGGCAGGTCAGAGCGTTCCTGTCTTCTCTCGGATCGCTAGTACTGGACTTGGTGTTAGTATGCTCAGCTGAAACTATTTTCTGTGGTCCTGTGATTTGTGGTTTCTAGGGGTGTGAATCGATGCCCTTTTATAGTGTTCAGGATATGCCAATCCATGAGAGGAGGGGGGGCCCTCATGGTGTGGGCATAAGAATCTGGGACGTCTGAGCAGCTTAGTGTTAATTGAGGGTCAGGTTAACGGTTGTACACAGGCCTATTTCTTTTTTTATGTGAGAAAATTGAGAGGGCATGGACAACAGCTATAAAGAAGAGTAAGGGAGAGGGAGATTACCTTGTACAAAATCCATGTAACTTTTCATAATTCTGTAGAGTCTCGGGGTAGCTCGAAGTAAAGCAGAATTGCTCTCTTAAGGCATCTCCAACGCTGATCTGCAAAAATCTCCGGTATATGTCTGTTTTTATGCTCGGACGTGGTCCGCGGACATGATACGGGAGGTAGCATCCAACGCTAATTGCAAAGGATCGAGGTGGGAGAAGAAAAAGTAGGTGGAGACCATGCATGTGGCAGGTTATTGTGGTGTGATATCCAGCTTCCCAGTGGCGGTGGGAAGCTCTGCGGCCGGTCGGATCTCCGATGGGCGGCGGTGACGTGGAGGGCCTGGTGGATGGATCGGTTGTACGTCTGGTCTGGCTTCCGATCAGATCTGATCTGGCCGGTGCAGCTTGCTCCATGCGTTGCGGCGGTGATCGGTGGTTGTCCGTGCACACGAGGCTGGATGGAGGTTCCTCGAGAGGATCCAGGTGAAAACCCTGCTCTTGGCTCGTTGCCAAGGCCGGCGATGGCGGCGTTTTCTGCATCGTCCCCTTCTTGAAAGCATCATTGTGGAGAAGCTGTAGACCTCTATCTGCCACCTTCGGGGAAAACCTTAGATTGGTTGATCGGATGACGGCGGCGATCTTGTGTCCTATCCCTCTTGAGGGCGTCATTCTTGGATGTATAGGCTCGAGGGACCAGTGGATGGCATCTGCGGCGAAACGGTGTTCCATGTGACGCATCGACGACATGGTGCGACAGGGCCTCAGCGACGGATGTGTGATCATGGACGCGCGTAGGGAGGAGGTGTTGCGTGGCGCCGTGATGGCGTCGACGGCGGGCCTGGCAAGGTCGATGCGTCAGTATTTGCTCTGAAGATGGATTAATGGAAGATGGCGGTGACGACCTATGAGTGCGTCGGACCGGTTTGTGCCCTAGACCTGGTATGTGGATTGTTGGGGTCTCCGGGTTTAGTTGTTAGGCTTAGGTGAGAGGTCTGGTTATTCGGCTCATACTTTCTGCACCCCTTCATCAATGGATAGGAGTAGCGACAGATGTTGCCAAGATGACGGCTTTAGACGTATTGATGTACTATTTTATAAGGTTTTTGTGAATTATTGATAAAGTGGTTGCATGTATCTTCCAAATCAGAGGTCGGAGGTCATTCTCCTTTTCTAAATAAAAAATCTATGTAAATGAAAATAGCAAAAAGGTTGGGGTACATCATATGTGTATTACCGAAAACAGCAGGAGACAGTCCTATTAATGATTCAATGGCACTTGTAGATATCCGTCTTATAAAGTATATATGTGTGTGTGTGTCTATGTCCATTTTGATAAAGGAGCTCGCAGGCATACGGGATAACGTGTTAAAGAACTTTAAATGGGGACTAGCAAGAAATTGTGGGAATATTTCAGATGCCAACCACTGAATGAAATGGAATCCGAGAAAGCTTCCCCCACGTCTTTTTCAAGTCTATGCCACTTACGACAGCATTGGATGCCATATATTTGTCAATGATCTAATTCAGCCTATACATTTTCTAAAAGCTGCTTGTATATACATGCATGGATGAAGAAATATTTGTGGTGATTGTAATTTAGCTTTTGTATATTAATTAGTGACATGGGGTTGTACACCTGTTAATTTTTTGAAATATGGAGAATTGATTTATGTGGTAAATGAAGTTTCATGTAAATTTTCCTATGGGACATTTGATTGGAGGTTTTGTTCCTCTACAATGGATATGTGATCTTATATAAGTTTCGATCATAGTTATCACCACTGCACATATTCAGCACAATTATGAAAATTCAAATGTTGTAAATATATCAGCAGCGATTATTTTGGAACGAAGAAGCTAAAAGCGTCTGGCTTTAAATTAATAAAGCCCGAAAGGCAACAAGGTTCAGCGGTTACACCATAACAGGTTCAGCAGCGCACCCAACAGGGCAGCAAAACAGCAAAGTTCATCGCAGCAAAATAAACATCACGGACCAGCAAGTGCAATGACCTAAGCAACTAAACACTCCACGGATAGCTTCAAAAGCTTCATCTGCTCGCCAGGTTTTGTCTTGCCATCATCTGGATCGTCTTGATACGCACCATGGCTTCTGTCATACGTTTAGCATCGCGCTCCTTCCCCAGCGGGGTCCACATCTGTCGTGTCCATGTTCTTGTCAGCAGCACGGAGCTTGGCACTTTCCAGAGAAGTCATGTCTCCAAGCTTGGCCTTGGCCCGGGCGCTAGGAGCCCGAGACGACACCGGAGTTGCCCTTGTACGCTTGGCCTTGGCTGCCGTCGCCACCAAAGCCGCGGCCAGTTCACCTCCCAGCGTCGCCACCGCCCCCGCTGCATCCAAGGCCACCGTCTTGATCCCTGCCTTCCTCCCCACAGTCTTCTTGGCCTGACGACCGGAGCCACTCGACAGGCGCCTGTCCGAAGCCGGAGTTGGATCCGAGTCCATGAGGACGCAGTCCAGCCCCGAGCCCCTCCCCCCCATGAGATGGAGAGCCCGGCATGGCCTCGTTCTCCAGAGCCACTAGGGAAAGAGGAAGAGGCGCACACGGGGCTGTCAGGCTGGAGCCGAGGACCTTGAATGACGGATCCAGAGAGCGGGCGAGGGGAGGAAGGCTGACAGCCGTGTCTTGAGTAGCGATCACACCCAACTTTTCCCATGTCTCAGTGTCGACAGAGGTGTCTTGGATGCTGTCTTCGTGCTCGTCCGCCAGCTCGCCCATCACCACATCTTGGCCCCCTACCTTCGCACCGGAGCCGGCTGCCTCCTTCTGGGACGTCACCGTCCCAGGTTTGGACGCCCCAGTGGCAGCTGCCTTGGAAGAGTTGCCCGCGGAAGGCCCCTGCTTGCTGGAACCGCCCTTTCCCTGCTGGTTGTCTAGTGGGGGAGCGGAGGGACCCGCCCCCGAAGCTCCACCACCATCACCCAGCCTCCTCGGCATCCGTTCCATCTTGACCTTAATCTGGTACCCTTCGTGATTAAACCAGACCTCCACCGTGCCATTCAGCTTGGTCGGCGTCTTGCAAGCCAATTTCATCCTCATCGGACCCAACTTAATGAGGGAAAGCTCATCAACCACTATCGGTCTGCCCAGCATCTTGAAGGCCTCCTTAATGCGCTCAATCTTGCGGTGCTTCTCAGGGATCCCGTGGAGCCGCACCCACGCTTCTGGCATCACCATCGGGGGAATTACCTCATGAACCACATCCCGCACCCTAGCAGTAAGGGAACATGGAGCAGAAAAAGTTTGCCACTGGTCCGGGCCATGTGAAGAAGATCTGCGGAAGGGAACACCACCATGAAGTCATCTTCTCCTACTTGCATGACTTGCCAGTCCCGATCCCCCGTGACCATGTGCTTGAGCTCCTGCTTGAGGACCCTCAGGTTTAGGCAGCCCGGCTCCGCGGAAAGGATAGCCGCGTTGCCCACCGAGAGCAGCCAAGGGCCCTCCAGGTCTTCCTCCTCCTCGAAATGCAAACAGAAGAAACCCTCCCCTGCAATTGCACTGCCCATAATCTGCAGGCTTGGCTGCTGACCCCTCATCGGGCAGTGAGCGGAGGCATGTCCCTCCTCCTTGCAGAGCACGCACAGAGGCTAGAATTTGCATTGGACTGGAAATGGCCAAGTCTCCCGCACTTGAAACATTCCATCTCCAGAGCCTCCGACACGTCCTCCACCGGAATGGGCTCGCCCGCGGTGCCCTTCGCACCAGGGGGAAGGGACACAGCCAGGGGATCGGACGACGCCCTGGCCTTCTTGGCCAGCGGATCCCCATGGCCACCACCGTAGTTGGGGAGGTCCGCTGGCTTGCGCTCCAGCTCCCGATGCCGAGCCAGCTCCTTCTTCTTCTTTCTTCTTTCCTGCTGTTGGATCCACCATGGGGGAGGAGGACCCCAATCCCCCTCGCGCCCCTCTGGCTCATAGCTCCGCTCAGATCTGCCACCATTTCTTGCTCGCTGCTCCTTCTTCGCCTTCTCCCGCAGCTCACGCTCACGACGCCGCTCCCCGTCAGAGATCGGGGGCTCCATGGGCCTCTTCTCCGCGCGCCGCCCACTCATCACCGCTGCCGCAAAGGAAATAGAGAGAGGGGGGTGGGGAAATGAGGTGGATGGATCTGGCTCGGTGAGCCCAGCGCCGCACCTCCGATCTAGATGCGGGAAACCCTAACGAGGGGTCGAGGCAGCCGCGGCGCACCCATAAATAGGAGCCAGGAGTGGGCCGGGGCCGAGGCAGGCCCGACACGGGCTGGACGGCACCCACAGGCCCACAGATCGCCAGACTCCCACTCTCACGGGACGCACTGTCCCCAAGTCAAAGTGCACACAAACAATCGTACAGCACATACACAATTTTGCACGTGCATGCCACGATAAATACTAATGCATTGACTAGTCATTGCTAGTACAACATAAAAATCATTTTGATTCCGCTAAAGCAGAGAACCCAAAAATAAGGAGCCAATAAAACGAGGTCAAAACATATAGAAATTGAGCTACCATATACGCTCAAAGGTGTGGCACCCAACAGTCTACACCTTTGAAGCTACTTTTTTCTCGCGAGAAAACATTTGATCTATTTATCAACCGTTAAGGTAGCCTTTGGAGCAACTCTAGCAGGGTTGCCACACGAGTCTACTCTAGTCACCATAATAACTGTCAATATAATTGTTCCGGCCAAAAAAAAAAGATCATTCTTGTAGAATGGTCATACCTGTCAAAATCGCCATATCTTTTAAAGTGTGTTGTTCATATCTAGCCCTTCAGCCTTCATATTTGATGTCTTGCAGTCAACTTTTGAAGTGCACACCATTCAGCCATTCAAACCGTGTGGTGCGAAGAAAACTTCAGGTGATCCCTCACCTCATATAGAGATGAAAAGAGATTATGAAAAAAGAATATCTAATTGACGAGTGAGTCATATGATATGAAGGCAGGCAATATGAAGACTCTGAATTTATGCATCACCCATGCACATTCCATATGCATATGGAGCGTGCTTTGTATGTGTTATGAAGGCTGTCAATTTGACAGACTGTTAGAGTTGGTGTTAGGTATCATGGTCGGTCTTATCTATCCATGCATCTTTAGTTGTGGTTTTAGGAATTTAATGGCACTGATGGATGGAGATGAAAAAAGTAGCTAGTCACCAAATGCAAGTAGCAACAGGCATCGGTCTCTCTCTCTCTCGCAAGTGCCAGGTGCTGGTCTATCGCTTACCTCATCAGGTCCACAGCTAGGAGTATGTACACACAGTGCATGGGATGCAGCGATTCGAGATTGATAGCAACGTATATATCTCATGCATGCATGACCGCATGCCTTTATATCCGTTCATCATTTTTTTCAGGAAAAACATCCTATCTATTCATCAACTGTTAAGATAGTACAAAGAAAATTATAAGTAAAAATTACATCCAGATCTGTAAACTATCTAGCTATGACTACAAGCACTAAAGCGAGCCGAAAGCGTCCCACCGTCTTCATCTCTCCCTCGTCGGAGCCGAACAAACTTTATTATAGTAGACAGTCAGGATGTCGTCGTGCTAAGGCTCTATAGAACCAGCGCACCAGAACAGCAACCGCCGCTGATGAAGAGAGAGGTACATCGAAAGGATCCAACCTATAGACACACGAACACAGACGAATAAAGATAGGATCCACCGAAGACAAACACCGAACAAATCCCACGAGATTCGCAGGAGACAAACCTCCGCACGCCCTCAATCCCACGACGCTAGAAACACCACCAGGATGGAGACTAGGCGGGGACAATCTTATTTCATCTTCAGAGAACCGCCGCCGCCTCGCCTCTCTGAGCAGAACACAAACTCTAACAAAACTCAAAAAAACATGAAAAAATGCAACCCTTCTGCCAACAAGTGCCGAGATCCACCGTATATACAACATGCACGTACCATGCACTAGCTCAATTGTTTTACTAGCATTATTGGCAATTCCATGGACAAAGGCTCTTGTTTTGTCAAATGTTGTTGAATAATATAATAAGATGGTTGTGTGCATTGTCCGATGCAGAGGCTGGGAGTCATCCTCCTTTTCAAAAATGTCGGAAAAGGCTTCTAAGTAAATAAGAGTGTTGAACCCAACGAGAAGCTAAAGCTAGAATTCATATTATCTTCAAGTTCTATCGACCACCGATGCAACTCTACACACTTTCGTTTTACCTAGAACAAGTAATGAAACTAGTTGACGAGAATAAAACTAGAAGTACTTTGGGAGAATAAAACTAGGATTAATTTGCAAGATAATAAAAGTTAGTTGTTTAGTAGAGAGCATTTTGTAACACAAAGAGAAACATTGTCCATAGGCAACTGAATATAACACGATAGATACTTATCATATGCAATGAGGGAGAGGCGTAAGCTAACACACTTTTCGTATTTGGATCACATGTTCTTATGATTGGAACTCTAGCAAGCATCCGCAACTACTAAATATCACTAAGGTAAAACTCAACCATAGCATTATGTATAAAGTCCCCTTTACTCCCATACGCAACTACCCCCTTACACGGGTTTAAACTTCTGTCACTCTCGCAACCCACTATAAGAAAATCTTGAAAATATTGTAACACCCTACAACGGTAATCCCACACGCTTGCGCGACACATAGGGCACCATAGGACAGCACCATATCAACATAAAACTCATATCAACCACACATACCATAATTAACCCGTATGACAAAAGAAATCTACTCAAACATCATAGGATTACCACACATCATTGGATAATAATATATAGCATTAAGCACCATGTTTATGTAGTGATTACAGCGGGGAGAAGAGCTCTTACACTGCTGCATAGAGGGGGGAGATTTGGTGATGACGGCGACGAAGTTGTTGGTGTAGATCGTTGTCACGATGATTTTCGGGCGGTGCTCCGGCGCCGCCAGAAGAGAGTGGGAGAGAGCCCCCTCCTTCTTATTCTTCCTTGGCCTCACTCCTAGATGGGAGGAGGGTTTTCCCTCTGGTCCTTGGCCGCCATGGCTCATGGAGGGCAGGAGCCCCTCCAATATTGGATCACTCTTCGTTTCTCTTCTGTTTCGTGTCTGTTTTCGGACCCCCTTCATCGTTTCTTACATCCTGGAGATCCGTAACTTCGATCGGGCTTAAATTTTGAGGAAACTTTTCTTTGGAAATTATCTTTCTTTCGACGAAAGAAGGGCTCCAATACGAGGGAGTCACAAGGCAACACAGCGTGCCCTACCCCCAGGAGGCGCCCTGTTGCCTTGTGGCCACCTCCGGCACCGCCTTGAGTAGATTCTTCTTCCCAAAAATCACATATATTCCAAAATAAATCTTCGTAAATATTTATTGCGTTTGGACTTCGTTTGATATAGATTTTCTGCGAAACAAAAGATATGCAAAAAACATGAACTGGCATTGGGAATTGGATCAATATGTTAGTCTTAAAAATAATATAAAATGTTACCAAAAGTATATGAAAGTTGTAGAATATTGGCATGAAACAATCAAAAATTATAGATACGCCAGAGATGTATCAGAAGCCCCAAGCTTAATTTATGCTCGTTCTCGAGTAGGTAAATGATAAAAATGTAATTTTTTATGTGGAATGCTACCTAACATAATCTTGACTACATAATCTAATTATGAAATGAATATTAAGACGCGAGTGATACAAGGCGATAATCTATCGTCTGATATAAAGACATCAATACTCACGAATACTAACAAACAATCATGCCCTTCAAATAAAAAATGCTAAGGAATGATATCCCTACAAAATCATATAGCTCAGCATGCTTAGTCTTCCTAGCATAAAGATATTAATCATGAACTATCCCGATGACAAGCCAAGCAATTGGATCATACTATTTAACACGCTTCAGCACTTTCAACTTCATGCAATATATGAGAGTGAGACATGGATATAGCACTATGGGTGAAATAGAATACAGTGATAGAGATCAATAAGGAAAATCAAAAAGGAAGAAAGTATTGCATCAACTCGACGGGTCAACGGGCAATGGAGAGGCCCCTCAATCGATATCAATGCGAGGAGTAGGGATTGTCATGCAACGGATGCACTAAGAGCTATAAGTGTATGAAAGATCAACAAAAACTAAGTGGGTGTGCGTCCAACTTGCTTGCTCATGAAGACCTCGGGCATTTGAGGAAGCACATCATCTGAATATACAAGCCAAGTTCTATAATGAAGAACATGGTGCTACTCTGAATCACAAATGTGGTAAAGGATACTGACATTGCCTCTTTTCTTTTCTTTTCTCCTTTTTTTCTTTTCCCTTTTTTCTCTTTTCTAGTGGGCTTTTTTGGCCTCTCTTTTTTTAAGTCCAAAGACTCATCCCGGTTTGTGGGTGATTATTGTCTCCATCATCATTTCCTCACTAGGACATTGCTTTAACAATGATGATCATCACACTTTTATTTACTTGCAACTCGATATTACAACTTGCAAAACTGATATAAAATGACTATATATGAATGCATCTGTCAGTGTACCATGATGTGTAATGATCTAGCGTAGCAAAGGTATCAAAAAAATGGACAAGCCATAAAAATATCATGCATCTAGCTTACGATCATGCAAAGCAATATGACAATGAAAGCTCAAGTCATGTATATGACGATGATGGAAGTTGTATGGCAATATATCTCAGAATGGCTATGAAAATGCAGATAGGTAGGTATGGTGCCTATTTTTAAGAAGATATAAGGAGGCTTATGTGTGATAGAGCATATCATATTACAGGGTTTAGATGCACTGGCGTTTGCACCAACTTTCGAGCTGAGAAAGGGCAACGCACGGTACCTAAGAGGCTAGCAATATGTGGAAAGGTGAGAGTGTGTATAATCCATGGACTCACATTAGTCATAAAGAACTCATATACTTATTATGAAAGTTTATTACCCCTCGAAGTAAAAAAGTACTAATTGCATGCCCTTAGGGGGATAGATTGGGAGGAAAATACCATCGCTTGTCCCCGACCGCCGATCATAAGGTAGACACTCAATAATAAATCATGCTCCAACTTCATCGCAAAACTAGAGGCTATACGTGCATGCTTCGGGAATCACAAAATTTAACATCAATATTTTCACTAAGCCACAATCATCCAATAGTACACACACATATTACCATCTTAATATCATAAAGCTATTGCAAGGAATCAAACATGTCATATTCGGTGATCTACAAGTTTTATGTAGGATTTTATGACTAACCATGTGAAGGACCAATTCTCGTTTAACTCTCTAAATAGATATAAGTGAAGCATGAGAGCTTAACTATTTCCACCAAAGACCACACTCTAATAAATATAAGTGAAGTAAAAGAGCATTCTATAAATAATGATTTTTCTATGTAGAGAAACGAGCATCCAAACTTCAAATGATATAAGTGAAGCACATGAAGCATTCTATAAAGCCATACTCAAAAGATATAAGTGAAGTGCATGAAGAGTTCTACAAATCAACCAAGGACTGTCTCATACCAGCATGGTGCATTACTACAAGAAAATGAAAATCACACGACGCTCCAAGAATTTACGCATATCATATGAACAAAACAAAAACCGAGACATGACGATAATTGTCGAGGATGAAAGATGGGATGCCTTACGGAGCATCCCCAAGCTTAGATGCTTGAGTTTTCTTGAATATTTACTTGGGATGCCTTGGGCATCCCCAAGATTGAACTCTTGCCTCTCCTTATTATTCTCATATTGATACCTCCTCGATCTTCAAACACTTCATCCACATAAAACTTAACCAATTTTTTTATTAGAGGGGTTAGTACATGTAACATCAAATCACATCATGTCCTGGTATAACATTTATTATATAATTATAATCAAACATTACCCATTGTATGCTATCACAATTCTATCGCTCCCAAGTCAGTGGGGCTCAACAAGATTTCAAACATTAGCAAATAAATAAACTATAACATCATTCTATGAAAACAGACACTCTGTAAAGATGTAGATGGAAAATATACTTCTGTAACTCCAAAAATTCTAAAACATTAGGAAGTGATAAAGAAATTGCATAGCCATAATGTGCAAAAAAATCAGAATTTTTCCGCGTTCCAGCAAATTAACAAAATTCAAACACTACAGGAAAAGTTTATGTTTTTCTACAGCACACACCAAACAAGCAATTTAAACATCCTAAAGGTAAATCTTGGCACAATATTTTTATAATACAAAGGATTTGCACATGGGAATAATAGTTTTTGTTGAAAAGTTTCTATAATCAAGGTTCACAAAGTTTTCATGGGCATGAATAAAGTTCAAGGCTAGCCCCGATTTCCACATTGCTCATCTGTCTCACTTCCACTTTTACTTTTGAAAAAGTTTCAGGTTCCCCTCTATATTTTTTGTTTTTAAATTTTTTAAAGAACACAACAAAACAAAATGACTCTCTAAAACTTCCGGTTGTCTCCCAGGCAGCGCTTTCTTTAAAGCCATTAGTTAGGCATAAATTGCTCAAGTAATTGATCCACCCGGATCCCAATGTATATCAAAGCCAATTTTAGTTAACAACAATTTGTAATTTAGAAGTGAGCACAAAGCAACAAATATCACATAAAAACTGAGTCTAACTCTCTTCCTATGCATCGGCATGTCATTAAAGAATAATTCGTGCACACATAATAAAGGCCGATACATAGCATAAGCAGTTTCTTGCAATTTTATCGTATTGCAAACATAGAGAGGTGGAGATGTAGTTCCTTTCGTAATAATTGCAAGTAGGAGTAGAAAGCACATGCATATTATAATCCTCAAAATCATCATGTGTAATGGTAAAATGCAACCCATCAATATAATAATTAATAAGTGCAAACGTCTCAGATATAGTGTAGTTGGGAGAATTCCAAAAGATAATAGGACTATCATGTGTGGATGCAATATCGACAAGTTCATGTTTAACATAAGGAACTATAGCAATTTCTTCTTCCAAATGAACCTGCAAAATATTAGTCTCTTCTTGGACAGTGAAGACTTTCTCAATAAACTCATTAATGTCGGCATTGTATTCATAATTCTCATAGCAATATTTAATTATAGCATAATTTTCAGATCTATAAAGAGCATCGTCACAACCATCATACTTTTCAAACAAAGATTTAATTTCATAAGCACCCTTAAAAGCAACAAATTCTTCTATTTGTTCCACATCATAGTAATCATGTGCATCATTAGCATAGGAAGCTAAGGTTTCATTATCATTAAGTTCACATTGGTAGGGAAGGTGTTTTTTAGGGTCCTCGGAACAACAAGTAAAATCATGTATTTCGCATAAATTCCAAGCATAGCAATGCATACAATTAATTTGATGCCAAAAAAGTTTCCCTTTTTGAGACAAGCGATAATCCCTAAAATATTCCCCATCCAAAGTATCTCCCATTATCAAGTCCAATGAAGATTTATCAGGATTATCAAAGTACGTAATTAATGTTTTCCACATAACCAGCATCAAGGGTTTTAGGAGGTTCCCCGTCTCCATCAATAGTAACTACAACTATTTTTTTTGGTAATTCGTGACTAAAGAAAAAGAACAATTTAGAACAGAAAATAAAAACTACTTAGTGATAAAGCAAACAAGCACACACGAGAATATTAACCCCACTTTATTGCTCCCCGATAACAGCGCCAGAAAAAGGTCTTGATAACTCACAAGTTTAGGGGGTCAATTGTAGCTTTTTCAGTAAATAAGAGTGTCGAACCCAACGAGGACTTAAAGGTAGAATTTATATTCTCTTCAAGTTCTATCAACCACCAATACAACTCTGCGCACACTTAATATTCGCTTTACCTAGAACAAGTAATAAAGCTAGTTGACAAGAATAAAACTAGAAGTACTTTGCGAGAATAAAACTAGGATTAATTTGCAAGATAACAAAAATTAGTTGTTTAGTAGAGAGCTTTTTGTAACACAAAGAGAAAGATTGTCCATAGGCAATTGAATATAACACGATAGATACTTACCATATGGAATGAGGGAGAGGCGTAAGCTAACACACTTTCCGTACTTGGATCACAATATTCTTATGATTGGAACTCTAGCAAGCATCCGCAACTACTAAAGATCATTAAGGTAAAACCCAATCATAGCATTATGTATAAAGCCCCCTTTACTCCCAAACGCAACAACCCCCATACTTCGGTTTAAGCTTCTATCATTCCCGCAACCCACTATAAGAGAATCATGAACATATTACAACACCCTACGTGGTAATCCCACACGCTTGCTTGATACGGAGGGCACCATAGGACAGCACCATATCAACATAAAACTCATATCAATCACACATACCACAGTTAACCCATAGGACAAAATAAATCTACTAAAACATCATAGGATTGCCACACATCATCGGATAATAATATATAGCATTAAGCACCATGTTTAAGTAGAGATTGCAGCAGCAAGAAGAGCTGTTACGCTGCTGCATAGGGGGGGAAAGAGTTGGCGATGACGGCGGCGAAGTTGTTGGTGTAGATCATCGTCACGATGATTGGGGAGAGAGTCCCCCTTATTCTTCTTCCTTGGCCTCCTCCTAGATGGGAGGATGGTTTCCCCTCTGGTTCTTAGCCACCATGGCTTTCGAGGGCAGGATCCCCTCAGAGATTGGGTCTCTCTCTGTTTCGCATCTGTTTTCGGACCCCTTCACCGTTTTTTATATTCCCGGAGATCCATAACTCTGATTGGGCTAAAATTTTGAGGGGATTTTTCTTCAAAAAATATTTTTCCTGCGGCGAAAGAAGGGCTCCAGCCGACTTACGAGGGAGTGACAAGGCAACACGATGCTCCCTACCGCCCCAGGGCGCACCTTGTTGCCTTGTGGCCACCTCGGGCACTATATGCGTTGATTCTTCTTCCCAAAAATCACATATATTACAAAATAAATCTCCGTAAAATTTTATCGCATTTGGACTTCCTTTGATGGATTTTCTGCGAAACAAAGAACGTGCAAAAAAACAAGAACTGCCCTAGGCACTGGATCAATATGTTAGTCCGAAAAATAATATAAAATATTGCCAAAAGTATATGAAACTTGTAGAATATTGTCATGAAACAATCAAAAATTATAGATACGATGGAGATGTATCAGCGGCAAGGGCAAACTTTTTCCTCCAGACTTCATTGGCGAGCCCGTGGATTCTCCTTCCCTCTGCCTGCTACATCGCCGGATGGTGGCAGGGAGGAGTATCCTGGTGCCTCTGCTTTGGTTAGTAGTTTGGGTTAGGTTTTTTAGTCCTCTTAGGTGCGATGTTCGGGTGTATGGTGGCGCTTCTTCTTCGAGTTTGTCTTCCGAGTTTAGATCCTCCTAAAGTTTGTCTGTTTGGACGTAGTTGACAGAGCTCTGGCGTAGATTCCTGTCATCTCCATGGGGCTGTGAGGTTAGGGTTTCTCGTCATGTGGTGAGATTTGGTGTCATGTGCTTCAGATCTATGCAAGGGTTCAACGGCAACAATTGCAGCTCCAGGGCGCTGGTCCTTAAGGGAACTCACACAAAGACTTCCCGGTTATCATCGACAAGGTCAAGCCGGTTCGGTATGGGACCAGCGACAGTGGCACGTCGGCAGCTCATTTTGGCGGAAGTAGTGGTTGTTCGTTGGTCTCGGAATCTCAAAGTAATTTTTATTATGTTTGAGATGCTTTATACTTCTGGTGAACGTTTATAATAGATCTTATCCTTTCCACAGAAAAAAGAGACATGAATTATCTGGAATAGTAGAGGTCTTCTGATGGGGAACGAAGCATGAAACTCAAAATAATTCCTACGAACACCCAAGATCTATCTAGGAGAAGCATAGAGACAAGAGGGGAGAGTGTGTCTACGTACCCTCATAGACCGAGAGAGGAAGTGTATATAACGCGGTTGATGTAGTTGTACTCTTCGGGATCCAAGCACGATCCAACCGATCTAGTGCCGAACAGACGGCAGCTCTGAGTTTAGCACACGTGTGGCTCGATGACGTCTCCTCCTCCTTGATCCAACAAGAGAAGGCGGAGAAGTAGATGAGATCACAACCAGCATGACGGCGTGGTGGTGATGGTCGTGGTGGAGCTAGTTCAGCAGGGCTTGGCCAAGCGCTACTAGAACGAGGACGGAGGAACTACGGAGTAATGGAAGAGAGAGGGGCACCAAGGGCTTGGTGTGTCCTCTTGGGGTGGCCCCTCCCCTCTATATATAGGTTGAGGGGTGTGGGGAACAGCCCCTCCTAGCCCTAGGGCGCAGCCAAGGGGAGAGGACTTGGACTCCAAGTCCAATCCTATTCCTACTATGACTCCTCCTTTTTTTCCTTCCCTAACCACATGGGCTTTTGAGGACTTGGTGCGCCTAGCCCAATAAGGCCAAGGCGCCTCCCCTCATACCATGCTACCCCTTGGGTCATGGTGGACCCACTTGTGGACTTCCGGACACCTCCAGAACCATCTAAAGCTTCACGATACAATACCCAAAAAACTGCACTTTTTTTGGAACCCAAAATATGACGTCCCATATATAAATATACCTCTCGACCATTTTGTGACTCCTTGTGACGTCCAGGATCTCATCCAGGACTCTGAACAACATTCAGTTACCAATCATCAAATATCCCAATATTATTCTAGCGTTAACGAACGTTAAGCGTGCGACCCTACGGGTTCGAGAATCGTGTAGTCATGACCGAGACACCTCTCCGGTCAATAATAAATAGCGGGACCAGGATGCCCATATTGATTCCTACATATTCAACGAAGATCTTTTGTCGGTTGAACCATGATGTCAAGGATTCGGTTAATCCCGTATGCAATTCCCTTTGTCCGGCGATATGTTACTTGCCCGTGATTCGATCGTCGGTATCTCCATACCTAATTCAATCTCATTATCGGCAAGTCTCTTTACTTGTTCCATAATATAAGATCATGTGACTAACTCATTAGTGACATTGCTTGCAAGCTCTTTAACATGTTGTATTACCGAGAGGGCCCAGAGATATCTCTCCTTTATACGGAGTGACAAATCCTAGTCTTAATCCATGCCAACCCAACAGATACCTTCAGAGATACTTGTAGAGCACCTTTGTGATCACCCAGTTATGAAGTGACGTTTGGATATAGAGTAAGCACTCCTCCTGTGTCAGGGAGTTAAATAATCTCATGGTTTAAGAAACATATACTTGACATAAAGAAAGCTATAGCTATGAACTAAATGACCTGATGCTAAGCTTAAGGTTGGGTCTTGTCCATCACATCATTGTTGTCTTAGTGGACGGTTCTGCATCATATTAGATGATCCAAAATCTTAGCAAGAAGATCAGGAGAAATACCTCATCCATAGAAAAATTACCAGTCAACTACGTCGCTTGGTCAGGCAATGCAGCATATGTTTTATCGACTGTTAGTGATGGTCCAACCACTCCCTCCCTCCTGGGTTAAAGAAACTACACGGGAGCAAACCAAGTGGGTCTACTATCTACAACTACAATCGATTCTATCTTCTTTCACTTCCTCTTCTCCCTTCCCTCTTCTTTCTTCATGTCCTCTCTTCCTCTCTTATTCTCTTCTATCCTATTTTCCTCCCTCCTTCTCTCTTCTCTCTTTGTTCTCTCTTTCTCCCTTTATTTCTACCTTCTTTCTCTCTTTTTCTCTTATTTCTTCCTAAAACTAAAACCCAAACCAACTAATAAAGCTAAGCAAAATTGATATCCTTCTAACCTAAAGATAACTAAATTATCTCTTCTTTCTAAATTAATTTGCTAAAACTAACTGAAGAAAATAACTAAATTTTCTTTGCTAGAATAGAAATTAATTAACTAAAGCTAATAAACCTAAAGAAAATAGAGAGAGGGTGAGGAAGAAGGGAGGCATAATGGGCCGGGAGGAGCTGTTGTGGTCGGGGAGAAGTGATCAGGTGACGGGACTGCAGCGGCGAAGACGGTGTGAAGGTCGGGCCATGGGGTGCGGCGGCGAGTGATAGGGTACCAACATTAGGCTATGGTCAACTACGGTTGGGAGGGCACCAATGGCCGACGACACAGAAACTAGGGCATGTGGGCATGGGAAACTTTTCACCAAGTGTCATCCGAGGTTGTTTTGTATTCGCACATTACTAGGGGCATGTTGGGCTAGGCCACATGCCACTAGTAACATCCTTTTAGTGGCGTGCTGGCTCGGTCGGCCTGGCACAAATTTTTTCCTACTTTTTAGCATATTTTAGTGTTTTAGGGATATGATTATGCTAGAACATTTTCATAGAATGAACATGTACCATTTAAAGTTCTATGTAAAATTGATCTACATAACAACAAGATATAATTTTTAGGTTTATTATTCTATATTTAAGGCAATGAATATAGTCTAGATATTTAAAAGATATAATTCAAATTTGAACAAGTACATTAAAAATTGATCCCGTTTGCTAGAAAAAACATATTTAAGTTTGTGAGTGCAAAATTTAATGTTATGGAAGAAAATATTGTAGCATTGTAACATCTATATAACAAAATTCAAACTTTAGATTTGTAGTGAATGGTTGTGAATTTAAATAAAAATGTAAATATGGCCTGAAAATTATGAAACTTCGCGTTGTGATATTATATGAGTCTAGGAGCAATGGTCAGTATCCGCGGAAGATTCAAAGTTTAAAAGGGAAAGTTTACAATTTGAGAGAGATTTAATAGTTTTGTTCCTTGCAAAATATTTTATAAATTAACCACTGACCATTTCAAGTTCCATGTAAATTTTGGTATTTTTTAAGATTAGATTGCTATTTGTAGAGATTTAAATGTAATTTCTTATTAGTACACACCACTAGTATTGTTATTAGTAGCGTGTGGCATATATGACACGCCAGTTTTCATATTTGGGCTACTTAGGCTAATTTGAGTGTCTTAGGGGTAGGATTATGTCCCATCTATTATAAATTGAGTAAAGACCATTAAGGGTTCCATGTACATAGTTGGCCTTTTTAGTGTTAGTTCCATGTAAATTAAATTGACTCTTAATGAAACTGCTCATTGATTGGGTGACGGGACTGTAGCGGCGAAAGTAAATAAGGAAAATAGTAAAGATACAAGGGTTGAATCTGCTCTAAGCATAAACACTAAGCTAGAAGGATTTAATCCCTCACAATTATCTGTACCATGAGGTTTCTTCTCAGTTGCAGATGGAGCACCGCAAGAGAGGGCTTGGCGGAGCAGCTTATGTTGGGAAACATAGCATGCAATTTCAAAAAAATTCCTACACTCACGCAAGATCTATCTAGAAGATGCATAGCAACGAGAGGGGAGAGTGTGTCCACGTACCCTCATAGACCTAAAGAGGAAGCTTAACTTAACACGGTTGATGTAGTCGAACGTCTTCTCGAATCAACCGATCAAGTACCGAATGTGCGGTACCTCCGAGTTCTGCACATGTTCAGCTCGATGACGTCCCTCGAACTCTTGATCCAGTAGAGGCACAAAGGAGTTGATGAGTTCCGTCAGCACGACGGCGTGATGACGGTGTTGGTGATGTGATCCACGCAAGGCTTCGCCTAAGCACTACAACAATATGACTAGAGGAGTAAACGGTGGAGGGGGCACCGCACACGGCTAAGACAATTGATGTGCCTTTGGAGTGCCCCTGCCCCCGTATATAAAGGAGGAGGGGGAGGCCGGCTGGCCCTAGAGGTGTGCCAAGTGGGGGGAGTCCCACTAGGACTCCTAGTCCTAGTCAGCTCCCCCCTTCCTTCCAACGGAGAGGGGGAAAGGGGAAAGAGGCGGAGAGGGAGAAGGAAAGGGGGCGCCGCGCCCCCTCCCCCTTGTCCAATTCGGACTCCCTTGCGGGGGAGCATGCCACCTCTCGTATCCTGCCTCCTCCTCTCCACTATGGCCCATGAGGCCCATTAACTTTCCCGGGGGGGTCCAGTACCTCCCGATACTCTGAAAAATCTCCGAACCTCTTCGGAACCATTCCGGTGTCCGTACATAACCTTCCAATATATCAATCTTTACCTATCGACCATTTCAAGACTCCTCGTCATGTCTGTGAGCTCATCCGGGACTCCAAATAACCTTCAGTCACCAAAACACATAACTCATATAATACATATCATCATCGAACGTTAAGCGTGCGGACCCTACGGGTTCGACAACTATGTAGACATGACTGAGACACCTCTCTGGTCAATAACCAATAGCGGAACCTGGATGCTCATATTGGTTCCCACAAATTCTACGAAGATCTTTATCGGTCGAACCGCAATGTCAACATATGTTATTGCCTTTGTCATCGGTATGTTACTTGCCTGAGATTCGATCGTAGGTATCCTCATACCTAGTTCAATCTCGTTACCGGAAAGTCTCTTTACTCATCCGTAGTGCACCATCCCGTAACTAACTCATTAGTCACATTGCTTGCAGGGCTTAATATGATGTGCATTACCGAGAGGACCCAGAGATACCTCTCCGACACTCGGAGTGACAAATCCTAATCTCGATCTCTGCGAACCCAACAAACACCTTTGGAGATACCTGTAGAGCATCTTTACAATCACCCAATTACGTTGTGAGGCATTCCTCCAGTGTCCGGGAGTTGCATAATCTCATAGTCGGAGGAATATATATTTGACACGAAGAAAGTTGTAGCAATAAAACTGAACGATCATTATGCTAAGCTACGGGTGGGTCTTGTCCATCACATCATTACACTTGTGATGTGATCTTGTTTTTCAAATGACAACTCATGTCCATGGCTAGGAAACTTAACTATCTTTGATCAACGAGCTAGTCTAGTAGAGGCATACTAGGGATATTTTTTTGTCTATGTATTCACACATATATCAAGTTTCCAGTTAATACAATTCTAGAATGAATAATAAACATTTATCATGAATAAGGAAATATAAAAGAACAACTTTATTATTGCCCGTAGGGCATATTTCCTTCAGTCTCCCACTTGCACTGGAGTCAATAATCTAGATTACATTGTAATGAATCTAACACCTATGGAGTCTTGGTGTTAATCATGTTTTTCTCGTGGAAGAGGCTTAGTCAAGGGGTTTGCAACATTCAGATCCATATGTATTTTGCAAATCTCTATGTTTCCCTCCTTGAACAAATCTCGGATGGAGTTGAAGCGTCTCTTGATGTGTTTGGTCTTTTTGTGAAATCTGGATTCCTTCGCCAAGGCAATTGCTCCAGTATTGTAACGCCCCGGATCCGATGTGCCAGGTGTCTGCCAGTTATTCACCGTCGTTGCCATGTCATTTTCTTGCGTGTTGCATTTTGCCATGTCATCATTTGCATTTTATCATGTCATCATGTGCGTTTCATGTTGCATACATGTTCATCTCTTGCATCCGAGCCTTTTCCCCGTTGTCCGTTTTGCAATCCGGCACTCCTATGTCTCCCGGCGTCCCCTCTTCTCTCTTCTCTTGTGCGGGTATTAAACTTTCTCGGAATGGCCCAAGGTTTGCCAAGCGGCCTTGGTATAGCACCGGTAGACCGCCTGTCAAGTTTCGTGCCATTTGGAGGTCGTTTGATACTCCAACAGTTAACAAGATGTAACCGTAAAGCCCTCTTTGTTTGCAGCCCAACACCCCTTCCAAAGTGGCCCAAAACCCACCAAACTCCCCTCCATGCTCTCGGTCGTTCGATCACGATCGCGTGGCCGAAAACCGCTCCTCATTTGGACTCCCCTAGCTCCCTCTACCTATAAATAAGTGATCCCCTCCAAATTCGCGGTCTATTCCTCCGAAACCCTAGCCCTCCATCTCATGGGGACATGTCCAACTCCGGCCGGACACGTCCGCTTCCACCTCACTCCGGTGAATCGGAGGCCGCCACCTCAGCTCCGCGCCGCCTCCAGGCCTATCCTCACACGCCACGTCGCCTCTCTCTCTCCACCCCATCATGAGGCCTGCGGACCGGATCGAGCCAGCGAGAGCCAGCCGCGCCGCCGCCCGGCCCATCGCCGCCCGATCAGCGCGCCCGCGCCCCGCGCTTCCCTCTGCTGACCGCCGCCGGCCGCCCTCCTCCGCCGTGCCCAGCCCGCCGCCGAGCTCCGCCGCCCTTCGCCGCCTCGCCGCGTCCGGCCTCCCGCCCCGAAGCGCCCGGCGCCCGCCTCTGGACCCGCACCCAGCGCGTCCCTCCCTCCCTCGCGCCGCCGCCATCCGCCATCGAACCGCCGCCGCCACCCGTCGTGTCATGTTGCCGCCGTAGCCGGACCTCGCCGCCCGCCACGGGAGCTCCCACCGGCCGGATCCACCAGATCCGGGCAGGCGCATCCCCAAGCCTCCGAGCTCCTCGACCTCGCCGACAGCTTCCCGGCAACAACTCCGGCAAGATCCTGACCGCCTCGTAATCCGTGCAAACTTCAGGTTGACCCTGAAAATCCTCCAAGTCCCTGGAATTTTGTCATAAAAATGCCATTTTCATTGCATCGCATCTCTGCATCCGTAGCTCCGTTTCGTGCGTATAATATGTCAAATTGTTCATCTCAACGAGTAAATCATTTCATTCCATTGCATCATTTGCATTTGAGCTCATCTTGATGCCCGAAATGCTGTTGGAAGAGGGCTTGGATCGTTAGTTCGAGAATCTTATCATTTCGAGCTCTTTTGTCATTTTTGCCATGATTTATGTGTGCATCTTATGAGTATGAGCTCTACATGAATGTTGGACTATGTCATGCCATCTTTCCAGAGGTGTTGACCTTGTATTTTTGTGACTTGTGTGCTGAGTGTATCAAGCTTGTAAAGTAGGGTAGTTCTTTGTTCTTTGTTTTCTGACAGATTCTGTTATATTTTGATGCCATGTTAACATGCTTCTACTAATCATTCCATGCATAATCTGGAGATTCTCTATAAACATGTTTTGATATACATGTCTTGATCTATCCATTCATCCTCTTGGTTGAAATTATAGCCTACTGGAACATGTTCATATCTTGATCCAAAGTTGCTTGAAAATGTTGTTTGTCAGCCGGTTATCATTAAGTTCACTTGTTCCCATGTGTTTTCCTAGTGATCCATGCACCCTATGAACTTGCTCTTGCCATGCTTAGCTTCATAAACATGCCTTCTTACTGTTGGTTGCCTTGCCATGCTATGTATTGCTCTGTAGTGAGTGGTTCAAGCTCACGAACATGCCTACTTATCGTTGTTTCTGCCATGTTCAAATCTGTAATATAACTTGCCATGTTTACATGGGTGCCATCATATTTTCCGTGCCTTTTTGGCTCATGGTCAGTAAGGGTCTTTTGATATATGCTATTAGTAGTTTCATGCCATGCCTTTGTTTGCCATGATAAGTTCCTGTAACATGTTGTTTTCTTGCTCTAAACATTGCAACCTGATGTTATTTCTGCTAAAGTCTGAAATTGTTATTATTTGCAATATCTCCATGTGTTTTTGAGCAGGTTCTAGTTGTTTCTGGAGATAGCTCAGTGTTCATGTTTTGTTATGCTTTACGTGTACTTCATGCCCATGCCTTTTGTTATTATGTTGGGGTGCTGTAGCATATTGTTTTGATGCTTGCAAGATGCCTAGTTGCTGTTATGGACAGATTGTTGTTATGACTTGTATAGTGTGCATGTGTTGCCCCGTTGCTCCGTTTTGAGTGTGCTCTATATGAAACTTGCTTGATTTTGCATATAGTTTCATATTATCATGTTGCATCCTTGTTTTGAGGTGTTTGCTTGATGTTTGGGTGCTTTTTGCATCAATGACATGCTTAACTTGTTTTGATCATATCTTCTAGGCCGTAGCTCCGAATCTAATGAACTTTATATGTAACTTGACTAGAATTTCATGTAGATCATCATGGTGCAACTTAACTTGCTGTTTAACAACTTGAACATAAGATTTATTCAGTTCTGTACCAATTTCGAAATTTGCATATGAGGACTTACCGGAATTGTTATATGTTGTTCCCGGCCTCATTTAAACTTGCCTTGATGTGTTGTTCTTGTTTGCATCTTCTCTTGCCATGAATAGCTTCATGTAGCATTGTCATGCATCATGCTTGTTGTGCATCATGTCTTGTTCATGTGTGGTGTGTTTACCTTTGTTGTGTGCTTCTTCTCGATAGTTCCCGTTTCGTTGCGATTGTGAGGATTCGTTCGTCTACGATTGGTTCGGCTTCATCCGTTCGTCTTCTTCATGGACTCGTTCTTCTTCCTTGCGGGATTTCAAGCAAGATGACCGCTACCCTGGATCTCACTACTATCATTGCTATGCTAGTTGCCTCGTTATTTCGCTATGCTGCGCTACCTATTACCTGTTTGTCCAGCCATCCCATTTTGCCATGAACCTCTAACCTTTGACACCATTCCTAGCAAACCATTGCTTGGCTATGTTACCGCTTTGCTCAGCCCCTCTTATAGCGTTGCTAGCTGCAGGTGAAGTTGAAGATTTCTCCATGGTGGACAGGATTTTTGGTTGGGATATCACAATATCTCTTATATTATTAATGCATCTATATACTTGGTAAAGGGTGGAAGGCTCGGCCTTATGCCTGGTGTTTTGTTCCACTCTTGCCGCCCTAGTTTCCATCATACCGGTGTTATGTTCCCGGATTTTTGCGTTCCTTACGCGGTCGGGTGATTTATGGGACCCCCCTGACAGTTCGCTTTGAATAAAACTTGTCCAGCAAGGCCCAACATTGACTTTTACTATTTCCACACCACCACCTACTTTTTCCCTTGGGAGTCGCTCTCTCGAGGGTCATCTTTATTCAGCCCCCCCGGGCCAATGCTTGTCTAAGTGTTGGTCCAAACTAGAAACCACTTGCGCGCCACCTCGGGAAACTTGAGGTTGGTTCTAGTTGTGCGTAGTGCTCATCCGGTCGTGGCGAGAGGCGAGATCTGCGGCTACTATCGGGATGTCGGCACGCCGGGAGGTCTTGCTGGTCTTGTTTTACCATTGTCGAAATGTCTTGATGTACCGGATACCGAGTCCGATCGGAGTGTCTCGGGTGAAGGTCTATTCCTTCGATGATCGCGAGAGCTTGTCATGGGCTAAGTTGGGACACCCTGCAGGTATAAACTTTCGAGAGCCGTGCCATGGTTATGTGGCAGATGGGAATTTGTTAATGTCGGTTGTAGATAACTTGACACCAGATCCGAATTAAAACGCATCAACCGCGTGTGTAGCCGTGATGGTCTCTTCTCGTGAGTCCGGAAGTGAACACGGTTTCGGGTTATGTTTGGCGTAAGTAGGTGTTCGGGATCACCTCTTGATCATTGTTAGCTTCACGACCGTTCCGCTTGTTTCTCTTCTCGCTCTCATTTGCGTATGTTAGCCACCATATATGCTTAGCCGCTGCTGCAACCTCACCACTTTACCCCTTCCTTTCCCGATAAGCTTTGCTAGTCTTGATACCCATGGTAATGGGATTGCTGAGTCCTCGTGGCTCACGGATACTTCAAAACCAGTTTGCGGTGCCTAGGTTACCGAAAGCGGTGGCGCAACCAAGCTCAAGGAGGAGCTCGATGAAGATCTTGTCCTTTGTGTTGTTTCGTTCTAGTTGATCAGTAGTGGAGCCCAGTTGGGGTCGATCGGGGACCTTTTTGTCGCAATTGGGGTTCTTCTTTATTTTGGTTCCGTAGTCGGACCTTGATTGTATCTGGATGATGTAATGCTTTATTCATGTAATTGTGTGAAGTGGCGATTGTAAGCCAACTATGTATCTCTTTCCCTTATGTATTACATGGGTTGTGTGAAGATTACCTCACTTGCGACATTGCTTTCAATGCGGTTATGCCTCTAAGTCGTGCTTTGACACGTGGGAGATATAGCCGCATCGAGGGCGTTACAAGTATTGTCACAAAAGATTTTCATTGGACCCGATGCACTAGGTATTACACCTAGATCGGATATGAACCCCTTCATCCATACTCCTTCATTTGCTGCTTCCGAAGCAGCTATGTACTCCGCTTCCCACGTAGATCCCGCCATGACACTCTGCTTGGAACTGCACAAACTGACAGCTCCACCATTCAATAAAAATACGTATCCGGATTGTGACTTTGAGTCATCCAAATCAGTGTCAAAGCTAGTGTCGACGTAACCATTTACAACAAGCTCTTTGTCACCTCCATAAACGAGAAATATATCCCTAGTCCTTTTCAGGTACTTCAGGATGTTCTTGACCATTGTCCAGTGATCCACTCCTGGATTACTTTGGTACCTCCCTGCTAAACTTATAGCAAGGCACACATCAGATCTGGTACACAGCATAGCATACATGATAGAACCTATGGCTGAAGCACAGGGAATGACTTTCATTTTCTCTCTATCTTCTGCAGTGGTCGGGCATTGAGTCTGACTCAACTTCACACCTTGTAACATAGGCAAGAACCGTTTCTTTGACTGATCCATTTTAAACTTCTTCAAAACTTTATCAAGGTATGTGCTTTGTGAAGGTCCTATCAAGCGTCTTGATCTATCTCTATAGATCTTGATGCCTAATATATAAGCGGCTTCACCGAGGTCTTTCATTGAAAAACTCTTGTTCAAGTATCCTTTTATGCCATTTAGAAATTCTACATCATTTCCAATCAACAATATGGGATCCACATATAATATTAGAAATGCTATAGAGCCCCCACTCACTTTCTTGTAAATACAGGTGTCTCCAAAAGTCTGTACAAAACCTTATGCTTTGATCACCTCATCAAAGCATATATTCCAAATCCGAGATGCTTGCACTAGTCCATAAATGGATCGCTGGAGCTTGCACACTTTAGTAGCACCTTTAGGATCGACAAAACCTTCTGGTTGCATCATAACTCTTCTTTAAGAAATCCATTAAGTAATGCAGTTTTGGCATCCATTTGCCAGATTTCATAATCATAAAATGCGGAAATTGCTAACATGATTCAGACAGACTTAGGCATCGCTATGGGTGAGAAAGTCTCATCGTAGTCAACTGCTTGAACTTCTCGAAAACCCTTTGCAACAAGTCGAGATTTATAGACAGTAACATTACCATTAGCGTTAGTCTTCTTCTTGAAGATCCATTTATTCTCTATGGGTCGCCGATCATCGGGCAGATCCACCAAAGTCCACACTTTGTTCTCATAGATGGATCCTATCTCAGATTTCATGGCCTCAAGCCATTTATCGGAATCTGGGCTCATTATAGCTTCTTCATAGTTCGTAGGTTTGTCATGGTCAAGTAACATGACTCCAGAACAGGATTACCGTACCACTCTGGTGTGGATCGTGCTCTGCCAGACCTACGAGGTTCTGTAGCAACTTGATCTATAGTTTCATCATCTTTATCATTAGCTTACTCTCCAATTGGTGTAGGCATCACGGGAACAGATTTCTCGGATGAGCTACTTTCCAAATTGAGAGCAAGTACAATTACCTCATCAAGTTCTACTTTCCTCCCACTCAATTCTTTCGAGAGAAACTCTTCTCTAGAAAGGTTCCGTTCTTAGCAACAAAGATCTTGCCTTCAGACTTGTGGTAGAAGGTGTACCCAATTGTTTCCTTAGGGTATCCTATGAAGACACATTTATCCGATTTGGGTTCGAGCTTATCGGGCTGAAGCCTTTTGACATAAGCATCGCATCCCCAAACTTTAAGAAACGACAGCTTAGGTTTGTTGCCAAACCACAGTTCATATGGTGTCAGCTCAACAGACTTTGATGGTGCCCTGTTTAAAGTAAATGCAGCTATCTCTAATGCATAACCCCAAAATGATAGTGGTAAATCAGTAAGAGACATCATAGGTCGCACCATATCCACTAAAGTGCGGTTACAATGTTCAAACACACCATTACGTTGTGGTGTTCCAGGTGGCATGAGCTGTGAAACTATTCCGCGTTGTTTTAAATGAAGGCCAAACTCGTAACTCAAATATTCTCCTCCACGATCAGATTGTAGAAACTTTATTTTCTTGTTAATATGATTCTCCACTTCACTCTGAAATTCTTTGAACTTTTCAAATGTTTCAGACTTGTGTTTCATTAAGTAGATATGCCCATATCTGCTCAAATCATCTGTGAAGGTCAAGAAATAACGATACCCGCCACGAGCATCAACACTCATTGGACCACATACATCGGTATGTATTATTTCCAATAAGTCACTAGCTCGTTCCATTGTTCCGGAGAACGGAGTTTTAGTCATCTTGCCCATAAGGCACGGTTCACAAGTATCAAATGATTCATAATCAAGTGATTCCAGAAATCCATCTTTATGGAGTTTCTTCATGCGCTTTACACCTATATGACCCAAACGGCAGTGCCACAAATAAGTTGCACTATCATTGTCAACTTTGCATCTTTTGGCATCAATATTGTGAATATGTGTATCATCACGATCAAGATTCAACAGAAATAGACCACTCTTCAAGAGTGCATGACCATAAAAGATATTACTCATATAAATAGAACAACCATTATTCTCTGGTTTAAATGAATAACTGTCTCACACTAAACAAGATCTAGATATAATGTTCATGCTCATCGATGGCACCAAATAACAATTATTCAGGTCTAAAACTAATCCCGAAGGTAGATGTAGAGGTAGCGTGCCGACGGCGATCACATCAACCTTGGAACCATTTCCGACGCGCATCGTCACCTCGTCCTTAGCCAATCTTTGTTTAATCTGTAGTCCCTGCTTCGAGTTACAAATATGAGCAACCGAAATGGTATCAAATACACAGCACTAATACAAGAATTAGTAAGGTACACATCAGTAACATGTATATCAAATATACCTTTCCTCACTTTGCCATCCTTCTTATCCGCCAAATACTTGGGGCAGTTCCACTTCCAGTGACCAGTCCCTTTGCAGTAGAAGCACTCAGTTTCAGGCTTGGGTCCATTTTTAGGTTTCTTCCCGGGAGTGAAAACTTGCTTGTCATTCTTCTTGAAGTTACCCTTCTTTTTACCCTTGCCCTTTTTGTTGAAACTAGTTGTCTTGTTAACCATCAACACTTGATGCTCCTTCTTGATTTCTACCTCCGCGGCCTTTAGCATCGCAAAGAGCTTGGGAATAGTCTTTTCCATCCCTTGCATATTGTAGTTCATCACGAAGCCTTTGTAGCTTGGTGGCAGTGATTGAAGAACTCTGTCAATGACACAATCATCTGGAACATTAACTCCCAGCTGAGTCAAGTGATTATGGTACCCAGACATTCTGAGTATGTGCTCACTAACAGAACTGTTCTCCTCCATCTTGCATCTATAGAACTTGTTGGAGACTTCATATCTCTCAACTCAAGCATTTGCTTGAAATATCAACTTCAACTCCTGGAACATCTCATATGGTCCATGACGTCCAAAACATCTTTGAAGTCCTGATTCTAAGCCGTAAAGCATGGCACACTGAACTAACGAGTAGTCATCAACACGCGACTGCCAGGCATTCACAATGTCTGCAGTTGCTGGGGCAGGTGGTACACCTAGCGGTGCATCAAGGACATAATTCTTCTATGCAGCAATGAGGATAATCCTCAAGTTATGGACCCAGTCCGTGTAGTTGCTACCATCATCTTTCAACTTAGCTTTCTCTAGGAACGCATTAAAATTCAAAGGAACGGTAGCACGGGCCATTGATCTACAACATAGATATGCAGAAAACTATTAGGACTAAGTTCATGATAAATTAAGTTCAATTAATCATATTACTTAAGAACTCCCACTTAGATAGACATCCCTCTAGTCATCTAAATGATATGTGATCCAAATCAACTAAACCATGTCCGATCATCATGTGAGATGGAGTAGTCTTCAATGGTGAACACCACTAAGTTGATCATATCTACTATATGATTCATGTTCGACCTTTCGGTCTCTAGTGTTCCGAGGCCATATCTATATATGCTAGGCTTGTCAAGTTTAACCCGAGTATTCTGCGTGTGCAAATCTGGCTTGCACCTTGTATTTG
Source organism: Aegilops speltoides (assembly GCA_021437245.1). Taxonomy (NCBI): domain Eukaryota; kingdom Viridiplantae; phylum Streptophyta; class Magnoliopsida; order Poales; family Poaceae; genus Aegilops; species Aegilops speltoides. The sequence continues at coordinate 101,363,823 of CM038145.1, forward strand.
AACATAGAGCCTATCACACCCGATCATCACGTGGTGTCTCAGCACGAAGAACTTTCGCAATGGTGCATACTCGGGGAGAACACTTATACCTTGAAATTTTAGTGAGGGGTCATCTTATAATGCTATCGCCATACTAAGCAAAATAAGATGTAGAAAAGTTAAACATCACATGCAATCAAAATATGTGACATGTTATGGCCATCATCATCTTATGCTTTTGATCTCCATCATCGAAGCAACGTCATGATCTCGATCTTCACCGGCTTGGCACCTTGATCTCCATCATAGCGTCGTGGTCATCTCGCCAAGCATTGCTTCTACGACAATCGCTATCGCTTAGTGATAAATTAAAGCAATTACATAGCACTTGTATTTCATACAATAAAGCGACAACCATATGGCTCCTGCCAGTTGCCGATAACTTTTACAAAACATGATCATCTCATACAACAATCTTTATATCACATCATGTCTTGACCATATCACATCACAACATGCCCCGCAAAAACAAGTTAGACGTCTTCTACTTTGTTTGTTGCAAGTTTTACCTGGCTGCTACGGGCTGCTAGCATGAACCGTACATACCTACGGCACAAAAACCACGATGGTGATTTATCAAGTTTGTTGTTTTAACCTTCACAAGGACTGGCCGCAGTCAAACTCGATTCAACTAAAGTTGGAGAAATAGACACCCGCTAGCCACCTTTATGCAAAACTAGTTGCATGTCTGTCGGTGGAACTGGTCACATGAAAGCGGTCATGTAAGGTTGGTCCGGGCCGCTTCATCCAACAATACCACTGGATCAAAATAAGATATTTGTGGTAAGTAGTATGACAATCACCGCCCGCAACTCTTTGTGTTCTACTCGTGCATATCATCTACGCATAGACCTGGCTCGGATGCCACTGTTGGGAAATGTAGCATACAATTTCAAAAAAATTCCTACGCTCACGCAAGATCTCTCTAGGAGATGCAACGAGAGGGGAGAGTGTGTCCATGTACCCTCATAGATCGAAAGCAGAAGCATTAACTTAACGTGGTTCATGTAGTCGAACGTCTTCTCGAATCAACCGAGCAAGTACCAAACTTACGGCACCTCCGAGTTCTGCACATGTTCATCTTGATGACGTCCCTCGAACTCTTGATCCAGTAGAGGCACGAAGGAGTCGATGAGTTCCGTCAGCAAGACGCCGTGATGACAGTGTTGGTGACGTGATCCGCGCAGGGCTTCGCCTAAGCACTATGACAATATGACCGGAGGAGTAAACGGTGGAGGGGGGCACCACACACGACTAAGACAATTGATGTGCCTTGGGGTGCCCCCCAGCCCTCGTATATAAAGGAGGAGGGGGAGCTTGGCCGGCCCAAGGTGCGCACCAAGTGGGGGTAGTCCCACTAGGACTCCTAGTCCTACTCGGCTCCCCCCTTACTTCCAACGGAGAGGAGGAAAGGGGAAACAGGTGCAGAGGGAGAAGGAAAGGAGGGGCCGCACCCCCTCCCCATTGTCCAATTCGGACTCCCTTGGGGGGAGCGCGCCACCTCCCGTGGCCTGTCTCCTCCTCTTCACTATGGCCCATGATGCCCATTAACTTTCCCGGGGGGTTCCGGTAACCTCCCGGTACTCCGAAAAATCCCCGAACCTCTTCGAAACCATTCCGGTGTCCGTACATAACCTTCCAATATATCAATCTTTACCTCTCAACCATTTTGAGACTCCTAGTCATGTCCGTGATCTCATCCGGGACTCCGAACAACCTTTGGTCCCCAAAACACATAACTCATATAATACATATCGTCATCGAACGTTAAGCGTGCGGACCCTTGATGACCCAAAAGTGTATGGGGTCAATTGTAGCCCTTTTCGGTAAGTTAGAGTGTTGAACCCAACGAGGAACAAAAGGAAATGGCAAGTGGTTTTCAGCAAGGTAATATATGCAAGTGCTAAAATTGTATGTAGCGGAGTAGTTTGGTAGCAAGATAAGTTGTAACGAGCAAGTAACAAAAGTAGTAACAAAAGTGCAGCAAGGTAGCCCAATACTTTTGAGGCAAAGGACAGGCCAAAAAGGTTTCTTATGATAAGCAAAGTGTTCTTGAGGGTACACAGGAATTTCATCTAGTCACTTTCATCATGTTGGCTTAATTCGTGTTCGGTACTTTGCTAATTTGATATGTGGGTGGACCGGTGCTTAGGTGTTGTTCTTACTTGAACAAACCTCCTACTTATGATTAACCCTCTCGCAAGTGTCCACAACTACGAGAAAAGTATTAATAATAAATTCTAGCCATAGCCTTAAACTTTTGGATCCAATCGGTCCCTTACGGAATAGCGCATAAACTGCGGTTTAAGCTTCTGTCACTCTCGCAACCCACCATCTAATAACTACTCCACAATGCATTCCCTTAGGCCCAAATATGGTGAAGTGTCATGTAGTCGACGTTCACATGACACCACTAAGAGAATGGCAACATACATACCATCAAAATATCGAACACATATCAAGTTCACATGATTACTTGCAACATGATTTCTCCCGTGACCTCAAGAATGAAAGTAACTACTCACAAATGATAAACATGCTCAAGATCAGAGGGGTATTGAATAACATAATGGATCTGAACATATAATCTTCCACCAAATAAACCATATAGTGATCAACTACAAGATGTAATCAACACTACTAGTCACCCACGAGCACCAATCTATAGTTTTGCTACAAAGATTGAACACAAGAGATGAAGTAGGGTTTGAGTGGAGTTGGTTCTGTGAAGATGTTGATGAAGATAACCCTCCCCAAGATGGGAGAGTTGTTGGTGATGATGATGACGATGATTTCCCCTCCAGGAGGGCAGTTCCCCCTGCAGAATCGCTCCGCCGGAGGGCAATAGTGCTCCTGCCCAAGTTCCGCCTCGAGAAGGCGGCACTTCATCCCAAATGTCCTATCCCTATTTTTTTCTAGGTCAAAATGACTTATATACAAGATGATGGGCGCCGGAGGTGGGCCGAGGAGGGAAACAACCACCAGGGCGCGCCTGGGCCTCCTGGCGCGCCCAGGTGGGTTGTGCCCACCTGGTGGCCCTCCTCTGGTACTTATTTTCTCCAATATTCCTTAAATATTCCATCCTCGGGGAGTTTCTAGCTGCCAGAATTCTCCCCCTTGGTGCATACCTTGCATATTATGAGAGAAAAGGCATTAGAATTACTCCAAAAAAGCATTATTTTACAATAAAACAACATAAATAACAGTAGGAAAACATGATGCAAAATGGACGTGTCAACTCCCCCAAGCTTGGACCTTGCTTGTCCTCAAGCGAAAACCGAAATCGAAAAACATGTCCACATGCTTAGAGAAAGAGGTGTCGATAAAACAAAAATACGGACATAGCGGCATCATGTGACTTATTATAACAGCAACAAACTTTAATATAAACCTTTATTATAGAACTTTTATCATATACTCCTCATGAACAAGTGACAATTCATCACAACATTGAAGTATAAAGCATAAACTCTATTGTAAACTAACAAACTATGTTCCCAGTCAACTTTGCCACTACAATTCATCATCTTTTCAGGAAGGGTCACGTATCGGAGCCTTTAGGAAAGTCCACATACTAAACCATCATTTAGTCTTCTATGATTGCTAACACTCACCGCATACACATGAGCAAAACATTTCAACCGGACACAAAGAAAGATAGGGGCTTATAGTTTCGCCTCCCAACAAACTCACCTCAAGGGTGATGTCAACACTAATAACTTATGCCACCCATATTCAACTGGACATATGTGCCTAGATCTTTCCTCACCATATGATGCTTGCCAAAGGAGAAAAAAATAAAAGGAATAGAGAGAAAAACTTTGACTCTTGCATAAAAGTAACTACATGAAAGTAAAAGATAGGCCCTTCACAGTGGGAAGCAGAGGTTGACATGCGCTTTTTGTTTGTATGCTCAACCCCTTAGTGCAAGAGAACGTCACGTTATATTGCCCCTTGTGATGGCAAACTTTATTATGAGTCTGTCGCTTTTATTCTTCACCATCACAAGTTCGTACAATGCTCAATGTTCCCTTACACTAAATGATCTCACATTTTTATAAGCAATTTTTATTGCCCTTTTTGCACCGATGACAACTTACTTGAAGGATCTTACTCAATCCATAGGTAGGTATGGTGGACTCTCAAACAAGATAGGGTTTAAGGGTTTTGGATGCACAAGTAGTATCTCTACTTAGTGCGGAGTTTTTGGCTAGCAAAGATAGGGGCAAGCACTACATGTTGAAGGATCTATGACAATATGACTTCTATGTGAATATGAAAAAACATAAATCATTAAGTTATCTTCCTTGTCCAACGTCAACAATTTTGGCATATAATATTTTGATGGGTGCTCACAATCACAAAAGATTTCCATGCTAGTGTATTTATATGTGAATCTTCTCTTCCCTTATTAATTCTTTCGTGTGTTGCATCATTGACCAATGCTATGTTTGTCAATCTACAATACAATTTTCTACTTATACTTTTCCTTGTGTAATGTCATCACTTACCATAAGATTAGCATATGATATTTTCTTTTATTTCCTTTCTTTTTATTGCAGCAAGAAACTAAAGAATACAAAACTCAAACTAAACTTTATTATATCTCGCACACGATTACAAGGATTGATCACTAAGAAAACTCACAAAAAGCAAGGATCGAACTAAACTTTTATTCATCTAATAGCAAAAGATAACCATTGATCGAACTAAGAAAATAAAGGCAAAAGATAGTGGAGATTGATACGATACCGAAGCACCTCCCCCAAGCTTGGCGAAAGCCAAGGGGAGTGCCCATACCCAATACTCAGTTTTCTTTTGGTGGTGATGAAGTAGATGCTTTCTTGTCCTCGGGTTTCCATAGCAGAGGATCACCATCATAAGAGGAGGAGTGAGTTTCCCGGATCCTGCAACTAGCAGCCAAACTCATACCTTTAAACCTAGCCTCATATTCAAAGACCTGGCTTTGAAGATCGTGGATCTGGCTATGAAGGAAGTTGATTTGCTTGTTGAGGGAGAAGATGATATCCTTTATGGGCTTGCCATCCACCTTGAGATCACGGGTATAGTCCATGATCATGAGGTGATTGGCATTAAGTCCACACTCCACCATCCCCTTGCACTTGAAGATGTCCTACTCCATGGCTCCAAGCCTGGCCTCCACGGATCTAGTTCCCCTGGGTCCTTGCACATCGCGGATGTGCAGCACCCCATCACTCATCTAGATAGCTTGAGGGTGGTACATCACCTCCCGCAGATATGGGTTGATGATGTTGTCGAAAAACTTGTCCTTGGAGGAGCTTGAAGAGGCCATGGTGGATTGGATCTGACAGAAAACAGCAAGAAAAGAAGACAGGAGATTTCTCCGCGATACAGAAGTTAACAGGTTCGGGAGGTATATATAGATTTTTTATCTTGGGGAACAAGCAGAACGGAAGAAAAATGGAGACCGGAAAGTACCCGAGGTGGGCACAACCCACCTGGGCGCGCCAAGCATGCCTAGCGCGCCCTGGTGTATCGTGCCCACCAAGGTCACTTTCGTGGAAGTTTCTTATTTTCCAAATTTTCTAAATATTCCAGAACTGACAAAATATATTTTTGCGGATTTTTTGGAGTCCGTTTACTTACCGTATCACGTACCTCCTTATTTTCATGATTCTGAAGTGTTCCAGAAGGACTCTCTTATGTGTTCTTCCAGTGTCAAAGTTTGGATAACATTGATTTCTCCATTAATGGGCGTACCTGAGATATAGTGTTTTATTTGTTGCCCATTGATAACCTTCGGGTTAGTCCCTCCGGCATTACTTATTTTGATAGCTCCAGATCGATAGACCTCCTCGATGACATAGGGTCCTTCCCATTTGGAGAGGAGTTTTCCTGCAAAAAATCTGAAACGAGAGTTGTACAAAAGAACATATTCTCCGACTTTGAACTCACGCTTTTCGATTCTTTTTTCATGCCATCTTTTAACTTTTTCTTTGAATAACTTAGCATTTTCATAAGCCTGGGTTCTCCATTCATCTAATGAGCTAATATCAAATAACCTCTTTTCTCCAGCAAGTTTGAAATCATAATTGAGTTCTTTTATTGCCCGAAATGCTTTGTGTTCTAACTCCAGAGGTAAATGACAAGCTTTTCCATACACCATTTTATATGGAGACATACCCATAGGATTTTTGTATGATGTTCTATAAGCCAAAAGTACATCATCTAATTTCTTAGACCAATTCTTTCGAGACCTATTAACAGTCTTTTGTAAGATTAGTTTTATTTCTCTATTGCTAAGTTCAACTTGACCACTAGACTGAGGATGATAAGGTGACACAATTCTATGATTAACATCATACTTAGCAAGCATCTTACGGAAAGCACCATGAATAAAGTGTGAACCACCATCAATCATTAAATATCTAGGGACTCCAAACCTTGGGAAAATAACTTCCTTAAGCACTTTAATAGAGGTGTTGTGATCAGCACTACAGGTTGGAATAGCTTCTACCCACTTAGTAACATAATCAACAGCAACCAAAATATGTGTATACCCATTAGACGAAGGAAAAGTTCCCATAAATTCGAATCCCCAAACATCAAATGGTTCAACAGCAAGTGAATAATTCATAGGCATTTCTTGACGCTTACTGATATTACCTAATCTTTGGCATTCATCACAAGATGAGACAAACTTACGGGAATCTTTGAAGAGAGTAGGCCAATAAAAACCACATTGCAATACCTTATGAGTGGTTCTGTCTCCCGTGTGATGTCCTCCATAAGCTTCGGAGTGACATTTCCATAGGATTTGTTCCTGTTCATGCTCAGGTACACAACTTCTAATAATACCATCTACCCCTTCTTTATAAAGATGTGGGTCATCCCAAAAGTAATGTTTTAAAGCATAGAAGAATTTTTTTTTCTATTCTTGGTATGTGAAGCTAGGTGGTATGTATTTAGCAACAATATAATTAGCATAGTCAGCATACCAAGGTGTACTATGAGAAACATTTATTGCAGCTAGTTGTTCGTCAGGGAAGCTATCATTAATTGGTTGTGGGTCATCAAGAATATTTTCAAGTCTAGACAAGTTATCAGCCACGGGGTTCGCTGCTCCTTTCCTATCAGTAATATGCAAGTCAAATTCTTGTAGCAGAAGAACCCACCTAATGAGTCTAGGTTTAGAATCTTTCTTTTCCATAAGATATTTTATAGCAGCATGATCGGTGTGAACAATTACTTTAGAATCAACAATGTAAGATCTGAATTTATCACAAGCAAACACCACTGCTAAGAATTCTTTTTTAGTAGTAGCATAGTTTCGTTGAGCATTGTCTAGAGTTTTACAAGAATAATGAATAACATTTAGTTTCTTATCAACTCTTTGTCCTAGAACAGCACCAACAGCATAATCACTAGCATCACACATAATCTCAAAAGGCAAGTTCCAATTAGGTGGTTGAACATTAGTGTTTCAAAGGTTTCCATACAATCATCATCAAACACAAAGGGAATATCCTTTTGCAAAAGATTAGTAAGATGCCTAGAAATTTTAGAAAAGTCTTTGATAAACCTCCTATAGAAACCAGCATGACCAAGGAAACTAAGAATACCTTTGATATCTTTAGGACATGGCATTTTCTCAATTGCATCAACCTTGGCTTTGTCCACCTCAATGCCTCTTTCAGAAATTTTATGGCCCAAGAAAATACCTTCATTAACCATAAAGTGGCACTTCTCCCAATTCAAGATAGGATTTTTTGTTCACATCTCTGCAAAACTCGATCAAGATTGCTTAAACAATCATCAAAAGACTTCCCATAGACAAAAAAGTCATCCATGAAAACCTCAACAATCTTCTCACAAAAATCAAAGAATATAATAGTCATACATCTTTGAAAGGTAGCAGGTGCATTACATAAACCTAAAGTCATACGTCTATAGGCAAATGTTCCAAAAGGACAAGTAAAAGTGGTCTTTTCTTGATCAGATTGTAAAACGGGTATTTGTGAAAAGCTAGAGTATCCATCAAGGAAGCAAAAATGTGTGTGCTTAGATAGTCTTTATAACATTAGATCAATAAAAGGCAGAGGGTAATGATCTTTTCTAGTAGCTTTGTTTAATTTTCTATAATCAAATACCATTCTATACCCCGTGACAATTCTTTGTGGAATAAGCTCACTCCTATCATTAGTAACAACATTAATACCTCCCTTCTTAGGGACACAATGAATGGGACTTACCCATCTACTATCAGCTATAGGATAGATTATACTTGCTTCCAAAAGTTTCAATATTTCCGTTCTTACCACTTCTTTCATTTTCGGATTTAACCGACGTTGGTGATCAACAACGGGTTTAGCATTAGGTTCCATATTAATCTTGTGCTGACATAGAGTGGGACTAATGCCCTTAAGATCATCAAGTGTATATCCAATAGCAGCCCTGTGCTTCCTTAGAACTTTCAATAATCTTTCTTCTTCATGTTCTGAAAGGTTAGCACTAATAATAATACTCCCTCCGTCCCAAAATAAGTGACTCAAAAGTGACTCAACTTTGTACTAAAGTTAGTATAAAGTTGAGTCACTTTTGAATCACTTATTTTGGGACGGAGGGAGTAGGATATATCTTCTTTTCATCAAGATAAGCATGTTTCAGAGTGTATGGCAATTGTTTTAATTCAAACACAGGATCACCTTTAGGTGGAGGAGGACCTCCTAGAGTTTCAATAGGCAAATTATGTTTAAGCAGAGGTTGTTGTTCGAAAAAGATTTTATCTATTTCATTTCTTTCACGCATATGCAAATCATTTTCATGGTCTAGCAAGTATTGTTCCAGAGGATCGGTAGCAGGTACAGCAATAGAAGCAAGACCAATAGTTTCATCCTTACTAGGCAAATCTTTCTTATGAGGTTGTTTACTAAACTTGGAAAAACTAAACTCATGAGATTCATCACCAAAGCTAACACCGACAGTTTGTTTCTCACAATCTATTTTAGCATTGACGGTGTTCAAGAAAGGTCTACCAAATATAATGGGACAAAAGCCATCTTGTGGGGTGCTAAGAACAAGAAAATTAGTAGGGTATTTTATCTTCCCACAGAAGACTTCAACATCTCTAAGAATCCCAATTGGTGATATAGTATCTCTATTAGCAAGTTTAATAGTAACATCTATGTCTTCTATCTCAGCAGGTGCTATTTCATCTTTAATTTCTTCATATAATGAGAAAGGAATAGCACTTACACTAGCACCCAGGTCACATAACCCATGATAACAGTGATCTCCTATCTTAACTGGGATAGCTGGCATGCCAACAATTGGTCTATGTTTATCTTTTCCTTCAGGTTTGGCAATTCTAGAAGCTTCGCCACAGAAGTAAATAACATGCCCATCAATATTATCCACTAAGAGATATTTAACCATAGCAACACTAGGTTCAACTTTGATTTGTTCAGAAGGTTTGGGTGTTCTAACATAACTTTTGTTAACCACAGTTGAAGCTTTAGCGTGTTCCTTCATCCTAACAGGAAAAGGTGGTTTTTCAATATAAGCAGTGGGAACAACTGGATCAACATTGTAAATGATGGTTTCTTCTTTAGCTTTTACTGGTTCTTTAACTTCTTCTTTAATTGGTGGGTGATATTTAAACCACTTCTCCTTAGGGAGATTAACATGAGTAGCAAAAGATCACGAAAGGAGGCTACTATCTCAGAGTCAAGTCCATATTTAGTGCTAAACTTCTGAAAAAGCATCGGTATTCATAAAAGATTTAATGCAATCAAACTTAGGTTCAATACCTGACTCTTTACCTTCTCGAGTTCCCAATCTTCAGAGTTGCATTTAATTCTTTCTTAAAGATCCCACCGGAATTCAATAGTCTTCTTTATAAAAGAACTAGTATAAGAAGTATCGAGCATGGATTGGTCATTACGAGAAAGCCGAGCATAAAAATTCTGAATAATAATTTCTCTCGAGAGCTCATGATTGGGGCATGAATATAACATTGACTTAAGCCTCCCCCTAGCCAGAGCGATACTTTCTCCTTCATGAGGCCAAAAATTATATATATATATAATTCCGATCACGATGAATTAGATGCATAGGATAAAATTTCTGATGAAACTCCAATTTCAAACGGTTCTAGTTCCAAGATCCAATATCAGCGCATAGCCTATACCATGTCAATGTTTTTCCCTTCAAAGATAAAGGGAAAACCTTCTTCTTAGCTTCATCTCGAAGCAAACCTGCAAGCTTAAATATCCACAAATTTCATCCACATATATCAAGTGCATATCTGGATGTTTGGTTCCATCTCCTGCATAAGGATTAGCTAGTAGTTATTCTAACATGCCCGAAGGAATTTCATATTCAATATTTTCAGTAGGTGCAGCAGGTTGAGGGGTAACTAATTGTGGTTCCGGTTGAGGTGAAGATACCCCGAACAAACCCCTCAAAGGATTGTTTTCCATAGTAGCAAGTGACAATAAATTTTAGCATGTAGTAATAATGTTTCCTTACCAATTTCCACTTACCGAGAGCGCTTCACTCCTCGGCAATGGCGCCAGAAAATTGCCTTGATGACCCACAAGTAGGGATGAAAATGGAGCGGAAACCAACAGAATTGAGTGCTACCACATTTGTTTTCATATGTTTTTGCAGAAGTGGAAAATAATATAGAAACCCCGGAAATGAATACGGAACAAATACTACCGAAAATGGACACGGAGCGAATACAAAGCGGACACGAAAACAGAAGTGGGTGTTGACCGGAACTTAAATACCCCTTGAATCATAGAGAAATACACACAATAACAAACAAATTTAATGAATTGTTATCATGGCGACAAAATAATATCATTATGTTAGCAACTTAGCATATATTGTAGTAGTACTGGACAATTGCGTATAGGGTCAAGCTGAGTACATGTGTGGTAGTTGAATTCAAACTCAAATGATCCATGGTACTCGTTGTGTCATTGTGTGTTTGTTTGGTGGTTGGCTATAAAGCAGCCATAGGTGGTAAAAATAGAAATTCCATATTCGCAGAAACGGAAAGTTCCGTCTCCACGCCCGTTCCACCAGAAAACACCGTTTCATTTTTGTTACCATTTCCGCATAAAAAGTTTCATTTCCACTTCCATTTTGCAAATTTCCATTTCCGTTTTCATATTTCCTCTCTGTTTCCATTTTCCATGCGGAAAAGTGGAACGTTTCCACTCCATTTTCATCCCTACCCACAAGTGTATGGGGTCAATTGTAGCCCTTTTCGATAAGAAAGAGTATCAAACCCAACGAGGACCAGAAGGAAATGACAAATGGTTTTCAGTAAGGTAATGTCTGCAAGTGCTAAAATTGTAAGTAGCGGAGTAGTTTGGTAGCAAGATAAGTTGTAACGAGCAAGTAACAAAAGTAGTAACAAAAGTGTAGCAAGGTAGCCCAATCCTTTTGAGGCAAAGGACGGGCCAAAAGGTTTCTTATGATACGCAAAGTGTTCTTGAGGGTACACGGGAATGTCATCTAGTCACTTTCATCATGTTGGCTTTATCCGTGTTCGGTACTTTGATACTTTGATATGTGTGTGGACCGGTGCTTAGGTGTTGTTCTTACTTGAACAAACCTCCTACTTATGATTAACCCTCTTGCAAGCATCCGCAACTATGAGAAAATTATTAAGAATAAATTCTAACCATAGCCTTAAACTTTTGGATCCAATCGGTCCCTTACGGAATATCGTATAAACTGGGGTTTAAGCTTCTGTCACTCTCGCAACCCACCATCTAATAACTACTCCACAATGCATTCCCTTAGGCCCAAATATGGTGAAGTGTCATGTAGTCGATGTTCACACTACACCACAAAGAGAATGGCACCATACATACCATCAAAATATCAAACACATATCAAGGTCACATCATTACTTGCAACATGATTTCTCCCGTGACCTCAAGAATGAAAGTAACTACTCACAAATGATAAACATGCTCAAGATCATAGGGTTATTCAATAGCATAATGGATCTGAACATATAATCTTCCACCAAATAAACCATATAGTGATCAACTACAAGATGTAATCAACACTACTAGTCACCCACAGGAACCAATCTATAGTTTTGATACAAAGATTGAACACAAGAGATGAACTAGGGTTTGAGAGGACTTGGTGCTATGAAGATGTTGATGAAGATAACCCTCCCCAAGATGGGAGAGTTGTTGGTGATACTGATGACGATGATTTCCCCCTCCGGGAGGGAAGTTCCCCCGGCGGAATCGCTCCGCTAGAGGGCAAAAGTGCTCCTGCCCAAGTTCCACCTCGAGGGGGTGGCGCTTCGTCCCAAATGTCCTCTCCCTATTTTTTCTAGGTCAAAATGACTTATATACCAGAAGATGGGCACCAGAGGTGGGCCGAGGAGGGCAGCACCCACCAGGGCGCGCCTGGGCCTCCTGGCGCGCCCAGGTGGGTTGTGCCCACCTGGTGGCCCTCCACTAGTTCATATTTTCTCCAATATTCCTTAAATATTCCATAAAAAATCCTCGGGGAGTTTCAGCTCATTTGGAGTTGTGAACAATAGGTAGCTTGACGTACCTTTTACAGGTCCAGATTTCCATCTGCCAGCATTCACCCCCTCGGTGCATACCTTGCATATTATGAGAGAAAAGGCATTAGAATTACTCCAACAAGCATTATTATATAATAAAACAACATAAATAACAGTAGGAAAACATGATGTAAAATGGACGTATCAACCCTACGGGTTCGAGAACTATGTAGACATGACCGAGACACCTCTCTGGTCAATAACCAATAGCGAAACCAGGATGCTCATATTGGTTCCCACATATTCTACGAAGATTGAGGGAGTCCTAGATTCGGGGGTCCTCAAGTGTCCGGCCCAGGAGTATGGTGAAGGAAATATGCCCTAGAGGCAATAATAAAGTTATTATTTATTTCCTTATTTCATGATAAATGTTTATCATTCATGCTAGAATTGTATTAACCGGAAACATGATACATGTGTGAATGCATAGACAAACAAGATGTCACTAGTATGCCTCTACTAGACTAGCTTGTTAATCAAAGATGGTTATGTTTCCTGACCATGAACAAAGAGTTGTTATTTGATTAACAAGGTCACATCATTAGTAGAATGATCTGATTGACATGACCCATTCCATTAGCTTAGCACACGATCGTTTAGTATGTTGCTACTGCTTTTATCCATGACTTATACATGTTCCTGTAACTATGAGATTATGCAACTCCGTTTACGGAGGAACACTTTGGTGCTACCAAGCGTCATAGCGTAATCGGGTGATTATAAAGGAGTACTACAGGTGTCTCCAAAGGCGATGTTGAGTTGGCGTATTTGAGATTAGGTTTTGTCACTCCGATTGTCGGAGAGGTATCTCTGGCCCTCTCGGTAATGCACATCATCGAAGCCTTGCAAGCACTACAACTAATGAGTTAGTTGTGAGATGATGTATTACGGAACGAGTAAAGAGACTTGCGATAACGAGATTGAACTAGGTATTGGATACCGACGATCGAATCTCGGGCAAGTAACATACCGATGACAAAGGGAACAACGTATGTTGTTATGCGGTCCGACCGATAAAGATCTTCGTAGAATATGTAGGAACCAATATGGGCATCCAGGTCCGCTGTTGGTTATTGACCGGAGACGTGTCTCGGTCATGTCTACATTGTTCTCGAACCGTAGGGTCCGCACGCTTAAGGTTTCGATGATGTTATTATGAGTTTATGTATTTTGATGTACCGAAGAAGTTCGAGTCCGGATGTGATCACGGACATGACGAGGAGTCTCGAAATGGTCGAGACATAAAGATTGATATATTGGAAGCCTATGTTTGGAGTTCGAATGGTTCCGGTAAAACAGGAATTTACCGAGTACCGGAGGTTACCGAACCCCGGGGTAAATGGGCCTCGGTGGGCCTCGAGGAGAAGAGGAAGGGCCGGCCGGGGTGGCGCCTCCCCCCCAGTCCGAATAGGACAAGGAGGGGGCGGCGCCTTTCCTCTTCCCCTCCCCAATCCTATTCCAACTAGGAAGGGGAGTCCTACTCCTGGGGAGTAGGACTCCTCCCGCAGCCCTCCTCTAGGCAGGCCGGCCTCCCCCTCCCTCCTTTATATCACGGGGCAGGGGCACCCTAGAACACACAAGTTTGATCTACGGATCGCTCCTTAGCCGTGTCGGTGCCCCCTCCACCATATTCCACCTCGGTCATCTTGTCATGAAGCTTAGGCGAAGCCCTGCGCCGTGAAACATCAAGATCGTCACCACGCCGTCGTCTTGTGGAACTCTCCTCGACACTCGGCTGGATCGAGTACGAGGGACGTCATCGAGCTGTCGTGTGTCAAGAACTCGGGCGCCGAGTAACGGCGCCGGGATCGGTCGGATCGCGAGGAGAACGTCGACTACTTCCTCTACGTTGTGATCGCTTCGCTTCGGTCTCACGAGGGTACGTAGACAACACTCTCCCCTCTCGTTGCTATACATCACCATGATCTTGCGTGTGCGTAGGAAAAATTTTGAAATTACTCGTTCCCCAACAAAGGCATCCGAGCCTAGGTTTTTTGGTTTGATGTTTTGCACGAGTAGAACACAAGTGAGTTGTGGGCGATACAAGTCATACTACCTACCATGTCATACTTTGGTTCAGCGGTATTGTGAGATGAAGCGGCCCAGACCGACATTACGCGTACGCTTACGCGAGACTGGTTTCACCGCCACGAGCACTCATTGCTTAAAGGTGACTGGTGGGTGTCTGTCTCTCACTTTAGTTGAACCGAGTGTGGCTACGCCCGGTCCTTGAGAAGGTTAAACGGAGTCTATTTGACGAAATATCGTTGTGGTTTTGATGCGTAGGTGAGACTGGTTCTTGCTTAAGCCCGTAGCAGCCACGTAAAATTTGCAACAACAAAGTAGAGGACGTCTAACTTGTTTTTGCAGGGCATGTTGTGATGTGATATGGTCAAGACGTGATGCAATATTTTATTGTATGAGATGATCATGTTTTGTAACCGGTTATCGGCAATCGGCTGGAGCCATATGGTTGTCGCTTTATTGTATGCAATGCAATGCCTGTAATGCTTTACTTTATCACTAAGCGGTAGCGATAGTCGTAGAAGCATAAGTTTGGCGAGACGAAACGATGCTACGATGGAGATCAAGGTGTCGCGCGGTGACGATGGTGATCATGGTGGTGCTGCAAGATGGAGATCATGAAGCACAAGATGATGATGGCCATATCATATCACTTATATTGATTTGCATGTGATGTTTATCCTTTATGCATCTTATCTTGCTTTGATTGACGGTAGCATTATAAGATGATCTCTCACTAAATTATCAAGAAGTGTTCTCCCCGAGTATGCACCGTTGCCAAAGTTCGTCGTGCCCAGACACCACGTGATGATCGGGTGTGATAAGCTCTACGTCCATCTACAACGGGTACAAGCCAGTTTTGCACACGCAGAATACTCGGGTTATACTTGACGAGCCTAGCATATGCGAGATATGGCCTCGGAACACGGAGACCGAAAGGTCGGCGTGAATCATATAGTAGATATGATCAACATAAGATGTTCACCATTGAAAACTACTCCATTTCACGTGATGATCGGTTATGGTTTAGTTGATTTGGATCACGTGATCACTTAAGATGACTAGAGATGTCTATCTAAGTGGGAGTTCTTAAGTAATATGATTAATTGAACTTAAATTTATCATGAACTTAGTACTGATAGTATCTTGCTTGTTTATGTTTGATTGTAGATAGATGGCTCGTCTTTGTTGTTCCGTTGAATTTTAATGCGTTCCTTAAGAAAGCAAAGTTGAAAGATGATGGTAGCAATTACGGATCGGGTCCGTAACGAGGATCATCCTCATTGCTGCACGTAAGAGTTACGTCTGGATGCACCGCTAGGTGCCAGCTCTTCTTTGAGCAACACCGGATGTTGTGAGCGTCTGGCGAGCAAAGTCGATGACTACTCTATAGTTCGAGTGTGCCATACTTTACGGCTTAGAACCGGGACTTCAACGACGTTTTGAGCGTCATGGAGCATATGAGATGTTCCAGAGTTGAAGTTGATATTCAACAGAATGCCCGGATTGAGAGATATGAAGTCTCCAATAAGTTCTATAGCTGCAAGATGGAGGAGAATAGTTACATTAGTGAGCACATACTCGTAATGTCTGGGTACTACAATCACTTGACGCAATTGGAAGTTAATCTTCCGGATGATTGTGTCATTGATGAATTCTCAATCACCGCCACCAAGCTACAAAGGCTTCGTGATGAACTATAATATGCAAGGGTTAGTAAAGACTATACCGAGCTCTTCGCAATGCTAAAGGCTGCGGAGGTAGAAATCAAGAAGGAGCATCAAGTGTTGATGGTCAATAAGACCACTAGTTTCAAGAAGAAAGGCAAAGGGAAGAAGAAGGAACTTCAAGAAGAACAGCAAGCAAGTTGCTGCTCGGAGAAGAAACCCAAGTCTGGCCCTAAACCTGAAACGAGTGTTTCTCTTGCAAGCGACTGTCCTTTGGAAGCGGAACTGCCCCAAGTATTTGGCGGATAAGAAGGATGGCAAGGTGAACAAAGGTATATGTGATATACATGTTATTGATGTGTACCTTACTAGAGCTCGTAGTAGCACTGGGTATTTGATACTGGTTACATTGCTAATATTTGCAACTCAAAGCAGGACTACTGATTGCTTAACTCGGCAAAGGATGAGGTGACGATGCGCGTGGGAAATGGTTCCAAAGTCGATGTGATCGCGGTCGGCACGCTACCTCTACATCTACCTTCGGGATTAGTTTTAGACCTAAATAATTGTTATTTGGTGCTGCGTTGAGCATGAACATTATATCTGGATCTTGTTTGATGCGAGACGGTTATTCATTTAAATCGAGAATAATGGTTGTTCTATTTATATGAGTAATATCTTTTATGGTCATGCACACTTGAGGAGTGGTCTATTTTGATGAATCTCGATAGTAGTGATACACATATTCATAATGTTGAAACCAAAAGATGCAGAGTTGATAATGATAGTGCAACTTATTTGTGGCACTTGCCGTTTAGGTCATATCGGTGTAAAGCGCATGAAGAAACTCCATCTTGATGGACTTTTGGAGTCACTTGATTATGAATCACTTGGCACTTATGAACCGTGCCTCATGGGCAAGATGACTAGAACCCGTTCTCGGTACTATGGAGAGAGCAACAGATTTGTTGGAAATCATACATCTGAGATGTATGTGGTCCGATGAATGTTGAGGCTCGTGGCGGATATCGTTATTTTCTCACCTTCACAGATGACTTAAGCAGATATGGGTATATCTACTTAATGAAACATAAGTCTGAAACATTTGAAAAGTTCAAAGAATTTCAGAGTGAAAATTAAGTTTCTACAATCTGATCGTGGAGGTGAATATTTGAGTTACGAGTTTGGTCTACATTTGAAACAATGCGGAATAGTTTCGCAACTCACGCCACCGGAACACCACAGCAGTAATGGTGTGTCCGAACGTCGAATCGCACTTTACTAGATATGGTGCGATCTATGATGTCTCTTCTGATTTACCGCTATCGTTTTGGGGTTATGCTCTAGAGACGGCCGCATTCACACTGAATAGAACACCGTCGAAATCCGTTGAGACGAGACCTTATGAACTATGGTTTGGCAAGAAACCAAAGTTGTCGTTTCTAAAAGTTTGGGGATGCGATGCTTATGTGAAAAAGCTTCAACCTGATAAGCTCGAACCCAAATCGGAGAAATGTGTCTTCATAGGATACCCAAAGGAGACAGTTGGGTACACCTTCTATCACAGATCCGAAGGCAAGACATTCGTTGCTAAGAATGGATCCTTTCTAGAGAAGGAGTTTCTCTCGAAAGAAGTGAGTGGGAGGAAAGTAGAACTTGATGAGGTAATGGTACCTTCTCCCTACTTGAAAGTAGTCCGTCGCAGAAACCGGTTTCTGAGACATCTACACCAAGTAGTGAGGAAGTTGATGATGTTGATCATGAAACTTCAGATCAAGTTACTGCAGAACCGCGTAGATCAACCAGAGTAAGATCCGCACGAGTGATGCGGTAATCCTGTTCGGAAGTCATGCTACTAGATCATGATGAACCTACGAACTATGAAGAAGCGATGGTGAGCCCAGATTCGCAAAATGGCTTGAAGCCATGAAATCGAGATGGGATCCACGTATGAAAACAAAGTATGGACTTTGGTTGACTTGCCCGAGGTAGGCAAGCAATAGAAAACAAATGGATCTTCAAGAAGAAGACCGACGCCGACGGTAATATTCTTCGTCTATAAAGCTCGACTTGTCGCAAAAGGTTTTCGACAAGTTCAAGGGATTGACTACGATGAGACCTTCTCACCCGTGGCGATGCTTAAGTCCGTCCGAATCATGTTAGCAATTGCGCATTTTATGATTATGAAATTTGGCAAATGGATGTAAAGACTGCATTCTGAATGGATTTACGGAAGAAGAGTTGTATATGATGCAACGAGAAGGTTTTATCGATCCAAAGGAGCTAACAAAGTGTGCAAGCTCCAATGATCCATCTATGGACTGGTGCAAGCATCTCGGAGTTGGAATAAGCGTTTTGATAGTGTGATCAAAGCATTTGGGTTTGTCTGAGACTTTTGGAGAAGCTTTGTATTTACAAGAAAGTGAGTGGGAGCTCAGTAGCATTTCGATATTATATGTAGATGACATATTGCTGATCGGAAATGATATAGAAATTCTGGATAGCATAAAGGGATACTTGAATAAGAGTTTTTCAATGAAAGACCTCGGTGAAGCTGCTTACATATTGGGCATTAAGATCTATAGAGATAGATCAAGACGCTTAATTGGACTTTCACAAAGCACATACCTTGACAAAATTTTGAAGAAGTTCAAAATGGATCAAGCAAAGAAAGGGTTCTTGCCTGTGTTACAAGGTGTGAAGTTGAGTAAGACTCAATGCCCGACCACTGCAGAAGATAGAGAGAAAATGAAAGATGTTCCCTATGCTTCAGCCATAGGCTCTATCATGTATGCAATGCTGTGTACCAGGACTGATGTGTGCCTTGCTATAAGTTTAGCAGGAGGTACCAAAGTAATCCAGAGTGGATCATGGACAGCGGTCAAGAACATCTGAAATACGAAAAGGACTAAGGATATGTTTCTCGTATATGGAGGTGACAAAGAGCTCATCGTGGCAGTTACGTTGATGCAAGCTTTGACACTGATCCGGACGATTCTAAATCGCAGACCGGATCGTGATTTACACTAAGCGGAGGAGCTGTCGGTTGGTGCGAGTTCTAAACAAAGCGTCGTGGCGGGATCTACATGTGAAGCGGAGTACATAGCAGCTTCGAAGCAGCTAATGAAGGAGCGGATGAAGGAGTTCATATCCGATCTAGGTGTCATACCTAGTGCATCGGGTCCAATGAAAATCTTCTGTGACAATCTTTGGAGCAATTGCCTTAGCGAAGGAATCCAGATTTCACAAGAGGACCAAGCACATCAAGAGACGCTTCAATTCCATCCGGGACTTAGTCCGTGGGAGACATAGAGATTTGCAAGATACATACGGATCTGAATGTTGCGAGACCGTTGACTAAGCCTCTTCCACGAGCAAAACATGATCAGCACCAAGACTCCATGGGTGTTAGAATCATTACTATGTAATCTAGATTATTGACTCTAGTGCAAGTGGGAGATCAAGGAAATATGCCCTAGAGGCAATAATAAAGTTATTATTTATTTCCTTATTTCATGATAAATGTTTATCATTCATGCTAGAATTGTATTAACCGGAAACATGATACATGTGTGAATGCATAGACAAACAAGATGTCACTAGTATGCCTCTACTAGACTAGCTTGTTAATCAAAGATGGTTATGTTTCCGACCATGAACAAAGAGTTGTTATTTGATTAACAAGGTCACATCATTAGTAGAATGATCGATTGACATGACCCATTCCATTAGCTTAGCACACGATCGTTTAGTATGTTGCTCTGCTTTTATCCATGACTTATACATGTTCCTGTAACTATGAGATTATGCAACTCCGTTTACGGAGGAACACTTTGGGTGCTACCAAACGTCACAACGTGAATCGGGTGATTATAAAGGAGTACTACAGTGTCTCCAAAGGCAGATGTTGAGTTGGCGTATTTGAGATTAGGTTTTGTCACTCCGATTGTCGGAGAGGTATCTCTGGGCCCTCTCGGTAATGCACATCACTGAAGCCTTGCAAGCACTACAACTAATGAGTTAGTTGTGAGATGATGTATTACGGAACGAGTAAAGAGACTTGCGTAGCGAGATTGAACTAGGTATTGGATACCGACGATCGAATCTCGGGCAAGTAACATACCGATGACAAAGGAACAACGTATGTTGTTATGCGGTCGACCGATAAAGATCTTCGTAGAATATGTAGGAACCAATATGGGCATCCAGGTCCGCTGTTGGTTATTGACGGAGACGTGTCTCGGTCATGTCTACATTGTTCTCGAACCGTAGGGTCCGCACGCTTAAGGTTTCGATGGCGGTTATTATGAGTTTATGTATTTTGATGTACCAAGAAGTTGAGTCCGGATGTGATCACGGACATGACGAGGAGTCTCGAAATGGTCGAGACATAAAGATTGATATATTGGAAGCCTATGTTTGGAGTTGGAATGGTTCGGGCGAAAACAGGAATTTACTGAGAATCTGGGAGGTTACGGAACCCCGGGGTAAATGGGCCTCGGTGGGCCTCGAGGGAGAAGAGGAAGGGCCGGCCGGGGTGGCCGCCCCCCCCCCAGTCCGAATAGGACAAGGAGGCGGCGCCCCCTTTCCTCTTCCCCCCCAATCCTATTCCAACTAGGAAGGGGAGTCCTACTCGGTGGGAGTAGGACTCCTCCCGCCGCCTCCTCTAGGCCGGCCGGCCTCCCCCTCCCTCCTTTATATCTGGGCGGGGGCACCCTAGAACACATAAGTTTGATCTACGGATCGTTCCTTAGCCGTGTCGGTGCCCCCTCCACCATATTCCACCTCGGTCATACCGTCGCGAAGCTTAAGGCGAAGCCTGCGCGGTGAAACATCAAGATCGTCCTGCCGCCGTCGTCTTGTGGAACTCTCCCTCGACACTCGGCTGGATCGAGTCGAGGGACGTCATCGAGCTGTCGTGTGTCAAGAACTCGGGCGCCGAGTAACGGCGCCGGATCGGTCGGATCGCGAGGAGAACGTCGACTACTTCCTCTACGTTGTGATCGCTTCGCTTCGGTCTCACGAGTGCGTAGACAACACTCTCCCTCTCGTTGCTATACATCACCATGATCTTGCGTGTGCGTAGGAAATTTTTTGAAATTACTACGTTCCCCAACATATGGGTCGGGTTGGATGGGTCGTACAAGATCGAGCTAAAGACTATCCTTCGTGTCCGGGTGGGACTTCTCCATACGTAAATGGCAAGATTATAGTCCGGGTGTATCGTTTCCTTCCCTAATGAACTGACCTTGTACAAACCCTAGGCCCCTCCGGTGTGTATATAAATTGGAGGGATTAGTCCGTAGAGGCTATTCTCATTACCATCATCGGAATATTCATAGGCTAGACATCTAGGGTTTAGCTATTACGATCTCGAGGTAGATCAACTCTTGTAATCTCTATACTCTTTGACTATAATCAAGCAGGAGTAGGTTTTACCTCCTTTAAGAGGGCCCTAACCTGGGTAAATATTGTGCCCCCTGGTCCCCTGTTACCATCGATCCTTAGACACATAGTTTGGGCCCCTCTACCTGAGATCTGTCGGTTTTGACACCAACATTGGTGCTTTCGTTGAGAGATCTATTGTGTTGTCTACAAAAGCGATCTGTGGCTCGCCTAGTCATCAACGACAACATCACTTCTGGAAGGAGCCTTACTTCTGGGTAGACCCTCCAGCTTGGTGGTTTCACTGTAGGAGTTTCTACGGCTATAGAGCCCACATCACCCCCTACGACCGCCAAACACCATCTTCGCATCGGCCTCGAGTACTCTGAAAAAGATGGACCCGGCAGATGTCTCGTCCTTGAACGAGCTGCTAGATCGCATCACCGCACTAGGGGTCTCCACTGACTATGATCGTATCGGGCTCAAGCCTGACCAGAGGGAAATTTATCGTCTGCCGATCACCCACCTCGTAGCGGTCATTGAGGAACAGGCCGAAGACACTTCCCTCACTATGTTGAGGACCAAGTATGTTCGGGTCTCCGAATCCACCAAGCCAGATACCCTCCCTTCGGACGGAACTTCATGTCTCCCCAACTCTGGCTCGGATGTAGGATCACGGGAGCCCTTGGATCTCCCCGGACCCGAACTGGTCATCTCGGAGAATCTTCAAGCTCCAAACACAGGTGTGGGGCCAGATTCAAATTTTAAACCACCCACCCACCACAATCAATATTCTCCAAGTAACTCAGGTCCCCCAGATATATACGACCTGATGTATGTGCGGCAGCAACCTCAGGAAATGGTCCACCACTTTTGGGTCAGATTCCTACTTTTTAAAAGGGATAATTAATTTGGTGCCCTTAGTTGTGTCCCACTCGGCAGGTTTACCCCTAGTTTCCGAAAACACTTGTTCCTGCCCAAACCACTTTGCTCCTCTTCTGCTTTTGCCCTCTAACCGTTTGACCATCACTTTGAAAACTTCATAAAACATTCATACTAACTCAGAAAAATTCAAATAAGATATCAAAGTGTTCAGAAAGGCATCACCTATATGTGCATGTCATTTGCATTCATGAAAAAAGTGTTTGACGGTCCCTACCTCAGTTTTAGCTCATATCATCTTAGCATGAATAGTAAAATCTAAGAAAAATCTAAAAATTCTAAAAAAAATTGGTGGCAAACTTCGACCAATGTTTTGAGTGCTTGCCAAGTTTCATAAGGGAATGGCATTTTTGGAAGTCGTGGTGAAAAATGAAAGTTTGGAGCATTGATTTTTGTTTTTTTGCCACGACTTCCACGAGTGTCATTCCCTTATGAAACTTGGCAAGCACTCAAAACATTGGTCAAAGTTTGCCACCGATTTTTTTAGAATTTTTTTAGATTTTATTGTTCATGCTAAGATGATATGAGCTAAAACTGAAATCAGGACTGGCCAACACTTTTTTTCATGAATGCAAATGACATGCACATATAGGTGATGCTTTTTTGAACATTTTGATATCTTATTTGATTTTTTCTGAGTTAGTATGAATTTTTTATGAAGTTTTCAAAGTGATGGTCAAACGGTCAAAGGGCAATAGCATAAGAGGAGCAAAGTGGTTTGGTCTGGAACAAGTGTTTTCATAAACTAGGGGTAAACCTGTCGAGTGTGACCCAACTAGGGGCATAAAATCAATTATCTCTTGTTAAAAACAAGATCAAAGATTGCCTAGACAACGACGTAGTTTCGGTCTTTCATCGTAATTGCACCGGCGAGGGAATATTGAATGCCCTCGACTGTCGTCACATACAGAGCCTCACGGAGCTATCATAGGTAGTGCAAAAGTAATGTGAGATGGAAAGCACAATGAGGGCCCAGAAAACTCAATTGGAGCCCGCTGCCTTTAAGCAATGTGCGGCCCGGACTAAACGGATACACCCTGGCGGGTCACCCGACCACCAGTTGATGGGCAGGAAAAATAAAACCTTCACGGAACATAGGTTCGTTCTGGACGAACTCCTTGACAAGCCCTGTCCAATACATGCCACTCCGTGCACAGACCCAACCCACAGCCTTCGAGCATGTTGGGTACTCCGACAAGTAGCAAAAAGTGGAGAGCCATCCTCACCACCTCTCCAGAGAAATACTCTCTAGAGAGGGACGACTTTAACATCCTCACGGTCTTCGAGAACTTTTCTTTGAATAATCGGCGCAAACGGGCGCTCCGCGACCTCGCCGAAGTCCACCAAGTTACCGCATCGAGCCCATGGGACAACACGGCAATAACCTTTAAGGCCGAAGACAGACCAAAGGCTTGGTCAGTCCGAGCACCCGCTGCCCTAGTACTAAACCCCATCGTGGACGACTATTGGCTTACCAAAGTGCTCATGATGGCGGCAGTGGGCTTGACCTTATCTATGAAGACATGCTCGACAAAATGCAGATGGATAGATCATGCATCGAGCAAAGCAATACAACCTTTTGAGGCATTATCCCCAGCCGAGAAGCACGATGCTCTGGGAGAATTAAACTGGATGTGGTATTCGGCACGCCCGAAAACTACAGATCCGAATAGTTGCTCTTTCATGTGGTCCCCTTCAACAGTGGGTACCACGCCATCCTGGGATGGGACGCCTTCTCATGCTTCCAAGCCATACCCCATTGTGGGTATATGAAGCTTAAAATGCCCGGACCCAACGGAATCAACACAATTTAGAGCGACCAGGACAAAGCCCTTCGTGCCGAAAATAAAACCACATCCCTGGCCCTCGAGGCGCTATCCAAAGCCCTAGCGGAGGAAGAATTAACCACCCTACGGTCCATAGTGGATAGGGACGATGTGATTCTCGATAAGAGATCTAAATCCACCTATTTCAAGCCAGCTGAGGAAATAGTTCCGATGGACCCTAACAAAATAGCATCTATCAGAGCATAACTGGATCTGGCAATGGAGGCTTCTCTACGCACATTCTTGCGAGAGAATTGGGATATTTTTGCCTGGCACCCTTCAGACATGCCCGGCATCCCACGCAGACTGGCCAAAGACAGTCTCAATATAATCAACGGATTTAAACCCGTGAAGCAGACATTGCGGTGATTCTCCGAACCCAAGCGT
Organism: Aegilops speltoides; assembly: GCA_021437245.1. Taxonomy (NCBI): domain Eukaryota; kingdom Viridiplantae; phylum Streptophyta; class Magnoliopsida; order Poales; family Poaceae; genus Aegilops; species Aegilops speltoides. The sequence goes on from CM038145.1 coordinate 101,388,686, forward strand.
CAAGCCATGGGAAGAGCTAGCCAAGTTGCTAGAAGTCGGGTTTATTAGGGAAATTAAACATCTAGATTAGTTAGCCAACTTGGTCATGGTACCAAAGAAGGGCAAATCCTGGTGCCTGTGCGTCCATTTCAAAGACCTCGACAAGGCTTGCCCTAAAGACCCCTTCCCATTGTCTCGCATCAACCAAATCATTGACGCAACTGCAGGAAATGATTCTTTGTGTTTCCTCGATGCCTATTCCGGATACCATCATATTAAGATGAGGGAATTGGACCAGGCCGCAACCACGTTCATCACCCCTTACGGTCCATTCTGCTTCAACGCTATGCCCTTCGGGATTAAAAACGCTGGGGCTACCTACCAGCGTATGATTCAAACTTGCTTGGAAAAACAAATAGGAAAAACAGTCAAAGCATACGTGGATGATGTGGTCATCAAGACAAAGCGTGTTGAAACACTAGTGGACGATCTTCGCCTCACCTTCGACAACCTCCAAACATACGACATACAGCTTAATCCGGAAAAATGTGTTTTCGGAGTACCGGACGGAAAATTGCTAGGGTTTATTGTTTCCCATAGAGGAATTGAAGCAAACCCAGCCAAAATCCGAGCTTTGTCACAATTGGCTATCCCAACAGACCTAAAGCAAGTCCAAAAACTAGCAGGGTGCGTTGCGGCCTTAAGCTGTTTTATCTCCAAATTGGGAGAAAAAGCATTACCACTCTATAGGCTATTACGACGCACTGATAACTTTGAATGGACGACCGCTGCAACAGCCGGATTGGAAGAAATCAAGGCCCTACTTGCAAGCAACCCAATCCTAGCTGCCCCAGGTGTTGGCGAGCCTATGTTATTGTACATTTCGGCAACTAACCAAGTAGTTAGTGTCGTACTCGTCGTTGAACAAGAGGAAGAGGGTAATAAATTCCCCACCCAAAAAACAGTCTATTATGTATCAGAGGTCCTCACACCTTATAAATCCCGATACCTGCACTACCAGAAGATAGCCTACATGGTCTTCATGGCATCCCGTAAATTGCCACACTATTTTCAAGAGTGTTCGATCACAGTGGCATCCGAAGTACCACTTAACGTCATTATCAATAACAGGGATGCCACTAGCCATATAGCTAAATGGACCATCGAGATTTTATCATTCGAAATAATATACAAGCCACGCCGGGCTATTGAATCCCAGGTGTTGGCCGGTTTCATCGCTGAGTGGACGGAAGCCGAACTCCCTAAAGAATATAGTTCATACTCCAATTGGATTATGTGCTTCGCCAGCTCCAAAATGCTGGAGGGACTGGGGGTTGGCGTCATCCTAACATCTCCTACTGGGGATACAGTCCGCTATGTATTACAAATTATGTATACGGACTCCAATAATGCAGTCGAATATGAGGCGCTTCTACATGGTCTTCGCATGGTTGTCTCCATGGGTATACAACGCCTGGAGGTGCGCGGTGATTCAAATATCACAATATCCCAGCTTAATGGAGAATTCAACGCAAAGGACCCCAAAAATGGCAGCATATCGAAACGCCATAATAAAAATATCAACTTGGTTCGAGGGACATGAGTTTCATCATGTCGCTCGAGACAGTAATCAGGCAGCCGACATCCTTGCTCGCATGGGCGCTAAGCGCGACCCTGTGCCACCTAACACTTTCATGGAAAGCCTCTTCAAGCCATCTATAGTATGGTAGGGTGAGAGCAGAGAAGATAATGCAGATCTGGTCACACCCCTAGCTGCCGAACACAATGCAGATACTGTCGGAGGTCCAAATATTGAGATAACACCCTCTGCCCATGAGATCATGGTTGTTATCACTCCATGGACCGAACCATTCCTGGCCTACCTTAATAGGCAGGAGCTCCCCGATGATCAGAATGAAGCTCGATGCATAGTTCGGTGCTCTAAAGCTTTCAAAGTGCATGAGGGTGAACTGTACAAAACCGGAGTCCTCCAAAGGTGAAGCTTCGAAGAGGACAGAAGGCAACTCTTGGCAGAAATACATGCTGGTCTAGGCGGTCATCACGTTGCAGCTCGAGCCCTCGTAAGCAAGGCTTTTAGGACAGGCTTTTTCTGGCCCACGGCTCGAGCAGACGCTCAAGCCCTTGTCCAACGTTGTGTGTGTTGTCAGCTTTTCGCCAATCAAACTCACATGCCTCTCATCGCATTAAGAACAATCCCCATTACTTGTCCCTTTGCGGTCTGGGGGCTTGATATGTTTGGTCCCCTTAAAGGAGGAAGCCACAAAAATAAATACTTACTGGTAATGGTAGATAAATTCACTAAGTGGATAGAGGCCAAACCGGTAAAAACAGCTGAGGCAGGGCCAGTGATTGACTTTATATCCGGCATAGTCCACCGTTATGGTATCCCGCACAGTATCATCACAGATAATTGAAGGAAATATGCCCTAGAGGCAATAATAAAGTTGTTCTTTATATTTCCTTATATCATGATAAATTTTTATTATTCATGCTAGAATTGTATTAAACAAAAACTTAGTACATGTGTGAATACATAGACAAAACATAGTGTCCCTAGTGTGCCTCTACTTGACTAGCTCGTTAATCAAAGATGATTATGTTTCCTAATCATAGACTTATATTGTCATTTGATGAATGGGATCACATCATTAGAGAATGATGTGATGGACAAGACCCATCCTTAGCTTAGCATTATGATCGTTACAGTTTCATTGCTACTACTTTCTTCATGCTTACACATGTTCCTCAGACTATGAGATTATGCAACTCCCGAATACTGGAGGAACACCTTGTGTGCTATCAAACGTAACGACATAACTGGGTGATTATAAAGATGCTCTATAGGTGTCTCCGAAGGTGTTTGTTGGGTTGGCATAGATCGAGAATAGGATTTGTCACTCCGTCTATCAGAGAGGTATCTTTGGACCCACTCGGTAATGCTCATCACTATAAGCCTTGCAAGCAATGTGACTAATGAGTTAGTTGCAGGATGAAGCATTACGGAACGAGTAAACAGACTTGCCGGTAACGAGATTGAACTAGGTATGATGATACTGACGATCGAATCTTGGGCAAGTAACATACCGATGACAAAGGGAACAATGTATGTCGTTATGTGGTTTGACCGATAAAGATCTTCGTAGAATATGCAGGAGCCAATATAAGCATCCAGGTTCCGCTATTAGTTATTGATCGGAGATGTGTCTTGATCATTTCTACATAGTTCTCAAACCCGTAGGGTCCACACGCTTAACGTTTAATGACGATTTGTATTATGAGTTATGTGTTTTTGATGACCGAAGTTTGTTCGGAGTCCCGGATGAGATCACGAATGTGACGACGAGTCTTGAAGTGGTCAACACATAAAGATTGATATATTGGAAGGTTATGTTCGGATATCGGAAAGGTTCAGGCATTTTTTGGAGTACCGGGAGGTTACCGGAACCCCCCGGGGGAAGTAGTGGGCCTTAATGGGCTTTAGTGGAAAGGAGAGGAGGGCCGCAGGGTGGCCACCCCCCCCCCTAATGGCTGGTACGAATTGGACTAGGAGCGGGTGCCCCCCCCCCTCTTTCCTTCTCCCTCTCCTACTCTTTCCCTCTCCCCTCTTGGAAAGGAAGGGACTCCAACTAGGATTGGGAATCCTAGTTGGACTCCCCCTATAGGCGCGCCCCTCCTAGGCCGCTAGCCTCCTCCTTCCCTCCTTTATACACGGGGGCACGGGGCATCCCAAAAACGCAACATTTATTCTTAGCCGTGTGCGGTGCCCCCCTCCATAGTTTAACACCTCGGTCATATCGTCGTAGTGCTTAGGCGAAGCCCAGCGCCGGTAATATCATCAACACCATCGCCATGCCGTCGTGCTGACAGAACTCTCCCTCGTCCTCAACTGGATCAAGAGCTCGAGGGACGTCATCGTGTTGAACGTGTGCTGAACACGGAGGTGCCGTACGTTCGGTACTTGGATCGGTTGGATCGTGAAGACGTTCGACTACATCAACCGCGTTACTAAACGCTTGTGCTTTCGGTCTACGAGGCTACCTGGACACACTCTCCCGTCTCATTGCTATGCATCTCCTAGATAGATCTTGCGTGATCGTAGGAAAATTTTGAATTACTATGTTCCCCAATAGTGGCTTTCGAGCCAGGTCTATGCGTAGATGTTATTTGCACGAGTAGAACACAAAGAGTTATGGGCAATAATAGTCATATTGCTTACCACAAACGTCTTAATTTGATTCAGTGGTATTGTTGGATGAAGCAGTCTGGACCAACATTACATGACCGCATTCATTAGACTGGTTCTACCGACGTGCTTTTGCACATAGGTGGCTGGCAGGTGTCTGTTTGCCCAACTTTAGTTGAATCGAGTTTGACTATGGCTGGTCCTTGTTAAAGGTTAAAACAACAAAATTAATGAAAAATCGTTGTGGTTTTGATGCGTAGGTAAGAATGGTTCTTGCTAGAAGCCTGTAGCAGCCACATAAAACTTGCAACAACAAAGTAGAGGACGTCTAACTTGTTTTTGCAGGGCTTGTTGTAATGTGATATGGTCAAGACATGACGTGATATAAATTGTTGTATGAGATGATCATGTTTTGTAACAGAGTTATCGGCAACCGGCAGGAGCCATATGGTTGTCGCTTTATTGTATGAAATGCAATCATCATGTGTTTGCTTTACTTTATCACTAAGCGGTAGCGATAGTCATAGTAGCAATAGTTGGCGAGACGACAACGATGCTAAGATGGAGATCAAGGTGTCAAGCCAGTGACAATGGAGATCATGATGATGCTTCGGTGATGGAGATCATGAGCAAGATGATGATGGCCATATCAAGTCACATATTTTGATTGCATGTGATGTTTATCTTTTATGCATCTTATTTTTCTTAGTAAGGCGGTAGCATCATAAGATGATCCCTTACTAAATTTCAAGGTATAAGTGTTCTCCCTGAGTATGCACCGTTGCTATAGTTCGTCGTGCCGAGACACCACATGATGATCGGGTGTGATAAGCTCTACATTCACATACAACGGGTGCAAGCCAGTCTTGCACGTGTAGAATACTCGGGTTAAACTTGACGAGCCTAGCATATGCAGATATGGCCTCGGAACACTGGAGACCGAAAGGTCGAGCGTGAATCATATAGTAGATATGATCAACATAGGGATGTTCACCATTGAAAACTACTCCATCTCATGTGATGATCGGACATGGTTTAGTTTATATGGATCACGTGATCATTTAGATGACTAGATGGATGTCCATCTAAGTGGGAGTTCTTTAGTAATATGATTAATTGAACTTTAATTTATCATGAACTTAGTCCTGATAGTATTTGCAAATTATGTTGCAGATCAATAGCTCGCGTTGTAGCTTCCCTATGTTTTATGATATGTTCCTAGAGAAAACTAAGTTGAAAGATGATAGTAGCAATGATGTGGACTGGGTCCGCGATCGGAGGTTTATCCTCATTGCTGCGCAGAAGAATTATGTCTTTGATGCAACGCTAGGTGACAGACCTATTGCAGAAGCAGATGCAGACGTTATGAACGTTTGGCTAGTTGATAGTTTAGTGCACCATGCTTTACGGCTTAGAACCAGGACTTCAAAAACATTTTGAAACTCCACGGAGCATATGAGATGTTCCAAGAGCTGAAATTGGTATTTCATACTCATGCCCGTGTCGAGAGGTATGAGACCTCTGACAAGTACATCACGTAAAAGGATGGAGGAGAATAGCTCAGCTAGTGAGCATGTGCTCAGAATGTCTGGGCACTACAATCGCTTGAATCAAGTGGGAGTTAATCTTCCAGATAAGATAGTGATTGACAGAGTTCTCTAGTCACCATCACCAAGTTATTGGAACTTCGTGATGAACTATAATATGTAAGGGATGACAAAAGAGATTCCCGAGCTCTTCGTGATGCTGAAATCAACGAAGGTAGAAATCAAGAAAAGGCATCAAGTGTTGATGATTAAACAAGATCACTAGTTTCAAGAAAAGGACAAAGATAAAGAAAGGGAACTTCAAGAAGAATGGCAAGCAAGTTGTCACTCCCGGGAAAAAGCCCAAAGCTAGACCCAAGCCTGAAACTAAGTGCTTCTACTGCTAAAGGAAATGGTCACTAGAAGCGGAACTGCCCCAAACGTTTGGCGGATAAGAAGGATGGCAAAGTGAACAAAGGTATATTTGATATACAGGTAATTTATGTGTACCTTACTAGTGTTCATAGTGGCCCCTGGATATTTGACACTTGTTCGGTTGCTAAGATTAGTAACTTGAAACAAGAGTTACGGAATAAACAGAGACTAGTTGAGTGACAGTGTGTGTTGGAAGTGGTTCCAAGATTGATATGATCATCATCGCACACTCCTTACACTTTCGGGATTAGTGTTGAACCTAAATAAATGTTATTTGGTGTTTGCATTGAGCATGAATATGATTGCATCATGTTTATTGCAATACGATTATTCATTTAAGACAAAGGATAATTGTTGTTATATTTACATGAATAAAACCTTCTATGGTCATACACCCAATGTTGATGGTTTATTGAATCTCGATCGTAGTGATACACATATTCATAATATTGATGCCAAAAGATGCAAAGTTGATAATGATAGTGCAACATATTTGTGGCACTACCGTTTAGGTCATATTGGTGTAAAGCGCCTTAAGAAACTCCATGCTGATGGGCTTTTGGAATCACTTGATTATGAATCATTTGATACTTGGAATCATGCCTTATGGGCAAGATGACTAAAACTCTATTCTCCGGAACAATGGAACGAGCCAACGACTTATTGGAAATAGTACATACCAATGTATGCGGTCTGATGAGTGTTGAGGCTCGTGGCAGGTATCGTTATTTTCTGACCTTCACAGATGATTTGAGAAGATATGGGTATATCTACTTAATGAAATACAAGTCTGAAACATTTGAAAAGTTCAAAGAATTTCAGAGTGAAGTGGAGAATCATCGTAACAAGAAAATAAAGTTTCTACAATCTGATTATGGAGGAGAATATTTGAGTTACGACTTTGGCCTTCATTTAAAACAATGTGGAATAGCTTCACAGCTCACGCCACCGGGAACACCATAGCGTAATGGTGTGTCTGAATGTCGTAACCACACTTTATTAGATATGGTGCGATCTAAGATGTCTCTTACCGATTTACCACTATCGTTTTGGGGCTATGCATTAGAGACAGCTACATTCACATTAAAAAGGGCACCATCAAAATCCGTTGAGACGACACCGTATGAACTATGGTTTGGCAATAAACCTAAGCTGTCATTTCATAAAGTTTGGGGTTGCGATGCTTATGTGAAAAAGCTTCAACCTGATAAGCTCAAACCAAAATCGGAGAAATGTGTCTTCATAGGATACCCAAAGGAAATTGTTGGGTACACCTTCTATCACAGATCTGAAGGCAAGATATTCATTACTAAGAATGGATCCTTTCTAGAGAAGGAGTTTCTCTCGAAAGAAGTGAGTGGGAGGAAAGTAGAACTTGATGAGGTAATTGCACCTTCTCCCGAATTGGAAATTAGTTCATCACAGAAACCAGTTCCAGTGATTCCTACACCAATTAGTGAGGAAGCTAATGATGTTGATCATGAAAATTTAGATCAAGTTACTACCGAACCCCGTACGTCTTCCAGAGTACGGTCCGCACCGGAGTGGTACGGTAATCCTATTATGGAAGTCATGTTACTAGACCATGATGAACCTACAAACTATGAGCAAGCGATGATGAGCCCAGATTCTGCGAAATGGTTGAGGCCATGAAATCTGAGATGGGATCCATGTATGAGAACAAAGTGTGGACTTTGGTGGACTTGCCCGATGATCGGTAAGCTATAGAAAATAAATGGATTTCCAAGAGGAAGACGGACGCTAATGGTATTGTTGCTATCTACAAAGCTCGACTAGTCACAAAAGGGTTTTCGACAAGTTCAAGATATTGACTACAATGAGATTTTCTCAACCGTAGCGATGCTTAAGTCCGTCCGAATCATGTTAGCAATTGCCATATTTTATGAAATCTGGCAAACGGATGTCAAAACTGCATTCCTTAAATGGATATCTCTGAGGAGAGTTGTATATGATGCAACCAGAAGGTTTTGTCAATCCTAAAGTTGCTAATAAAGTGTGCGAGCTCCAGCAATCCATCTGTGGACTGGTCGAAGCATCTCGGAGTTGGAATATACGCTTTGATGAGTTGATCAAAGCATACAGTTTTATGCAAACTTGCGGTGAAGGCTGTATTTACAAGAAAGTGAGTGGGAGCACTACAGCCTTTCTGATAAGTATATGTGAATGACATATTGTTGATCAGAAATAATGTAGAATTTTCTAGAAAGCATAAAGGAGAGTTTGAAAGGAGATTTTCAAAGAAAGACCTCGGTGAAGTTGCTTACATATTAGGCATCAAGATCTATAGAGATAGATCAAGACGCTTGATAAGATTTTTTTCAATGAGTACATACCTTGACAAGATTTTGAAAGAGTTCAAAATGGATCAGTCAAAGGAGTTCTTGTCTGCATTACAAGGTGTAAAGTTGAGTAAGACTCAAAGCCCGACCACGGCAGAAGATAGAAAGAGAATGAAAGTCCTTCCCTATGCCTCAGTCATAGGTTCTATAAAGTATTCCATGCTATGTACCACACAAGTTGTGTGCCTTGCTATGAGTTTGGCAAGGGGGTACGATAGTGATCCAGGAGTGGAACATTGTATAGCGGTCAAAGTTATCCTTAGTTACCTAAGAGGACTAAGGAAGTATTTCTCAGTTATGGAGGTGATAAATAGTTCATCGTAAAGAGTTACGTTGGTGTAAGCTTTACACCAATCCAGATGACTCTGAGTCTCAATCTGGATACATATTGAAAGTGGGAGCAATTAGCAAGAGTAGCTCCATGCAGAGCATTGTAGACATAGAAAATTTGCAAAATGCATACGTCTCTAAATTTAGCAGACCCGTTGACTAAACTTCTCTCACAAGCAAAACATGATCACACCTTAATACTCTTTGGGTGTTAATCACATAGCGATGGGAACTAGATTATTAACTCTAGTAAACCCTTTGGTTATTGGTCACACGGCGATGTGAACTATGGGTGTTAATCACATACAGATGTGAACTATTAGTGTTAAATCACATGGCGATGTGAACTAGATTACTGACTCTAGTGCAAGTGGGGGACTAAAGGTAATATGGCCTAGAGGCAATAATAAAGTTGTTATTTATATTTCCTTATATCATGATAAATTTTTATTATTCATGCTAGAATTGTATTAACCGGAAACTTAGTACATGTGCGAATACATAGACAAAACATAGTGTCTCTAGTATGCCTCTCTTGACTAGTTCGTTAATCAAAGATGGTTATGTTTCCTAAACATAGAGATGTGTTGTCATTTGATGAACGGGATCACATCATTAGAGAATGATGTGATGGACAAGACCCATCCGTTAGCTTAGCATTATGATCGTATAGTTTCATTGCTACTACTTTCTTCATGACTTATACATGTTCCTCGGACTATGAGATTATGCAACTCCCGAATACCGGAGGAACACCTTGTGTGCTATCAAACGTCACAACGTAACTAGGTGATTATAAAAATGCTCTACAGGTGTCTCCGAAGGTGTTTGTTGGGTTGGCATAGATCAAGAATAGGATTTGTCACTCCGTGTATCGAAGAGGTATCTCTGGGCCCTCTCAGTAATGCTCATCACTATAAGCTTTGCAAGCAATGTGACTAATGAGTTAGCTGCGGGATGAAGCATTATGGAACGAGTAAAGGGACTTGCCGATAATGAGATTGAACTAGGTATGATGATACGGACGATTGAATCTCGGGCAAGTAACATACCAATGACAAAGGGAACAACTTATGTTGTTATGCGGTTTGACCGATAAAGATCTTCGTAGAATATGTAGGAGCTAATATGAGCATCCAGGTTTCGGTATTGGTTATTGGCCATAGATGTGTCTCGATCATGTCTACATAGTTCTCGAACCTGTAGGGTCCGCACGCTTAACGTTCAATCACGATTTGTATTATGAGTTATGTGTTTTTGATGGCCGAAGTTTGTTCAGAGTCCCGGATGAGATCACGGACGTGACGAGGAGTCTTGAAATGGTTGAGACATAAAGATTGATATATCGGAAGGTTATGTTCGGATACCAAAAAGGTTTCGGAAAGGTTCGGGCGTTTTTCGGAGTACCGGGAGGTTATCGGAACCCCCGGGGGAAGTAGTGGGCCTTAATGGGCTCTAGTGGAAAGGAGAGGACGGCCGCAGGGAGGCCGCCCCCCCATGGCTGGTCCGAATTAGACTAGGAGGCGGCGCCGCCCCCCCTCTTTCCTTCTCCCTCTCCTACTCTTTCCCTCTCTCCTCTCTTGGAAAAGAAGGGGACTCCAACTAGGATTGGGAATCCTAGTTGGACTCCCCCTATAGGCAGGCCCCTCCTAGGCCGCCAGCCTCCTCCCTCCCTCCTTTATATACGGGGGCAGGGGGTGATACGTCTCCAACGTATCTATAATTATTGATTGTTCCATGCTATTATATTACCCCTTTTGGATGTTTATGGGCTTTATTTTACACATTTATATCATTTTTGGGACTAACGTACTAACCGGAGGCCCAGCCCATATTGCTGTTTTTTTGCCTATTTCAGTATTTCGAAGAAAAGGAATATCAAACGGAGTCCAAACGGAATGAAACCTTCGGGAGCGTGATTTTTGGAACAAACGTGATCCGGAGAGCTTGGAGTGCAAGTCAAGAAGCTTCCGAGGACCCCACGAGATAGGTGGCCGCGCCCCCCCTGTAGGGCGCACCCCCCTCTCTCGTGGGCCCCTCGGGCGGCTACCGACGTACTTCTTCCTCCTATATATACCTACGTACCCCGAAAACATCCAGGGGCACCACGAAACACAATTTCCATCACTATAACCTTCTGTATCCGCGAGATCCCATCTTGGAGCCTTCCCCGGCACTCTGCCGGAGGGGGAATCAACCACGGAGGGCCTCTACATCAACATCCTTACCCCTCCGATGAGTTGTGAGTAGTTTACACAGACCGACGGGTCCATAGTTATTAGCTAGATGGCTTCTTCTCTCTTTTTGGATCTAGATACAATGTTCTCCCCCTCTCTTGTGGAGATCTATTCGATGTAAACTCTTTTTGCGGTGTGTTTGTCGAGATCCGATGAATTGTGGGTTTATGATCAAGTTTATCTATGAATAATATTTGAATCTTCTCTGAATTCTTTTATGTATGATTGAGTTATCTTTGCAAGTCTCTTCGAATTATCAGTTTGGTTTGGCCTACTAGATTGGTGTTTCTTGCCATGGGAGAAGTGCTTAGCTTTGGGTTCAATCTTGCGGTGTTCTTACCCGGGATGTAAAGGGTTGCAAGACACGTATTGTATTGTTGCCATCGAGGATAACAAGATGGGGTTTATATCATATTGCATGTGTTTATCCTCTACATCATGTCATCTTGCTTAATCGTTACTCTGTTCTTATGAACTTAATACTCTAGATGCAGGCGAGAGTCGATCGATGTGTGGAGTAATAGTAGTAGATGCAGAGGAGAGTCGGTCTACTTGTTATGGACGTGATGCCTATATACATGATCATGCCTAGATAATCTCATAACTATGCGCTTTTCTATCAATTGCTCGACAGTAATTTGTTCACCCACCGTAATACTTATGCTATCTTGAGAGAAGCCTCTAGTGAAACCTATGGCCCTCGGGTCTATCTCTTATCATATTTGCTTTCAATCTACCTTTATTTGCATCTTTACTTTTTGCATCTATATTACAAAATACCAAAAATATATTTATGTTATCATACTATCTTTATTAGATCTCACTTTTGCAAGTGACCGTGAAGGGATTGACAACCCCTTTATTGCATTGGTTGCGAGTTCTCAGTTTGTTTGTGTAGGTGCGTGGGACTTTTGAGGAGCCTCCTACTGGATTGATACCTTGGTTCTCAAAACTGAGGGAAATACTTACGCTACACTTTGCTGCATCACCCTCTCCTCTTCGAGGAAAACCAACGCAAGCTCAAGACGTAGCAAGAGGGATTTCTGGCGCCTTTGCCGCGGAGGTATTCGCTCAGGTCAAGACATACCAAGTACCCATCACAAACCCATCTCCCTCGCATTTACATTATTTGCCATTTGCCTCTCGTTTTCCTCTCCCCCACTTCACCCTTGACGTTTTATTCGCCCTCTCTTTTCGCTTGCCGTTTTTCTATTTGCTCGTGTGTTAGTTCATTTACCTTGTCGTTATGGCTAGTCCTCCTATCTTTATTCTCACTCCCGAACAAGAAATTCACAATTTTAAACAAAGGGAGAGGGAAAGTTTAAAATATGCTTGGCATAGAATTTGCAATGCCCAATATAAAGCCACTAGGAAGCTTGCTACTTCCGTTCTTCTCCACAATTTTTATGTAGGCATTACCCCTTGGAATAGATGTGTTCTTGATATTGCTACCGGAGGTGATTTTATGAGTATCCATACTTTTGATGCTTATAATGCTATGTTAGATTTGTTTGGCCCACCACCTCTTTTGGTTAATGGAACGGTTTTAACTCTAGAACATGTGATGCAACGGCTTGATGTTATTGAAAACAAATTTTCCATTGTTGAATTGATTGAAAATTTGGATAAAAAGATTCATAATCACATTGCCCAGTTTGGATCTAGGGTTGGAGTTACTTTGAAAAATATTAAAGAAAAAGAACCTATAGTCAATGAAAAAATAGATCTAGACTCTTCTAGAATCAGTAAACTTGAGGATATCATTACAAACTTGGGTTCCGTGTTTTCCCCCATGAAAAACACTCCAAAATCCCCTACTAAAGTTGCCAAGTTTATTTATGTTCCCAAAAATAAGGGTGAATCTTCTAGTAAGGGAGATGCGGATCTCAAATCCATAAGTGTTCTTCCCAATTGCCTCTCTATCGTTAAGGAACCTTTTGCTACCAATGAATTTCTTGAATTTCTGCCTAAAGGTTTAGCCATTGCTAAAAGGGAAGAAATCCCTAGATATCACAAGCGCTCTATTGATGAATTTAGTGCCAAAGATGGCACTCGTTAGATTTCTCTTTGTCTTTATGCCTAGCTAGGGGCGTTAAACAATAGCGCTAGTTGGGAGGCAACCCAATTTTCTTTATGTTTTTTATTTTTGATCCTGTTTAGTAATAAATCTTGCATCTACCTTCTGTTTAGATGTGTTTTTATCTTTTAATTAGTGTTTGTGCCAAGTAGAACCTATAGGATAACATACGATGATAGTTGATTTGATTCTGCTGAAAAACAGAAACTTTCCGCGCACGAATATAATTTTGTTAAATCACAGGAACGTGATTTTGCATTGATTCTTTTTTATGATGTTCAATAAACAAATTGTCCAGGACTTACTATTTTGTTAGGATTTTTAGAGTTCCAGAAGTTTGCGTTAGTTACAGATTGCTACAGACTGTTCTGTTTTTGACATATTCTGGTTTTCGTGTGTTGTTTGCTTATTTCAATGCATCTATGGCTAGTAAATTAGTTTATAAACCATAAAGAAGTTGGAATACAATAGGTTTAGCACCAAAATAAATAAAGAATGAGTTCATTGCAGTACCTTATGTGGTGGTTTTGTTTTCTTTCACTAACGGAGCTTATAAGATTTCCTGTTGAGTTTTGTGTTGTGAAGTTTTCAAGTTTTGGGTAAAGCTTTTATGGACTATGGAATAAGGAGTGGCAAGAGCCTAAGCTTGGGGATGCTTATGGCACCCCAAGATACTCAAGGATAGCCAAAAGCCTAAGCTTGGGGATGCCCCGGGAAGGCATCCCCTCTTTCGTCTTCGTTCATTGGTAACTTTACTTGGAGGTATATTTTTATTTGCTACAAGATATGTGTTTTGCTTGGAGCGTCGTGTATTATATTAGTCTTTGATTTTTAGTTTACCACAATCATCCTTGCTATACACACCTTTTGGGAGAAGCCTATTGATTAGAATTTTCTAGAATACTCTATGTGTTTCACTTATATCTTTTGAGTTTGATAGTTTTGGCTCTAGTGCTTCACTTCTATCTTTTAGAGCACGGTGGTGTTTTAATTTTGAAGAAATTGCTAGTCTCTCATGCTTCACTTATATTATTTTGAGAGTCTTTTAGAACAGCATGGTATTTGCTATGATCATAAAGTTGGTCCTAGAATGATGAGCATCCAAGTTGGGTATAATAAAAACTATCATAGAAAGTGATTGGATGCTATGATCAATTTGATGCTTGATAATTGTTGAGATATGGAGGTAGTGATATTAAAGTCATGCTAGTTGGGTGATGTGAGGCCCCCGATTCAATCGTACACTAATCATGCACGCAAACGTGTACGATCAAGATCAGGGACTCACGGGAAGATATCACAACACAACTCTAAAAACATAAATAAGTCATACAAGCATCATAATACAAGCCAGGGGCCTCGAGGGCTCGGATACAAGTGCTCGATCATAGACGAGTCAGCGGAAGCAACAATATCTGAGTACAGACATAAGTTAAACAAGTTTGCCTTAAGAAGGCTAGCACAAATTGGGATACAGATCGAAGAGGCGCAGCCTCCCGCTGGATCCTCCTAAACTACTCCTCGGTCGCCGCCGACTGCACACGCGTAGTAGTAGGCACCTCCAGATGTAGTAGTCATCGCCGACGGCAGTGGCGTCGGCTCTGGCTCCAGATCTGGTTGCGACAACCGAAAAGAAAGGAAATGGGGAAAAGGGGAGAAAGCAACCGTGAGTACTCATCCAAAGTACTACAAGCAAGGAACTACACTACATATGCATGGGTATATGTGTAAGGAGGCCATATCGGTGGACCGAATCTGCGAGAATGCCGAATAAGAGGGGATAGCTAGTCCTATCAAAGACTACGCTTACGCAGCCTCCGTCTTGCAAAGATGTAGAAGAGAGTAGACCAAGTCCTCCAAGTAGCATCGCCAAGTAGCATCTCCAAGTAGCATCTCCAAGTAGCATCTCCAGTAGCATCGCATAGCATAATCCTACCCGGCGATCCTCCCCTCGTCGCCCTGTGGAAAAGCGATCACCGGGTTGTCTGTGGAACTTGGAAGGGTGTGTTTTATTAAGTATCCGGTTCTAGTTGTCATAAGGTCAAGGTACAACTCAGAGTCGTCCTTTTACCGAGGGACAGGGCTATTCGAATAGATAAACTTCCCTGCAGGGGTGCACCACATAACCCAACACGCTTGATCCCATTTGGCCGGACACACTTTCCTGGGTCATGCCCGGCCTCGGAAGATCAACACGTCGCAGCCCCACCTAGGCACAACAGAGAGGTCAACACGCCGGTCTAAATCCTATCTTGTGAGGTCCGGCCCATCGCCCATTGCACACCTGCACGTTGCGAGGGCGGCCGGAAGCAGACCTAGCCTCCCTTATACAAGAGTAGGCGTTCCAGTCCAATCCGGCGCGCGCCGCTCCGTCGCTGACGTCAAGAAGGCTTCGGCTGATACCACGACGCCGGGATACCCATAACTACTCCCGCGTAGATGGTTAGTGCGTATAGACCAAATGGCCAGACTTAGATCAAATACCAAGATCTCGTTAAGCGTGTTATTATGAAGCAACCGCAGACGCCGACCAGGGCCAGGCCCACCTCTCACCTAGGCGGTCTCAACCTGCCCTGTCGCTCCGACACAAAGATCCACACAGAGGGCCGTCGGGACAAAGGTCCTTTCAGCCCCCAATCCGTGAATCACTCGCGGGTACTCTTCGAGCTGACCCGACTTTAGTCACCATCTGTATAGTATGTATGTACGTATAGTATATACCCATGATCACCTCCCAAGTGATCACGGCCCGATAGTATAGCAAGGCAGACTGACAAGAATGTAGGGCCAATGATGATAAACTAGCATCCTATACTAAGCATTTAGGATTGCAGGTAACGTATCAACAGATGTAGCAACAATGTCAGGCTATGCATCGAAATAGGATCAGCGGAAAGCGAACATGCTACACTACTCTAATGCAAGCGGTATAGAGGAGAATAGGCGATATCTGGTGATCAAGGGGGGGCTTGCCTGGTTGCTCGAGACAAGGAGGGTCGTCGGTGGCGTAGTCGACCACGGGGCATCGGCATCGCCACGGGTCTCTACGGAGAGAAGAGGGGAAGAAACAGTAAATACATAGCAAGCAAGTGCATAACGGACAACAAGCGAGCTAGACGTGTTCTAACGCGTATGAGGTGATACCGGTGAAGGGGGGAAACATCCGGGAAAGTATCCCCGGTGTTCCGTGTTTTCGGGCAGAGGAGCCGGAGTGAAATGTTGCAGGTTCACTATGCTAGGGACGCGTGGCGGATGAACGGGCTGCGTATCCGGAATCATCTCGTCGTTCTAAGCAACTTTCATGTTGAAAATAATTTAATTCGAGTTACGGATTAAAAGATATGATTTTCTAAAGATTTTATTAATTTCTGGAATTTAATTAATTATTTAACTTAATTAGAAAATGGATTTATGACATCAGCATGATGTCATGCTGATGTCAGCAGTCAACAGGGGTTGACTGGTCAACCTGACGTGGGGGACCCGTTCATCATTGACTGATTAGTCTAATTAGAGTTTAAGTAAACTATCTACTTAATTAGATTAATTAAACATGATTAATTAACTTAATTAATTCATTAACTATTTTAATTATTAATTAAATATTAATTAATTAATTATATATTTATTTCTATTATATATTTTTCCTTTTTTTATAAAAGCGTTCTCGGGCTGCCCCACATGTCATAGGCGGGGGCCTTATCGGTATGAGTTAACGGAGGCGGCAGCGAGGCCGATCGGGCACGCCCCACGGGCGAGTGTGGCGCCGAGAGAGGAGGCGATGTCTTGGCGCGCGCGTGGGGGCGTGGCCGGGCAGCAGCTGCGCAGCCAGGCCGTGGCCATGGTGGGGGGAGCCGCGAGATGCGGTGGCTGCTTCACGGAGAGAGGAGGACGACCGGGGGTTGCTCACTCGCGTTGAAGGGAAGGCCCGATGCAGGGGGTACGCGACTGCGGGGCGAGGTGGCAGAAACGGCGAACGGCGTTGGCGTCGGGGCGTCGTTGGGGAGGAGGACGGGGACGATTGCATTCCGGTGTGGCGGCGTCGGTATGATCGACGAGCGACGGCGCAGCGCAAGCGTCGGCGTCGGCCTCTGAGGAGGCGCGGGGCTTGACAGATGAGTCTGCGGCGTCCGTGACGGGGAGGGGTCTCCGGCGGCGAATGGCGGGTCGGTAGGCGTTGGGGCTCCCAGATCGGGAGGGAGGAGGCGAGGAGGACGGCGTCGAGTGGGCGCCCGGCGGCGGGTGTCGGGTGGAGGGATCGAGCAGGCGCCCTTCTGCAGGTGAGTGGGCAACGGCGCAGGAGGAGGAACGAGGAGAGTGGGGATCGTGGGGGATGTGGGAGGTGTCGGTGGGGTTCTGGGTTAGGGTTTAGTGGTGGGAGGCCTAAGTAGGCGGGCGTGGGCGGCTGGCTGGGCCATGGCCCGATTAGGCCAAGGGTCCATGGGGGAGGGGTATTTATCTCCCCCCATTTCATTTATTTTTAGATTTTGTTTTTATTTCTTTTTCTTTTCTGTTTAATTTTACATTTTAAATACACTAGTTTTATAAAATACATTAGTTGCACCTAAATTAGTGTTAACCAATATGCCACCACCACAATCAACTTGGCACCTAAAATAAATTAGTTTGTAATTGTTTATTATTTAAAAGCATTTAAATAATTGTCCTTGCTGCGTTTTATTATAGTATTTAAACAATTTTTTTAAAGTGTGGTCTCTTCACCAAAATTACCTTTGCTTTATTTGGCATAACTCAAACATTTTAGTTTTAAAGTTTGGAAACTTTTACCGTTTGATTTGAATTTGAATTTGAATTTGAATCAGTTCTGAACTAACACGAGATTATCGACAATAATCGAGGTGACGTGGCATCATTACCCGAGAGTTACTGTAGCATGATTACCCGGGTGTCACAGGTGATTATGAATTTAAAGAATGCTTATGTTGAAGTTTGTGATTCCCCTAACATGCACGTATGGTGAACCGCTTTGTGATGAAGTTGGAGCACAATTTTATTTATTGATTGTCTTCCTTATGAGTGGCGGTCGGGGATGAGCGATGGTCTTTTCCTACCAATCTATTCCCCTAGGAGCATGCGTGTAGTGCTTTGGTTTTTGATGACTTATAAATTTTTGCAACAAGTATATGAGTTCTTTTGATTAATGTTCAGTCCATGGATTATACGCACTCTTTCACCCTGCCACCATTGCTAGCCTCTCTTGTACCGCGCAACTTTCACCGATACCATACACCCATCATTTACCTTCCTCAAAACAGCCACCATACCTACCTATTATGGCATTTCCATAGCTATTCCTAGATATATTGCCATGCAACTTTCCACCGTTCCGTTCATATGACACGCATTACTTTCGTCATATTGCTCTTTGCATGATCATGTAGTTGACATTGTATTTGTGGCAAGGCCACCTTCATAATTTTCATACATGTCGCTCTTGATTCACTACATATCCCGGTACACCGCCGGAGGCATTCATATAGAGTCATATCTTGTTCTAGCTTTGAGTTGCAAATCCATAAAAGTGTGATGATCTTCATTATTAGAGCATTGTCCTAGTGAGGAAAGGATGATGAAGACTATAATTCCCCCACAAGTCGGGATGAGACTTCGGACTTTACAAAAAGAAAAAAAAGAAAGAAAAAAAGAGAAAGGCAAAAAAGAAAAAAGGAAAGGCCAAATAAAAAAAGAGAAAAGAAAAAATGAGAGAAAAAGAGAGAAGGGAAAATGCTACTATCTCTTTTTCCACACTTGTGCTTCAAAATAGCACCATGATCTTCATGATAGAGAGTCTCATATGTTGTCACTTTCATATACTAGTGGGAATTTTTCATTATAGAACTTGGCTTGTATATTCCAATGATGGGCTTCCTCAAAGTGCCCTAGGTCTTCGTGAGCAAGCAAGTTGGATGCACCCCACTTAGTTTCTTTTATTGAGCTTTCATATAGCTCTAGTGCATCCGTTGCATGGCAATCCCTACTCACTCACATTTATATCTATTAATGGGCATCTACGTAGCCCGTTGATACGCCTAGTTGATGTGAGACTATCTTCTCCTTTTTGTCTTCTCCACAACCACCCTTCTATTCCACATATAGTGCTATGTCCATGGCTCACGCTCATGTATTGCGTGAAAGTTGAAAAAGTTTGAGATTATTAAAGTATGAAACAATTGCTTGGCTTGTCATCGGGGTTGTGCATGATTAAATACTTTGTGATGAAGATAGAGCATAGCCAGACTATATGATTCTGTAGGGATAACTTTCTTTAGCCATGTTATGTTGAGAAGACATGATTACTTTGATTAGTATGCTTGAAGTATTACTATTTCTTATGTCAATATGAACTTTTATTTTGTATTCATTTGGATCTGAACATTCATGCCACAATAAAGAAAATTACATTATGAATTATGCAAGGTAGCATTCCACATCAAAATTTTCTTTTTTATCATTTACCTACTCGAGGACGAGCAGGAATTAAGCTTAGGGATGCTTGATACGTCTCCAACGTATCTATAATTTTTGATTGTTCCATGCTATTATATTACCCCTTTTGGATGTTTATGGGCTTTATTTTACACATTTATATCATTTTTGGGACTAACCTACTAACCGGAGGCCCAGCCCATATTGCTGTTTTTTTGCCTATTTCAGTATTTCGAAGAAAAGGAATATCAAACGGAGTCCAAACGGAATGAACCTTCGGGAGCGTGATTTTTGGAACAAACGTGATCCGAAGATCTTGGAGTGCAAGTCAAGAAGCTTCGAGGGCCCACGAGATAGGGGCGCGCCCCCTGTAGGGCGCGCCCCTGTCTCGTGGGCCTCAGCGACAACGATCGTCTCCAACGTATCTATAATTTTGATTGCTCCATGCTACTTTATCTACTGTTTTAGGCCATATTGGTCTTTATTATCCACTTTTATATTATTTTGGGACTAACCTATTAATCGGAGGCCCAGCCAGATTTTTGTTTTATGCCTATTTCAAGTGTTTGAGGAAAAGGAATATCGACGGAGTCAAAACGGAACGAAATCAACTGGAGAAGTTATTTTTGGAAGGACCTGATGGACTTGGACCCCACGTCAGAAGATACGGGGGGTGCTCATGAGGGTGGGGGCGCGCCCTCGCCCCTGGGCGCGCCCCCCTGCCTCGTGGGGCCCTCGTAGCTCCACCGACGTTCTCCCTGCACCCATATATACCTACGTACCCTAAAACTTCCAAAATAGAAGATAGATCGGGAGTTCCGACGCCGCAAGCCTCTGTAGCCAACAAAAACCGATTGGGGCCCTATTCTGGCACCCTGCCGGAGGGGGATCCCATCACCGGAGGCCATCTTCATCATCCCGGTGCTATCCATGACGAGGAGGGAGTAGTTCACCCTCGGGGCTGAGGGTATGTACCGGTAGCTATGTGTTTGATCTCTCTCTCTCGTGTTCTCTCTCGTGTTCCATCTATGGCATGATCTTGATGTATCCCGAGCTTTGCTATTGTAGTTGGATCTTATGATGTTTCTCCCCCTCTACTCTCTTGTGATGAATTGAGTTTCCCCTTTTGAAGTTATCTTATTGGATTGAGTCTTTTATGAACACTTGATGTATGTCTTGCGTGGGATAACCATGGTGACAATGGGTTATTCTATTGATCCACTTGATGTATGTTTTGGTGATCAACTTGCGGGTTTCGTGACACTTGGGAACCTATGCATAGGGGTTGGCACACGTTCTTGACTCTCCGGTAGAAACTTTGGGGCACTCTTTGAAGTACTTTTATGTTGGTTGGATGAATCTGAGATTGTGTGATGCATATCGTATAATCATGCCCACGGATACTTGAGGTGACAATGGAGTATCTAGCTGACATTAGGGTTTTGGTTGATTTGTATCTTAAGGTGTTATTCTAGTACAAACTCTTTTATAGATCGATCTGAAAGAATAGCTTTGTGGTGGTCTCGTACCCGACCATAATCTCTATGTTTGTTCTCCGCTATTAGTGGCTTTGGAGTGACTCTTTGTTGCATGTTGATGGCTTGTCATATGTTCTATCTATGTTATTATTGTTGAGAGAACTTGCACTAGTGAAAGTATGAACCCTAGGCCTTGTTTCCTACCATTGCAATACCGTTTACGCTCACTTTTACCGCTCGCTACCTTGCTGTTTTTATTATTTCAGATTACAAATACCTTTATCTACCATCTATTTTGCACTTGTATCACCATCTCTTCGCCGAACTAGTGCACCTATACAATTTACCATTGTATTGGGTGTGTTGGGTACACAAGAGACTTTTTGTTATTTGGTTGCAGGGTTGTTTGAGAGAGACCATCTTCATCCTACGCCTCCTACGGATTGATCAACCTTAGGTCATCCACTTGAGGGAAATTTGCTACTGTCCTACAAACCTGTGCACTTGCAGTCCCAACAACGTCTACAAGAAGAAGGTTGTGTAGTAGGCATCAAGCTCTTTTCTGGCGCCGTTGCCGGGGAGGCTAGGTAAGTGAAGGTATATCTTTAGATCTTGCAATTGAATATTTTTGTTTCTTGTTTTATCACTAGTCTAGTTTATAAAAGAAAACTACAAAAAAATGGAGTTGAGTTTGTCTCATACGCTTCACCTTTTTAATATCTTTCGTGAGTATGATGGAAAGGAAAATTGTGCTCAAGTGCTAGAAGAAGAAACCTATAGAATGTTTGGTACTAAATCTTTGAATGATGAGCATGATTGCAATGTTGTTAGTATGAATTCCTTGAATATCCATGATGCTAATGATATGCAAAGCCACAAGCTTGGGGAAGCTATGTTTGATGGAGATGATATTTTTTGTCCCCCATGCTTTGATGAGAAAACTTACTATGATGAAAGCATGCCTCCTATCTATGATGATTATTGTGATGATACGTATGCTATAAAGAAAAGGTTTGCTTATGTGGAGAGTAGAAAATTTTCTATGCTTGTAGATCATGAAAAGAATGCTTTAGGTGCTGGTTATATTGTTGAATTCATTCATGATGCTACTGAAAATTATTATGAGGGAGGAACATATGCTTGTAGGAATTGCAATAATGTCAAGTTTCCTCTCTATGTGCTTAAATTCTTGAAGTTATGCTTGTTGTACCATCCTATGCTAGTTGATTATTGTTCCCATAAGTTGTTTGCTCACAAAATCCCTATGCATAGGAAGTGGGCTAGACTTAAATGTGCTAGTCATATGCTTCATGATGCTCCCGTTATGTTTCAATTCTTATCTTTTATGTGAGCATTATTGTCATCATCATGCCTAGCTAAAAGGCATTAAAGAAAAGCGCTTGTTGGGAGACAACCCAATATTTACCTTTACTGTTTTTGTGTGTCCACATGATTATGCTACTGTAGTGATCATGTTTTATAGCTTTTGTTTCAATAAAGTGCCAAGTAGAACCTTTGGGAAGACTTGGGTGAAGTTTATGTGATCTTGCTGTGAAAAACAGAAACTTTAGCGCTCACGAGATTAGCTGCCATTTTTTACTGGAGAGTGCTTGTGAAGGAAATATGCCCTAGAGGCAATAATAAAGTTATTATTTATTTCCTCATATCATGATAAATGTTTATTATTCATGCTAGAATTGTATTAACCGGAAACATAATACATGTGTGAATATATAGACAAACAGAGTGTCACTAGTATGCCTCTACTTGACTAGCTTGTTAATCAAAGATGGTTATGTTTCCTAACCATGAACAAGGAGTTGTTATTTGATTAACAAGGTCACATCATTAGTTGAATGATCTGATTGACATGACCCATTCCGTTAGCTTAGCACACGATCGTTTAGTATGTTGCTATTGCTTCCTTCATGACTTATACATGTTCCTATGACTATGAGATTATGCAACTCCCGTTTACCGGAGGAACACTTTGTGTGCTACCAAACGTCACAACGTAACTGGGTGATTATAAAGGTGCTCTAGGTACTTGTTGAGTTGGCGTATTTCAAGATTAGGATTTGTCACTCCGAATGTCGGAGAGGTATCTCTGGTCCCTCTCGGTAATACACATCACTTAAGCCTTGCAAGCATTTCAACTAATGAGTTAGTTGTGAGATGATGTATTACGGAACGAGTAAAGAGACTTGCCGGTAACGAGATTGAACTAGGTATTGGATACCGACGATCGAATCTCGGGCAAGTAACATACCGATGACAAAGGAACAACGTATGTTGTTGTGCGGTTTGACCGATAAAGATCTTCGTAGAATATGTAGGAACCAATATGGGCATCCAGGTCCCGCTATTGGTTATTGACGGAGACATGTCTCGGTCATGTCTACATTGTTCTCGAACCGTAGGGTCCGCACGCTTAAGGTTTCGATGATGCTTATATTATGAGTTTATGTATTTTGATGTACGAAGGTTGTTTGGAGTCCGGATATGATCACGGACATGACGAGGAGTCTCGAAATGGTTGAGACATAAAGATTGATATATTGGACAGATATATTTGGACACCGAAAGGTTCCGGAGAAGTTTGGAGCTCCGGAGGTTACTGAACCCCGGGAGGTATATGGGCCTTATTGGGCCCATGTAGGAGGAAGGGAGAAGGAACAAGGGAGGGGGGCGCGCGCCCCCAAGCCCAATCCGAATTGGGGAGGGGGGCCCCCTTTCCTTTCTCCTTCCCCTCTTCCTATTACTACTACTAGTACTACTTCCTAATACAAGTACTCTTTCCTTCCCTCCAAATAAGATAAGGAAAAGAGAGGGAAACCTACTTGGAGTAGGTTTCCCCCTCCCCTATGGCGCGCCCCCTTGTGGCCGGCCACCTCCTCCCTCCCTCCTTTATATACGGGGGTAGGGGGGCACCCTAGAACACACAAGTTGATCATTGATCGTTCCTTAGCCGTGTGCGGTGCCCCCCTCCACGATATTACACCTCGATCATATTGTAGCGGTGCTTAGGCGAAGCCTGCGCGACAGAGAACATCAAGATCGTCACCACGCTGTCGTCTTGTGGAACTCCCCTCGGAGCCTCTACTAGATTGGAGATCGAGGTGCGTCATCGAGCTATCTGGCGTGTCAAGAACTCGGAGGTGCCGAGTAACAGCGCTTGGATCGGTTGGACCGGGAGGACGTCGACTACTTCCTCTACGTTGCGTCAGCGCTTCGCTTGGTCTCACGAGGCGTGAACAACACTCTCCCCTCTCGTTGCTATGCATCACCATGATCTTGCGTGTGCGTAGGAAATTTTTGAAATTACTACGTTACCCAACAAAGGCATCCGAGCCTAGGTTTTATGGTTTGATGTTATATGCACGAGTAGAACATAAGTGAGTTGTGGGCGATATAAGTCATACTGCTTACTAGCATGTCATACTTTGGTTCGGGCGGTATTGTTGGATGAAGCGGCCGGACCGACATTACGCGTCGCTTCGCGAGACTGGTTTTACCGCCGTGCTTTGCACACGGTGACTAGCGGTGTCGGTTTCTCCAACTTTAGTTGAACCGAGTGTGGCTACGCCCGGTCCTTGCGAAGGTTAAAACAGCATCAACTTGACAAACTATCGTTGTGGTTTTGATGCGTAGGTGAGATTGGTTCTTGCTTAAGCCCGTAGCAGCCACGTAAAACTTGCAACAACAAAGTAGAGGGCGTCTAACTTGTTTTTGCAGGGCATGTTGTGATGGGATGTGGCCAAGACATGATGCTATATTTTATTGTATGAGATGATCATGTTTTGTAACCGAAGTTATCGGCAATGGCGAGAGCCATATGGTTGTCGCTTTATTGTATGAAATGCAAGCATCTGTAATTGCTTTACTTTATCACTAAGCGGTAGCGATAGTCGTAGAAGCAATAGATGGCGTGGCGACAACGATGCTACGATGGAGATCAAGGTGTCGCGCGGTGGCGATGGTGATCATGATGGTGCTTCGAGATGGAGATCACAAGCACAAGAAGATGATGGCCATATCATATCACTTATATTGATTGCATGTGATGTTTATCTTTTATGCATCTTATCTTGCTTTGATTGACGGTAGCATTTTAAGATGATCTCTCACTAAAATTATCAAGTAGTGTTCTCCTGAGTATGCACCGTTGCCAAAGTTCGTCGTGCCCGGACACCACGTGATGATCGGGTGTGATAAGCTCTCGTCCATCTACAACGGGTGCAAGCCAGTTTTGCACACGCAGAATACTCAGTTATACTTGACGAGCCTAGCATATGCGAGATATGGCCTCGGAACACGGAGACCGAAAGGTCGGCGTGAATCATATAGTAGATATGATCAACATGAGATGTTCACCATTGAAAACTACCCCATCTCACGTGATGATCGGTTATGGTTTAGTTGATTTGGATCACGTGATCACTTAGATGACTAGAGAGATGTCTGTCTAAGTGGGAGTTCTTAAGTAATATGATTAATTGAACTAAAATTTATCATGAACTTAGTACCGATAGTATCTTGCTTGTCTATGTTGTTTGTAGATAGATGGCCCGTCTTTGTTGTTCCGTTGAATTTTAATGCGTTCCTTGAGAAAGCTAAGTTGAAAGATGATGGTAGCAACTACGCGGATCGGGTCCGTAACGAGGATTATCCTCATTGCTGCACGAAAAATTCGTCCTAGAAGCACCGCTGGGTGCGAACTTCTTCTTGATGCAACCGACATTAAGAATGTCCGCGAGCAAAGCTGATGACTACTCGATAGTTCAATGTGCCATGCTTTACGGCTTAGAACCGGGATGTAACGCCCTCGATGCGGCTATATCTCCCACGTGTCGAAGCACGACTTAGAGGCATAACCGCATTGAAAGCAATGTCGCAAGTGAGGTAATCTTCACACAACCCATGTATTACATAAGGGAAAGAGATACATAGCTGGCTTACAATCGCCACTTCACACAATTACATGAATAAAGCATTACATCATCCAGATACAATCAAGGTCCGACTACGGAACCAAAATAAAAGAAGAACCCCAAATCGACAAAAGGTCCCCGATCGACCCTAAGCTGGGCTCCACTCTTGATCAACTAGAGCGAAACAACACAACGGGCAAGATCTTCATCGAGCTCCTCCTTGAGCTTGATTAAGCCACCGCCGGTAAACATAGGCACCTGCAAACTAGTTTTGGAAGTATCTGGTGAGTCACGAGGACTCAGCAATCTCACACTCTCGCGATCAAGACTATTTAAGCTTATGGGTAAGGTAAAGGCATGAGGTGGAGCTGCAGCAAGCGACTAGCATAAATGGTGGCCAACATACGCAAATGAGAGCGAGAAGAGAAGGCAAAGCACGGTCGATAAAAGTATGATCAAGAAGTGATCCTATAGCAACCTACGTCAAGCATAACTCCAACACCGTGTTCACTTCCCGGACTCCGCCGGAAAGAGACCATCACGGTTACACACACGGTTGATGTATTTTAATTAAGGTCAACTTCAGGTTTTCTACAACCGGACATTAACAAATTCCCATCTGCCACATAACCGCGGGCACGGCTCTCGAAAGTTTATACCTGCAGGGTGTCCCAACTTAGCCCATGACAAGCTCTCGCGATCATCGAAGGAATAGACCTTCACCCAAGACACTCCGATCGGACTCGGTATCCGGTACATCAAGACATTTCGACAATGGTAAAACAAGACCAGCAAAGCCGCCCGAATGTGCCGACAAATCGATAGGAGCTGCACATATCTCGTTCTCGGGGCACACCGGATTGTCCAAACTTCCGGTAGGCCAGCCCAGAGTTGCCCACAGTACCCGTGGTGACGGTTTGGACCAACACTCTGGCGAGCACCGCCCGGGGGTAAATAAAGATGACCCTTGGGCTCCGGAAACCTAAGGGAAAAAAAAGGGCTAGGTGAGGCAAATGGTAAAAGGCAATGTTGGGCCTTGCTGGACAAGTTTTATTCAAAGCGAACTGTCAGGGGGGTCCCATAAATCACCCGATCGCGTAAGGAACACAAAATCCGGGAACATAACACCGGTATGACGGAAACTAGGGCGGCAAGAGTGGAACAAAACACCAGGCATAAGGCCGAGCCTTCCACCCTTTACCAAATATATAGATGCATTAATAATATAAGAGATATTGTGATATCCCAACAAGTAAACATGTTCCAACAAGGAACAACATCTCCATGTTCCAACAAGGAACAAACTTCATCTTCACCTGCAACTAACAACGCTATAAGAGGGGCTGAGCAAAGCGGTAACATAGCCAAACAACAGTTTGCTAGGAAAGGTGTCAAAGGTTAGAGGTTCATGGCATTTTGGGAGGCTGACAAGCAAATGGTAGGCATCGTAGCATTGGTATAGCAAAAGAGCGAGCAAACTAGCATAGCAAAGATAGTAGTGATTTCGAGGGTATGATCATCTTGCCTGCAAGGTTCTCAGAGTTGACGAAGGCTTGAACCTCGTAGGCGTTCTCAACAGGTTCCTCGTTCACGTACTCGTCTCCCGGCTCTACCCAAAGCAAGAACACAAGCAACGGAACCACAATCAAACAAGGAACAATGCACAAGCAATATGATGCAATACATGACATGCTATGCAAGATGTGTTATGCAATGCATATGTATGCTCCGGAAGGAAAATGATGAACCGGGCATCAACTTGGCAAACCAAGTATGCCGCTGGAAAGATGGGATGATTTCGGGTGAAATCGATATAAAGATCACCGGAATCGGATGCACGGTTTGCAAATGACAAGCAAAACAAGAATGATGCAAATCTGCGTTTAACAGCCCGATGCTACTTAGCACGCAACAAGAAACTATGCTACAGCACCCCAACATAAAAGCAAAGCATATGGCAGCGAACTACAGGAGATGCTTAACAAAAGAGGAACACTGAGCTACGGCTAAATCACATCATAACATGTTCAAACAAGCATGGTGAAAGTGCTCAAAATATCAGGTTCACAGACTTTAGTGAAAATACTAACATGCCAGGAATTAACATCAGGAAGGCATGTTTAGAGCAAGCAAACAACATGCTACAGGAACTTATAATAGCAAAACAAGGCATGACATGATTCTACTCAAAGCATATTTCAATAGTCCCTTACTGACCATAAGCCAAAAAGGACCTTAAGAAATGATGGCACCCATGTAAACATAGCAAGTTTTATTACAGATTTCAGACTTAGCAGAAAAACTGGGCATGGCAAAAACAGTTAACGAGTAGGCATGTTCGTGAGCTCGATGCACTCACTACAGAGCAATAAATGGCATGGCAAGGCAACCAACAGAAAGAAGGCATGATTATGAAGCTAATCATGGCAAGAGCAAGGTCATAGCATACACGGATCAACTACAACGACCTCGTGAAAATTGAATCTCATGCAAACAATCTGCCAGGAAACATTTTCAAGCAAAAGTAGAGCACGAAAATGACATGCTAGACTACTCCATAAATACCAACAAAGGCATGGATGGATAGAGCACATCCATATGTTCAAAACACCCTTACTGATCATGCTCAAAAAAGGCATAGATCTCTCTGTAGCAACATGAACATATGGCATAAAAATAACAGCAGGACAAGACTTAGTGAAAACACTAAGTTCCTGAAATCAGCAACATCATCATCCCTACTTTGCATGCTTGTTCTAGTCAACACATAACTCACAAAATACATGGCAAACACCCCTGGAAAGATGGCATGGCAATGTTCAACTCACATGTAGGACTCAAGTTCATAAGGTGCACACATAATTCATGGCAAAAATGACAAAAGAGCTCGAGCTGATAAGATTCTGAAACTAACGATCTGAAGCCTTCTTCCAACAGCATTTCGGGCATCAAGATGAGCTCAAATGCAAATGATGCAATGGAACGAAATGATGTACTCTTCGAGGCGAACAATTTGACATATTATACGCCCAAAACGAAGCCACAGGTGCGGAGATGTGATGCTATGAAAATGCACGAAAATGTTAGAATCCTGGGGACTTGGCAGTTTTCTCACCCCGCGAAAAGTTGGACGGAGAGATTCGGGGACGGGGCGGTGCAGGCGTGCTGTTTGGATGAGATCCCGGTGGATCTCATCCCGATCTGGGCTAGAGGAGCTCCGGCGACCGGAGGAGCTCCGGCGAGAGGACGCCGGGCGGTTGGGGTCGCCAGGAGAGAGGCGGTTTATGGATCCGGTGAGCGGGCGCGAGGTCGGCGCCCGGCGGAAGGGAGGTGGGCGCGCGGCTCGGCAGAAACTCGGCGAGCGGGCGCACTCGAACGAACGGCGCGGCGGCGCCAGCAAGGGCGGCAAAGCGGAGGTCGAGGCGGCGAGGCGCGCCGGAGGTCGGCGAGGAACCGCGGAGAGGCGCGGCGGGGACCCAGCCGGCGGCGGCGCGGACGGGCGCGAGGCCGGGCGGCCATCGCGGCGGCGAGGTCGCCGGCGGGCGGCCAGCTGGCGCGGTGCGTGCGCGTGCGCGGCGACCGGTGGCGGAGCGCCTTGTGATGTGGGAAGCCGGGCCAGCGAGGCGGAGCGGGCGGGCGGCGGGCGTGTGTCCGGCGCTTGCGGACATGTCCGCCAAGGAGGGAAAATATCTAGGGTTTCGGGGATCATCCGTGAATTCGGGAGGGCTATATTTATAGGTAGAGGAGCTAGGAGAGTCCAAATGAGGTGCGGTTTTGACCACGCGATCGTGATCGAACGACCGATAGCATGGAGGGGAGTTTGGTGGGTTTTGGGCCACTTTGGAAGGGGTGTTGGGCTGGAACAAAAGAGGGCTTTACGGTTACCCGGTTAACCGTTGGAGTACCAAACGACCTCCAAATGGCACGAAACTTGACAGGCGGTCTACCGGTGCTGTACCAATGCCGCTTGGCAAACCTCGGTCCATTCCGAGAAAGTTTAATACCCGCTCACAACAGGAGAGAAGAAGGGGACGCCGGGGAACATAGGAGTGCCGGATTGCAAAACGGACAACGGGGAAAATGCTCGGATGCATGAGACAAACATGTATGCAAAATGAAATGCACATGATGACATGATAAAATGCAAATGATGACATGGCAAAATGCAACATGCAAGCAAATGACATGGCAACAAAGGCGAATAACTGGCAGACACCTGGCGCATCGGATCCGGGGCGTTACACGGGACTTCAACGACGTTTTGAACGTCATGGAGCATATGAGATGTTTCAGGAGTTGAAGTTGATATTCCAGAAGAATGCCCGGATTGAGAGATATGAAGTCTCCAATAAGTTCTATAACTGCAAGATGGAGGAGAATAGTTCTGTCAGTGAGCACATACTCAAGATGTCTGGGTATTGTAATCACTTGATTCAACTGGGAGTTACTCTTCCGGATGATAGCGTCATTGAAAGAATTCTCCAATCACTTCCACCAAGCTACAAGAGCTTCATGATGAACTATAATATGCAAGGGATGGATAAGACGATTCCCGAGCTCTTCGCAATGCTAAAGGCTGCGGAAGTAGAAATCAGAAGGAGCATCAAGTGTTGATGGTTAACAAGACCACTAGTTTCAAGAAAAGGGCAAAGGGAAGAAGAAGGAACTTCAAGAAGAACAGCAAACAAGTTGCTGCTCAAGAGAAGAAACCCAAGTCTGGACCTAAGCCTGGCCGAGAGTGCTTCTCTGCAAGCAGATTGGTCCTTTGGAAGCGAACTGCCCCAAGTATTTGGCGGATAAGAAGGATGGCAAAGTGAACAAAGGTATATGTGATATACATATTATTGATGTGTACCTTACTAGAGCTCATTGTAGCACTGGTATTTGATCTTGGTTACATTGCTAATATTTGCAACTCGAAGCAGGGACTACGGATTGCGAACAACGGCAAAGGGCGAGGTGACGATTCGTGTGGGAAATGGTTCCAAAGTCGATGTGATCGCGGTCGACATGCTACCTCTACATCTACCTTCGGATTAGTATTAGACCTAAATAATTGTTATTTGGTGCCAACGTTGAGCATGAACATTATATCTGGATCTTGTTTGATGTGAGACGGTTATTCATTTAAATCGAGAATAATGGTTGTTCTATTTATATGAGTAATATCTTTTATGGTCATGCACCCTGAAGAGTGGTCTATTTTGATGAATCTCGATAGTAGTGATACACATATTCATAGTGTTGAAGCCAAAAGATGCAAATTTGATAATGATAGTGCAACTTATTTGTGGCACTTGCCGTTTGGGTCATATCGGTATAAAGCGCATGAAGAAACTCCATCTTGATGGACTTTTGGAATCACTTGATTATGAATCACTTGGTACTTGCGAACCGTGCCTCATGGGCAAGATGACCAAAACGCCGTTCTCGGTACTATGGAGAGAGCAACAGATTTGTTGGAAATCATACATACTGGATGTATGTGGTCCAATGAATATTGAGGCTCGTGGCGGATATCGTTATTTTCTCACCTTCACAGATGATTTAAGCGAGATATGGGTATATCTACTTAATGAAGCATAAGTCTGGAACATTTGAAAAGTTCAAAGAATTTTAGAGTGAAGTTGAAAATCATCGTAACAAGAAAATAAAGTTTCTACGATCGATCGTGGAGGAGAATATTTGAGTTACGAGTTTGGTTTACACTTAAAACAATGTGGAATAGTTTCACAACTCACGCCACCCGAACACCACAGCGTAATGGTGTGTCGAACGTCGTAATCATACTTTACTTGATATGGTGCGGTCTATGATGTCTCTTACAGATTTACCGCTATCGTTTTGGGGTTATGCTCTAGAGACAGCCACATTCACGTTAAATAGGGCACCGTCGAAATCCGTTGAGGCGACACCTTATGAACTATGGTTTGGCAAGAAACCAAAGTTGTCGTTTCTTAAAGTTTGGGGTTGCGATGCTTATGTGAAAAAGCTTCAACTGATAAGCTCGAACCCAAATCGGAAAAATGTGTCTTAATAGGATACCCAAAGGAGACAGTTGGGTACACCTTCTATCACAGATCCGAAGGCAAGACATTCGTTGCTAAGAATGGATCCTTTCTAGAAAGGAGTTTCTCTCGAAAGAAGTGAGTGGGAGGAAAGTAGAACTTGATGAGGTAACTGTACCTACTCCTTGTTGGAAAATAATACATCACAGAACCGGTTTCGGTGGCGTCAAAACCAACTAGTGAGGAAGTTGATGATGATGATCATAGAACTTGGATCAAGTTATCTGAGAACCACGTGGGTCGAGCAGAGTAAGATCCGCACTGAGTGGTACGGTAATCCTATTCGGAAGTCATGCTACTAGATCATGATGAACCTCGAACTATGAAGAAGCGATGGTGAGCCCAGATTCATAAAATGGCTTGAAGCCATGAAATCGAGATGGGATCCATGTATGAGAACAAAGTATGGACTTTGGTTGACTTGCCCAATGGTCGGCAAGAAATTGAGAATAAATGGATCTTCAAGAAGAAGACTGACGCTGACGGTAATGTTACTATCTACAAAGCGCGACTTGTTGCAAAAGGTTTTTGACAAGTTCAAGGGGTTGACTATGATGAGACCTTCTCACCCGTAGCGATGCTTAAGTCTGTCCGAATCATGTTAGCAATTGCCGCATTTTATGATTATGAAATTTGGCAAATGGATGTAAAACTGCATTCTGAATGGATTTACGGAAGAAGAGTTGTATATGATGCAACCGAAGGTTTTATCGATCCAAAGGAGCTAACAAAGTGTGCAAGCTCCAACGTTCCATTTATGGACTGGTGCAAGCCTCTCGGAGTTGGAATAAGCGTTTTGATAGTGTGATCAAAGCATTTGGTTTTATCTGAGACTTTTGGAGAAGCTTTGTATTTACAAGAAAGTGAGTGGGAGCTCTGTAGCACTTCTAATATTATATGTGGATGACATATTATTGATTGGAAATGATATAGAATTTCTGGATAGCATAAAGGGATACTTGAATAAAAGTTTTTCAATGAAAGACCTCGGTGAAGCTGCTTACATATTGGGCATTAAGATCTATAGAGATAGATCAAGGCGCTTAATTGGACTTTCACAAAGCACATACCTTGACAAAGTTTTGAAGAAGTTCAAAATGGATCAAGCAAAGAAAGGGTTCTTGCTGTATTGCAAGGTGTGAAGTTGAGTAAGACTCAAAGCCCGACCAACTGCAGAAGATAGAGAAAATGAAAAGTGTTCCTATGCTTCAGCCATAGGCTCTATCATGTATGCAATCTTGTGTACGGACACTGATGTGTGCCTTGCTATAAGTCTAGCGAGGAGGTACCAAAGTAATCCAGAGTGGATCATCGGACAGCGGTCAAGAACATCTGAAATACGAAAAGGACTAAGGATATGTTTCTCGTATATGGAGGTGACAAAGAGCTCATCGTAAATGGTTACGTTGATGCAAGCTTTGACACCGATCCGGACGATTCTAAATCATAAACCGGATCGTGTTTACATTAAGCGGTGGAGCTGTCGGTTGGTGCGAGTTCAAAGCAAAGCGTCGTGGCGGGATCTACATGTGAAGCGGAATACATAGCTGCTTGGAAGCAGCCAATGAAGGAGTCGGATGAAGGAGTTCATATCCGATCTAGGTGTCATACCTAGTGCATCGGGTCCAATGAAAATCTTTTGTGACAATCTTGGAGCAATTGCCTTAGCGAAGGAATCCAGATTTCACAAGAGAACCAAGCACATCAAGAGGCGCTTCAATTCCATCCGGGATCTAGTCCGGTGGGAGACATAGAGATTTGCAAGATACATACGGATCTGAATGTTGCGAGACCGTTGACTAAGCCTCTTCCACGAGCAAAAATGATCAACACCAAGACTTCATGGGTGTTAGAATCATTCTTGTGTAATCTAGATTATTGTCTCTAGTGCAAGTGGGAGATCAAGGAAATATGCCCTAGAGGCAATAATAAAGTTATTATTTATTTCCTCATATCATGATAAATGTTTATTATTCATGCTAGAATTGTATTAACCGGAAACATAATACATGTGTGAATATATAGACAAGCAGTGTCACTAGTATGCCTCTACTTGACTAGCTTGTTAATCAAAGATGGTTATGTTTCCTAACCATGAACAAGGAGTTGTTATTTGATTAACAAGGTCACATCATTAGTTGAATGATCTGATTGACATGACCCATTCCGTTAGCTTAGCACACGATCGTTTAGTATGTTGCTATTGCTTCCTTCATGACTTATACATGTTCCTATGACTATGAGATTATGCAACTCCGTTTACGGAGGAACACTTTGTGTGCTACCAAACGTCTGGCGAATCGGGTGATTATAAAGGTGCTCTCTGGTGTCTCCAAAGGTACTTGTTGAGTTGGCGTATTTCAAGATTAGGATTTGTCACTCCGAATGTCGGAGAGGTATCTCTGGCCCTCTCGGTAATACACATCACTTAAGCCTTGCAAGCATTTCAACTAATGAGTTAGTTGTGAGATGATGTATTACGGAACGAGTAAAGAGACTTGCCGTAACGAGATTGAACTAGGTATTGGATACCGACGATCGAATCTCGGGCAAGTAACATACCGATGACAAAGGGAACAACGTATGTTGTTGTGTGGTTTGACCGATAAAGATCTTCGTAGAATATGTAGGAACCAATATGGGCATCAAGTCCGCTATTGGTTATTGACCGGAGACATGTCTCGGTCATGTCTACATGTTCTCGAACCGTAGGGTCCGCACGCTTAAGGTTTCGATGACAGTTATATTATGAGTTTATGTATTTTGATGTACGAAGGTTGTTGAGTCCGGATATGATCACGGACATGACGAGGAGTCTCAAAATGGTCGAGACATAAAGATTGATATATTGGACGATATATTTGGACACGAAAGGTTCCGGAGAAGTTTGGAGCTCGGGAGGTTCTGGAACCCCGGGAGGTATATGGGCCTTATTGGGCCCATGTAGGAGGAAGGAGAAGGAACAAGGGAGGCGCGCCCCAAGCCCAATCCGAATTGGGGAGGCGGCCCCCCTTCCTTTCTCCTTCCCCTCTTCCTATTACTACTACTAGTACTACTTCCTAATACTAGTACTCTTTCCTTCCCTCCAAATAAGATAAGGAAAGAGAGGAAACCTACTTGGAGTAGGTTTCCCCCCCTATGGCGCCCCCTTGTGGCCGCCACCTCCTCCCTCCTCCTTTATATCACGGGGTAGGGGGCACCCTAGAACACACAAGTTGATCACTGATCGTTCCTTAGCCGTGTCGGTGCCCCCTCCATGATATTACACCTTGATCATATTGTAGCGGTGCTTAGGCGAAGCCTGCGACAGAGAACATCAAGATCGTCACCACGCCGTCATCTTGTGGAACTCCCCTCGGGCCTCTCTTGGATTGGAGATCGAGGTGCGTCATCGAGCTGTCGCGTGTCAAGAACTCGGAGGTGCGAATAACGGTGCTTGGATCGGTTGGACCGGGAGGACGTCGACTACTTCCTCTACGTTGCGTCAATGCTTCGCTTCGGTCTCACGAGTGCGTGACAACACTCTCCCCTCTCGTTGCTATCGTCACCATGATCTTGCGTGTGCGTAGGAAAATTTTTGAAATTACTACGTTACCCAACAGCTTGTAGGTTGATTCTTTTTGCAGATGATTAATAGACAAATTACTCAGGTCCAGAAATTTATTTCATAATTTTTGGGGTTCCAGAAGTATACGTTTTATACAG
Organism: Aegilops speltoides; assembly: GCA_021437245.1. Lineage (NCBI taxonomy): Eukaryota > Viridiplantae > Streptophyta > Magnoliopsida > Poales > Poaceae > Aegilops > Aegilops speltoides. Next base: position 101,424,463 of record CM038145.1, read on the forward strand.
ATTACTACAGACTGTTCTGTTTTTGACAGATTCTGTTTTCTATGTGTTGTTTGCTTATTTTGATGCATCTATGGCTAGTATTAAGTGGTATGAACCATAGAGAAGTTAGAATAAAGTAGATATTACACCAATATGAATTTAGAATGAGTTCATTACAGTACCTAAGTGGTGGTTTTATTTTCTTATACTAACGGAGCTTACGAGTTTTGTGTTGAGTTATGTGTGGTTGAACTTTTCAAGTTTTGGGTAATGATTCAATGGACTATGGAATAAGGAGTGGCAAGAGCCTAAGCTTGGGGTTGCCCAAGGCACCCCAAGGTAATATTCAAGGACAACCAAGCAACTAAGCTTGGGGATGCCCCGGATGGCATCCCCTCTTTCGTCTTCGTTCATCGGTAACTTTACTTGGAGCTATATTTTTATTCACCACATGATATGTGTTTTGCTTGGAGCGTCATTTTCTTTTGTTAGATTTTGCTTTCTGTTGTTTAGATTAATGTTTTGCATCTTTAGTTTAAATAAAAAAGTCAAGGATAGCCTTTACCATGCTTATTTTCCTAGTATACATGTTGCTGTTTGAAAACAAAAAGTTTACCGTTGTTGCAAAAATTCCCTAGAAAAGTCAGAGCATGGTCTAACGATGAATCTTTTTGCATACTGAGATCTGATAAATTTATTACAGTGGGAATTTTCGTTCATAATTTTTGGAGTTAGGGAAGTATTGATACTCTTGCATTCTTTACAGACTGTACTGTTTTGGCAGATTGCTGTTATGGTTGCATTGTTTGCATATGTTTGCTTGTTTGATGATTCTGTTTGATGATAGAAGTATTAAATATGCAGAAGCATTTAGTATGCAATGTTGAATAATAATTTAAGTGGTTTGTTACATTAGAACATGATAAGGTTTTGCATTGGTTTATACTAACCTATCTCACGAGTTCTTGTTGAGTTTGTTGTGAATGAAGCTTTTGATAAAAAGAGAAACCATGATATGAGAGGAATTAAGGAGACACAAAAGTTCAAGCTTGGGGATGCCCAAGGAACTCCAAGATAATATTTCAAGAAGTCTCAAGCATCTAAGCTTGGGGATGCCCCGGTAGGCATCCCACCTTTCTTCTTCAACAACTATCAGTTAGTATCGGTTGAGCCTAAGTTTTTGCTTCTTCACATGAATTGTGCTATCCTTGCAATGTAGTTTTCTTTAGCTTTGCTTGCTGTTTGAATAAGTATCAAGATCTGAAATCCTTTAATGAGAGAGAGCCTTACACAAATTGGAATTTGCTAGAATACTCTATGTGCTTCACTTATATCTTTTGAGCTTGATAGTTTTTGCTCATAGTACTTCACTTATATCTTTTGAGCGTGATAATTTTTGCTCTAGTACTTTACTTATATCTTTTAGAGCACGGTGGTGGATTTGTTTTAAAGAAACTTGATCTCTCATGCTTCACTTAGAATATTTTGAGAGTCATTAATAGCATGGTAATTTGCTTAATGTTAATATACTTGGTGTTCAAGATTTGTGAAACTTTCTCTTTTTTGAGTGAATTAAATTAAGTTTGATGCTTGATAATTCTTTTGAGATATGGAGGTGATAATATCAAAGTTGTGCTATTTGAATAGTTGTGAATTTGAGAAATACTTGTGTTGAAGTTAGCAAATCCCGTAGCATGCACGTATGGTTAAAGTTGTGTAACAAATTTGAAACATGAAGTGTACCTGGCTTGTGCATCCTTATGAGTGGCGATCGGGGACGAGCGATGGTCTTTTCCTACCAATCTATCCCCCTAGGAGCATGCGCATAGTATTTGAATTTTTGATGACTTCTAAATTTTTGCAATAAGTATATGAGTTCTTTTGACTAATGTTGAGTCCATGGATTATCGCACTCTCGCCTTTCCGCCTTTGCTAGCCTCTTGATGCCGTGCATTGCCCTTTCTCACCTTGAGAGTTGGTGCAAACTTAGCGGTGCATCAAACCCGTGATACGATCGCTCTATCACACATAAACCTCCTTTTATCTTCCTCAAAACAGCCACCATACCTACCTATCATGGCATTCCCATAGCCATTCCGAGATATATTGCCATGCAACTTCCACCATCATCATCGTGACATGCATTACTTTTATCATATTGCCATTGCATGATCTTGTAGTTGACATCGTATTTGTGGCAAAGCCACCATGCCTTATTTTCCATACATGTCACTCTTGATTCATTGCACCATCCCGGTACACCGCCGGAGGCATTCATATAGAGTCATATCTTGTTCTAGTTTCGAGTTGTAGTCCTTATGTTGTAATCAATAAAAGTGTGATGATCATCATTATTAGAGCATTGCCCTAGTGAGGAAAAGGATGATGGAGACTATGATTCCCCCACAAGTCGGGATGAGACTCCGGACGAAATTAAAAAAAGGCCACTAAAAAAGGAAGGAAGGCCAATAAAAAGAGAGAGAGAGAGAGAGAGAGAGAGAGAGAGAGAGAGAAAAGAGAGAAGGGGCAATGTTACTATCCTTTTACCACACTTGTGCTTCAAAATAGCACCTTGTTCTTCATGTAGTGAGTCTCATATATTTGTGCTTCAAAGTAGCACCACATTTTTCATATAGTGAGTCTCATAAATTGTCTTGTTTATACTAGTGCGAATTTTTCATTATAGAACTTGGCTTGTATATTCCAATGATGGGCTTCCTCAAAATGCCCTAGGTCTTCGTGAGCAAGCAAGTTAGATGCACACCCACTAGTTTTCTTTTGTTGAGCATTCATAGCTCTAGTGCATCCGTTGCATGGCAATCCCTACTCCTCATGTTGACACCAATTGATGGGCATCTCCATAGCCCGTTGATTATCCTCGTCAATATGAGACTTTCTCCTTTTTTGTCTTCTCCACACAATCCCCATCATCATATTCTATTCCACCCATCGTGCTATATCCATGGCTCGCGCTCATGTATTGTGTGAAGGTTGAAAAAGTTTGAGATTATTTGAGTATGAAACAATTGCTTGGCTTGTCATCAGGGGTATAGAAGTTGGGAACATCTTTGTGTGACGAAAATGAAGCATAGCCTAACTATATGATTTTGTAGGGATGAACTTTCTCTTGCCATGTTATTTTGAGAAGACATGATTGCTTGATTAGTATGCTTGAAGTATTATTATTTTTGTGTCAATATGAACTTTTGTCTTGAATCTTTCGGATCTGAATATTCATATCACAAGTAAGAAGAATTACATTGAAATTATGCCAAAGTATCACTCCGCGTCAAAAATTCTTTTTTATCATTTACCTACTCGAGGACGAGCAGAATTAAGCTTGGGATGCTTGATCGTCTCCAACGTATCTATAATTTTTATTGCTCCATGCTACTTTATCTACTGTTTTAGGCAATATTGGGCTTTATTATCCACTTTTATATTATTTTTGGGACTAACCTATTAACCGGAGGGCTAGCCCAGATTTGTTGTTTTATGCCTATTTCAGTGTTTGAGGAAAAGGAATATCGACGGAGTCAAAGCGGCACGAAATCAACTGGAGAAGTTATTTTTGGAAGGAAACCCACCTGATGGACTTGGACCCCACGTCAGAAGATACGGGAGGTGCTCACGAGGGTGGGGGCGCGCCCTCCCCCCTAGGCGCGCCCCCTGCCTCGTGGGGCCCCCGTAGCTCCACCGACGTTCTCCCTGCACCCATATATACCTACGTACCCTAAAACTTCTAGAACAGAAGATAGATCGGGAGTTCCGCTGCTGCAAGCCTCTGTAGCCACCAAAAACCAATCAGGGCCCTGTTCCGGCACCCTGCCGGAGGGGGATCCCATCACCGGAGGCCATCTTCATCATCCTGGTGCTATCCATGACGAGGAGGGAGTAGTTCACCCTCGGGGCTGAGGGTATGTACCAGTAGCTATGTGTTTGATCTCTCTCTCTCATGTTCTCTCTCGTGTTCCATCTATGGCACGATCTTGATGTATCCCGAGCTTTGCTATTGTAGTTGGATCTTATGATGTTTCTCCCCCTCTACTCTCTTGTGATGAATTGAGTTTCCCCTATCTTATTGGATTGAGTCTTTTATGAACACTTGATGTATGTCTTGCATGGGATAACCGTGGTGACAATGGGTTATTCTATTGATCCACTTGATGTATGTTTTGGTGATCAACTTGCGGGTTTCGTGACACTTGGGAACCTATGCATAGGGGTTGGCACACGCTCTTGACTCTCCGGTAGAAACTTTCGGGCACTCTTTGAAGTACTTTTATGTTGGTTGGATGAATCTGAGATTGTGTGATGCATATCGTATAATCATGCCCACGGATACTTGAGGTGACAATGGAGTATCTAGGTGACATTAGGGTTTTGGTTGATTTGTATCTTAAGGTGTTATTCTAGTACGAACTCTTTTATAGATCGATCCGAAAGAATAGCTTTGTGGTGGTTTCGTACCCGACCATAATCTCTATGTTTGTTCTCCGCTATTAGTGGCTTTGGAGTGACTCTTTGTTGCATTTTGAGGGCTTGTCATATGTTCTATCTATGTTATTATTGTTGAGAGAACTTGCACTAGTGAAAGTATGAACCCTAGGCCTTGTTTCCTACCATTGCAATACTGTTTACGCTCACTTTTACCGCTCGCTACCTTGCTATTTTTATTATTTCAGATTACAAATACCTTTATCTACCATCTATTTTGCACTTGTATCACCATCTCTTCGCCGAACTAGTGCACCTATACAATTTACCATTGTATTGGGTGTGTTGGGGACACAAGAGACTTTTTGTTATTTGGTTGCAGGGTTGTTTGAGAGAGACCATCTTCATCCTATGCCTCCTATGGATTGATAAACCTTAGGTCATCCACTTAAGGGAAATTTGCTATTGTCCTACAAACTTGTGCACTTGCAGGCCCAACAACGTCTACAAGAAGAAGGTTGTGTAGTAGACATCAGCCACCGACGTACTTCTTCCTCCTATATATACCTACGTACCCCGAAAACATCCAGGGGCACCACGAAACACAATTTCCACCGCCGTAACCTTCTGTATCCGCGAGATCCCATCTTGGAGCCTTCCCCGGCACTCTGCCGGAGGGGGAATCAACCACGGAGGGCCTCTACTCAACATCCTTGCCCCTTCGATGAGTTGTGAGTAGTTTACCACAGACCTACAGGTCCATAGTTATTAGCTAGATGGATTCTTCTCTCTTTTTGGATCTCAATACAATGTTCTCCCCCTCTCTTGTGGAGATCTATTCGATGTAAACTCTTTTTGTGGTGTGTTTGTCGAGATCCGATGAATTGTGGGTTTATGATCAAGTTTATCTATGAATAATATTTGAATCTTCTCTGAATTCTTTTATGTATGATTGAGTTATCTTTGCAAGTCTCTTCGAATTATCAGTTTGGTTTGGCCTACTAGATTGGTGTTTCTTGCCATGGGAGAAGTGCTTAGCTTTGGGTTCAATCTTACGGTGTTCTACCCAGTGACAGAAAGGGTTGCAAGACACGTATTGTATTGTTGCCATCGAGGATAACCAGATGGGGTTTATATCATATTACATGTGTTTATCCCTCTACATCATGTCATCTTGCTTAATGCGTTACTCTGTTCTTATGAACTTAATACTCTAGATGCAGGCAGGAGTCGGTCGATGTGTGGAGTAATAGTAGTACATGCAGGCAGGAGTCGGTCTACTTGTTATGGACGTGACGCCTATATACATGATCATGCCTAGATAATCTCATAACTATGCGCTTTTCTATCAATTGCTCGATAGTAATTTGTTCACCCACCGTAATACTTATGCTATCTTGAGAGAAGCCTCTAGTGAAACCTATGGCCCCCGGGTCTATCTCTTATCATATTTGCTTTCAATCTACCTTTATTTGCATCTTTATTTTTTGCATCTATATTACAAAATACCAAAAATATATTTATCTTATCATACTATCTTTATTAGATCTCACTTTACATGAAGTGGCCGTGAAGGATTGACAACCCCTTTATTGCGTTGGTTGCGAGTTCTCGCTTGTTTGTGTAGGTGTGTGGGACTTTTGAGGAGCCTCCTCTTATTGATACCTTGGTTCTCAAAACTGAGGGAAATACTTATGCTACACTTTGCTGCATCACCCTCTCCTCTTCGAGGAAAACCAACGCAAGCTCAAGACGTAGCAGGGGGCACCCCAAAAACACAACAGTTATTCTTAGCCATGTATGGTGCCCCCCTCCACAGTTTAACACCTCGGTCATATCGTCATAGTGCTTAGGCGAAGCCCTACACCGATAACATCATCAACACCATCGCGATGCCGTCGTTCTGACGGAACTCTCCCTCGTCCTCAGCTGGATCAAGAGATCGAGGGACGTCATCATGCAGAACGTGTGCTGAACACGGAGGTGCCGTACATTCGGTACTTGGATCGGTTGGATCGTGAAGACGTTCGACTACATCAATTGGGTTACTAAACGCTTCCGCTTTCGGTCTAGGGGGGTACGTGGACACACTCTCCCGTCTCGTTGCTATGCATCTCCTAGATAGATCTTGCGTGATCGTAGGAAATTTTTGAATTACTGCGTTCCCCAACAATAATGGCTCCAATTTTACAGCTAATGAGGTGAAAACCTGGTGCGCCAAGCTGGGCATTAAACTCGACTATGCATCTGTATTCCACCCTCAAACAAGCGGCCAAGTCGAAAGGGCCAATGGTCTGATCATGAGTGGCATTAAGCCCATACTAGTGCGCTCTTTACAAGAATCAGACAAGCACTGGGTTGAGGTACTCGATTCCGTACTCTGGGGCCTCCGGACCACGCCCAATTGAATGACCGGATACACACCCTTTTTTATGGTGTACGACGCAGAGACCATATTTCCCTGCAACATTATTCATGACTCACCTAGAGTGCACATGTACGAAGAGAGAGAAGCCGAATTAGATCGGCAGGATGACCTAGACGGACTCGAAGAGGAGCACGATGTTGCTAAGGCTCGTTCAGCATTTTATCAACAACAGGCCAAGCGTTACTAGAACAGAGAAGTGCGGGCTAAGACATACAATGTCGGAGAACTTGTTTTACGCCTCCTAGAAAATAAAAAGGACAAGCTCAAACCTAAATGGGAGGGGCCTTCATCATAGATGAAGTTCTTACTGGAGGAGCCTATCACCTTTGCAATGCAGCGGATAATCGCCTTGAGCCGAACCCATGGAACACTCCCGGCTCCGAAGATTCTACGCGTAGTTCAGCCTCCTCATGTTTCACTTTGACTAGGTTTTTTCCTATTTTTTCTCTCTTTTTTTGATTTTTTCCTTTTCCTTCTCAATGTATGTTTGGATCAACCGCATCATTAGGGGTACACATCTTTAAATGTATACACCCCACCATACATGGGGCTTCTTTAACGAATCATATTATTAAAAGCTTATAAGCTTCCTTTGTCCATGTCGGTTGTTGCTTTTGCCATTTTATGCACCTCTATGACAAGTTTTTTGCCAAGCTGAGTTGCCTTGCTCCTGTGTTTATACCCTACGTCCCCGATTGTTTGGCTAGGGTGTAAAGGGAGTACCTCTGTGATTGTTACAACCGGGTTATCCGGATCTATACCTCAGACGGGTGAAGCTGAAAGCTGGCGTTTTTAAGGGAATAATTGGTCGGCCAATAAATGATGAACTGATTTTTGGAACAACTACGGAATCGGCTATCTGTAATTTGGATACGAGCCTAGGCATGCATCATTTAGCATGTCAACCCAAGGAAAGGAACCCCTAACGGAACTATTTTCCTTGGAAGATGTTTCTTATGTTAAATAGTAATATAACATAACTCCCCGAACATATTTTGTCTGTTCAAGCAATATGACCGGATTGCCTGGTTTACGAAGATACTACATGTTTCTTAGTTAAACATAGTATATGGAAACACTCCAACTTTTTTGTTCGGAGGTGGAAACCGAAGGTTTGCGACGACAAAAAATTTACAAGTTCGGCAGGAGATAAGTTCGGTCATAAAGTATATTGATACATAGAATTGAATGCCTACTCTTTCTCTACGCCATCTATAAGGCTATCTAGCTTACAACCTTCTTGAGAATATTTCGCCGCTATCATTACTTGGTCATATACCAAGCATACAGGAATTTCCTTCCCATCCGGTCCCTGAGGTCCAACCTGGGCCATATGATTCAGGTCGAGTTCGGTATAGTGTGCCTTCACCATGGCCCATGCCTCTCGCGCACCTTCACGGCATGCGAACATCTTCCATAGCTCGAAGCGACGCCGAGCACCCTTGAACAGGTCTGCCAACCCCTCCATAGTGTCTGGAGGGGCATCGGATGGCCATAAAGCCTTGGCCATATTCTTCATGGCTTTCCAGGCATGCTCATGCAGCTTTGAGAGTTCTTTTAGAACGTTGCTTTGAAGCCCGGAAACTCCCTCCTCTTGGCGGTCGGTTAATAGACCTGTATGAACCGAATTATAACATTCCGTGTTATATGATTATATCAATACTTCAGATGGTTCAAAAGCCATACCGAATATGCCACCCTTCAGCTTTTGGTTCTCATGTTGTGCATCCAAGAGTTGAGCCTTTAAGCTCTTTATCTCTTCGGCCTGCTTCTTCACTTCCTCTTCTAGTTTTTTATTTTTTTCCCCAGTCATTGGGGCACTCTTCATTTCTTCAAGCTCCGTGACAGCAACATTTAACTATATCTAGCTTGTTTCGAGCTCCTGGGACAATGCGTTGTTTTTCTCCTTGAGGACCTGTGGTCATAAACGATCCTCAAATCGGTTAGTTCTTACCGTTTTAAGTCTCGGGGGCTACTGGTATCTATGTATTAAAATTGCATAAATTTTCACCTGTATATCCTTTGAGAACAGGCGAGTAACTCCAGTAAGCCCGTCCTGGGCAGCTCGGATATACGCGTCAACGGTGCTGAGAGCGGTAAATTCTTGCTCCAAAAAGGACAGGGCACGCAGGGTATCTTTTAAGCGACGTTGATTCATCACGCTCTCCACCTCGGAGTAAGTGACGGACACTTCATCCGGATCTTCTTGAGGTGGATGAGTCAGCGCCACTGCTGTATGCACCCTCGTCCTAGTTGACAAGTTCGGCACCGTACTGGCTGCAGCTCGGCTTGCTGGGATTTTTGGTACGGTTCGCCGTATACCCCTCCTGAGATGATAGAAGGAGGAGGAAATGACGACTCGGCTTTATGCTTAGACATGAAGTCATGAATATACATCTTTGATGATGGAGCAGGCTCATCGGTGCTCCCGGTCCCCTTTCGTTTCGCCTGCCCACCCCGCGAAGGAGCCGTTTTCCTTTTAACTGCCCGTGCTTGGGTACGGCTCGTTGAACGCCGATCCTGTGCAACACAGTCCAGTGCGGAGGGTAAGTTATGAGTGGAATTGTTTCCCTTTTTAAATGATTTCTGAACACTTACCTTTACGAAGGGATAGAGATCAGGGTAATCGGCCATAATGGCTACCTCCGAGCCGTCAAGGCTCGCCTGGTAATAAACTCCGTCTTCAAATTCTACAAATATATCTGGATCCTCATGAAATCCGGGGTATTCATGGCGAGCATGGTCCTCTGGTTGAGGAGGGGGGCAATAGATGTTCTCGACTACCTTCCTCCATGACTATTTTGAAGCAACTAGAGTATTCAGTTAATGCATCCCAATAATAAAAGAAAAGTGTTGAATGACTAAACTTACCCAGTTAATGGGGTTGTACATGGAGAAACCTTCCCGGCAATTTAAACAGGCGAAGTCTTTTTCTTCTCCCTTATAAAGGTCCACCAGCATGGCAGCCAATGCGGCTTGGTTATCCGTACCCTTTTGTGTATGGCGAGACGCGTCGTCCTCCCTGTTGTAGTTCCATAAAGGAGCCACTCTGGATTGAAGAGGTTGGATACATCGCTTTATCGCAATGGCCGTGACTTCAATGATGGAGAGTCCGGAATGGCTCAACAATCTGACCTTGCTGACCAATCTCATCACTTCCGCACTATCCTCTTGTCCGGAGGACTTGGGGCGCCAGCTGAATAGCTTCTTCAAGGGAGAGCTGGAGAATTCGGAAAGTCCGCGCCGAACAGGGTCCGGAAGAGGAACATCCTCAATGTAAAACCATTCCGAGGACCATTCTTTGGACCCCCTCTTCGGAGTCCCGACTGGGTAACCGGATCCGGCTATGCACCATACTTTGGCGCCGCCCACTTCAAATATAGACCCTCCGCCCTGGTGGCGGGGGACGAGGCAAAAGAACTTTTTCCATAGTTCATAATGAGCCTCGCAACCTAAAAATAATTCGCAAAGGGCGACAAAACCAGAAATATGCAGAATGGAACCTGGTGTGAGGTTGTGCAGCTAGATCCTGTAATATTCCAGTAGACCCCTGAGGAAGGGGTGGATCGGGAATCCTACGCCCCTCAAAAGGAACGAGATGAAGCACACCCTCTCCCCTTAGCTGGGGTTGGGGAAATTCTCTGCCAATGCACCATCGCCCATAGAAGTTAATCCTGCCCGTACAGATACTAGATCCACGGGGGGAAGATATCCTTGCGTCTGGAGATGATTGAGCTGAAGATGGGATACATAACAACTTTGCCAATCCCTCTCTTGAGGGCCATGAGAATGTGAGGAGGAGCCAGGGACACTAGCCATGGTTTGAGCTTTTTTCGTGGTTTGCTCTATTGCTCTTGGGGCGATGTGGGATGGTGTTTGGGGATCTGACCTTGTTATATAAGCGTCACCCATGCCTATTAAAAGGGTTAAAATATAAAGGTAACGGACCATTCGCATTCGCTCAGACGCGTGGAAATCGAGGTGATGGCAGTAAGGAATCATAAGACTGGACACAGAAGCCGATGCCGGACTATCATCAATCCGGAGTGTGGTGGAGAACCTGCATTGTAAAGCCGAAGACTTATATCCGCATACTACATCGTCATTGAAGGCAAATTCAGGCTACTGAGGGAGTCCTAGATTCGTGGGTCCTCAGGTGTCCGGCCCAGGAGTATGGGCCAGGTTGGATGGGTTGTACAAGATCAAGCTGAAGACTATCCTCCGTGTCCGGGTGGGACTTCTCCATACGTAAACGGCACGATTAGAGTCCGATTGTATCGTTTCCTTCCCTGATGAACCGACCTTGTACAAACCCTAGGCCCCTCCGGTGTGTATATAAACTGGAGGGATTAGTCCGTAGAGGCTATCCTCATTACCATCATCGGAATATTCATAGGCTAGACATCTAGGGTTTAGCCATTACGATCTCGAGGTAGATCAACTCTTGTAATCTCTATACTCTTTGAATATAATCAAGTAGGAGTAGGGTTTTACCTCCTTTAAGAGGGCCCGAACCTGGGTAAACATTGTTTCCCCTGGTCCCCTGTTACCATTGATCCTTAGACGCACAGCTTGGGCCCCTCTACCCGAGATCTACCGGTTTTGACACCGACAAAGATCTTTATCGGTTGAACTGCAATGTCAACATATGTTAGTCCCTTTGTCATTGGTATGTTACTTGCCCGAGATTCGATCGTCGGTATCCTCATACCTAGTTCAATCTCGTTACCGACAAGTCTCTTTACTCGTTTCGTAGTGCACCATCCCATAACTAACTCATTAGTCACATTGCTTGCAAGGATTCATATGATGTGCATTACCGAGAGGGCCCAGAGATACCACTCCGATACTCGGAGAGACAAATCCTAATCTCGATCTATGCCAACCCAACAAACACCTTCGGAGATACCTGTGGAGCATCTTTATAATTGCCCAGATATGTTGTGACGTTTGATAGCACAAAAGGCATTCCTCTGGTGTCTGGGAGTTGCATAATCTCATAGTCGGAGGAATATATATTTGACACAAAGAAAGCAGTAGCAATAAAACTGAACGATCATTGTGCTAAGCTAACGGATGGGTCTTGTCCATCACATCATTCCATTAATGATGTGATCCCATTTATCAAATGACAACTCATGTCCATGGCTAGGAAACTTAGCCATCTTTGATCAATGAGCTAGTCTAGTAGAGGCATACTAGGGACACTTTGTTTTGTCTATGTATTCACACATGTATCAAGTTTCCAGTTAATACAATTCTAGCATGAATAAACATTTATCATGAATAAGGAAATATAAAATAACAACTTTATTATTGCCTCTAGGGCATATTTCCTTCAGCTTATTGTTTTTCTCCAGTATGCAATGTGACACATGTTCATGTGATTGGTTCCCTCCAAGTTGACAACGAGTGCAAGGCAGGCATTGCAAGTGGACTTGGTGTCCTTGGCAATCTTCTTCTCCAATTAGCTGAGATGTTCACCCAAACGATCACGGTCAATGGGTTACCCATTAGCATGTACCTCAAATCGGCACATACGCTCGTTAATGTTGATGGGTGCGGCTTTTGCATGTAGTTGAGATCGGCAAGATATTTCTTCTCACATCCTCTGGGCGGCTTGACAGATTTGCGAGCACCAATCATGAACTTCTTGCTAGTAACTTGTCACAATGACGTATCCTGGTAAGTGACCACTAACAATATATGTATGGTATTTGATGTGCCCACCATGATGGTTTGGGTTCCCTTGCTTGTAGGTTGATAACCCACAAGTGTAGGGGATATATTGTAGCCCTTTTTGATAAAAGGATGTTGAACCCAATACTAATGTGTTGTTCTGATTTGAACAACTAACATATTTATGATTATACCCTCTATGCAAGATTCCACAAATACAAGAAGAGTAATTAAGATAACATTTAAACATAGTATTAAATTCTAGAGTTTCTATAGCTCTGCATGCAACAATTCCTAAACTTAGGGTTTGGTAATATTTGTCACTCCAACCACCCATCATAGTTAAACTAATCATACTACCCACTCGTCTAGGCCCTTAATGCTTAAGTGATATGCATTCGATGTTGAAGCGAGAAGCACCAAGAACTGCCACAACCAACCGCACCTCCCAGAGATCACCGAAGACCAAACTCCAGCACTAGGCGCTAGATCCACCAATGGCCGACCAGACGCACCGTGAGCCGTCGTTCCCTACCGAGCACCATATCGGCAAGGAGCAGAGGAACACTGCCCGAGGCCAAGAACCTCCATGATTATGGGCTATAGCCATGCATCAAGCACGCCAACAAGCCCGCTGGAGACCAGATCTGATGCGCTCACATCATGAAGCCAGCCTTCCCCACACCCACCTTCCTCCCCCCCCCCCACCCCCGCCTAATAAGCACAACCTAGCTCCCACCGGCGGGAAGCCACCACCGCGCCCCAAGACTCCAGATCAGAAGGTCGCGTGCACCAAGACCCACCAATCCAACCACCATGAGCGCTCATCAAAGTGCGGCGCATGGGCAGCATCAACCGTGCAAGACAGCCGCTGCCACCAACCTCTTCCTACCACACACCGCATGTTGGAAATATGAGCAATTTACCGAATAATTTTATTAACAGAAATACTAGATAAAGCATGACTAGTATAGCAGTGATGAAACAAGTCATGTGATTTGACAAAGAGAAGGTAAATAACATCTGCATATATAATCTAGAACCGATCATCTCTAGAGCGCACGGTAGATCAAGATGCATAAGAGAGAGGTAAACATCGCCGTGCATATATGAGTTTGAAGTAAACACATCTAGAACAGACACTAGATGAAGTTGCTTATCGACATAGAACTTAACATACGTGGGACGAAACTAGAGCCAAGAACGTAGTAGGACTTCTAACGAAAGGAGAAGAACACGTCTGCACAGCAGCACAGCGAAGCGTTATACTTGGGTCGGTGTCCTCGCCTGCCATGTCGTCGAGGAGGTCGTGGACGTCGGGGAAGAAGTCGTCGTCCGGGAAGTAGTCGTCGGCGACCGGATCGTCCGTGATGAAGCAGCCGATGGTCGCGAGAGCGCTCCCAAAACCTTATCACCCTTCTCCCGTCTGGGACTCAAAGAGTGCGGTTTGAGGCCTCTTGTCCCGACCTGCGGTGCACGCCGCAAGCCGGGATGGAGAAGATCGTAGCAGCAGCGCAGTGCTCAGGAACCGGTGGCGAGAGGAAGAAGTAGTTCTGGTGCGTCTCTCTAAGAGGAGCGACCTCCCTTTTATAGATGCAAGAGAAGGAGGCGAGAGGTTGCGTCGGGAGCTAAACAGAATGCGGGAGACGAAACGAACAGACAGCAGCCGAAGAGGCGCGCCGTTCGGATTCAGTGTCCACAATAGAAAAATGTTTCAGCTTCCGAGTGACCTTTCGCATACCCGTAGTGCATGGCAAAAATTTAGACATCGGCTCGGCTCATTCCCGCAACCCGCGGCGCGTCGTGCCGAGGCGTGGCGTGGCGTGGCGAGGCGGGCGGCGGAGGAGGAGCGCGCGTGGATGTCCCTCTTGTTCTCATGCTCATACAAGTGGGGAAGGAGCCTCCCTTATAAAGAGGTCCAACTCCCTCTAAACTAGCAATGTGGGACTAAACTTTAGTAGTATCCCTTGCCTTGCACAAATGGGCTAAGTGGGCCTCTAGGATTTATTAGGAATTTCTGAAATAGTTATTGGGCTGCCCCAATATAGACTAAATTCAGCAATCCCCACCGATCCCAGAGGCACACAGAAATTTGCCTTTGGTTCCAAAACACTGCTTTATATACCGATCTGCTGCGGTGGAGACTGTTAAGTTGAACTTCCACCTAGAACTCTATGCTACACTAGTAAGCAACTTGAGCAGTGGGTGGGCCTTGAGCGCAAGTTTTCTGAATCTAACTTCACACAAAGCCTTGACCGATATTAGGCGACCGTGGGACTTCCCGGCGGGTGGAGCTTATGTGTCATACTCAGAGACCTTTCATGAGTTTACTAGAGAGCACCCTACTCTCATAGATTGCGACTTTTAACAATCAGACTCATATAGGTGTGTTCTTTAAAAGATGTTCTGCAGGACAACATCTCTGCTTAAATGGGTCACTTAGAACACATTAAGATATACATCAACCTGCCCTGCAGATTAGGAGAGTATTGCATCTTCATGGAGCGGTATTGTTAATAGTAAGGATACTCTCCTCTTGACCAACAACTTGTCTTCCACATCTAATTCACGGGATCTCCGATCACAAAGAATAGGTTACCACCGTGAACAACTCATATTGTTGGTCTCATACCCATCTCCTCGATGCATTATCTATCACATTCGCGATAGACCCTTAGTAAAAGGATCTGCCAGATTTTTAGGCGTTTGGATATAATCCAGCGCAATAACTCGGAGTTTTTCATTTTCTGACAGACTTTAACCTTCTCTGAGCGTGTCTTGATGACTTCATGTTATCCTTTGAGCTGCTCACTTTTGTGATCACAGTTTGATTGTCGCAGTTCATAAGGACACCGGTACAGAGTTTCTCAACAACCGCAAGTCATTCAAGAGCCGCGAAGCCAATCTGCTTCAACGGTAGCTGTATCTAGTGTTGTGAGTTCTGCTTCCATTGTTGACCTTGTTAAGATGGTGCGCTTGCAAGACTTCAAGAAACAGCGCCGCCTCCATGAGTGAATACATATCCGCTCGTGGCCTTTATCTCATCGACATCGAGATCCAGTTTGAGTCACTATACCCTTCAAGCACCTTTGGGTGCCGGTGTAGTGAATTCCATAATGTCTGATGCCTTTAAAATAACGCAAAACTCTTTCTAGAGCTTTCCAATGCACATCTCTGGTTTTGAGACAAACCGCTCACTTGCTAACAACAAAAGAGATGTCGAGTCTTGTAGCAGCTAAGTACATAAGCGAGCCAATAATCTGAGAATACTTCAATTGATCTCTAGCAATTCTTCAATTCTTTCGAAGCAGCATGCTAGCATCATATGGTGTTGGAGAGGGCTTGCAGTCACCATAGCCAAAGCGACTCAAGATCTTTTTCACATAGTGAGATTGAAGCAATGTAATCCCACCATCATCATCTCTCAACAACTTGATGTTCAGAATGACATCAGCCACTCCTAAATCCTTCATCTCAAAACAGCGAGATAGGAAATCCTTGACCTCCTTAATAACATTCAGATTTGTTCCGAAAATCAGTATGTCATCAACATACAAGCAAAGCATAACTCCCTCGCCCCCACCATGGCGATAGTACACACATTTGTCAAACCGTTCACAACAAAGCTGCAGCATTTATTAAAGTTCTTCGAACTTCTCATGCCCTTGTTTGGGTGCTTGCTTGAGTCCATACAAAGACTTGACAACTTGCACACTTTCCCTTCCTGACCATCTATTACAAACCCATCTGGTTGTTCCATATAAATTTCCTCATCCAACTCTCCATTTAGGAAAGCAGCCTTAACATCCATTTGATGAACGAGAAAACCATGTGAGGCAGCTAGTGAAAGTAGAACTCAAATAGTGGTCAGTCGAGCCACAGGTGAGTAAGTATCAAAGAAGTCTTCACCTTCCTTTTGGGTATAACCCTTAGCCACGAGCCGAGCCTTGTACTTTTCGATAGTACCATCAGGCCTAAGCTTCTTCTTGAATACCCATTTGCATCCTATAGGTTTGCACCCATAAGGACGATCAGTTATCTCCCAAGTTTCATTCGCCAAGATGGAATCCATCTCTTCTGAACTGCTTCCTTCGATGAGTCGGCATCTTCAGATGCATAGGCCTCTGAAATAGAACTGGGAGTGTCATCTATGAGATACACAAGAAAATCATCACCAATGGACTTTGCAGTCCTGTGTCTCTTGCTCCTAGTAGGAACTTCATTGTTTTCCTCCACAGGACTTTCAAAGTGTTCCATCGAAATGGCAGGTTCGATGGTATGGCGGTTCTGATTCGATGAACTAGGCATCTCTGATTAGATGAGGTAGCCATATCCTTCATGGGAAAGATATCTTGAAGAAAGTCGCATCATTCGACTCCATGATCGTACCAACGTGCATGTCCGGTACCTCAGATTTTACAACCAAGAATCTATAGCGATGCTATGAAAAGCATATCGAGAAAACACAATCCACGATCTTTGGTCCAAGCTTCCGCTTCTTTGGAATTGGAACATTGACTTTCGTAAACAACCCCATGTTCGCAGATAAGAGAGTTTTAACCTTTTCTTCTCCCATTCCTCGAATGGAGTTGTCTCTTTGTTCTTTGTGGGGACTCGATTTAGGACATGACATGCTGTCAATATCGCCTCCCCCCACCATGCCTTGGAGAGACCCGATGTGTCTAACATGGCATTAACCAAATCAGTTAGAGTATGGTTCTTTCTTTCGCCACCCCATTTGGTGAGGTGAGTAGGGGCGTCCTCTCATGGATTATACCATGTTCCGCACAAAAAGCATCAAACTCATTGGAAAAATACTCTCCACCACGGTGGGACCTAAGCCTCTTGATTTTTGATCAAGTTGGTTTTCCACTTCAGCTTTATAGATCTTGAAAAAGTTCAAAGCCTCATCCTTAGATTTCAAAAGATACACACAGCGGTATCTAGTGGAGTCATCAATTAACGTCATGAAATATTTCTTTCCACCTTTTGTCAAAACACCATTCATTTCACATAGATCTGAATGTATAAGTTCTAGTGGTGCAAGATTTCTCGTCTCCATGATCACGTGAGATTCTGAGGTTGCTTAGCTTGCACACACACTTGACACTTAGATCCCTTAGCGGTGGTGAAACTAGGGATTAAGTTCAACTTAGCTAGTCGCGACATGCAACCAAAGTTAACATGACAAAGTCGTGAATGCCACACATTTGATTCACTATTGTTGCAAATATGATTAACAACTTTATTGCAAGCGTCGATAAGGATAAGCGAAACAGGCCTCGACTCATAGCCTTTACCGACAAAGGTTCCATACTTGGATATTACAAATTTATTCGACTCAAAGACAAGCTTGTAGCCATCTCTACGAAAGAGATTCGCTAACAAGATTTTTATTGACGGAGGGACATAATGCACGTTCTTGACCCTTACGATCTTCCCGAAGTAAACTTCAGATCGACCGTGCCAACACCACGAGCGAAGCACTTGAACCGTTGCCCATCGGCACGGTTGAAGTCCTATGATCGATAAGATGAAAACATGGAAATATCACGCATACATGCACATTAGCACCGTGTCAATCAACCAATCGGAGAATGACATCTTGAAAGAATAGTGGGAAATATACCATACCCAGCATCCTTCATGTCAATCTCTCCGATGACAACATTAGCGGTCTTGCCGCCTTTCCCGAGATGAGCGCTTGTCATAGCGATTGGGGCAACTAGGAGCCCAATGATCGGGATCTCCACACACATGACAAGCACATTTCTTCTTGTCATTCTTCTTCTTGAAGTTAGTGTGTTGCACTGCCTTGTTCTTCCCATCAAACTTTCCTTTACCATCAAACTTGCCCTTGTTCTTGAACTTGTGGGATGGAAGTTTTTCTTACATGCAGTTGGCACTAGATCCTCCTCAATACCTCGAGCACGTGTGTCCTTTGCTCTCGCCTTTTCTTCCACATCAAGAGTGCCAATGAGATCCGGACGGAAAACTCCTGTCTCTTATGCTTGATGAGGTAGCAAAGTTCCTCCACGAAGGAGGAAGCTTAGTGATGATACCCCGCAACAAACTTGTCCGGTAGGATACAATTGAAGTGCTCAAGTTCTCTAGCAAATGATCGTATCTCGTGAGCCTACTCAACCACGGAGCGCTCTTGGTCATCCTGTAATCATAGAATTGCTCCATGATGTACAGCTCGGTGCGGCATCCGAGACCCCAAACTTGGCCTCGAGTCGTCCCCACATATCTTTTCCATTGTCAATTGGCGCATAAGCATCAACTATGTTCTCACCAAGAATACTCAAGAGAGCAGCCTTAAACAAGGTATCCATTTTCGAAAAGCTTGTGCTGTTGGGCATCTTGCTCTCCTTCAGTTTGCCAAGAGTGGCGTCATAGCAACTCATGGTTTGAAACCATAAGACTGCTCTCACGCGCCATCTCTTATAGTGGATACCCTCAAACATAGGAGGTCTCATGGAAGCAGCAAAACCATTCGAGGTAAATTGCCTATAATAAGGTTTTTGGATTGTTGGAAATATGAGCCATTTACCGAATAATTTTATTAACAGAAATACTAGATAAAGCATGACTAGTATAGCAGTGATAAAACAAGTCATGCGATTTGACAAAGAGAAGGTAAATAACATCTGCATATATAATCTAGAACCGATCATCTCTAGAGCGAGACGGTAGATCAAGATGCATAAGAGAGAGGTAAACATAAATGCGCATATATGAGTTTGAAGTAAACACATCTAGAACAGACACTAGATGAAGTTGCTTATCGACATAGAACTTAACATCGTGGGGCGAAACTAGAGCCAAGAACTGTAGTAGGACTTCTAACGAAAGGAGAAGAACACGTCGGCACAAAGCAGCAGAAGCGCTGGACTTGGGTCGGTGTCCTCGCCGCCATGTCGTCGAGGAGGTCGTGGGCGTCGGGGAAGAAGTCGTCGTCCGGGAAGTAGTCGTCGGCGACGGATCGTCCATGATGAGGCGTCGATAGTCGCAGAGCGCTCCCAAAAACCTTATCACCCTTCTCCGTCACAGGACTCAAAGAGTGCGGTTTGAGGCCCTCTTCGTCCCGACCTGCGGTGCCGCGCAAGCCGGGATGGAGAAGATCGTAGCAGCAGCGCAGTGCTCGAGAACCGTGGCGAGAGGAAGAAGTAGTTACAGTGCGCCTCTCGAGAGGCGACCTCCCTTTATAGGCGCAAGAGAAGGAGGCGAGAGGTTGCGTCGGGAGCTGAAGGGAATGCGGGAGACGAAACGAACAGACAGCAGCCGAAGAATTTAGACATCGGCTCGGCTCATTCCCGCAACCTGCGGCGCGTCGTGGCGTGGCGAGGCGTGGCGTGGCGTGGCGTGGCGAGGCGGGCGGCGGAGGAGGAGCGCGCGTGGATGTCCCTCTTGTTCTCATGCTCATACAAGTGGGGAAGGAGCCTCCCTTATAAAGAGGTTCAACTCCCTCTAAACTAGCAATGTGTGACTAAACTTTAGTAGTATCCCTTGCCTTGCACAAATGGGCTAAGTGGGCCTCTAGGATTTATTAGAAATTTCTGAAATAGTTATTGGGTTGCCCCAATATAGACTAAATTTCAGCACCGCAGTGCAGCCAGCAGCCACCGTCGCGCCTCGAAGCTCGTCGGCATGGCCACACTCGAGTCATTAGCGCCATAAATGGGCGGCATGGGTGCCCCAACCTCACCGGCAGCGAAGACCCTAGACAACACCACAGAGCTCCATTACGGGGCCAACTGTCACGCCAGCCGGCATCCTGTGCCTCATGCCACCTAAGCCCAAGCAACGCCCCGATGCAGTCGTCGGCCACACGGGCTTCACCCGACGACGTCCTCTGGTGGCGGCGTGGGGAATAAGGGGTGGTGCAGGGTGGCAGCGACTAGGTTAGAGAGCCACCTGAGTCGCCTTGTGAGAGCGACGCGGGGGCGTTTTCTTCATACCATCAACCCTACAACACGTGTACAATATTATGCATGCTGCATCACTGTCAATATATTCCTACAGGATAGTTTTTCATTCTACAATACAAATCGATTTGATTCCACAAAACAAGAGAATAACATAAACTAAAAATAAAAGTAAATTATATAAAAAGTGAGCTATCATATATGCTCACAGTATGGCACCCAATTGTCCACGCCATTGGCTATGGCTAGATACCGTTCTGGATCTTATCAATTCATGCATTCCCTTTTGTGGTTTTGGAATATATTAGCTAAAGCTTCTGATGCGTGCAGATGGAAAAGATAATTAAAGTAGGTAGTCGCCAATGCAAGTAGCCATAGAGAGGGCATCGATCTCTTTCTGTAGCTTCCAGGCCGGTGCTCGCCGCGCTTATCTCACCTGGTCGACAGCTTAGAGTATATGTGCACTGCATAAGATGCCGCGATTCGAGATCGGTCGACTGCAATCTATCGTACATACATGACATCAACTTGACTTGATAGCATTATCCTAAGCATAGACGTAAAGTATATGAATGCATGACCTCTTTATTTAAAATCGAGTCTAGCATATATTGGATCAATAGCATGTCCGATATAACCAGATAATGGGGTAGCTGAACCCGGAAGAACAAGGGAAACGTTTCTAGACGGTGCACCGGCTGGTCGCACGCCTCGTCACGCGGCAGGCGCGAGCGCAGAGGGCCACACCCCCTATTTTCATGGGCGCATGTAACCGTCCTATCCCCTTCCCCTGATCCAACCTCCCCTGCGAGCTTCCCCTCCGTTCCCCGCTGCCAAGGCGCGCCGCCTCCGCCGCCTCCCGTGCTCGTCCCCCTCCCCCTCCCTTGCCCCCGTTTCTCCACCGGCGGCAATGCTGCGTTTTTGCTACAACTGGTATTGAGAAAGCTACCATCGGCGCTCGATTTTGTTGCAACCAGGCGACGACGAGCGTGGCCGGCGACGATGGCACCTGATTTTGCTACAATAAGACGTTCAAGTGTAGAATGTTGCAACCGGCAAAAACAAAAGCTGGAATGGGTGTTCACGTTTGCTGGAAGCGTATTTTGATTTTGCTTCAACCGACCACCGGAGCTCTTGACACCCTCGCCGGCGGCGCCGTAAAATGTTGCAACCGTCAAAAACAAAAGCTGGAACGGGCGTTCATGTTTGCTGGAAGCGTTTTATGATTTTGCTTCAACGACCAACGAAGCTCTGATTTTGTTGCAACCGGCAACCTGCAAAGCTTCCACCGGTGAGTTTTTTTGCTTCGATGGTGACAGATGGGAAGTGGTGACCAAAGAGACGACGGCGATGCTAGCGGCATACACCCGGCGACGAGGGTCGGCGAGGGCGGTTGGGCGCGCACCCTAGTGTTTGCAACCATGGGGGGCGGCGAGGTGCAACCGTCGCCGGCCGGTGCTACATGGAGGCGATGTCGGAGCGGTGACCCGCCATGGAGAGGATCTGCCAGGAACCCGACGGCCGGCGATGAGGGAAGCGAATGGTGGCGGCGAGGTTACAAGCGCAGCAGCAGGAAGGCAGTGGTGGCTCGCTGCCGGGTGCGGGAGGCGGCGCTCTCCTTCCTCTCCTTTCCCCCCGCGCGGGAGGTTGACGATGGATGCGGCAGAGGATGGGGGAGAGATCTAACGGTTGTGTGCGTAGATCGAACGGACCTGGCCAGACCGGTCGAAAGTTTCGGCCGGTGCGCCGGCGCAGAGTACTGCCCGAAGAACAAAGGGAAAGTCCTCCTCTTTTTTTTTGAACAGAGGGTTTTTTTTAACAGAGGGAAAAGTCCTAGTTGTACCCTCATACCAATGTACTCTCTTTCCTCAACGTCCATTCTCGCATCAAAATTTGTGCACAAAAACTTCTCTTATTTGTTTCTCCCAAATAAAAAAACATTTGAACTTGAAACTTTATAGATAAACATCACACAAGTACTATCATGTGACGATAAGGTTTCGGATTTTTTGGCGCAAGATAATTTTTTTAAATGATACAATTCATTTGAAATTTGAATTTAACAAATTTATGTTTCATCAAAATTCCTAAATATTTTATATAATGAGTGACACCTATGTGTAGTTGATTTGCAACGTTTCAAGGTCAATTGTTCTCCTCTTTGGAAGAAACAAAAAAGAGAAATTACTCTATAAGGATAGCGAGAATCTTGACACAAGCTGAATGGTATAGACAGAGAATACTGGTATGAGGGTACAAAAATCCACAGTCAAGAGCAAAAACAATTTTAAACAAAGGGGAGATTTGAGCTTCGACTATATGCTTCAAAAATCTGGTGAAGCCCACTATAAGTCTTGCCGGCCATGGGCAACATTGAGAAATACAGTCATAAAAAAAATTGTTGAGGATGAAACCTCATTGAATTACCATAATAGTAGACCGACACGTAAGATGAAGATTGGCAATCGCGCGGAGGTATAACCCCGGCCTTGGCTGGCAACCATGCTAGTATTGTTAGACTTGGCAGACGACCTTTTGCTCGAATGGATTTGAAAGAAGGAACTATTGAAGAAAACAATGTTTTGCCCGATGATGCCATGGAGCCGCGCTGACAAACAACACGAATAATCAATCCGTTGTCCGCTAAGAACAAAGGTGATAGAAACACTAAAGCTCGTAGGTAACACTGCACCAAGCGCCACCGAGATGGGATTGGAGTCGAAGTACTTTTATTCGAGATAACGCTATCACCGTCGGAGCAACCGATGCTACTGATGTTGGTGATAGTACCTTGGTTATACTTTTGGATTAGAGGAGGGCGTGGTGAAACCATCAGAGGTTGGATATGGGCTCTAGACCTTTACAGTGGAAACATATGTTCTAAATACTAGATGATACCCCATGCGTTGTTGTGGAAATTGGTTGCAATATATTTCAATATGTTTGGTACATGAAACATTTTGGCTAGTACTATGAGAAATAAATCTGAAAATGCCCATGACTGATTTTATTTATTTATTGTGTCGTGTAAAATATTTATTGAATATAAGTAGCATAACAGTTTTTCATGCATGGTTGCATGCTGAGGTGAATCTTTTCTCATGCATGGTCGCATGTTAATGTGGACATTTTTTCATGCATAGGCGTATGTTGATGTGGCATCCTTGTATGTTAAGATAAATAAATGTAATTAGTAGAGATCACCTACTTAGTTATATAAGGTTTTATTTTTTAGGCTTTTATTGTAAGCACCATTGAATTAGCCAACTAATTTTTACTAATTAATATCAATTAGCGCACAACGATAATCCTTTTTAGAGTTTTCTAGTGGGTTGTACGTAAAAAAACATTCCTATAACAAATATAATGTGGTGCAATCCAATCCTTGCATATGATAAGTATGTATATCTCCAAAGTGTAAAATATTAATGTATAAGTGTTTATTGATTAGTATATATATATCTCCAAAGTGTAAAATATTAATGTATATTTTTATGGGTAATATATTAATACCAAAGTGATATCAATTACACTCAGCCTCTACAACAACACAATATCAAGAACTAGTCGAGGCACTGAGGGTGCATACAACCAAAAAGGGAAAAAAGGAAAGAAGTAAAAAAAACAAAGAGAGTCAACGCGATCAACAACATGCAATAAAACAACTGCAACACCAACATTACCCTGAATAACAGACGAACTATGAGCAAGATTCCTAGAAAATAGCGCATCCAATGCCCAAGAGCTCCCGTCATTGCATCCAACAGTTGAAGATCGGGTTAGCGTTCTCACGCAGGAGAGCATGTCTAAGGAATGTCCAAAGAAATGCTCTCAACAAGAGCACGTAGCGTAAAACACCGTCATTTGTAAGGTACAACCAAAAAAGGTCAAATCTAGGGTTTTCTTCCAATAGTTCAAGTCACGGTACTCGGAGCGCATCACCAAACCGAAGTCGCCGTATATTGTCATCGCCACTTGCCGAACAAGACCATGTTTGCATAAGGGAACACCTGCACACGATGATCACGGGAAATTAAAATACAAACCGTTCCATGACATACAGGACCGGAAAAGGACATCATCACATCATCAAAGCCATGCTCTTCGACTAGCCACAATGGTGAGTAACATACACTAGTAACATATACATATCCCTAGACTATGTTACTACCTTTATAATGGGTAGTAAACATTAGTGTGGTAACATGCAAAGCTTCATTTATTAGGTTATATAGACTCATATTGCATTGGAACATGTGATGTTACAGTAACTAGCTAAGTTACTATAACTATCTCTCTCCTCATTAACTCACTGCCACATAAGCAAATTTGCTGAGTTGAACTCGATGTTACTGCTGAAATTACTCCCGCTGTGACTAGTCTTCTAAACACGAAATGTCGCACCTCACGGCCGTAGAGCCGAACGTCATCACGGGAGGTTCAACACGTTGTACGCATGCACGTGCCCCAGAGCCATTGTAGTAGAGACCGATGGCGCCTAGACGTGGCAAGTCAAAGCCGTACTATTCCCACTCCACCACATATCTATTCGTGTCGCCGCCGTTGATGCTGCATCGCCGACCAAGCCGTCAGCCAGCCTCGGAACAGCAGCTGGACCACCACCGCCAGATCAGGGGAGGTGCCGATGTATATGTGTGATGGAAAATAATTATAAATGACAAACAGGAGACGATAGTAAACTAGTACTCCCTCTCTTTCAGTTTACAGGGCGTGTGCGTATCTCTAGGTCATCAATTTGACCAACCTAATACAAGTCATATATTACAAAAAGTATATCAATATAAAATTCAGATGTCTATTTTTAAACCGTATAACTTTTGTGTTATATAGTTTATATTAAGGTGATAAAATTGACAACATAGATATACGCGCAGGACTTATAAATTGAGATGGAGGGAGTAGCTACTATGATCAATATGCAATGCAACTACGAAACTTGTAGGCTAAAGACGGCACGTATCATTTGATAATGAACTGTTTATATTTATCAGCTAGCTCTTTGAAAAACGATGATTGTACACCTGAGTGCACAAGTAGCACTGGGATTACAACACGAACATCACCCGTACGTAAAACTCGCTCCTAGCGAGCTATAAGCCTTGCTACTGCCGGAACAGGATTGAAAAAACCTGTTCGATCGACGCTGACTAGGCCATCAGTTAGGTTATTCTAAGAAAATGCATATACGTACTTCACACTCTTTGACAAAATTTTATTTTTCCCAAGTGGCACCAGCATTCCTCTATAGCCAGAGGGCACCTGCATTCCTCAGCATTGGGACCAGCTCGCCGCTGAGATGCATGGACATGACCCTGTTTGTCCCGCCGACAAGCTTCCCGCCGATGAACACCACTGGAACAGATGGGCCTTTCCCGAGCATCTTGAGGAGAGCTCTCTCCATCTCCTTTCCCCTGGGGTCTTGGTCGAGCTCGTGCACCAGTGCATTGACACCCAGGTCGCAGAAGAGCCGCGCCACAGTGTGGCACATGCAGCAAGAGCTCAGGGTGAAGATCACCACCGCTCTCTCCGACGCCAGCTTCATCACGCGATCCATCTGCCTGCTAAATAAGTTCTTCTAATGGGTTATATGTGTGTACGTGCACGGATCTCTAGGCCTGCTTTGCTTTGAAGTTTGAAGAAGACTTTGAAATGTGATGGAGCCTTTGAGTAGCTCTAGCTTGTTGTTGCTGCCTTGTGTTGTGCCAAAGAGGAAACCTGGATGGTTTGCTAGCAGAGGGGTGGCTTCCTTTTATAGAGCTACAAAAGGGTAGTGTTTCTTTCTATGCACTAGGTAGCAGGGTGTCCTTCATGCATGCATGGGTTGGAATATCCAGTGCAAGTAAGATCAGGAAGTGTTTGGAACAGACCAGTGTGATCTAGCAGCCATCTTTAACATTGTACAAAGAGCATTTTGGATTTTTCTAGAAAAAACAAATGAAAGCTCCTAGCTAGCATGCTTGGTATTGGCGCCATTGGTTTGTTCAAAAGCATATTTTGGTTGGTATCCAAGAGGAGATGAGATTAGATAATGCACGCGTGGAGCCGTGTTGGTTCTGATCAACATGGACCCAAACACGCGACTGGAATAATCCGATCGATTTTCTAAGTGTTGACCTAGCTTTTTTTTTCGATAAAGGGGGGAATCTAGTATATATGCCTATGGAGAGGTCCTGCTTTTGAAATCCATCTATCTATTGGCTGTTTGTTAAGCCAACTAATCTTCAGGAGAACTAATTAAGACCTGGAAGGGGTGGTCAATCCTAATTGACTCATACAACTATGGTAATGGGTGATAGAATGCAGAGGCCACAGATTAAGATCCACCCGTGCATCGAGTAGAAATCCGGAAAGTAAGAAGGTCGGAATATGAATCTCATCATCGATAGTGTACTCATGCATACTATCTCAAAGCGCCCAAGTCAATGGGATGAAATTTCAGTACGAAATTCCAAGGCAGATTTTTCCCCCCTTTTTTTCAAGATTTCTCTCCTCGTTTGAGTTTTCAAAAAGGAAAGCAGAAAAGGAATTCATGTGTTTACAAACAGATGAACAACTTGGTCTTTGTCAGTTTTTACTTAACAAAGAGCACTAAGAAAAGGTTTTTACTTAACAAACTAGGTCACTCTATTCTAGTACTACTTAATTGCGCATTTTTTCAGGGACTCGTTTCTACTTAATTGAAAGGCAGTGCTCCTGTCAGTTTCACGAAAGTATAGATGAACAGAAGCTTGCAATGGTGAAAACGTGTCGATGATGTGCGACAACAAGAACCGTATCAACAATGACGCGGAATGCTGATATGGTACGGCCAATACTTTGCTTGTAAGGAAACCTCAGGCTCACCTTGTTTCTGGTTAACCGGCGATGAGTCGCCACAGGTACAGAGAATAGCATCGTCGACAGAGCTCTCAATCTCTCATCACTCACACTGCCTTATCTGTAAGCACAGAATATGTCCAACTTGCCTGCTTTTTCTCTCTCAAGATTTAGCTGCTTGGGCTTTGAGAAACGCCCATCATCATCATCTCTTGGCCGTATCAGATATGAGGCGCCGCGATACCGACGACGGTGCCATCCTTGCTTTTTCTTTGACATCCTCACCGAATCGATCCTACAAAGCTCTGCCAAAGCAAGGAAAGTACGGAGAGAGGGAGAGAGAGATGCTGCATGTGGCGCCACACAGTTGCTACATGTATGGTGGTACAAGCATCTACAGAAAGTCAGATATATATTACCAGGATGTTATTTTCAAAACAAAAAAAAAATCTGCAGTTTTAACGCATGACGCAAACATCCTGGCACTTAAGAATGGAATATATGTCTTGATAGAGATATCCTTTATCCTCTAGATTTGCCTTGATGCTCTTCACCTGGAAAGAAAAGGCTAGTGTTATGTAGTGGCAATCTCCATAGCTAGCTCCTCAAGGATCTTATGGTTCTTCATCAATTCTTGGCTCCTCACCCTCTCAAGGGCTAGCCTTGGCTCCTGCAAGAAGAATGTTTAGTGCAGCTCTTCAGATCAATCTAGCACGCACCCGACATTGCCGAAAAAGGATAAATTCTCAAGTATACATGTGTAGCACACTGACAGAAAGAGTACCGCCACATTTTATGTACGACTGAGTATGCCAGAGATGTAGCAAGTACTTTTGAAATGCTACTGGAGAGGTGTGGAAGCGCCTAGTAGTGCATTTGAACAGTATTGTAAAACCACGTCAGTTATTTCCGAGCGGTTCAAATTTGAAGTAAAACCACTTCAGTTATTTTCAAACGGAGGCGGTACTTGATTCTGATTCTTTGGCAAATTGACATGTGGATCACGAAAACCTAACCTAGCTACTGTACATTGATGATGCACATACGCCAGCCTTGAGGTGCCGACACCTAAGAGGATCTTATTCCTTGGCTCTTTATTATTTGATAAGCCTGGCTAGCTTGGTGATTACCTGAAACCCTAACAACCAATATCATCCATGCGTAGCAAGTGTGCAGTCTCATCAGATCCTAACATATCACATTCTATCCTCTATCCTTGAACGACATCCTACCCAGTTTTTAAGGATTTAGATTCCAGTTTTGGACATGGACAGAAACTAATGCCTACTGGTAATAGCT
This sequence comes from Aegilops speltoides, assembly GCA_021437245.1. Taxonomy (NCBI): domain Eukaryota; kingdom Viridiplantae; phylum Streptophyta; class Magnoliopsida; order Poales; family Poaceae; genus Aegilops; species Aegilops speltoides. Next base: position 101,453,050 of record CM038145.1, read on the forward strand.
GTGTCTATCATCACTCAAATGAATCGTCACCCTTTCATCTTCACCTCCACCTTGAGAGAACCCTATTTTGCATGATTTTCTCCTTAAAATTCCGACCTAAGGAGAGCAATGCATGGCTTTTGTTGTCGCGGAGAACGAAAAACGACAAGCATGGCACTGGGAATACAGGATGCATACCAGTTGCAGGTAAGATACGGTTTAGCCAACTGACAATGGTTTGTACTAGAAGAGTGATGAAAACCAAACCTCAACACAGCACGCTCAAAAGATTTGGTGTAAAAATCTAATAAACTTCTCTCAAATTGTGAGGATGATACAATGAGGGACCTGACAACAGCAGCGTACACACAATTCCCATGGGTTACAGTAGCTCAGAATTCAACTCCTGGGGAATATAGCATATGCTGGGCTTCATCCATGGTGATACAGAGTAATGGTGCTGTATTACAGATTTAAGACAGACTTACAGGTAAGCAACGCTGTTCACAGCAATACACTAGTAGCTGACAATTCAAGAGATGAATTGAATCTTGGCAGAATGGTAAAGCGGCGAAGGCCCAGGGATGGGCTGACACTAGACGGGCAATGCCGCCAAACAATGCTTCTTCTTCTATGTGTATGGTTCTGGCATTGGTTGCACAGACCAGGTGATACACCAGTATGATGTATTCTCTACAGGAGGTTGTCTTAAGATGAGTCTGTTGTCGACGGAGAACTGCTTCCTGATAAATCTGCAGGCCGCGACGTCGATCGAGTGTTGTATGAGTTGCAATGGCTGCACTTATGGCCAATCACGTGGAAGTCCACTTCTGACACTTTATTGCAGTCATTGCAAAGAACCCAAACCTAGAAGATTTAGCACAAGGACAAACCACTGTTAGCCTGACTCAACTACCATATCCACACAAAAATACTCCCTCTGTTCCTAAATATAAGATGTTTTAGCATTTCTCTGATTCACATGTATCTAGACCCATTTTAATGTGTGTTCACCCATTTCAATCCGCATAGTAGTCTACACTGAAATTATCTAAAACATCTTATATTTAGGAACGGAGGGAGTATATCACTAATGTGTGACAATTGGCATGACAATGGTCATCTCATATCTTCAAAGGTTCAGATAGATCAAAAACACAATATAATGGAACTTCCACCATTGGATGCTCATTTTCTGTGAGAAAGCTAATTTGTCAATAAAATAAGTGGCAGAAAATGGTTTCCAGGTGATTCTGAAAGTATGGCTAACGGAGATGGTTTTGAGTGTAGTATATATCAACGAGCAACATAACATTGGCTTGTGCACTAGCACAAACCAGTTTGGCAATGTAAGCTATGTCTGGTTGGACTAAATAGTTCAATCACAAGAGAGTACCTTGTAACGATATACAGGAGGCATAATTGTTGCTTCAATCTACAAAAGGAAAAGCAACTCATTATTGAAGCAAGCTCCAAAATATATCTAAATATTAAGAGCTGTCCAGAGCATCAATGCATCACAAAGTCAGAATACAATGAATATTTGTCGAGTGATTGTTGTAATGCACATGTCTAACATTTAGAAAATAAATGTTATACCTCTTGATCCAACATGCCCCAGTGAAGTGTCATGTCAAGAGCTGTCTTGGAGCATATTGGACAAGTGTATCTGCAGCATCATAAGCCAATAAATAGTTACAACAGAAGCGACAACATCGGAGAGAGGTTTAAAAAAAGGAATAACTGGGTACACATATATCTCCATGTTAACACAAGTGAAAGGATTTACTTATTATGGTCCACCATCTCAGCGAAACAGTCCATGTGCATCGTGTGTCCACAGTTTAGAACTCTTGTTCCTTTTAATGAATCAAACAGATACTGCACAGAAAATTTCACTATTAACATCTCAATAGTTCCAATAAGTGAAACAGTACAAGCTCCTGATGTTACCTCATAACAGATTGGGCAGTTCTGTCTCATTGAATCCTCCACACACTGATGGTTATCACGCAACGCAACAGCATAACATGACCCTATTTATTGCAGAACAAATAGTTACGAAATTGAACATATTGATATTAGTATTACTAGACAAGAATTCATCCTGCACATCATATGTACCGTCAGCAGATTTAAAATACAAGTAAACAAAGTTAACTTTTTAATTTACACAGGGATCTTTCTTTATTGGTAAATTTTCTATAACCTAGACATTACATGACTAGGACTAGATAGTGGACAAATTGTACACAAATAGGCTCATGAGATTATCGTCAACTGTTTCCCACGATTATTAAGGCATGATCCATTGCAGTTACAAAAAAGAACACAAGTTGATTTCCAGTTCCAGCAGGAGAACGGAAAGTTTCAGGAAAAAGTATTTATGCTACTGCATCATGTAGATTACTCAAAGGCACAAATCAATCATGGCATTGTCATGAGCCTGGAACAACAGTTAACACAAAGCCAGCATGATTATAGCATACCACACTTTGCACAGTGGAAGTAGTTTTCCTTGCCGCCAACCCTGGTTGATTTGAATAGAAACAGGGTTAAGACTTTGCTTAATAAGATACAAGTGAAGATAGCGTTTAGAGCTCACCTGCATATGCCGCAATCATGGCAATGGTACTGCCCTTTCTCTGTCTGTAGCAAAAGACAATGCATCAGCTGATACGAACCACACTAAGTACATAACCACAGAAAACAAAATTGAGACATACGTCATCATCATAAAACTTGCATACATCACAGAAGTATTCTCCCATATTGACTCCACATCTTACACACACTTGTGACACCTGAACAACACAAGAGTTTTAGTTTGAGCATAATGACATCCTGCGAGACATGATTACAAAGTAAAAAAAGTTTGTACTAGTATTTAAGTCGTACCGGTTGTTCAGTATCACAGAGTACACACACTACCTGTAGCAAAAAGGACAACCGGTCATTCAGAATTTATGAACCTACTGAGGTCTACTGATTGTACAGAAAAAGAAAGGGCTTGCGAGGCATACTTTTTCAACATCCTGGCGACATATATTATGCCGATCACCCAAAGCCTACAGTGAAGACAATGCCATTAAAACTAGTTAAATTCAATAAATGCAGTTTGTTGCTCGTTAGCTGCTCTATGCAAACTGTCAACATCTAACAGTTGCCATTTTTCAAAGGGAAAGATAACTCTCCCAGGGTGCCTTGGTGGGCACACCATGGTTGTGAACCCACCCACCCACCCGGGTTCGAGGACTCGCCCCACTTTAAGTTAGACGTCTTCCCCCTTGGTCTAATTCTTTTTTTTTCAAGGGAAGATGTTTAAACTCCAACAAGAGCGCCATGGAAAGGACCAAGCAAAGGAGCGAAATCGCGCCAAGAAATGCGTCAGACACCATGGAAAGATGGGTCAATTACATGGAACAAATATGATCCCTGAGGAAGAGCAAATCGCCCCACTTTAAGAATAAGTCAGGGAGGCGTCTTCCCCCTTGGTGTAATTCTTTTATTTATTTATTTCCAATGGAAATGTTTAGACTCCAATAAGAGCAACTGTTCTCAATGAGTCTGACAAGTTCCCATTTTGCTAATTTACAGTTTTGATCTATTAAGAAGATTAACTTATGTTTATACATTTATTTCGTCAGCACCCTGAAGATTTATTTTACCAGTCATTGAAATCTCACACGACGGCTTATCATGCATAACTTCAACCAAACAAGTTGTCCAAGATTAAATGAACGAAATTAAGATCAAAACTAATAAAAATTTAGAGCCATAGTGATTCGATATCGACGAACCAACTCAACTTGCGAGGTTGCCATGTTAGACTTGTTTGGAGTACGGAGGATGGGGCCTTTATGGGGGATTTAGTTCCCTCTCAATCTTCTATCGCTTGTTACAAACAAAACAAGGTGATAGTGCATTAACCAATGATTGTTTAGCATCCCAGTGAAACTGTACATGGGGCAAGTGGTGCTAATTACTACACGACCATGGGTAGTTGGTTTCCACATGGATGAGCACGATAATCATGCGGTCGTGGCGAGCAAAGCAAAATAATAACTAGTAGCGTACCGTGGCGTCGTTGTGGCAATGGCGGCAGGGGAACACCTCCTTGCAGCAGGGTGCTACGATCTTGCATCTCCGCCGGTAATGCTCGCACCTGCGCAGCAAGAGGGGTGAGTCGCAATCGGGTCCGAGAGATGAAACGAAACCTGGAAGACCAGAGATGGATCACGAGGTCCCACGAGACGAAGCAATGGACCAATCGGACCAAGCAAAGGAGCGAAATCGCGGCAACGGGCGCGGCAGACGCCGCAGAAAGACGGGGCAATCGCGCGGAATCGAGCAAATTTCGATCCTCGGGAAGGACGAATCGCATCAAAAGGGGGGAGGGGAGGGGAGGGGAGAGGACGCTGCCTAACCCGTGCTCCATCTTGCCCACGTCGCGGCGGCCCACATCTCCGTCGCCCGTGGCCTCGTGGGCGAGGTCGTCGTCGGCGAAGTGCGTTCCTCCCATCCCCGGCGGCGGCGGCGGCGGCGTCAGCGTCGGCGGCGAGAGGATGGTGATGGGGAAGGGAGGAGTGGATGGCAGAGTGGTAAAATGAGTAAATGAAGGGGCCTATGGGTCAAAATGGCGCGCGATACGAAGAAGGAAGGAAGGTGGAGGCCGGCGCTTCGCTAGGCCCCAATCCTTTTTCTTCCCTCTTGTTTTATTGGTCCGGAGCCGGAAGAGGAACGCCGTCGCCAAGCCGGGAGTTGGACCCACTGCCTTAATTGCTAACTGCACCCTTCATCATCATCTCATAAATTGTGGCCTTGTGGGAGATGGATTTCATGATTTTCTATGAAACGGATAGAATGATATACTAAGGCTGGTCACAATGGGTAAGAACATAAGCTAGTAACTTACACACTTCCCTAGACTATGTTACTATCTCCATAGTGGGTAGGAACATCTATGTAGTGTCATGCAACGATGTATTTATTAGGTTATAGACTCATTGTTTCTTGGAGTGTGTGATGTTCCGGTAACTTAGCTAGTTACCACAAACACTTCTCTCTTCATTAAATATGCGCCACATAAGCAAAGTTGTATTGGAGTGTGTGATGTTACTCCTAAGTTCCTCCCCATTTTGACCAGCCTAACTAGAAATATATTCAACCTTCAAAATGACAGAAGTTCAAATTAAACTCCATGAACAGAAAGCACATTTAAACTCGGTAAACTTGTAAATGAAGGCTTGCCGTAGGGAAGGGGATGCTGACTTCACACACTTTTTAAAATGGACGATTTTTAATGCATATCTTTTTAACACAGTACAAGCACAGATGCTCTCAAACACGCACATATACTTAAGAGACACTGAGCTGACATAACATCGTAAAATTGACAAAGTCACCACAGGAGCCTCTTGGTCGATGGGAACATCTCAAGTATGGAAGCACAAAAAAACCTAACCATCCAAGCTATGCTCGGCTCAACCCTTAGAGCAACTCCAATGGGGCGACCCATTTAAATCACTTGCGTCTGTTTAAGTCGGTAGCGGACAAAAGTGGCGCCAACGCTGCCGACAAACGGACGCTTGCCGTTTTTTCATCATGAGCGACCCATTCCCGCCTAATTTTGAGCTCGATTTGCGTCGACGCGACACGAGACGGACGCTACGCTTACTCTTCTCCCGGGCTCACGGCCGGTGGCAACCACCACCATTCCCCTTTTCCCCAAAAATGCTCCGTCGCGTCGCTCGCTCCCGCCCCAACCGTGGGCGAGGCCATCGATCTCGACCTCGACCTCGGCCTCGGCCGCCGCCGCCTCGCCCCTCGCCTCGTCCGTGCATCGCCGCCTCCGGAAAGGCAAGCCTCGTGCCCACGCAAGACCGCCGCGCGACCAAGCCGAAGAAAGCGCCGCGCCAAGAGCGGGCAAGCGAAGTCGGCCAAGAGGAAGGGCGGAGGCACGCCGCGGACGCGAGGGATGATGCCGCCGCGCAGGCCGCCGCCATGGCCGCTGCGCCGCAGGAATTCACCAATGCCTGCGTCGCGGCGGCAACGAGGGGGCGCTCTATATGCTAGGGGTAAACCCTAGCCAGCACAACCTCGTCCAAGCCGCCGTCGCCACGGCCAGCACCGGCTCATCGGCGTTTCCTCGGATGGTGCTGCCCGAGTCACCCCGCGCGTCGGCTTGCAACCCGGTCCCCGGCTTCCACGTCTACCCACAGGCCTCCCGCCTCTCCGGGGAGTGCTCACCCGACGTGAGCGTGGTCGCGCCTTCCACGCCTGCGCCAGCGCCCATCGACCTGAACGCCACCCCGGTGGTTGGTGGCTCGTCGTCCGGCGACACAAGGAAATGAGCGCGGCAGACCCCGGCCGGCGGGCTCCCAGACGCCCGTAACCTGTTCGAGGGAATGCCGTCCGCCGTCGATGAGGACTTCATGCAAAACCTCATCTTCGAGGCCGGTGTGCCAGGCGCTGGCTACGATCCTGACGAGACACTAAGCCAGGACGGCCGCGGGGCGTTCACGCCGGCCGCTGGCTATGATCCCGACCGTGCGACCTTCATGCGTGATCAGGTCGGCGTCGACCTGGACGGCTTCCCCCTCGACCACGAGTTCCCGGACGACTACGGGCAAGAGGAAGAGGACGAGTGCGACATCCACGTGGAGCCTTTGTTCAAGGACGAGCTCACCAACCAAGCCGCCGGTGCTAAGCCCAAGCGCAAGAGCAAGCGTACGAAGGCGTACACGGCGGCCGAGGACAAGCTTCTTTGCGAGTGTTGGCGAGACATTGGACAAGACCCGAAGACGGACGCCGAGCAAAAGCATTCGACCTTTTGGACTCGTGTGCACCGAGAGTTCCATGAGCGCAAGAAGTTTCCACCTTACCAATTTGTGAGCACGCGCGGGTGGGTCTCCATTCCAAGCGGTGGAGGGTGATCCAACAAGAGTGCAACAAGTTTGCGCCACCCTTGAGAGCGTCAAGGCCCGCCCCGTGAGCAGCATCGGCATGCAAGGCATGGTATGATAGCAAGCAAGCCACCCTCTTTTGTGTCATCAAGATCATCCTTGCTATCACTTGCCCATATGCTTGCATGGAAACATTTTGTAGGCATTTCAAGCTTTGGAGGCATTCAAGGTTCAACACAATGGCAAGTGCTTCAACCTCTCCCATTGCTATCAGGTCATCAAGGACGAAGAAAAGTTCAACGCACAATATGCCGCACTCAAGGCACGCGGGGGAAAGAAAGTCGTGGAGGATGTTGGGGAGGGCGAGCCGGCACGGCCGCGGGGGAAGACCAACTCCAAGAAGGAGGACAAGCGAGATGCGGCCACCAACGCCGTGATCGCAATCGTGGACGGCATGATGAATAAGAAGGACTCAAGGAAGGAGGAGCGCCGGCGTTTCAAGGCGGAGCAAATGGATGCTTTCATGGAGATCCAAAGGAGGAGGCTTGATCTTGACGCCGAGAAGCAAGCCAAGATGTCCGAGCTCGAGGCGAAGAAGCAAGCCAGGATGCTAGAGATCGAGTCCGCCAACGCCAAGACCAAGGCGAAAGAAGTGGCTCTTGCGAGCATGATGACCGGGGTGGAGATCATGAAGGTGGATCTCAACACCGTGTCGCCAAGGAAGAGGCCATGGTTCGAGAAGATGCAGGCCGACATGCTCAAGTTCGCCGACGAGTGATCTATGGCGGCGAGGGTCATCTTTTTTGTATGCCGGCATGACCACGGGAGCCGAGATGGCGTGGTCGAACTCAAGTCCCACCCTTTTTGTGTGGCCGCATGTGTGCGGCCGGCGAAAAGGTCGGCATGAACTGTGTTGATTTTTTTCTGAAGCCGGCATTGTATGCCAGCGCTGGCATGGTACCGGCATGAGACATGGCCGCTGGCATGATCGTCCGCGGGCCTTTTTTATTTAAAAGTTGAATGCGGGCATGAAATGGGTCGGCGTGTTGGACGCATTACCGACCCAAATGCAAAACTGGATGGACGCCGGGCGGGCGGCCGACCCAAACGGACAAAAAGCGGACAAATGCGCCATCCATTTGGGTCGGCCCGTTGGAGTTGCTCTTAACTATGCAAAATCCGCACGAAATTCGTGGACAAAAAGCATGGAGGGTCGAACAGTGGAATTCAGGTGGTGGAAAGCATTGTTATGTTAGGCAAGTCCTGTAGTCGCCTACTGCACCTTTTTTTAATGGTTTGTTTGATGCCAACTTGTCAAGGAAGATAAAGAGATGAGGTGCGCACATGGCATGGGCCGCACGCACGCCAGCAGAGAAGATGGCGAGATGCGTCTTTCTAGCACGCCCCTTCCTATTCTTCCGCCACCGGCTGCTCTACTTTATTCATTCAATTCAAAGTTTCAAACTGACAGACTTCCATTCCCTTGCACTCTTCTCTTGCACTACCATCTCATTCTTTTTGTTTGTTTGTATGCACCTGGTTGTTGAATTCTACTATTCCTACTTGTATATTAAATTCATTCCTTCAAGGAGATGCGTAATTGCGTTTGTGACTGTTTTAGGCCGTTTTTCATTAATTAACCAGGCAACTCTCTTCTGCTTAATGAATAGATGGGGGCAAATCTTTTACCTCCGTTCAACAGAAAAGGTATGCAGCTTCCAGTTCGACCTTCGTTACCAGACGTGCAGTCAACAACAACATAAGAGCACTCGCTTCATATTATCAACTTATTGTCAGTCCGAAACAATCTTCGGTCTACAACATCTACGTATGGCTAGACATGAACAGCTAAATTTCCAATTGTGTATTGTACAGATTAACATCCAACGCTCTCTTGTGTACACTGTAAGACCACGACCAAAAATAATGAACCAAACTGTCGATGAACATAGCCTTGCAGCAATGGCTCAACATAACAAGAACTTCGACAGATCCAATCAACACGGTTCAGGCTATGCGTTTGCGGGTGCATCGATCTGCGTGTCGGCACCAGCTGGTGCAGCAGTGGTTCCAGCGTCACTGGTCACCTCTGGCTCGGGGCCATTGGTTACAAGTCCGTTCTCAGAGGCCACAGTCCCAGCACTCTCGATCGACTGCCTTCTTTCAATGCCTCCTGACTGCCTTCTCTCGATGCCTTCCGACTGCTTTCTCTCGATGCCTCCTGACTGCTTTCTTTCGATGCCTCCAGACTGCCTTCTTTCGATACCTCCTGACGGTTTTCGATCAATGCTGCTGATCCCCGAACCGGATCTTATAGGTAGTTGGCTGACAGCATCCAATAAGCTGGGGCACTCTGTGATCAGCGCTCCTCCGTTGGGGTAGCATCGTCCAAAACATGCAGCACAATAAGGATATGCGACCTGAGATGAGATAGCGAATTTACATATGAGACTTCTCTGAGTCAAAAGAGAAATATCACAGAACTGGAATTTAGATCCGGTGGGTGTTGGGCCTTCAGCATATCCATATGTGGTGCTTATGAAGCTTAAGTTACCTCAATAAATGCCTGGCAAAGTGAGAGGAAAAGGGAAGACTCATTTCCACGCAGCATCCGCATGGCATTGTATCTGACTAGGGAGTCAGAAACTGCTTGTAATCCTTTCACCACCTCCTGAGCAAGGACATGCTTCAAACTCAATGGTGCACATGGTTTTAGCTCATTCATTGCTGCCGAAACACCTGCATCCAAGAGTTCAAAATACGGACATGTCAACTTGTATACTCACTAGCACCATTAGAGCCAACATGTGAAGAATAGAAGCCAATTTCTGATAAATGTTACCAGTAAAACATACCATTAACAAACACTGCGAGAGGTGGATGCTCCATCAAAACAGAAGGTGGTGTCACATCATCAGAAGTATCATCCACAGCTCCATTTGTGACAAAGCCAATAGATGGCATCGGCACCCAACGATGTGAATCCAAGACAACCTAGCATGATTAGAAAATTTTATAGTGGTGTTAATTTATGGTGCTACAGTAATAATTGTAGGAGAAAGAGTGTAGAGAATTACAGAGTATAGTTTGAAAGAACAAAGAAAGTATCAACAACCTTATAATACGAATTCATCTTATGTTTATCTAGAGAAGAACAGAATAGCATGTCCAAACACGTAGTACATAAATGCTTACCTGAAAATTCTCAACCGCTGTACTCATATTCTTCGAGAATAAATTTAAAACCGCACTGCAAAGCAGATAATGTCAGGAAATACAACCCCTTTCCAGCATAGACAATAAATTTTAATAATCAAATACCAATTACTTTTCAAAAATTGGTGGAAGCAGGCAACGGAAATCCAGTCCAACCAGGCCAAGACCCATCGCACAATACTGCATGATGATCAAGTGATAAAACATTACAAAAGATTCAAGCCTTTGGTGCAACTGTTACTCAGCTAGAAATTTAAACGAAAGCAAATGCTTACCATGCAGTTTTCAAGCATGTTTGACAGGGACCCACCTTCCGTTATATTGGGCAACATAACTTGAAGAGTGGTGAGGTGATTACTAACTTGGTGCATTGCCCAGCTGAAAAGCAGCCCACCGTCACTGTTCTCTTCACTTCCGGATTTATCATTATTGAATATCGCTCGGTATTGATTGACAACATCAAATAGATGTGTCCTGTGGCAAGACACCATGCCTTTCAGATAATCATATACATTCCTTTGGTCCAGATCATCAAGAATCCCAGAAAGCCAAGCTTCCCTGCATCTCAGGAACTAGAACTTATATCAGAGTTAGGAGGCGAAGACATACAAATTGTATTCTAACCGCTGTTATGACCTATAAATAGAAGCAGTGTAATGTAACTAGAATGTCTGCATTATTAATAGAAAATGAGATTCCACCATACAACTACGCATACTTGGTAACTTGAGACATGATAACCAGAAACAAATACTCAAACAGAATGTTACTATCAAATAACTTGGAAGATTCAGAATACCTGTAGGCGTAATTCTGATTCACTGAACACTCCAATCCGGCGCAAATGTGCGACAATACGGAGGCATTCAGGTAACTGTAGGCGATAAAATGGACCAGACTTAGATACAAGTGTGCAGAAGAGATTAGACAGATCAAGCAATCGTGGGCAAGCAATGATACTATTGAACACAAGGAAATACATTTACCACTAGATGAAAATATAATATACTTATAGCACTCAACTGCACAGTGGACAGCACAGAACAATCTGGGCCAGAGTAAAATATGAAAGTGGTGCTTGACATAAATAGTCAACCAGCATCATCACCTGAATATTTGATCGAAGCTTTTGGAGAAGCTGAGAAATTAGTGATTGTATCGTCTTCTTGACTTCAGCAGCTAATCCTTGGATGACAGGTAAACTTCAATTGAAATAGCAAACAGTTAATGATTTTAATGACGGACCACAACAAAGTATTATGTTACTCGACTTACTCAGGGTGCAACTTCGAAATTTTACTCACAAAAGCTTCTAGATCGAGTGCCTCATCATAGTTCCCATTCCGTATGCATCTGGAGGCAGCAGCTTGTTGTTAGGGATTCATCATCGATACAACATTTGAAGCTATGCAGTACAGGACAAGAATATGTGTCTATAATCCATACAAATTAAACAAAAACCAATGGCATATCAACAACATCAGTCAACTCAAATATGAAGCAAATATCCCAAGGAAACACTAACAATGCATGTCACATACGTGTCCATAAGTTGTGGGATTTCAAGCAGGTCAAGCAAGGTACTGTGGTTGGCTAGTAATGTCTGATTGAGCTTCCTCTCTTCCAAAATTTGATGTGCTGACTCAACAAACTCGGTGCAACCAGATGTTAAATTGGGTATCTCCTCTACCTACAATGAGTAAAAAATATATTGTCAAGCATTTCATATTTCCATTTCCTACTTCCAACATGGCCTGAATCATACATAAGTCGTTCTTGGATGAAGTAAAACATGCATAAGGACATGTGGTAAATTTTAACTCCCACCGTTGGTAGTAGAAAATGAACAGCACTTGCATAATTTCCATTTTGCAGTATTTAGTGTCAGACACTGATTCAACAGATAATGGTGGTGGTTTTTCAGAGCAAGGTGATGCATAACATCAACAAATATGTGCATGGACTAAATCATTCTCCCTTCAATTGCATATAACTATGGTCATGTTAATACAGTTAAAATCAATCACGTGAGAAGCATATAAATAGCAAACAGTTTAGAGAAGATTACTAGAATGTATGGTTCATAAGAGCCAGTCGAATTTCTCGACCACACAAGAAAGCCAGACAACATTTGAGGGCAAACAAATAGTTGAAGGTAATTGTTTGATGTTTAAAATTGGAGTCACTTGTAAGCAAGCAGGCAAGATAAATTCCCACGCAGTTATAAATAGGCAATAAACTGATGGAAACAAGAAGAAAAATGTGATTCTCACAGCAACTCACAAGTGACCGCACAATCACATTTGCAGATGAACACACAGCAAAAACTACACCTCACATTTCCTGTTGCAATATCAAAATGGGATCTATTAGCTATACGCCTTAGATCATCCTCCTCAGATTGCAGCATCCATCGGATCACTCAACCTAACTTTGTTCGATTTTCGCAGAACAGAGTAAGTTAAGATGAGATCTACTTACTGATCCATATAAAAGCAACAGATGTTTTTCACGCTAAGGAGCATACAAAAATGGTACATGCTGCCACGAACTGAGATCAGCTGACATTACCAGTGCCTCGAGGTGCTTGTCGAACCCCTCGAGCTGTGCCCGCACGAAGGAGAGCGCCTCGGAGGCGGCTATAAAGGCGGCGTAGTTCTCCACCGCCACTTCCTGCATCTGCCGCCGCACCCGCTCTCCGTCCACCCGCAGCAGCTCCGGCTCCTGCGCCGCCACGAACATTACCACCAATACATCACGAGATCACTATCGCCGCCGATTATAGTAACGACTACGGAATTTACGGGGCGCCGCAAGCGGGAGTGATCTCGGGGGCGTACCTTGTGGAGGCGCTCGATGGAGAAGGAAAGGAGCTCGGAGACGTAGGGCTGGTAGGCAGCTCCGGAGAGCGGAAGCACTGAAGCGCCTTCCATGTCGGCGCCGGCGGCGGGAAGTTCCGACGAGTGGCGGTGGCCCGCGTCGAGGAGGTCCATGGCGAGCGAGATCTGGAGGGAGATGGAGAGGGAGAGAGTGGAGAAGGGAGGTTGGGGATTCAGCGGTTGAGACCCTCGGGGTTTTGTTCAGTTGTTCAGTTTAGTCCTTGAAAATTTTAGAATTTTAAAATAGTGGCATAGTAGGAAAAAGTGTTTTTAAATGTTTTTCTAAACTGTATAATCACAAATGTTCGGTACCAAGTTTAGGTCGCGAAACTTGATGGACTGATTCCATCACAAGGAAGCTAACCATCTGAGCTATGCTTAGTATAGTAGTTTTTAAATGTTGTGTTTACCCATTTCATTTAAAAAGTTAAATAACGAACGGTAAAATTTAATATTTTATCTAAATGACTCACAGTCGTTCGACTGCGGGTGCATGGGCGTGATTTCATCAGCAGTTCACCTGCAAAAAAAGATTTCAACAACATCTGAGACATGGGGTGGACATTATATTTCTCATGCACCCGCACCCTTTCGCTCATATGATAATTGAACAGAATGATATTGGGTCCACTTTACAGCGCCATTATCCATTCAGTAATTGTCGTCCTCGACAGGAATGCACCCCTCTCATTTCTTCAGTGTTACATGGTACATCTCAAATGTATCTATTTTTTCAAACACTTTTGCTCTTGTTTTGGACTCTAATTTGCATGATTTGAATGGAACTAATTCGGACCGACGGTGTTTTCAAGAGAACTATCATGATGTTATTTTTGTGCAGAAATAAAAGCTCTCGGTGTGTGCTATCAAACATCACTTCATAATTAGGTGATCATAAAGGTGCTCTACAGGTGTCTCCTAAGGTGTCTGTTGGGTTGCATGGATTGAGACTGAGATTTTTCGCTCCATGTGACGGAGAGACATCTCCGGGCCCTCTTGGTAATACAACATCATTAGAAGCTTCATGTGACTAATGAGTTTAGTCACGGGATCTTGTATTATGGAACGTGTAAAGAGACTTGCCAGTAGCGAGATTGAACTAGGTATGGAGATACCGACGATCGAATCTCAGGCAAGTAACATATCGCCGGACAAAGGGAATTGCATACGGGGTTGACTAAATCCTTGACATCGTGGTTCAACCGATAAAGATCTTCGTTGAATATGTAGGAATCAATATGGGCATCCAGGTCCTGCTATTAGTTATTGACCGGAGAGAAGTCTCGGTCATATCTGCATGTTCCGAACCCTTAGGGTCGCATGCTTAACGTTCGATAGCGCTAGGGTAGTATTGAGATATTAATAGTGGAAAGTCTGAAGGTTGTTCGGAGTCCTGGATGGGATCCAGGACATCACGAGGAGCCCCAAAATGGTCCGGAGGTAAAGATTTATATATGGAAAGTTGTTGTCGGGGTTCCGAAGAATGTTCGGGTTTTTTCGGTATTATACCGAGAAGGTTCTAGAAGGTTCCGGAGTGGGGCCCACCTACATGGGGGGGCACATGAATGTGGGTAGTGGGAAAAGTCCCCACACCCATGGTCTAGGCGCACCAAGATCCTCCCTTAAAAGAAATAGTATCATATCCCGAAGGGATAAGATCAAGATCCCTAAAAAGAGGGGATAGCGGTCGGTGGGGAAGGAAAGAAGGGATTTTCTTCCTCTCCCTTTGGCCAACGACCCTAGGGCCTTGGAGGGCAAGCCACCAGCCCCTCCACGCCTATATAAAGGTGGGAGGCATTTGGGGCAGCCACTCATCGACCCTTGCTCGTTACCTCTCCCAACTCCCCCACGTTTCATGGGTACACGCTTGGCGAAGCCCTGCCAAAAATCCGCTGCCACCACCACCCCCACGCCATCGTGTTGGTTCCGATCTCATCTAGCTCCTCTCCCTCACTTGCTGGATCAAGAAGGAGAGGACGCCATCAAGCTGAACGTTTGCTAATCTCGGAGGTGTCGTCCGTTCGGCACTAGATCGGATTGGATCGCGATTGGGTCGTGAAGAGTACGACTACATCAACCGCGTTATGAAGCTAACGCTTTTCGGTCTACAAGGGTATGTAGACACACTCCCCTCTCGTTGCTATACATCTCCTAGATTAGATCTTGGGTGTTCGTAGGAAATTTTTTTATTTTCATGCTTTGTTCCCCATTAGTGGCATCATGAGCTAGGTCTATGCGTAGATGTATATGCACGAGTAGAACACAAAGATATTGTGGGTGTTGATGTTCAAATTGCTTACTTCCCTTGTCTTATTTAGATTCGGCGGTATTGTGGGATGAAGTGGCTCGGACCAACCTTACTTGTTCATGCACAAGAGACTGGTTCCACTGACTGGCATGCAACTTGTATTGCATAAAAGTGGCTTTGCGAGTGTCTGTCTCTCCCACTTTAGTTGAATCTGATGTGACGAAGGCGGTCCTTATAGGAGGTTAAAAGGCAACTTGTATATCACCGTTATGGTTTTGCGTAGATCAGAACGGTTTTTATAGTTTGCCCTAGCAGCCACATAAAAATTGCAACAACAAAGTAGAGGACGTCTAACTTGTTTTTGCCGGGCATGTTGTAATGTGGTATGCCAAAATGTGATGTGATATATGTTCATGTATGAGATGATCATGTTTTGTAATAGGTTCATGACTTGCATATCGATGAGTATGGCAACCTGCGCAGGAGCCATAGGGTTGTCCTTAATTTAGTGTATGACATGCGTGTCAATCAATAAATGCCATGTAATTGCTTTACTTTATCACTATACATTAGCAATAGTTGTAGAAGCAATAGTTGGTGAGACAACTAAGTGACAACACCATGATGGAGATCATGGTGTCATGCCGGTGCTTTGGAGATGAAGATCAAAACCACAAGATGATAATGGCCATATCATGTTACATATTTTGATTGCATATGATGTTTATCCTTTTATGCATCTTATTTTCTTAGGACGACGGTAGCACTATAAGATGATCCCTTCATTTAATTTCAAGATAAAATGTGTTCTCCCTTAGTATGCACCATTGCGAAAGTTCGTCATTTCGAAGCACCTCTTGATGATCGGTGTGATAGACTCTACGTTCACATACAACGGGTGTAAGCCAGTTTTGAACATGCGAAATACTTGGGTTAAACTTCATGAGCCTAGCATATGGCCTCGGAACACGTAGGACCGAAGGGTTGAACATGAGTCATATAGTAGATATGATCAACATGGAGATGTTCATCATTGATGACGACCCCATCTCACATGATTATTGGACATGGGTAGTTGATTTGGATCATGTAACATTTATACAACTTGAGGGATGTTGATTTAAGTGGTAGTTCACTAGTAATTTGATTAGTTAGACCCATTATCATGAACATAGTCTAAATTGTCTTTGCAAAATTACGTTGTAGATCAATGCCTCATGTTGTAGCTCCCCTAAATTTTAATGTGTTCCCAGAGAAAGCTAGGTGGAAACATGATGGAAGCAACTATGCGACCGGGTCCGTAATTTGAGGATTACCCTCACTACTGCATAGAAAGTGTATGTCCTTAATGCACCGCTTGGTGATGCACCCTGATGACCCACAAGTGTAGGGGATCAATCGTAGTCCTTTCGATAAGTAAGAGTGTCGAACCCAACGAGGAGCAGAAGGAAATGATAAGCGGTTTTCAGTAAGGTTTTCTCTGCAAGCACTGAAATTGTAGGTGATAGATAGTTTTGTGATAAGATAAATAGTAACGAGTAATAAAGTAAATAAAGTAAATAAAGTGCAGCAAGGTGTCCCAATCCTTTGTGTAGCAAAGGATAAGCCTGGACAATTTCTAATAATGAGACAGGAGCTCCCGAGGACACATGGGAATTATCGTCAAGCTAGTTTTCATCACGTTCATATGATTCGCGTTCGGTACTTTGATAATTTGATATGTGGGTGGACCGGTACTTGGGTACTGCCCTTACTTGGACAAGCATCCCACTTATGATTAACCCCTATTGCAAGCATCCGCAACTACAAAAAAAGTATTAAGGTAAACCTAACCACAACATTAAACATATGGATCCATATCAGCCCCTAACGAAGCAACGCATAAGCTAGGGTTTAAGCTTCTGTCACTCTAGCAACCCATCATCTACTTATTACTTCCCCATGCCTTCCTCTAGGCCCAAATAATGGTGAAGTGTCATGTAGTCGACGTTCACATAACATCACTAGAGGAAAAGACAACATACATCTCATCAAAATATCGAAGGAATACCAAATTCACATGACTACTAATAGCAAGACTTCACCCATGTCCTCAGGAACAAACGTAACTACTCACAAAGCATATTCATATTCATAATCAGAGGAGTAATAATATGCATAAAGGATCTGAACATATGATCTTCCACCAAGTAACCAATTAGCATCAACTACAAGGAGTAACCAACACTACTAGCAACCCACAGGTACCAATTTATGGTTTTGATACAAGATTGGATACAAGAGATGAACTAGGGTTTTGAGAGGAGATGGTGCTAGTGAAGATGTTGATGGAGATTGACCCCCTCCCGATGAGAGGATCGTTGGTGATGACGTTGGTGATGATTTTCCCCTCCCGGAGGGAAGTGTCCCCGGCAGAACAGCTCCGCCAGAGCCCTAGATTGATTCTGCCAAGGTTCCGCCTCGTGGCGGCGGAGTTTCATCCCGTAAGCTTGCCCACGATTTTTTCGAGGGTAAAAGCAATGATATAGCGAAGATGGACGCCGAGGCCCACCAGGGCCCAGAGATAGGGGCGCGCCTATAGGGGGCGCCTTGTCACCGGACAGGTGTGGGCCCCTGGCGTATTTCTTTTGCTCGAAATTTTATTAATTCCAAAAGGTTGTTTCATGGAGTTTCGGACTTTTGGAGCTGTGCGTAATAGGTTTCAACGTTTGCTCCTTTTCCACCTGAATTCCAACCCAAGCATTCCCCTCTTCATGGTAAACCTTGTAAAATAAGAGAGAATAGCCATAAGTATTGAGGTATAATGTGTAATAACAGCCCATAATGCAATAAATATTGATATAAAAGCATGATGCAAAATGGACGTATCAACTCCCCCAAGCTTAGACCTTGCTTGTCCTCAAGCGGAAGCCGAAATCGAAAAATATGTCGACATGTTCAGAGATAGAGGTGTCGATAAAAATAAAATACGGACATGAGGGCATCATGATCATTCTTATAACAACACATATATAGATTTTGTCATATGATTTCCTATGCTCAAGTAACAATCAATTCACAATGTCAAGTATGGTTCAAAAACTTCCTTGGGAACTAATAAGCTATAATCTCAGTCATTGAAGCAATTGCAATTTATCGTAACATCAGAAAGAGTCAACAATAGAGCTTTTCAGCAAGTTCACATACTCAACTATCTTGTAGCCCTCTACAACTGCTAACACTCACGCAGTACTTGTGGTTATGGAGTTTCAGCCGGACACTGAGAAAGATAGGGGCTTATTGTGTTGCCTCTGAACGTATTCACCTTTAGGTGATGTCAACAATAATGGCCCATGCTAACTTACATCCAATTGGATATATATATCACGATCTTTCAAACACGAGGAGCTTTCCAAAGGATAAAATGAAAAAGGGAAAGGTGAGGATCACCTTGACACAAGCATAAAGTAAAAACATAAAGTAAAAGATAGGCCCTTCGCAGAGGGAAGCAGAGGTTGTCATGTGCGTTTAGGGTTGATGCACAAAATCTTAATGCAAAAGAACGCCACTTTATATTGCCCCTTGTATGTGGACCTTTATTATGCAGTCTGTCGCTTTTATTACTTCCACAACAAGTTCGTATAAAGCTTATTTTCTCTGCACTAATAATTCATACATATTTAGATAGCAATTTTTATTGCTTGCAACATGACAACTTACTTGAAGGATCTTACTCAATCCATAGGTAGGTATGGTGGACTCTCATGGCAAAACTGGGTTTAAGGGTATTTGGAAGCACAAGTAGTATCTCTACTTGGTGCAAGGAATTTGGCTAGCATGAGGGAGAAAGGCAAGCTCAACATGTTTGGAAGGTCAATGACAATATACTTTAACTGAGATGTCGGAAAACATAAACCATTACATTGTCTTCCTTGTCCAACGTCAACTCTTTTAGCATGTCATACTTAATGAGTGCTCCCAATTATAAAACGTGTCCAAGATAATATATTTATATGTGAATCCCTCTTTCCTTATCACTTCCTATTAATTGCAATGATGACCAAGGCTACGTTCATCAACTCTCAACAATTTTTATGCCTCATACTTTCTATGTGTGAAGTTATCACTATCCATAAGATCAGTATGAACTCTTTTATTCTTTCTACTTTCTCAGGATCATAGCAACATAGCAAAGCCCTTGACTCAACACTAATCTTTATTATAGATAGCTCAAGGACTCGATTACAAAAAGAGATCACAAAGCAAAACTCAAACTACTTGATATCAAAACTTCAATCTACTAGATCAAGATGCTACTAAAAGGATCGAACTAAATAAAGCGGTAAAGATAGGAGTGTGATGGTGATACGATATCGGGGCACCTCCCCCAAGCTTGGCAGTTGCCAAGGGGAGTGCCCATACCCATGTGATTATTTCTCCTTCTTCACAGTTGGTGTTATGATCTTCTTGGCGATGATGCCCTTCAGGATATGGTTCTCCTCCTCGAGCTTATTGACTTGTTGTTTGAGGTCCATAATTTCTTTACGGAACTTGCCCGTAACGGCCAAAGCTCCTTTTACCCAAGGGTGCTGCATAGCTTCTGGAGAACAAGTGAAACTCTTTTTCATATTTTCATAAGAAAGAAATTTAGAGTTGGAAGGAGTGACCGAAGTAGGGACAGCCAGGCTAGGTAGTTCCCCCATAGTGAATTCTGCTCGAAGACGAGAGGTAAGTTCTTGATCCTCCTCCATGGCATCTATTCTTTTCAAATCAGCCTCCATCTCATCCTCCGTTGATGGTCCAAAGTGATAGGCATCACTATTTGCTCCAGGACCTGGCGTTGGGTGAGATAACCGACTCTCCCCAACTGACTCTTGAGAAGACATCTTGCTTTATTCTGCAACAGGAACAGATCGAAATGAAAACAGGAATAGCTCGAAATGAATTTTTACCGACCAAAATACGTAATATGCAAGAAAACGGAGTCCGGGAGGCACACGAGGTGCCCACGAGACAGGGGGCGCGCCCTATAGGGGGGGCCTCCACTCTCGTGGGGGCCTCGTGTCCCTTTCGGACTACTTCTTTCTTCCTAAAATTCTTAAATAATCTAAAACTGATAAAAATTGCCATTGGAGTTGTTTTGGAGTCTGTTTACTTACCGTACCACATATCTATACCTTTTCGGAGTCTGGAACGTTCTGGAAAGTGTCCCTTATGTATTCCTCAGGGGTTATGGTTTCAATAATATTAGTTTCAACATTGATAGGATTACCTGAAATATAGTGTTTAATTCTTTGACCGTTCACCACCCTCGGATTTGTGCCTTCGAAGTTGTTGATTTTTATAGCACCAGAACGATAGACCTCCTCGATAACGTAAGGACCTTCCCATTTTGAGAGAAGTTTTCATGCAAAAAATCTTAAATGGGAGTTGAATAATAATACATAATCTCCTACGTTAAACTCATGCTTTTGTATCCTCTTATCATGCCAACCTTTAACTTTTTCTTTGAAAAGCTTGGCATTCTCATAGTTGGGTTCTCCATTCATCAAGTGAGCTAATATCAAACAACCTCTTCTCACCGGCAAGTTTGAAATCATAGTTGAGCTCTTTAATAACCCAATATGCCTCATGTCCAAGTTCAAGAGGTAAATGGCATGCTTTGCCATAAACCATCTTATATGGAGACATACCCATAGGATTTTTGTATGTAGTTCTATAGGCCCATAATGCATCATCAAGTTTTTTGGACCAATTCTTTCTAGATCTATTCACAATCTTTTGAAAAATTAATTTAAGATCTCTATTGCTCAACTCTACTTGACCACTAGACTGCGGATGATAAGGAGATGCGATTCTATGATTGACATCATACTTAGCAAGCATCTTACGGAAAGCACCATGAATAAAATGTGAACCACCATCAGTCATAAGATATCTAGGGACTCCAAACCTTGGAAAAATAACTTCTTTAAGCATTCTAACAGAAGTGTTATGATCAGCACTACTAGTTGGAATAGCTTCTACCCACTTAGTAACGTAATCAACAAAGAACTAAAATATGTGTATAACCATTAGAGGCGGAAAAGGTCCCATATAATCAAAGCCCCAAACATCAAACGGTTCAATAACAAGAGAATAATTCATAGGCATTTCTTGACGCCTACTAATGTTACCTATTCTTTGACATTCATCACAAGATAAGACAAACTTACGAGCATCTTTGAAGAGAGTAGGCCAATAAAAACCAGATTGTAGTACCTTGTGTGCGCTTCTATCTCCAAAGTGGTGTCCTCCATAAGATTCAGAGTGACACTTACGTAGAATCTGCTCTGCTCATGCTCAGCACACAACGCCTAATAACACCATCTACTCCTTCTTTATAAAGGTGTGGATCATCCCGTAGTAATGTCTTAAATCATAAAAGAACTTTTTCTTTTCTTTGGTATGTGAAACTAGGTGGTATATATTTAGCAACAATGTAATTAGCGAATCAAGATACCAAGGAGCAGTACGAGAAGCATTGACGACCGCTAATTGTTCATCAGGAAAGCTATCATTAATAGGTAGTGGGTCATCAAGAACATTGTCAAACCTAGACAAGTTGTCTGCAACGAGGTTCTCAGCTCCCTTTCTACCAGTAATATGCAAGTCAAATTATTGGAGCAAGAGAACCCATCTAATGAGTCTAGGCTTAGCATCTTTCTTTTCCATAAGATATTTAATAGCAGCATGATCAGTGTGAATAGTAACTTTGGAATCAACAATATAAGGTCTAAACTTATCACATGCAAACACAACTGCTAAGAACTCTTTTTCAGCAGTAGCATAATTTCTCTGGGCAGTATCAAGAGTCTTACTAGCATACTAGATAACATTCAATTTCTTATCGACTCTTTGCCCTAGAACAACACCTATAGCATAATCACTAGCATCGCACATAATTTCAAAAGGTAAATTCCAATCAGGTGGCTGAACAGTAGGTGCAGTGATCAAAGCTTTCTTAAGTACTTCAAATGCTTCTACACAATCATCATCAAAGACAAAAGGAATATCTTTTTGCAATAAATTAGTCAGAGGCCTAGAGATTTTAGAAAAGTCCTTAATGAACCTCCTATAAAAACCGGCGTGACCAAGGAAACTTCTTATACCTTTTATGTCCTTGGGACATGGCATCTTTTCAATAGCATCAACTTTGGCTTTGTCAACTTCAATACCTCTCTCGGAGATCTTGTGCCCCAAAACAATGCCTTCATTAACCATAAAGTGACACTTTTTCCAATTCAGGACGAGACTAGTTTCTTCGCATCTCTGCAAAACTCGATCAGGGTTGCTCAAACAATCATCAAATGAGGATCCATAAACGGAAAAGTCATCCATGAATACCTCACAAATCTTTTCACAAAAACCAGAGAATATAGCCATCATGCATCTTTGAAAGGTAGCAGGTGCATTACATAAACCAAAAGGCATAAGTCTATAAGCAAAAGTACCAAAAGGGCAAGTAAAAGTAGTTTTAGATTGATCCTTCGCCGACAACAGGTATCTGAGAGAAACCAGAATAACCATCTAGAAAGCAGAAATGTGTGTGTTTGGATAGTCTTTCTAGCATTTGATCAATAAAAGGTAAAGGGTAATGATCTTTCTTAGTAGCTTTATTTAACTTACGGAAATCAATTACCATCCTATAACATGTAATAATTCTTTGCGGGATCAATTCATCTTTATCATTAGGGACAACAGTGATACCTCCCTTTTTAGGAACACAACGGACAGGGCTTACCCATTCACTTTCAGCAACGGGATAAATAATACCTGCCTCAAGGAGCTTTAGTATCTCCTTTCTTACCACTTCCTTCATCTTGGGATTTAATCGTCTTTGAGGATCTCTAACTGGTTTGACATCATCCTCCAATGTAATTTTGTGTTGACATAACGTGGGACTAACGCCCTTAAGATCAGCCAGAGTATATCACAATAGCAGCTTGGTGCTTCTTCAGAGTTTTCAATAATCTTTCTTCTTCTTTCTCTGAAAGGTTAGCACTAATAATAACATGATATATTTCTTTTTCATCAAGATAAGCATACTTAATATTATCAGGTAATGGTTTGAGTTCAAACATGGGATCACCCTTGGGTGGAGGGGGATCCCTAAGAATTTCAATGAGAAGGTTATGTTTCAGCATAGGTTCCTGTTTAAGGAACACTTCATCTATTTCCTCCCGTTCCTTCATAAACATCACTACAAAAAAATACACTTCCGTGATGATACGTGTTTGTCACAGTAGGTCGCGTTTTTTGTCATGCATGTACATCCATGACAAATTTATGACAGAATCAAGATAGTCATACCGTCTTTGTCAGAGAAGTGTTCCATGACATTACCAAAATTATCATCACGAAGTGTCCACTTCCATGACGATAAATCGCGCGTCCTGAAGTGCTTTTCGTCAAGGGTGACCGACACATGGCATCCACCGTAACGGAACGTTGTTAAGCTATCGGCTCGGGTTTTGGATCCGATAACCCGTTAACGACCCGACCAATGGGGATTTTCCACGTAAAATCATCATTGGTCGGAGGAAACACGTGTCGGCTCACCGCTGGGACGGATGTCATCCACTCATTGGACGTATACGCCTATGATACGTCGACACGTGGCACGGCCCAACAGAGGCCCATTCCTGTGAAAAGGCCGGCCCATTTGACTTGGTCAAAAGGTGGCGGGCCGACCCATGTAAAGCCTGTTAATGGCATGTTCGCATATAGCCCATTTACAGCCCGCTAACCCAAGGCTCGTTCGCCCTATCCGAATTAGGCCCAATGAGCGTCATCCGGCCACCCAATATGATTCCAAATTGTTTTCGCCGGCCCATGTATGGCCCATGACGTCTTCGGCCCATATGAGGCCCTATGTAACTCTTGGCCTATTAACGGCCCGTGATGAAACCGCCCGTAATGAACAATGTATTACTTTACACACATTAACGACCGTGGTGAAACCGCCCGTAATGAACAAAGTATCACTTTATACCCATTAAGGGCCCGTTATTCCGTTGGGCGTTTCCATTATGTTATCTTCGGCCTTCTCGAGCCCATTTATTCTTGGGCTCATTTCAAAGATTCGCTTACTTACGGCCCGTTCTCGCCATTTTTCGCTTATGGGCCAAATTCAGCCCGTGGTTACAGTCGGCCCGTTTGTAGTCCGTTAGCACGTTGGGCCGTTTTCATAGCGTCATGAAATACGGCCTATTAACGATGGCCCGTTATGGTCGGCCCATGAATGGATGATTCCAACTCTAGCCCGTTTATGGCCATAACGCGGCCTGTTATTGGCCCATGTTTGGCCAATCGATCATACTACCCATATAAGGCCCATTGATGATATGGCCCGTAGAAGGCCCATTGTTTCTGCGACCCGTAGAAGGCCCATTATTTCTACGGCCCGTAGAAGGCCCACTATTTCTACGGCCCGTAGGTCCAGTGTCACTACAGTAAATATTAGCCCATGGTTATTGTGGCCTAGTTTTAAAAAATAGGTTATTGTAGCCACTAGCAAACCGCAGAAAAAGAACTGCACTGACTACAAGCAAACAAATAAACAAGACAACAAGGAAATAAATAAGCAAGCAACTTACACTAGGCTATCATGGCTATTACACATATTACATCCACTGGGCATCAAAGTTCGCCACCAGTGCAAATATAGGGAACACAACAAAGATATAAACGCCAAGACAAAACAAGTCCATAATCGAAACCACTTGAAGAGCTCAAGAAATAACATCCAGGTACCCATAATGCTGGCAAGATGCTTAGCAAGCTTATTAACTTTCTCTTGTTTGGCACTTAAGTCCTCCAGCGCCTGCTGTTGCACAAGAAAGTATGCATCTGAATTCTGCAGGGACTTCCTCAGTCCTTCGGCTTCCTGTCGCATAACATATGATCGATGTCTTTCAACTTGAAGTTGAGACTCAAGAAGTTTAACCGATTGCATAACGAGTTCAAGAGCTGGTGCCAAGAAGTGGTAGCCAAGAATTCGAACACTACATCAAGACAGGACTTTGGGGTTGTCTCGGTGTCCTCAATATAGTTTTTATCAGCTTTCTTGGAGACCAACAGGATGTCTCACTATCTTGAACCTTAACCGCATTACTTCCTTTACCATTGCATAACAGGTACTCTTCTCCAATATTTTATCCGCGTTCTAAAAGGAAACAAACAAACACATCTCGGGTTTACAATGTAGTATATGAAACTCATTTTGGTAAACCAGTTCAGAGTAAGGTGGACAGGATAACAACATGAAACAAACATATATCTATGTAGTATGGTCATCAGATGGTCTATATCATTCTAGTTTATGTTGCCAAATCAAGATAGATACAGTTCGAATCATATCTATTTAAGACAAAGCAACATAGACAGAATATAAGTGTGGGAAACTACACAGCAATAACAACACTTGTAATGTGCATGGCATGAGAACATAACTGTTTATTCAATTGAAACTGAAATCAATATAGAGCAATTTACAACAGCAAACAGCCAAACATGTTGAAGAAACATGTTTAAAACATACCTGTCGTGCCATTGGAGTTTCAATTGCATCCTTCAAATTTGAAATTGGTTGGTATCAGTAAATACAGTGATGCAAGAGCAAAGTAGTATGAACCATAGCTACGGAACCTGACCTGAGAACAATTCTTCTTCTTCTTTAAGCGTTGACTTCGGGTTCGGAGTGGTGGTCCTCGTGATTTGGGCACTGCAGTTGCCTTACTAACTGCTCGTGTTTGGGTGCTCTGTGGTGGAGACGGTGTTGTGTCAACGGGAACTGGGTGTCTATCTGCTGGGGTTGGGGTTAGAAGAGGTGTAGCTGGTTCTCTGTCCAATTGGGTAGGGGTACAATCTGCATGAGTGTGGGTTATGTGTGGTGGGGCTGATTCTTGGGCAAGTACAACCGTGGTTCTATCTGCATCGACAGGTAGCACGATCTTTTTTGAAGACCGTGTTTTTACTCCCACAGATACTGCCATCACTCCCTCCAATTGAAATGGCTGATAAACAAGAAAAGTAATTGAATGTACAGACATTGTAAGATAGACAGGTGCAATGGATAGTAGGGAAGAAAACAGGGCATGAAATAATTCACATTTATGTTGTCTAAGCAAACAGAATAGCAGGACATAATTTCACATATATGATGGCTAATTAAACAGGATAGCATGACACAATTTCACATGTTTGATGGCTAACTAAACAGGATAAAATGACATACTTCAAAATATGTTGACTATGTAAACAGGATGACATGATATAAATATACGATGTGTCTATTAAAGTGGTTGGCATGCCATAAATCACAAACATGCCGTCGATGGAAACATGATGGCATGATATAATTCATGGATAGAATGACATAATTTAAAATATGATGACTATGTAAACAGGATGAGATGATATAACTATATTATGTCTTTAGAAAATGGGTTGGCATGCCATAATTCAGATACATGCTGTAAATAGGAGTGGTCTTCTCCTTCTGAATCCCCCTCAGAACAGTTATCTTCCTCCTGATTACGATCCGAAATGGGTGGAGGGGGGCTGCCTTTGCGCCCACCATGGAACAACGTCTGCATGAAATTTTATTGCCACGCAAGGCTCGTCTCTTTTGCTCTACATGATCAGTTCCATTGTGTACAATAATCGCATGCATAGGAATAAAACATAGTGAGATTATGTAAGGAGTGCATGCACAAATCCAGAGTGATGGTAGCAAACGTGGATAGACCCAAAACCAATGATAGCAGTGGATAATAGCTTTAGTTAAAAAATACAGATAATGGCTCCTTTAATGTTTGTTTGCACCCAACATGAAACTCATAGTAGACACCGGAGATTAACCAGATAGTAGATGATAGTACCGATTGCTGCCCCAATATGTACCCCACAACCATTTAAAACTCAAGTTTCAAAGATTAGTTTGGACCCGACTCGAGTCTAATAGGTGAAGACGATGATAATGTAGCATGTCATCATATTAGCGACGAGATAACGTGGCAGAACACGAAATAGTGCGACCTCTCTTGCGGACCCGTAGTCCTCAAGGTCATCTCGCTCGATTGATGATGGTAATGCAATTTGTCGTGGCTGCGGCGGTGGGGAAGAAGATCTGAGGCGGCGAAAGACAGTCTGAGAGTGGATCCTCGCTGTGGTGAACCCTTCCGTCGTTGGAGCAAATGAGTGGGTGGAACACAACGCCAGAGGGAGCAGGACAAACCACACAAGGTTTTCTTTGACACATATCTGTAACAGAAGTAATTGAGTAAGGGCTTGTTTGAATTTGAGGATTCTAACAATGCAGCGATAGGAAATAGATAGGAATAGGATTGGAATGCACATGCAAAACAGAGAATTTAAAAACACAGGATTTCTGCCAATCTGGGTGTTTGATTCACAACAATTGGAAGACCACAGGATGCAAAAAAGCATGGTGAGATTAAGTCAAACCACAAGAAAATGTACGGTTATAATGCTATTATGCTACTATCTTTTAGTGTTGTGCTTGATGAATAGGAATATGAAAAGGAGGAGAAGTGGAAAATAGAATTCCTACGGTTTTTCTTTCAAGGAGACACTAAAGGAACAAATCCTACAGTTTTCCTTTGCTCCATTCCTTTGAACCAAATTCATGAAAAGTAGTACCATAGGAAACTTTCCAATTCCTATGTTTTTCATTCACTTTTCCTTTCAAGCATCAAGCGATTCTAGTAGGCAGGCTTGAGCAAGGAAAATCCTACACTAAAAAAATGTTTTTGTGCTACTTCTATTACTTTGGACCCAGGCCACTGCCATACTAGCTCAACTCCCAGGCCCATCGACAAATGCACAGCTCAAACGCGTAGAGATAAATGATTATGGCGTTCAAGAGAGTCCATCACGAATAGCTAAGTTGCCTGGTACCTCACTGCTTGTCATATAGTAGGATAAAATAATCGTATTTCCCATTACTACGAGTGCTCAGTGGACAATATATATAACATGTAGAGTAAAAAAGAGATGCAACAAGTGTACAACCTCTTTGGTGAAGCCATGTCGATCTCGGCGTGATTGGGTTGGCCGGTGAGGATGCTCCGGCTGACTTTGCTATCGGAGGAGGGGAAGAAGATCTTAGGCGTCTGGAGATGGAGCCCGAGGTACTACTCCGCTATGATGGAGGGTTTCGTCGTTGCAGCAGCTCCGCTGAGTTGTACGACGCTGAGGCTGAAGAAGGACAAGAGAGACAAAGAACAACGTTAACTTGAGTGGAATCCTAATAGCATCTCCAATACATGACGTAAAATACATAACCACAAAGTGCTAGATGTAAAATACATCAGCCGCTCATCTCTGAACTTAACTGTCGAAACTGAACTTAACTGTCAAAACTGAACTTAACTGTCAAAACTGAACTTAACTGTCCAAACTGAATTTTGCTACCGAAACTGAATTTTGCTGTCGAAACTGAACGCACTAGCAAGGTGAGGCTACACGTCGGTCGACCGACTTTTCATCTCTGGTCAGTCGATTTTGCAGCCGTTGGATACGAAATCAAGGGCCTGCGGTTCATATTCAACCTCCACCCCCCCTGAGCCGCCAGCCACCACCGGCCAAACAGCAGCCCCCCGCCGCCCGCGACCGGTGGTGCGCCGCCCCGCCCACCCCGAAAACACTCCCCACCACCGGTCCGCCGCCGCCCCGGCCATCCCTCTAGGCCCCCTCGTGCCGAGCTTTTTCTCTGGCGATCCCCACGCCACCGCCCCGCCAACGCCCCGCCACCGCCGGCGACCACCGCCCCCATCCTGAACCCTAAGATAGATAGTGGGGTACCTCTCCAGCGAGCCCTCCTCCCCGCTGCGGCTGGTTCTTCCTTCACTCCGGCGAGCCCACCCCTTGGAAATCGACTGACCCAAAAGTCGATTCAATCGACTGAAGTGTAGCCAAATCGGAGCAGCATCGCAAGCAAGAGCAAGAGCGAGAGCAGCAGCGAGAGCAAGAGCAATAACAAGAGCGCACCAGCAGGGACCGAGAGCAAGAGCAGAGCGGCGAACATGAAGCGAGAGCTAAAGCAGCAGCAGCTCCTACTGATGTGGACGTTGCCGCCGAGGGAGCGACGCCGTGGAGGAAGTGGCCGGCGATGCCGCCGTGGATGGAGCCGCGCCGTGTCGGCTCGGGACCGAGCGCCGGCAGCACCGTGAGATCAAATCAAGAAGAAAATGCGGCAATTAGTGTACAACCTCTTTGGTGGTGCCGATTAGGCCGCAGCTTCATCCGAGGAAATGGTGATGATGATGCTCTTCGGGTGGTGCAGGTGAAGACGGCGGTGTAGGAATGGAGGTGGCGTGAAAGACGAGGGGAACGTCGGGGTAGCTCCTTGGAGGTGGAGGACGGGGTGGCTGAACCGGCGGGACGATGAGATCAACGACGAATCCTCATCCGGTACGGTGGATGAGGGACGTCGAGGTGTTGCTGTGGACGACGTCGTCGGGGAAGAAGCTCCGGCTGGGTGGCGGACGGAGCAGGGTGTGGGGTTTCGTCGTGGGTTTTCGCGGCCTCGATGTACGAATGGGTGGGCGGATGGGATGGCAGTGGGGAACCATGGCTTAGAGATGCGCTTGTCCGAAATGTGGGGTAAGTTATGAAAGTACCCCCACCGTTTGAGGCGGTTCTTTCGGTTCAGGGGTACCACGGGCATTTCGCGTGTCGGGATTTCACAGGAGGTGGGAGTTTTCGCGCGCGTTGTAATTTCGGAATAGCAAGGCACGGGTTGAGATGGAGGGAGTTGTCGGAGCACAACGAGACAAAGATATATCTTAAATATTTCGGGCCAACAAGGCGCGGGTTGAAGAGGCAGGAGTTTCGCAGCACGATAAACAAAGACGCTAGCTTCAATTTTCGGCATAACAAGGCGCGACTTGAAATTTCGGAAGAACAAGATTAACGTGTACCCAAAAAAAAGATAATTTGCACCTCAACACGCACAACACACACACAAACACCATTTAGACTAGAGTAAGGTACGCATGCATTGCACGCATGAGATTTGGCAACCAAATTATGAATAAATACCACATTATAGCATGCAAGCTTTGAGTCATATATGCATGATGTAGATGTTCGTTTAATTCTTACAGTTCATTTCATTCAAAATCATCTAGTTTTTATAAGAAAGCTAATCTATTTTAAGATTCATGGAATTGTGCGTTGTAAGACATAAAGTAAAAACAAATAATGGCAAATCATGTAGAAAAACATTTGGGCAATTCTGATACGGAAGATTCTAGAACAAATAAGAAGTGCTTGTGTTTTGATGTTTGTGCATTATGCTTAAGTTCAACCATGGAGTCTTCTAGATTATATATGTGGCGAAATCTGGTGGAATCCAGATGATATCCAACGGCTAATAGTGCTCAAATTTGCCATCTTTGGACCATCGGATTCGCCTCATCCAACGACCATCTTTCAAAGTTAAAGTTACCCGCACACAATATAAATAAATATATAATATAATATATATATATAGGGGTGTAGATATATATATGTGATGCGAAAGCCGCCTATCATCTCCAATTACATGCACGGATGCGACATGGGCAAATGATGTCTGCCATCGGTATCTCAAATTCAAATCAGTCTGACCTTGTTCAATGTGTATACATTACAACATGCTCGCTTCCAAAGCACACCGCAGAGATCTCCGTTATATTCATGCATGCATGGGTTTCAAACATCGGGATCTCTTATTCAAATATTTGAATTCAACTTTACATTGATTATGACCTCACCTATTCTTTTACACCCACACAAGAGTCTTCTCTTTATAATTGTACCACTAACTTTCTCTCGTGCATGCATGCACACACACTACCGATCGGCATTATCTATCGTGACGCATGCAATCTTTTTCTTCAGTCGGTCTCCCATGAAGGCACACACCCACACACATCCCCTCTCCCTCATACCGGCATTCTTTATCTCTCACGCGTGCATGCGCAACGATCGATGTTCCTCTATGTATGTGTGTATATAGCTAGGTCTTTCATAGTTTTCCACACAAACCGATCAATCGATATATCCAAAGGAGGTCTTACCCTCTTTCCCACGCCCACATCGATCAATCTATACCTCTCCCACGTCCACATCGATCAATCTATACCTCTCTATATAGGATTAACATAAATAGCTAATACACCCACATTAATTATATATCCAACGTCCCCCTCTCATCATCCATGCCTTCCGCTTCATCTCTCAGATGCGTGCACAATGGCGAAGACAGCGGGCAGTAAGGGCCCTGCCCCCCCTAACATCACGTGTTCGCCCCCTCTCTCTAAATATCGATCTCGCACTTGTGCATTCCTTCATAGTCTCCCTCCACTCGGCCCCTCGCACCATCTTCTAACCCCCACCGGATTTTGTCACATGTACAATCTAGCAGACTCCATGGTTGAACTTAAGCATAATGCACAAACCTCAAAACAACAGTGTTTCTCTTTTGTTCTAGAATCTTCCGTATCATAACTGCCCAAACTTTTTTTCTAGTTGAATTGCCATTATTTGTTTTTACTTTATGCTTTACAACGCACAATTCCATGAATCATAAAATAGATTAAGGGCTTCTTTGATTCAAAGGATTCTCAAAGGAATTTTGGAGGATTCTAATCATTAGGAATTTTTCCTATCTTGGTTGTTTGATTCGTAGGATTGTAAACCATAGGAATTTTTCTATATGATTCATTTGCACTAGATTTCATAGGAAACATCCCATCCACTCAAACCTCTTTGAAAGAATTCTGCGTTTTTTCTATGCACAATCAAACACTCGTACAATCTTGTAGGATTCAAGATGACATTCCACTATAATCCCATGTTTTTCCTATTCACGTGTTCTTAGCTTTTTTATAAAAACTAATTTGATTTTGAATGAGATGAACTATAAGAATTAAACGAAGGGCTACATCACGCATATATGACTAAGATCTTACATACTATAGTGTGGTATTTATTCATAATTTGGTTGCAAAATCTGATGCGTGCAATGCACGTGTAAATTACTAGTACTTCAAGTATGTGCAAAACACGTAAATTAGAATACCAATGGCACGCTACACGTTGTCTCTTTACAGTTCATGAAGCCACGTGGCACATGTGGAGGCGCTAGCACGACCTCCTTGCGTGGATTGATCACGATGACGTCTTCTGGTTCCAGAAGAATGTACTCGTCCTCCCTGAGCCATACTGGCGGTACATGCACGAAGCGAAGATGTGCACGCACGCCACGCACGCACTCATTCCCTCGCACGCACACGCAGGTACATGGGCGGACTGTACCAAGATCCACCCAATGTGATAATTTGACACGTGTAAAGTCGTTCACTTCATTGATGGTCAATTAATACAGCGCATGCAAATTGAGTGGACGTGAGGGTGGAAGAAAGACATTATTACTCCACTGCGCGCATGCGAGTAGTTAAATCGTGGGTTGCTAGTAGTACTTCCATTGGTCTCCTTCATATTTTAATGCACCTTGGAATCTGAACATGTGATGGGAAACAACTAAATTGAGCCTTATAAAATGGATAAACTAAAATGTTAAGATAAGCCCTATAAACCGGAAAGGAGGGAGTAATATTTACGCATTTGAGCAGTGTTGTCTACTTGAAATTTATGTTCCACTAAACTCATCGGGAGTTGTTTCGGGCCTCGAAACCAAAACCATCAATTAATCTTTACCTTGTTCCCATCACATTTGAAAGCCTGCTCACACCTACTAGTACTACGTACCAAACCTGAACGTGTTCCCACTATGCAGGTATTAGTACTACTAGTGCTAGTACTTAGGTTATAAAAAGGGGAACTACCTAACCGAAAATTACTCTACCTTTCCTCCTCATAAGTGCTTCTTCTTCGTCCGTTGTTGCCATGGCCGGTGAGCAGATCTCTAGGTCGAGAACTACTCGTAACAAGGAAGCGGCAACCAAGGCTGCAGAGAAAAAAGAGAGGGCTCGCCGCCACGCAGAGACCTCGAAAGATCTCTCACAGGCAGGCGATGGCTCCCAGGAGCGCCCTAGCCGCAAAGGCGAACATGCCGAGCCGGCGGAGCTGGAGTCGTTATCCCTCGACGGCATGCCCGATCAGCTCAATAAGCACCTCACTAAGCAGAAGGAGTTCATCCAAGGCTTGACGGAGTTGCTGAAGGAGAGCCTCGACGACATGCCCGCAGAGCTCAATCAGTAGGGGGAGTTGACCGCCGGCTTGGTGATGCTGCTGAAGAAGAGCATTGCCTCGGAGAAGAAGGCGACCGGCAAAATCCTGCAACTTCAGGAGGACAAGGCGAAGCTCTGCCACGAGATCGACCTGTTGAAGGAGAAGAACGCCGGCTGGAAGAAGCTGCATGAGAATAGTAGTTCCTCGATGAAGATGCTGCAGCCCTCGCCATGGAAATGTATGAGGAGTTGGCGAAGCTCGCGATCGAGCACCTTGCTGCTGTCAAGGTACGTAATGCGCCGTGGAATGATGATGAAGGCTCGCGTCGAGAAATCCCGCCATGGATGTAATGAAGAAGATGGCGGAGGAGACGCGCAAGGAGATGGAGGTCGTGGAGGCGATGAAGAAGCGATTCACGACTCATGCTGCGAATTAGATCATTTGGGGTGATAATCTTCCTTCTTCTTTTGCTGCTGTGTTTCATCTTTTGCTTCGAGTGTTTCACCGCGAAGTCACGTTCTCATGAGGCATGAATAGAACAATGGTTTTTGTTTTTGAGGAATGAATAGAACAATGCTAACAATGAGATGACTAGCAAATTAGATCATTTTTATCGCCATATGGCACCGGGCTGCCGTGTTTAGGCTCCTCCGTCGCAATACTTACTCCAAAGGAAAACTTGAGTAGACCGCACGGTTCTTTGCTCCTCCTCGATCAATCGTCGGCGATTTATACGAAAGCAATCAAATCACAAGGCCCCGCCTTCCAAAGAAGAATGAATAGTCAAATCACAAAGGCCCTCGCCTCGTGAAACCGACCAAGCTAGACTGCCCGCCTCTAGCCTTTTAAAAATGTATACTTTTGTACAACAAGAGTATCGATGGATTGCGCCATGGAGCAAAACTTGAAATTAAAAAAAGGTGGTACATATAGAGAGCGCTAAATAGCCAAATTATGCATATAGTACTATTAAAAGGCTAGTCACAATAATGGTGTCCAACACAACCCACCCCTCAAATAAAACTAAGCACCCTCGAATTCTTTGACAAAACTAAGCACCCTGAAATTCTTTGACAACTAAACTGCTGGCTATATGATGTTGGCCATATATATTGTATGTATATAATGTGAATAAACGAGTGGTAGTACTATACCAACTAAAAGATGAAATGTAAGAAATACTAGTATGTACTTACTGAAGAGTTAAAGTAACAAGAAGAAACATAACATAGTTCTGCTGGGGGCTCAACACAACACACCCCTCAAATTAAATTAACCACACCTGAAATTAAACTTTGCAACTATTCCGATAGACACTGCATTAGAACCACCATGAGCAACGACACTGCCACCTTACTCGGAGTCCTCGTCCACGTCCTCAACTTCGTCCTTGTCCCTCTTCCTCTTGGCTGATACTTCTTTGCTTGAACCGCCAACTTGGCTGTTGCTCTTCATTTAACCCTTGTAGATATTGAAACAAAGGTAGCCATCCATTGCAGCGTACTGGATGTGGTCTATATCTAGTACATTCCTCTACCATGCATGACGATGAAACGTGTATGGAGGTTTCTCCTGTTTACCGTACGAAGGATGAACCATGGCTCCTGCCAGGGTCAGCATTGAAGGCTGACGAGAGGACACCAGCCGATTCTTTTGGAGGTCGAAGGTGTTGCCTACAACGAGGCCTATCCGACACAGGACTTCTTTGTCGTTACCAAAGTCTACAGTGACAAATTTGACTAGGTTGCTCTTGAGGAAGTCCTTAAAATCCTGGCACTCAACGTCGGCATAGCATATGTGGTAGACCAAGCATAAGTCATGCACGCAAACCTAGATCACGACGGGCTTCTTCCTCTCTTCGTCCTTTAGATCCTTCTCTCGTCCCACGACCGTGGTGTACTCAACATCTAGCCCGGTGACCCACTCATCATGTGAGTCTTCGAACATGCGTCTGAAGCGAGAAAGGCATCCTTTCACCGTCGCGGAAGAACGGGTGTAGATGATGTCGAACTCATCGCCAGTGATGGTTCTAACCTTGTACTCACAGCCGATCGGGGAGATTTGGGACGCCATGGATTTGGGAGGAGGGTTAGGACTAGTGGAACTGCCGTAATGTGAATGGACGGGACGACTAGGAGAGAACCGCCGTAGTATTAAAGGAATGCGGGGACGAGTAGGAGCGAACTGCCAGCGTGCGAACGATAGGGTAGTGGCTGTCCATTATCCCATGATACATGCTTCCGAGAGCCCTTGGATCGGAGATCGAACGGTTGCATGGCATGATTCTAGACCAATGGGTGAATATCCTATCCTGGAGGGTTATTCTGTAAATTTTCAGCAACTTAGCATGCGACCGTTTGATCTTAGATCCAAGGGCTGCGAGCAGCCCGTATCATGGTCGCGCCTACCACGACCGTCGCGTCACTCGCGCGGTCGCGCCCTTGGAGATTTAACACGGTGCGTTAGGCTATCTGATGTTGGCATGTCATACATAGTCATCACTTAGTCACTCATACTACAACAAGGTTGTCTATAAGGTTGGCTATAAGTGTATTTTTTTACTCCTCTCTATCTCTTTCTTCGTACTCCCTCCGTCCCATAATATAAGAACGTTTTTGACACTAGCTAGTGTAGTGCGAAAAATGTTCTTATATTATGGGACACAGGGAGTACTAGTATTTATTGCATTTGCCAAGGAGTGACCTCTTCCAATGAAATGGTGTTGCTAAGTTTGCTTCATTTAATTAGCTATAGACTGAAAATTGTCTTTTCACGTAGGTACACGCGCTTAGCACCGTTTCTTCCTTGGGTCACCAAACTAGTCTCTCTCTTCTTGATTAACTTGCCACATCAGACTTTATGCCTATGTGGCAAGCTTAAGCACCTGTAGGAGCAAGATAGTGCCCGTCCGTTGCACGGAAGAGTGAAATGCATTGATCGGGGTGTTGTTTATTTTGACAAAGGATGTGGGGGTAATCTGTGCAACCGGGTCGACGTGTCAAGCACCAAATAACAGTGCAGAACAGCAGGGGCACGCACCCCACTCGTACTGGCCTAGTGTTAGCAATGAGCAATGAGACGTCAAATCACAATGCCGCACCTTCCCAGACGGATGAAGCAACCATTATTTCACACTTCGGTTCAACATCATCTCAAACCACGTACTAGTATTGCTTCTGCCTCAAGAGGGACACACGCATCGCCTTGGTACATCATGACACATGGGACCGCATGACAGGCCATGCTCCCCCGCCGATCGCTGGGTAAAATCATCTCATTTTTACTATACTTCCTCCGGATCGGTTTACTACATGGCATGCACGTCGTTCTAGGTTGAGAACTTAACTGGCTATATATATATATATATATATATGTGATGAACAGTACGCTAGCCTTTTAAAAAATGTATACTTTTGTACAGTAGTACTCCACTATCGATGGATTGCGCCATGGAGCAAAAATTGAAATTTAAAAAAAAGGTGGTACATAAAGAGAGCGCTTGTCGCCAAATTATGCATATAGTACTATTAAAAAAGCTAGTACGTGCTTAATTGGGGTGCTAAATTCTATTAAAGAAATACTAGTACTAGTATGTACATACTGAAGAGTTAAAGTAACGAGAAGAAACATAACATAGTTCTCACTGGGGCTCAAAGACAACACACCCCTCAAATTAAACTAAGCACACCTGAAATTAAACTATGCAACTAATCTGGTAGACACTGCATTAGAAGTTTAGAACCGCCATGAGCAACAACACTGCCACCTTACTTGGAGTCCTTGTCCACGTCCTCGACTTCGTCCTTGTCCCTCTTCCTCTTGGCCGATACTTCTTTGCTTGAACCGCCAACTTGGCTGTTGCTCTTCATCCAACCCTTGTAGATATTGAAACAAAGGTAGCCATCCATTGCAGCATAGTGGATGTGGTCTATATCTAGTACATTCTGCTGCCATGCATGATGATGAAACGTGTAATGAGGTTTCTCCAGTTTGCGGTACGAAGGTTGAACCATGGCTCCTGCCAGGGTCAGCATTGAGGGCTGACGAGAGGGCACCAGCCAATTCTTCTGGAGGTCGAAGGGGTTGCCTACAACGAGGCCTATCCAACGCAGGACTTCTTTGTCGTTCTTAAAGTCTACAGTAACGAATTTGACTGTTTTGTCCTCGAGGAAGTTCTTAAAATCCCGGCACTCAACGTCGGCATGGCATTTGTGGTAGACCAAGCAAACGTTATGTATGCAAACCTGGATCACGGCGGGCTTCTTCCTCTCTTCGTCCTTTAGATCCTTCTCTCGTCCCACGATCGTGGTGTACTCAACATCTAGCCCAACGACCCACTCATCATGTGAGTTTTCAACATGCGCCCAAGCGAGAAAGGCATCCTTTCACCGTCATGAAGTACGGGTGTAGATGACGCCGAACTCATCGCCGGTGATGGTTCTAACCTTGTACTCACCGCCGATCGGGGAGATTTGGGACGCCATGGATTTGGGAGGAGGGTTAGGATTAGTGGAACTGCCAGAATGTGAATGGACGGACGACTAGGAGCGAACCGCCGTAGTATTAAAGGACGTAAGGGACGAGTAGGAGCGAACCGCCAGCCGCGCGAACGGCGGGTAGTGGCTTTCCATTCTCCCATGATACGGGCTTCCGAGAGCCCTTGGATCAAGATCGAACGGTTGCATGGCGTGATTCTAGACCAATGGGTGAATATCCTATCCCGGAGGGTTATTCGCAAATTTTCAGCAACTTAGCAT
The DNA here is from genome assembly GCA_021437245.1 of Aegilops speltoides. Classification (NCBI taxonomy): domain Eukaryota; kingdom Viridiplantae; phylum Streptophyta; class Magnoliopsida; order Poales; family Poaceae; genus Aegilops; species Aegilops speltoides. The sequence goes on from CM038145.1 coordinate 101,491,259, forward strand.
GCGACCGCTTGATTCAGATCCAAGGGCTGCCGGCAGCCGTATCATGGTCGTGCTTACCACGACCGTCGCGTCGCTTTCATGGCTGTCGCGCCTTTTGAGATTTAACACGGTGCGTTAGGCTATCCGATGTTGGCATGTCATACATAGTCATCACTTAGTCACCATACTACAACAAGGTTGGTTATAAGGTTGGCTATAAGTGTATTTTTACTCCTCTCTATCTTTTTCAGATTCCTCCGTCCCATAATATAAGAACGCTTTTGACACTAGCTAGTGTAGTGTCAAAACGTTCTTATATAATGGGACACAGGGAGTACTAGTATTTATTGCATTTGCCAAGGAGTGACCTCTTCCAATGAAATGGTGTTGCTAAGTTTGCTTCATTTAATTAGCTATAGACTCAAAATTGTCTTTTCACCTAGGTACACGCGCTTAGCACCGTTTCTTCCTTGGGTCACCAAACTAGTCTCTCTCTTCTTGATTAACTTGCCACATCAGACTTTATGCCTATGTGGCAAGCTTAAGCACCTGTAGGAGAAAGTAAGTACAATAGTGCGCTTTACATGGCATTTTTGCATATGTGGTGGAAAGAGAGGCAAGGAAAAAGTGGAGAAGTGGGCTCTCATGCAAGAGCCAACCTCTACTACTACATGGCGGAGCATTGGGAGAGGCACCTGTATGGAGGTGGTCAGGAATCGGGAGACTCACGCCGGTCATAGCGCCACACTTAAAATGATAATGGCAAGTCAAATCATGGGGCCCCACCTGTCCAGCAGTAACTTGCTGTCAAATCACATAGCCCTATGTTTGCAGCAGGCTACTCCCTCGTCTTCTCGCGTCTCCGTCGAACCGACTAGGCGGAACTGTCCTGCTGCCTACCGGGCAGGAAAAAGCCCCGCCCTTGACTTTTAAATAGTATACAGTATACTAATTTTGTATCCATGGATTGCGCCCGCTCCATGGAGCAAAGCGTCTAGAAAACGGTGGTACACATGTACGGAGTATACAACACGCACGTCGCGTTCGCGTCGTACCCCAGACGGTCGGTCGGTCTGGCACGCTGCTCTTTGAATGGAACGCGCGTCATATTGCGTTCACACACATGTGGGACGACAATTGAGAACCGACCATAGGCACACTCCTGGCCCCGCAAGTCGGGTGACTTAATAGAAGAGGGAGACGAGCGATAGTACTAGAGAAGTGTTGTACTACGTTGGTGCCTAGACGATCCCTGCAAGACACGAAAGATCAATTCGTCCATGCATGTGACCAGACTCCAGCAGACACGCCTGGATTGGCTATCGTCTACGTATCGTGCAGGCTGTGTTGTACATGGCTGTAGTTGTGGTGAAAATCTAAAAAAAAGTTTCTTGTCATCTCGCAAAATTATGTGTCATGTGCTTCGGATCACTGCGAGGGTTAAACAGCGACAACTGAGTTGGGCTAGTCATTGGGGGCACATGCACGAACAGTGACTACTCGGCTGCCATCTAGGTCAAGCCGGCTATGTTAATTAGGAGATCTATCGACGGACCCCTTTTCTACGAGTTTATCTTTAATTTGAGCTTTGTTCCTCGTCTAGTCTGTCCGTCAGGATTCATGTTGTCTCCTTTGGGAAGTGAGGTTATGATTTCTTGTCATGTGGCATTTTTTCTTGTTATATGTTATAATCCGGTGCTTCAGATCAAAATGACGACAACTGCGCCTTCGGGCCACGTGCATGAAGACTTCTCGACAGTCATTGACGAGGTCAAGCCGGCTCTGGTAGACAAAAGAAAACTAAGTACTACTCCACTATATAGGCAGGAGCCTCCGCGCTTGCTTGCTAGTGTTGCTCTCTTCACACCGTCTCGGCCTCTCCAGATCTAAACACGCCAGCGGTGGCCACACACTCTCTCTCTCTCTGCTCACCGCTGGTCACAGATCCAGCCGGATCCTCTCTGCCGGGGAAGGTGAGAAGGTGCAACATTCATGCGGTCGTCCTCGGCGACGGCTCTTACCCACTGCCGGCGCGTCCCAATCAGCCTGCCTTGCCGTTCTCTCCCAAGCACCGCTGGCGAGGGAGGGCCTCCGACCCCTTCTTCCTCGCTGCCGTAGTGTGGGTAGATCCGGCCTCCCACCGCCCACCTAGCGACATCCCGGCGACCATCAGGTATAACTTCCTTCGAAACCGGCCTTGCTCTACTTCCCGAGCTCCTGACGTTGCTGCATTTGTAACTTTTACTATTTCTCAGGCCCCCTCATAGATAGGATCGATCGGCTGTTCGAAAACCACCTAATTTTTTATGTTTAAGAGGTAAAACTAGTTCATGCACTCGAATCTAGTACTACTTGGTTCAAACAAGGAAGAAAGGGGTGGGGGTGGGGGAGGATTTGTTACCTAAATCTAGGACTTGGTCGAAAGAGAAAATAATGGGGGCGAAAAGTAGCAGAGACTGGCTATCCAACTGGTCTCTAGGTCTAATAGGGAAATAAAGGGAAACACAGTACAAACTCAATATAAACCCGATCTATTGGTTGAAAAAGGAAAGAAAGTGGGGACTGGGGGACAAGTCAACGGAGTAAGTCCAGCACTAGATTTGCTAGCCTCACAGAGTATAAGGTGGCTATACCGAACAAAAATGGGACCAACCTAGATATCCTGTTCTGATATTTGTTGACCCGAGCCACTCTTATGTAATGCCACTAGTAAAATGTAGCAGTCGCACTGTTAAAAGTAAGGACACGTTAAACAAATGTTGTTTTCAATGTAATGCCTCCAGTAATATGAATCAATGGCACTTCTTTACATGTCCTGCTAAAATTTCCCATTAAGATAAGTTGGTTCTTTTGTTAGAAATGCAACCGCCCCGGTCCGCCTACTCTCCCGTGCCCAAAGTAATGTCAGATTTAACGGTTGTCATAGTTAATCCTAATGCCCACACTAATATCTAGCAATGCCATTGCTTTAGAAATTGCTACTTGTCCTTGTAGGATTGCTATTCAGATAAGGAACATGCTTCTTTTCATTTGATGCATGTTTCATCACTTGTTAGTCACCCTCCTTTCCACCTTTTTGTGCATAGAGATATACATTTCATGCTCGATCTTAGTTGAACTGCACAAATGATATCCAAATTATAGTTGAGCATTCCAGGAGCTTCACAACCAACCTTGATGTTGCTCAATTTTATTGCAACTAATGAAGAAGAAGCTCTATGGGTTTCGTTTTCTGATGGAAATGGAACCGGGGCTGGAGCCCTTTTCTTAATTTTTTTTGAAGAAGAAGCTGCTAGCTCACGGGACATTGCTTCATTTTAGGTGAACTGCACCAAAAGGTCCCATGAATTGAATCATCCATGTTGGTGACTGAAAGAGCCAGCTTCAGCATCCCAGTCTAAGCACCCCCGGCCTCCATCCTTGCGACGCACGGTACACCTCGTTTGCCACCGTCGACCCTAGTGTCACCGATAAAATGAAGTAATAATACGCTTAAAATAGAGCGAGTGTCATCTCTATCATTTCATTTCCAATGTAGATAAAGAAAGTGCTTCTCTTTGTTAAAGTATGTTTCATCAACTAGTCCCATTGTTAATGTTTAAGCGCTTCGCAAACCGGGTGCTTAATTTTAGTTGATATGTACAAAAATAGAGATTTGAATGTCTCAAGGCCTCCTTGTACAACTGCTGTACATCGATGTTCATCACCGCGTAAGGTGTATCTGGGAGACTTGGGATGATGTCCAAGATGAGGCGCATCAGATGAAGCGTCAGAGGGCCCATCTCGCCTCGCAAAGATGGCATACTATGATACTATCGCAATATTTTCTTCTATTTATTTTGTGTGTTTCATCAACTAGTGCCACTATAATGTAATCACGCTTTTTCATTATCTGTGCAAACAGGTTATTCAGCTGCATTTTGGTGGAACTGCACAAATGTACGTATGGAACCGCATATATGCAGAAAAGCGAGGTGTGCCAAGTAAAAATTACCAACACCAACCATGCTGCATGCACGCATTGGCATCCACCACAACCAGTGGGATGTTTGGTGCTCTCTGTGGACGGATCTTTCTCGGCAGCTAATCCTCTAACCAAATACTAGTAGCTTATATTGGCAGTTTTCTAGGGAGTACTCTTTTCTGAAAGAAGCACCAATCTATTTTTCTTTATTTGTAGACTGTGTCACAACTTTGACCCAAAGGTCCAGAGCTATTTTAGGGTGATTGGCGTAGTACTCGGAGACTGATTGTAAGCATGATTTTCATTAGCTGTCACACTAATTGTAAGCATGAGCAGGTGGAAGATTAGGTTTTCTTTTTTGAGAAGTTATACAGTGGGAGAGGCTCCCACTGTGTTTGTATTACTCAAAAAATAGGGTACAATGTACAATCCATATTTGCAAGCATCTCATCCTCCACTTTGGGAGGGAGTGTGATATATTAGAGTCCTGGACTAACTAGTGGGGATGGAGGTTGTTTACAAAGGAGAGAATAAAGTCTCTCAAATCAACTTTGGTTCTGTATTGGAGTAGGGTGAAGTCTTTTTTGAACCTATCCAGCCAGTTATGATATGTTGGAGGGATGCCTCTAAAGAGTTTGTTATTCCTTTCTTTCCATATGCTCCAGGCTGCTTGTAAGAAGATTTCCATGAACATGGGCTTATTCCAAACATTAGAGGCTTTACTTATCCATTGTAGTCTGGATCCAGTTGCATCCCACGAGATCCCAAGTTTGGACTAGCAGTATTTGCTGAATGGGCATTGAAAGATCATGTGCTCCACATCCTCTTCAACTAGTTGGTTACACAAGAGGCAACTGAGGTCATCTCCGATGTTATAATGTCTTCTCTTGAGCATATTGCGAGTATTTAGTCGATCAGAGAGGAGTAACCATCCAAACATCTTGATTTTTAGTGTGACTTTGCTCTTCCATAGCCAATGATAAGATTGGTGGGCCTTCACATCCCGAAAGTAGAACTTGTAGTATCTATTTGCTTTGAAATCCTGCGAGTCCCAGCAATATTCCCATGTGTCATGCGTGTATGGAGATTCCTGATTACCAACGTGCAACACTTTTTGTTGTAGGTCACGGACTTCATCATGTGCTTGTATCGAGAGAGGAAGGTGAAACATTTCATGGAGGGAAGTGGATCCCAAGAAATCCTTGACAGAGATGTCCTCATTCAATGCAAAAGAGAAGGCTCGAGGGTGCGATTCTTCCAGCACAGATTCCAACCAAAGATCTTTCCACATAAGGATCGTGTCCGCAACATTTACATTTTCCTTGGATATACCTCTATATATTGGTGTAAGTTTCAGCACGTCTTTCCACCAGAACAACCCACATGGATCCGACGCATGTGGGATCTTGTGTGTGTAGTATGTTGTCCATATCAGCTCTACCCAAGGCAGGTCGTGATGGTTGTAAAATTTGTGTAGATATTTGAGGAGGAGGGCGTCGCTTTGGATACGGAGATTGATGATACCGAGGCCACCACTTTCTTTTGGTCGGCAAACCATGTCCCAAGCCGCAAGTGAATTGCATTTATCTCCTTGCTCCGTTTTTTTGTCCAAAGGCATTTCCTTCTGAGTTTATCAAGCAACTCCAGGATCTTGGGTGGAAATTTGAGGGAGCAGAGAGCAAAAATTATGAGTGAGGTGACCATTGTATTGAGGATCGATAACTTTGCACCATATGACATTAGAGTAAGAGTGCTGGTCATTCTTCTTTCCATCAAACAGACTAGAGGCATCAGATCTTGGACTGTGGGTTTGGCAATTCCAAGAGGCAATCCCAAGTAAGTGAAAGGCCTAGATCCTACCTTACAGCCAAAGATAGAGGCGATGGCATTGTAGCAGTCAGGATCACTGTTGATCGGGATTAATGTGGATTTGTGAAAATTTATCTTTAAACCAATGGAAGCAGCATAGTCAGAAAGAATGCTCTTGATTGTCGTAGCTTGCTCAACTAATGCTGGAAGCAGTATAATCGTGTCGCCAGCATATTGGATCACCGGGTAATCATTCTGGTTTGGTCTCTGGAAGGGAAGCTGAATTTGTCCTTATCGGAATGCGTCATTAATAGTGGCCTGAAGAAGATCAGCAGCCAGAACGAAGATGAGTGGTGATAGGGGGTCACCTTGACGAACCCCACATTTGCAAAGAAATTGTCGGCCTGGCACACTATTGAGGAGGACTGAGGATTTTCCTGATGAGAAGATGCATTTAATCCAATCCAACCATTTGGCGTCAAATCCCATATGCTCCATAATTTTAATCATGGCATCGTGTTCGATCATGTCGAAAGCTTTCGCAAAATCTAGTTTGAGCAAGACAATTTTTTGTTTTGAAGTTCGGCATTGGTGTATGTACTCGAATGCCCAAGCCAAGCAATCTTGTATGGATCTGCCTTTGATGAATCCGTACTGATTGCGATGAACAATTTTAAGAATGAGCTTTTGTAGTCAGTTTGCGAGTAGTTTCGTGATGACTTTAAGGCAGCAGTTGAGTAAAGTGATTGGCCGAAAATCAGACACAGACTCTGGAGAATGAACCTTGGGTATGAGTGTAATAAAGCCCTCATTAATGCTTTCAAGGTTGAGACCACCTTCGTAAAATTGATTGCATAGGTCATAGAAGTCTTGTTTAATCAAATGCCAGCATTTTTACAGAAAGAGGCCAGTGAAGCCGTCTAGGCCAGGTGCCCGGTCAGCCGACATCTCCTTGATAACAGCATCAATTTCATCTGTGGTGAATGGTACTGTTAACTGATCCAGCCCCTCAATTTTCGTGATAATGTTTTGTAGGTTAAACTTCATTTGAAACTCCCCAGATTTACCAAGTCTCTCTTTGAACGCTTGATATATGATCACCTCTTTGCTTATATGGTCGTCCGCCAGTGTACCGTCAGGGAGCTTTAGAGTCGGGATCGTGTTGCGTCTGAATCTTTCCGAGGCCATGGCCTTCAAAAACTTCGGGTCTTCATCCCCCAATTTTACCCATCGAATGGTGCACCGCTTCTGCCAATATTGTCTTTGGTAGTTCAAAAGACGTAGAATGTGTTTCTTTAAAATCTTCCTAAAATTTTGTTCTGGCGTCGTAAGCATTCGGAGATTTTCTAGAGCATCAATGTTGGCCAGAGCAAGATTGGAGTTATCAATTGCCACTTTTAGTTTGGAGATTCGTTTGCTCCACTTCTTCAACTCGTATCGTAGGGCTTTGAACTTTTTGCAAATGATAGTGGCTGCATTTGCATTGGCCTTTTTTATAGGTCTTGTCCAAACAGCCTGAACTAGGTCCAAAAAGCCCGGATGCTCCACCCAATAAGACTCAAATCTGAAAATTTTGCTGCGAGGAATAGAGGTTTCAATTTTGACAACACAAGGGATATGGTCAGAGACTGGCTTCCCTAGTGGCATAACAAGTGTATTAGGGTAAGTTGCAGTCCAGTTGATAGAAGTGAGGAACCAGTCAAGCTGCTCCAAGAGGGGATCGGTTTGCATATTGCTCCAGGTGTAAGCACGCCCCTTGATTGGTAGTTCAATTAATTGCTCGGAGCGGATGAAGTCATTAAAGGCTATCATGTCATTAGGGTTACCTCCAGGTTTATTTCGGTTGTCAGGGCTGGGAATATAGTTAAAGTCTCCAAGTAGCAACCAGTCCTCATTGGAGGGAATGTGCAAATTATGAAGCCATTGGGTATATATCACACGAGGATCGCCCTGACACGGGCCATACACATTTACTAATGTCCATTCTTGAGCAGATTGTGTGGAGCAAAATTTGATTACAAGGGCAAAATCTTCTTGGAAGAGCACTGTTCCAGTGAAAATGGCACTGTTCCAAATTGTTACAGTGCCACCAGAGGCACCCTGAGAAGGTATGTACGCGAATTTATCAAATCGTCGTGGGCAACAAGACTTGAGGAACAAATTATCAATGTGGGCTTTTTTTGTTTCTTGCAGACAAATTACTGCACAGCCACTGGAGGATATCGCATTCGATAAGGCCAAAAGCTTAGGTACAGAGTTTAATCCCCTTACATTTCAGCACAAAATATTCCAATTTGCTAAGAGTGCCATGATAAACTGAATGAAAGTAAAGAAACAATTGAAATAAAGAAGGCAAATAATTTAGGCGTTGGAGGGACCCTCGTCAGGCTCAGCCAGCAGAACTTCAGCTGTTATTTCTTCTGGTGGGATGGCACACTTGGAGATTCCAATTTGCTGCAGCACAAGAACTGGAGTTGGCGGGGGGATCATGTCATTCCTGGAGGAATCAGGCTCACCATAGCTTGATGGAGCAGCAACAGTAGGGATGCATCTTGGTTTGACTCGTGAGACTCTAGCCCTGCTGTCAGAAACTGAGTGTGTTTTGAACCCATCATACTTGTTTAAACGGTTACTGCGATGTACCTCAATCACAGATTTTGGAGCTTTGGCTTTGCTTCGCCTACTAGTTGCTGCCTCAGACACAGCATTTCCAGAGGAACCAGAAGAACCCGTGGACACAGAACCAGAGGAGGTGTTCAAAGAGTGTTCAGAAAGTGATTCTGTAGCCTGCACAGTGGTGTCATTTTCATCCAAGATTTCTGTGATTACCACCTGAGAGTTAGGAGGGTTTGGAACAACAGCCATATCATGTGTTGATTGGTAAAAACCTTCAGAATGGGTCAGAGTCCAAGTACTGCTGCCAGGTATGACATCAGTGACCTGAGCTGAATCTTCAGAGTGCTGGACAGTGCGTGTAGCTGATATAATTGAGAAGTGCCCCTCATGTTCAGAAATACTAACATTCAGCTGCACTATAATATCACGGAATCCAAAACCCGAACTCCAGGGCCCATAAGCAGCAACGATCGGCCGGATAGCCGCTGGTATTCAGCCTTAACATGGGAACACATTCATTGATCAGAATTGAAGCATACATGTTTTCAGGTGACTGTACCTGAAGATGTAAGCCAGCATTTGAAATGGTCATTGATATATCTGTGGTAGGAACTGCCAAAGAGCACGCAGGGCTGTGATGAGCAGGGGCATTTGAGGTCGAGGCTCCAAATGCCGAGACGTCAGGAGAAGATCCATTGGCACCAATTAGCTGACTGAAGATGTTCAGTGGCACCAAAGCATATCCACCAGAAAAGGTTGCACTGGAGTCAGAACTATTGAAGATAGAGATGGAATCATTCCAGGCCGCTGCCAGGCTGTCCTGCAGATTGTTAGTGGGATGAACTCCATGGTAAACCTGCAGCCCCTCACCTGCCATCCAAGCCTGAAAGTTGAACACAGCCGGAGGTGAGTGCAGAGGAGAGGGAGGCCAAACTCCCCACTGAGGTTGAAACTGAACATTGGCCGCAGCCTCCTGCGCAGCAACCTCATTTGCCGCATCTTCATTTGCAGCAACTCCCCACTGAGGTGGAAGATTAGGTTAGTGCAAAGCTTACCTTAAACCCTACCGCCGCTGTTGAAATGAGGTGAGCGTCGAGGGAACCATGGAGAACGTTGGGGAAGCGACGTCGCACCATCCGGCCTCCTCTTGTGGTGGGAGAACAAATACTCCCGTGGCTCGGCTGGCTCTGCACCCTCACGAACGGCACACCATACTCGATCAATTCGTTATCCTCCGGGTGCTCGAGCTTTGACTCAGACGCCCACCACCTCCGCTCGATCGCCGCCGGCGAATCTGTCTCGCTCCATCGCCTATAGGAGATACTGATGAACTCGAGGATCAAGGGCGGATCGCCGCCGAGGAGTACATGTACATCGCCACCCTCATCGCCACCTCATCGCCACCGCCTCGCTTTTTCGCATACATTGCCACATGGACCGCACTGTCTCGAAATCTCCCACTCATTGTCAAACCAACTAAGGATCTCCTTCAACTCGCTAACTTTGCTCGTCACCGCCGACGATCCGCCTGATTCACATCGCATCCTCTCCATAGATGTCGCTCGAGTGGTCCAAAGGCTAGCTTTGGAAGATGGGAGGACAGACGGTGGTCTTGCAATAGAGAAGAGGGAGAGGAGAGGAGGTGGTTTTGGAATGGAGATGATGGAGAGGAGAGGAGGTGGTTTTGCAATGGAGAGAAGATCAGAAGAGGGAGAGGCGAGACGGTGGTTTTGGAATGGAGATGATGGAGAGGAGAGGAGGTGGTTTTGGAATGGAGATGATGGAGAGGAGAGGAGGTGGTTTTGGAATGGAGATGATGGAGAGGAGAGGAAGTGGTTTTGCAATGGAGAAGATCAGAAGAGGGAGAGGCGAGACGGTGGTTTTGGAATGGAGATGATGGAGAGGAGAGGAGGTGGTTTTGCAATGGAGAAGAGGGAGAGGAGCGTGCGGCAGCGATTTAGGATTGGGTGAGAGGGCTGGCGCGCTGTGAGTGGATCAAAATCAAAATCAATTTACTCTTCAATTAAGAAAGTGACCCCACATTAACTAGTCTCCCTTTTATTCTGGGTCATAACTGACCATGATTTTCGCACATAAAATATACGTTATAGTTGCAAAAATAATATAATTTGAAAGTACATTCAGATAAGAACCAAACGATACAATTTTTGGTGACATGCATTCACATTTTGCTTGTCACATACAGTACGTGGTCAAACTTTGACCCAAAATACGCAAAACAACAAAAAAAATACTTCCAAGACCGGCACCGCTCTTCTGCTCTTCTCCTCTTAAACCACCGCCGCTCCTCTCCTGTTCCAATCTAAATCCAGCGCCGCTCCTCTCCTCTTCCATTTCAAAACCACCGCCCCTCCTCTCCTGTTCGAGTTCAAAACCAGCGTCGCTACTCTCCCGTTGTCACATCCCTAATTCTGGTCTGACCTATGCCAGCTTCCATGTGTGCATCATGTTTAAATTCAAATGAAATTTGAATTGAGGAATTTTCAAAGCCTCAGAAAACCCCTAAAAATAACCAACATTTAAATCGCATCAAATGAGTCCAAGAAAATGTTCCTGTTATTCTGTGAAAATATTGACATGAGGTGAAATTCAAACCAATATTTTTGGAGTCACAGAAATAATTTACTTGGGCCTTTGATTTAAATCAACAATATATATGGGTTGGAATTATTTCTGTTGTATAAGAAATAATGTCCAAATAATCCTAAACTGATATGTTCCATG